>CM035808.1:20138979-20738979 GCA_020466095.1 Chlorops oryzae | reverse complement strand
CCAAATTCGATTACCAATTCGTGACATATGCTCTTATGACTGCCAATGCCGCTTGTGTGGAGATTTCATGAGAAAGTTGGTGTATAATCAGGAGAAGTCGCGGCCCTATGTCCGGCTGGGTAGGTAATCATTGCATGTGGCTGTGCGCTCTCACACACGCACAAACGTGTTAGCTTACCTAAGCTGCAACAGTTTCGGTGTGGCATGAATGAAAGACGCCTTCGCACATGATACCTGTGTTCGTGACATTCGTTAACATTATCTGCCATAGAAATCATAACATTTCCGGTTCCGGTTGCGTACGTCAACCGACAAAGTTGTTTGCACATCACATTTGTATTGTATTGTGCCATGCTGTGCTCAATTGTGTAATGTGTGAAAAGAACTCTTACCACTGTAGCGGATCACATAAGCAAAAAAGCAAATGTTATTGCAAATGTTCTCTTCTTTTGTTACACTCACGGCGCACCGTGTCGCTTGTGTGCTGTGCTTGAGGGAAAAACGCACATGTGGTTATTGTGAGTTGAAATCATTTGAATTTTCTTTTTAATAAGCCCTGCTGGGCTAAGCGTCGAGCGTCGAGCGTAACGGCAAAGAAAGCTACTTTACGCAAGAAAAATGTGGCCTCAGCTTTTCCATTAGAACTTTTACCTGCGCATAAACATAGGAATTTTTTGTTTTTTTTTTTAGCTTATGTTTCCGTAAAAACTTAAGTTGAAAGAGAAAGAGAACTAAAAAAAATGGTTTTTAAATTTTCCTCTTTTTTTTCGAATTCCAGGTCAGCACAGCTGGAGTACCTAAAAAAAATACTGTACTTAAGCCCTTTAAATTTGTTAGATACTAAAAGCTTTTACCCTCTCTTTATAGTAATGGCCAGAGGAAAGTGCGATTTATTTCCCGGCATTGCTTTCGCTTGTCGTGCGATATTGTAAATTATTTCCAGGGGAATTTGTTCATAAAACTTTTGCCAAGTTGCCAAGCAACTTTTGTACCGATATGCGAACTCGAGGGATTGTTAATTTCGATGTCCTATTGAAATGTTGTACTGTGAGAAAAGTCAAAGTTGAAATTATAATTTGTATTAATTAAAGTTACTTTAATAATTTGGTATGTGGTTTGTTTGTTTATTTTTTTCTCGAGTATTCTCCGCATATTATTTTTTTGTTTCTTGTGTTTTGCTGTTCTTATTCATTCGAAACCTTAAATGGACTAAAGGCAAAAATGCTTTACACAGCTTTCAAAGTATTTAAAGCCAATTTGTTTTCATACGTTTTCGATATGAATTTTCATACCATAGCTCTTTGGAAGTTTTGCTTTTAATAAAATCTTCAGAGATATTTGTGAAAAGTTTTAATAGTAAAATTGATCGAAAACTGTAAATCTTGCCAGTTTCCTACCCGACTTTGTTGGGTTCACTTAAGGGAGAAATCTTTTTTGCGAGGCTGTTTTTGTACCATTTTTTAGAAAGTTCCTGACAGAAAACGAAAAAAGTTTTTCCAATTTTTTTTTCATTGTTGTATATTGTGTTCAGAAATAGTAGAGAAACACTTTTTTTATGTGAGGGCGGTTAAAAAATTTTTCGGCCTCAAAAGTGGAGATTCTTAAAAAAGGTGTAGTGCTGGCGGCCACGATTTCTCGTCTCCAAGTTGTCCAAAATGAAAAAGAAAAACGGGGTTATAATCAGTATAGACGTTTTTTTCGGGTGAAGCTCGAAAAAAATTTTGAAATTTTTTTTTACAAAATGGCGGCCATTTAAAAATGTCACATTAATTTTGGGTATATTTTTTGTAGTTCAGTGTAAAAAAAAGAGTAAAAAATTTGTTAAAATTGGTTTTGAGAATCACCCAAAAAATGGCGACAATTCTGCGTCGAACCGAATTTGTTTCATTAAAATCGGTCCAGTTGAACTGGAGAAATCGTGGCTGCCAGTTCAAAACAAGTGGTGAAGCAATGCAAAAATTACTCGTTTTAGCGTAGACCTTGCTCGACAAAGAATACTATATCTTCTAAGCTTTTTCGAGTTTTCGCACGATATTCTCAAATATCCAATCACTAAAAAACGGGGAAAAAAAATATTATAAATTTTTTTATCGGATGAGACAACCCCCTTAAGTTGTTCGGATTTCAATAATAATTTTTTGTTTTGTTAAACTTTCAATGACGGCCCGGCAACGTCTGCACAAACTCATAACGGTCCCGAAAAAAGCGAGTTGGTCCCTGCTGCGGTGCGTCTTGCCACACAAATTTCGTTGAAATCGTTCTTCGGAACGTAATATTGAAAGTTTTTGCTTGAGGCTGCGAAGAAATTGCATAAACTTAAGCCAAAAATACTTTAATCCCATGGACTGACTTTAAGGTAGAATGAGAAAGTTTTCATTTTCGATGAAGCACAAATATTTGTTTGCTTTCGATTATTGTTTTTTTTTTTCGCAATGGAATTTTTAGTTGCTTTGACTTTTTGCTTCCCGTCGATTTGTGATTTTTGTTTACCTTGCAGAATATTGAATAAAGTCATTTTTGAAATTATGATTTCATGTTCGATAGAATCGAAAAGTAGAGATAAAAACATTTTTTTTCGTTTGTTTTTTGGTCGCTGACGAGCATTTTCTCAAATTTTTTTTGGTATGCGATATCCTTGTGGGGAAAATGGTATTTTATTTTTTTGCAGAAATTCGAAATTTCAAATAAAGGAAATGCCTTTGAATGCAACTTTTGATGAGGTTTAAATATAGTTTTTTTTTTTTTTTTTTGCAGAGAGTGTGTGTCAATTAAAGTGAAAATGGTTTATTTCATTAAAAGCGGCTGTCCAAAACAATACCATTTCCTGCAGTTGAAACTCTCCATTTTGCCGGAATGCAAAATGCTTTCATAAATACCAGAGTAGTCAAGACAGTGACAATGCATGTCAGTGTCTAGTTAGTCTAAGCTTATTTTGCTTGTGACTTCAATGCAACTGTTATATTGCGAGTTTCTAGAATAATCTTTAAGGATATCAAATGACTTTTGAAAACGTAAAATGTTGAATTTCTATAACGTCAGTTGGAGCAAAGCTTCCAACGTGCATTCTGATATATTTTGACAAGTAAAAATGAGGATTCTTCAAAGGTCTTTGAATGAAGCGTACTCAGTGGGTGTTTATATATATATTTTATATATAATATATATATATACAGGGTGTTCCGTAGCTGAGTGCTTTCCTCTATAGGGTTGATAGAGAAGGTCATTGTGAACAAAAAATCGTAGGGGAGGGGGGGGGTCCAAAATGCACCCCTGAAGTGTTATAAGGCACCCAAAGAAATTTGCAGTTGTTTCAGAAAAAAAAAATTCACGCCTAGACGTTTAAATGCAAGATAAAAATTTTAATGCAATTCGACAGAGAATTATCAGATCTTTTTAGGCGTATAAAATAGTCTTACACTTTATTGCAACTTCAAGGATATTTGGGCCTTCAAAGTCAAAAATTTTAAATTTTTTAAACATTTTTGACTTTGAGAGCCATTTTGGTATGAAAAAGGTCCTATTAACACCCATATTTTTTATTTTATTTAAAATGCTGGATCGATTTCCTTTAATTTGGTACCCCATATGTCTAATAAATTTTTTGAAAATAAGATGAGAAAATTAAATGTCTTCAGGGGTGCATTTTGGACCCCCCCCTCCTTCCCTTACGATTTTTTGTTCACAATGACCTTCTCTATCAACCCTATAGAGGAAAGTACTCAGCTACGGAACACCCTGTATATGTGTACTGAAATTCAAAATATAAAATTCAATAGAATCCGAAAACGAAAGGACTTTGAAGGTTTTCGTATATACTGCATTCCCACGCAAAGCAAAATTTTTTGAATGAATCGTGAAACCTTTTGTGGCATTCAAAGAAATTTAAGCAAAATATCATGTGAAGCCATATACATAGTATAATGTCAACTGAAATTTTTTGGAGAATTCTTTTGTTCATTGAATTCAGATCTACTGAAATATTTCAACCCATCAAGCAGTTTTATCTGATTAGAGAATTTGAAAGCATCACACAGTTTATGCTGACTGTTGTGCATTGTGCCAACTCATATGCAAAAAATCTTTATGGGGCCCCAGGCAAGCAACAAAAGCGATACATAAACAAAGTTCTTTCATTTTCCTAAAAGGAGTTATGTGTCATATCCCACAATCACATTTGCTTTGTGATTGTCTTTTATCGTCTCTTTTTTACGCAGAGCAAGGATTAGGTGTTCTCCCATTTTGTAGTGCGGCGAAGGAAATGCAGACAAAATGTTTAAGCAAAAAAGAAAAAAAAACCAAATATAAAGCAAAAATAAAGTAATAGAGACACAAAGTGACATTTATTTGACAAGAAAAAGCATTTAAAAGCAGATAGGCGACAACAAATGTCACTTGAAGAAGGAAAATGCGGGCTTCAAAAGAGAAAACTCGTTGTGCGTTCTGAAGATCGTAACAGTTTATGACTGTTTTCTTAAAGGTTTTTGCAAACTTAAGTAGATAAGACCGTTTGTAGGGTACATGAATCATTTTTAATGACTTTTCCTAATCACGTTTATCAAAATTGTGGGAATTTGTGGAATTTTCGCATATGTCTTGTAAGGATTTGAATAAAACATAAATAGTTTTCTTCGAACTCATTTCCAAATCTCATCAAGAATGTTTTCAACTTTTTATTGAAGATTTCTGTTATTCACTTCTGGATTGTTATGAAACATATTTGTACAGACCGCAAGAATGTTCATTTGTTTCATTTGTCAAATACTTACGAAAGAGAGAAACTTTTTCTTTCCCTAATATTTAAGCAACTAATTGGTTTTATTTTGCTTCTTCCGGCTTCTTGATTCTCAAATTGCATGAATATTTATGTAACCAAACTTGCGAAAATATATATAAATGAATGAATGTGTGTGTGTGTGTGTATGTATGTGTTTACAAATAATTAAATATTTCTTTCAGTTTTATGGTCTTGCGTAACACGCGCCAAGGCTTTCAACACCCCGACACTCGGAACGTCCTGTTTTCTTCCGCACTGAAAAGCACTTTGAATGATGGATGAGGATTTCGCAAGACTAATTAGTTTTGCAATAAAATAAAATAAAATAAAATAAAATGAAGTACTGATTGTGCCCAATCAAGAGCAATTAGAGAAATTCGATAAGGAATTTTAATTGCTTAAAAATTTCAATTCATTTAATTGTGCCTGTATTGCTCTGGCAGATGAATTTTCACATCGACTGAAATAGTTTCAATCATATCTAAAGGGCTTCAGAATGTTTTGAAACCGATAAACGTACTAAGAATTTGAAATAATTTCGTTTGAAATTATCATTCTAGAAAGTTAAAAGCTCAGTGACTCTTTCAGTGCTAGTCTCCATATATTTCTTTTGAAAGCCCATTTGTGGAAATAACATCTCTAATGGCAGACAAGTTCATGCGCTGGCGTGGACTGAAAGCCAAATGATATAGATATACACAAATAATTTTTTTGAAGTCCTAAGAATCATTTCCGTTTTATAAAGTTTTTGAAGACTTAATAATAACATCAAAAATAGAAATTATCGCAATCAAACACTCTTTTTTTAACATATTAATGCAAATATATCAATAGAACAACGTGGCGTATGAGTGATTTGATGGCTCATACGTCTGTAGGAATAATTTTTGCTCAACTATACTCAAAGGTTATTTGCTTACTTAAGAAAAATAACATTTTATTGGATTAATAATGTTTGAATAAATTATTGATGGCTTTATGGCATCTAAGCTTTCACTAAATGGAAATCATTCTATTTCTCTAACAAAAATAATTTTATTTCAATTTCATGCTTGGAATCCTTATCCTATGATAAACTAAACGTATACAAAATTCACTACAAGTTAATCCATAATCTTGACTTTATCGAATGCTATTGAGATTATTTGCTATAAGAGGCATTACAACATAGATTCACAGCTTCATTCGATTAACCTTGCAATTAAATCAGTTTTAAGTGAGTCATCATCGAGCATGAAAATATGTTCATTTTCACATCACAAAACTCTGAAGGACATAACAAAATATTGAAGTCGGATTCCTCGAAGAATAACCGAACAGAGAATTGAGGCATCTTGAGAGCAATCGAAATGAATTCACAAAATGAATGTGCTCGTCATTTGGACATAAATTTCGAGATGATTTCAAATAACGAATGCTTGTGATGAGCACACATACGCATTATGATTATTGCATTTTATGGATGTACTCGTACATGTTTGCATAAAGTTCGATTTAAATAAGCAACGTTTACGCATGGATATCGCGTTAAGTCTGAAACGGATTTATTGTACGTGTCGTAAATAAATAAAACTGTTCTTCATATAAACGCAACAGATCTGTAAAATACCTAAATATATAAAATACATACATATAAATAGATTTATATATATCCAATTTGACGCTGTCATACAGTCCACACTAAATGTCCTTGTATTGTTATAACTATCTATATCAGGATATAAATGCTCTATTCGGTATGCGATTAGAAAACGTTGAGTTCAAACGCGAAAGCGTAAAATCCCAATTCAATTTGGATCTTCATTGAATTTTGCGGATTATAAAAGAGGAATTGAAACGTGTCCTGGCTGCAAGGATGTGCTCGAAAGCATTGGATTACAGATGAACAAGTTCTCATGTGAATGCTTGCATGAGATTTTAGAATATACATTTAGCTTATCTGACTGAAATGAAATGGCAAAGTTAAATATATAGAGATATTGAGTTTTATTGCTAGCTCAGAACGCTTTCGCAGAGCATTCATGGGTGATGATTGCACTTAAAAGGATTCCTCAAAAATCTTTGAAATAAGTGATAGCCTCGACTTGAGACATTAATTAAATACAAATAGTATAAAGATTCAAGCACGTATATTTGTATATATGTTTGATTGTATGTGCGTTCAAATTTTTTCATTAATTTGACTTTGATAATGAAGTCAGATTTTATTACAGAAAACGTGGGTATAGTAGTAAGTATAGTGAATGTGTACCTACTAACACAACAACGACACACTGTCATCCCAGCAGCGAAGGTAATGCATCCTTCATTAATGCTCCATCCATGCTGAGGTAAGGCATACCCATTACCGGATCGATGACCCACTGTATAAAACCTGCATTACATTTAACATTGTGTGTCATAGGCGGTAAGCGATTATGACTCCCTTATGCAATACCGTGGAGGTATACGGTAATGGACGATTTTATTATGAATTCTAGGTTACCGGTAAAAGCAACGCTGCATTACCAAAAAACGTTTTCTCATGCATTGTTTTATGCTCATTAGCGGTCAACTCAGCAGCGACGCCAACGACAAAAAAAAAATTTTTTTTTTGTTTTTTTAAATTTTTTATTTATTTATTTTCTTAATCTTATTTTTATTTTTATTAATTATTATATTTTATTTATTTATTGTCCTTTTTTCAATGTTTTTGTTTCTCTCTTTACCTCTAAGTTTTTTTGCTTCGGCCGAGCCTCGAACCTAGGACTTCCAGCGCGGTGGGCAAGCGCTTTAACCAGTACGCTAAACAAACAAATTTAGTTTGCTTGTCCAAATGCTCACTTGAGTTTATGGTTGTTCGGGCTTTGGAAAATTTGTCTAAGGAAATTTTCACTCCAAGAATTTTTTGATTTGAAAATTAAACATAAAAAAACAAAAAAACAATAATAAAAGAATTATTTTTATTTTTTTTAAATTAAAAACATAAATACTTAAAAGTTTTTAAAGAAAAAAAATTTTTTTTCTTCAAATTTGTAATTGATGTCATTTAGCTCTTAAAGAGCGAAAGGGTAATGCAGGCCCATTACCTAGCACTCATTACTGCATCAATGAAGCTGGTAGTTGATGTCAAATTCGCTGCTGGCATAAATGAGGTATTCGATTATTTGCATCGATTACATGTAGATCAAAAAGAGCGAAACGGTAATGCGAACACATTACCCGAGCATCTATTACTGTATCAGTGAAGTTGGTAATCTATGCCGAATTCGCTGCTGGGATAAGACAAAAAACACATTTGCATTCTTAATAGAATTTCTGTTATTCCGAATTTTCTTTTGACCTATAAGCATTGCTGGTGATATCAATTTTCATTCATTTCATTTGATCGAAAAGAATTTTTCTTTTTTTTGTACTTGTGAATTCTCGAATTAATGTGGCTATTCCAACGAAAATATTTTGCGTATCAAATGCCACAAAATAAGTGTGGCTTGAAATTCAAAGGAAAATCAGATAATTAATTTCGGTAGTCATTTATAAATATTTATTTATTTAATTACATACGGCTATATTCATGGAAATAACGATCAATGAAACAATGATGAGAAGATAGTTAACCACATTTACACCGACATCACGTCAACATTTACATTAATATTTTCCATCAAGACATATTATACATAAATTTTGCGCCGTCATCACTGCCGATACTCCAAAAGATTTGGGTACATTAGTATTTTACTTTGGGGCTTTCAGACCGAAGGACAACAATATATGGTGTCTGCATCTAAACTATAAATTAGTATTGAGTGAGTTTCGTGTTTCTTTTGAGCTTACCTAAAGCAATTCACCTTGAAATCGAAAAATTTGTTTTGCTACCTCTTAATTCGTTGGCAATGGACGTTCGAAAGGCAAGTGCCTTAACCCGAAAAGATGATAACAAATCTTCCAATAGATGTCCTAACATCGTTCGGAGGTTGAATGCCATGAAAAAGGTTCAAAGGACGGCTTTTGTTTTTAGTATTTTTGTGAGAAAAACAAAAATTGCGAAAGGTAAAAGGAGTTGTTTCTTAAGATTTACAAGAGTATCAATTGAAAGAAATGATTTTGTGATTGCTTTTGAAAACTATTTTTAACGAGATTGTGTTTGAACTTTGGTGGAAATAAAACTTTTAGAGACCTTTTTTAAAGTTATATTATACAAAGTTACTGTCGGGAAAATTGCTTTCAATTAAATTTATGAAATAAGTTTTTTTTAAAAATCGTCGCCTTCAAAATACAAAACTTTAAGATGCCAGAGCGTTGTAGTCAGGCGACAAAAGAGTTCCAAAACTATACTTATAAAAAGGTATATAGCTATGGTACAAATTTTTCACTGCCACGCTACATTCGTACGATGTTTCAGCTTATATCTTTGAAATTGTTTATTAAAGATGGACATGTTTTAGCACATATTATGGGGACTACCAAGGGCTTCATTTTGTATATTGAAAATTTTTTGTAACTTTTATAATTTTAAGGTTATGACCGATTTCATTGCACTGTCAAAACTCTGCGAATCTACGCAATCCATATCGTTTGCCTTTATATATATTATAGATGAAGGATCAAAGTAAAGTAACAACCCCTTGGTTTGGGTAAAGAATCATTTTACTAGGACATATGACCATAAATCTGAGCACTGTCACGCTACATGAAAATCACTGCCACGCTACACGTACGGATTGAAAAATAAGTGATGTGCAAAAATCATTTAAGCAGGCAAATTTAAACAAAAAACATTTCAAAAATGAAATTACCCGAAGCCCGAACCCGAATTATACCTATTTCAAGCAATTTAAAAAAACAAAAAAAATCCTCTGGTTTACTTTCCCGCGAATTTGACCATATATATCCCATACCTGACGTATGAGCAACGTCATTTGTATAGAGTTGAGTCCGAGTTGTAAAAATATTCATGAAAGATGCATGAATCATGCCTCTTAAGGGTGCTTTGCATGCATGCCAACCTTCCATGTCTCTTCATTTCTTTTTTATACAGGCTTGTCATAGGAAATCATGCATAGACAAAAACTGTTTGATTAATGCTTGAGAACCCATGAAACATATCTTCCCTACCATGCATGAATCAATGATCCTGAGAACACAATAATCCAATTGCTGGAATTCGTTTGCCTAAACAAGCAGTAACAATCCGATGTAGGCGGGTTCAATCCCCGCTACGGCGAGCGTAATTTTTTTTATTTTTTTATTTTTTTTTTTGTAAATACTTAGGTAGATAATAATATAACATTTCAAAATATTTCAAAACTTAGAGGAATAACTTGCTTTCTGTTACGGTTTAAGTCCAAAAAAAGATGTTTATTCATTAAGTTAGGAAAGACAACTAACTGAAACATATTTCATTTGTTTTAACAATGACTAGAATTCAAAGAATATCTGATAACATATTGAATTCAATGGCTATATGATTATAAAATGAAAAGGTGTTTTCGTTACAGTGTTTGATTGTACTACAACATCTCCCTTCGTTTAAAAGATCTTACAATATAACAATTTAATATCTATTTGGAGGCTTCCGAATCCTTATGGATCTTCTAAGAGAAGGAGTTCTTGTAGAACCAGGTAGTAATGACGGATAATTTTGCATTGTTGTTGGGAGTGTAGAGTCTGGACTGAGATCAGGTGTTTCATCTTCCACTTGATCTGGTGCTGGATTATGGTCGGCATTTTTTTCAAGTTCTTCCATACTGTCAGCATTAATATTCATCTGGGAAGTGCGCGATTCTCGATTGGTATTACAAAAATCGTATAAATTGAACATATCAAATAGCAAGTGCTTTGAATCGTCTGAACTAAATGTAGTATCATTGTATCTTCTCTTCAATTGATTTGCATGCGAGCGAATTAATTTTTCTTTGCTGCCGGCAGTAATTATCACATTGTAATTAACTGTGCCGACTTTTTCAATTATAGTACCTGGTACCCATGAATACTGGTTGTTTTTGAATACTTGGGCATATATCAATTCATTAGTCCGGAAAATTCTTTCTTTTGCACCGTGTTTTTTATTAAAAGCTTCTTCTTCCTGAGTATTGCGCTTGTGAGAGACATCTTCATTTTGAGGTCTTAGCAAATCCAAAGTAGTTTTTATTTTGCGTTTGAGAAATAGCTCTGCTGGTGATTTTGCGTCACATCTCGGCGTTGATCTGTACGTTTGCAGAAATGTCTCCAAGTTCTCCTTACTCGTCCCATCGTTTTTAAGTTTTCTAAGAGCGCGCTTGAGCGTTTCGACAAACCTTTCGGCTTGACCGTTTGATTGTGGATGATAAGGTGCCGTTCTGAGATGTTTGATTCCCCGATCAGCAACAAATTTTTTGAATTGTGCGCTTACGAACTGAGTTCCATTATCTGAGACAATAGTGTCAGCATCGCCATATCTAGCAAACATTTCCGTTAGTTTTGAAACTATTGTTGATGATGAAATGCTTGAGATTTCGAAAATTTCTGGCCATTTTGAATAGGAGTCCACTATTACGAAATAGTACAGGCCATTGCATGGACCTGCAATGTCGATGTGAATCCTTTCCAAAGGCTTTCTCGATAAAGGCCAAGACTGCAGTGTGTGTTTAACAGGCGCGGAGCAAGTTGTAGCGCATTGTTGACAGTTGCGAACATAAATAATTATGTCGTCATCAATGCCAGGCCAGTATACATGACTTCTAGCTAAGAGTTTCAAGCGTTCCTTTCCTGGATGTCCTCTGTGCAGCTGCTTTAATATACATTTTCTAAACTGCGTTGGTATGACAATCCTGTCGTTGAACATGAGGCACCCTTGAATAACGGAGAGCTGATCTCTTCTAGCGTAGAATGCTGCTAGTTCTGATTGCGTTTTGTTATTCCAACCATTGTTTAGAGCTGAAATAACGGATTGAATTGTTTTGCGATTCCGTGTGGCTTGTGAAACTAAATTGAACGTAATTGGTAAATTGTTGAAATGATCTGAAAGTGATGCGCTGCAATCATCTTCAAGTGTTGTACATGCAATAACAACGTCTTCATCAGGTTTGAGATTTGTATCGATGAGTCTTGACAACACATCAACACAACCAAATTCATGAGTGCTAATGTATTGAATCTTGAAATTATACATCATGAGTGTTAATGCCCAACGTTGAAGTCGGTTTGCTGCATAGGCTGGGATACCAGATTTGCTTCCAAAAATTGACAAAAGCGGTTTGTGGTCGGTACATAACAGGAATGTACGCCCAAAAATATATCGATGAAATTTCTTGACCGCATAAACCAAAGCTAAGCCTTCTTTTTCAATCTGAGAGTAGTTTTTCTCAGCGGGTGTCAGCGTTCTTGAGGCATGAGCAATGACCTTTTCTGATTTATCTGGGAAAATATGGCATATGAAGGCACCAATACCTTTACCCGACGCATCAGCTGCAACCTTGATTGGCAATTCTGGGTTGTAATGCATGAGAAGTAAATCCGAATTCAATAAGGTTTTGAATTTTTGAAATGCCTTTTCACAATCTGGGGACCAATTGAACCTGACCCCATCCTTCAAAAGGTTGTCCAAAGGTGCTCTCAGGTCACTCATTTGACGAACAAATTTGTCATAATAGTTTATGGAACCGAGAAATGAGCGTAATTCTGAAACATCTTTCGGCGCTGGTAGCTCCAAGATAGATTTGATTTTATCTGGATCTGGCTTTAGACCATCTTGTGACATGATATGGCCTAGGTATTTGATTTGTTTGGCAAAAAACGTACATTTGTCGAATTTGATGTGGAAATTGTACTCCTTTAGTCTTTGAAGCACTTTCCTGACATTCGACAGGTGTATCTCTGCTGTACATCCACCAATGATAATATCGTCTATGTATGCTGCGGCATCGTTGATTCCCATGAGCATTGTGTCCATTATTTGCTGAAATGCACCAGGAGCGCTTTTTACGCCTGGGGCTAAGCGATTGAAGCTGAATAGACCTTTATGTGTGTTTCCCATAAATGGAAAACCTCGCACAAATCCGTACCAAATATAAAAAGAGTATCGATTTCTACGACGAAAATACGATATTTTTGTACTTCATCCTTTAGGGTGACTTGACAATCAAACTCTGCTAAAAGTTTGATTTTGTTGTTTGATGCACTGGTTACATACCGATCCTTGAATCGTTTTCCTGGATTACCCAATTTGTCCCAAAATGATTTTCCAACCATTGAGATATCTGAGGCTGTATCGATTTGAAGTTTGACTTCAAGCCCAAAATCATTTGATTGTATAGGTAAGCATTTGATGATCACCTTGACATATTTACGCCTTACTGCGTGCGAGAGTTTCTTGATTTGAACAATGTTCGATTTTGGTGAGTTTGAGTTACCCTTTTGATCATTGTTCTTTTTCTTATATGAATATTTCTTTTGTGATGATGATTTCCCTCTTTTGCAGTAGCCTTCCTTATGGCCCACGCCATTACATTGCGTACACTTATGGTTGATGAAATTGCAATTTTTTGAATAATGCATTGCACCACAATTCCAACATGGAGTCTTAGGACGTTTGTTTGTGTCCTGCGGCTTGAATTCTTGAAAATTCGGTTTGGATTTGATGGCTTTAACAGACTGAACGCTGCTGTCTTCAACCATAGCCGTGTCATGTTTTAAATTTAGGAGCCTTTGCGCGGTCATTACCAATTTGGAAACTGTTTGGTTCGGATCGTCTTCCAAAAGTGATATGGACTTCGTCCGTACGTCAACCTCTGTATGACATTGCAGTCCGCACACAAATATCAAACATTTAAATTGATCTGACTTCATATCTCTCAATTTAAATTGTTCACAGACTTCATTGACACGAGATGCATATGAAATCAAATCTTCTTGAGGACTTTTGACTGTTTTCAAACATTTGTACCGCAAGCTGAACAAGGATTCTTGAAAACCAAACATGTCCTTCAGCGTTTTCACCGTGTCCCGAAATGATAGGTCCCTTGGATTCTTGGGAAGAGTGAATGCTGCGTATTTGCCATACGCGACGGTATTCAGTTTCCTCATTAAGAGTCTCACACGTGCTGCATCATCCAAATCCTTACCATCAATGATGAAAACGTCTTCATAGCGGTTGAACCATATATTAAATGTGATGAAATTGGCAGGATCGAAAACGAATTCTGTTATGCTTTTCGATAATTTATCCATTAGTTGCTCCTGATTTGCTTGTCCTCCCGAAGTTAGCTTCTGAAGGATTTCGCTCTGCTTTTGCAACAATTGAATAAGATCCTGATTACTTTCCATCCCATCCTCGTCGCCACAATTTGTTACGGTTTAAGTCCAAAAAAAGATGTTTATTCATTAAGTTAGGAAAGACAACTAACTGAAACATATTTCATTTGTTTTAACAATGACTAGAATTCAAAGAATATCTGATAACATATTGAATTCAATGGCTATATGATTATAAAATGAAAAGGTGTTTTCGTTACAGTGTTTGATTGTACTACAACACTTTCATTCAAACATTAATGAAAAAATAAAAAGAAATTTGTAAGCACTTGTTGTACCTATGCATGACGTGTCTAATGACTGGATAGGAAACTTCAGTTTATAACTGCCAACTTACTTTCTTCCCCCCGCCCCCCTAATTGGGTCAAACTTTACCGCAAATTTGAAAATTTACTTTGCATCTTTCTAAGTCCCAATTTTTCCGCCTGCGACAGGAATCGAACTCGAGCCCTCCAGGTTACAAATCGCAACACGCTCCCATTACGCTACCGAGAGATCCCATTCGCGAGTACTACATCTGTGTTTTCTAGATGCAAGAGAAATTTATTTGAAAAAAGTTTTATTTTTTCTATGAATGATTCATGCATAAATAGTAGGGAAGAAATGTGTTATGTGTTTTCAAGGATTCATGAATCAAACAGGATCATGAACGCATTAATCATGTATACTGCGAGCATGCGGTCCTGCTTTACAACTGGAGAAGAAATGTTTCATGTATTTTCAAGGAGTCGTGAAACATGCATGATCATGAACGCAGGAATCATGAATTCTACGGGCATGCGTGCTTGTTTTTACAACTGGAGTAGGGAGTAACATTACGTATACGTCGAATTCTTTTAATCACTGTCACGCTACACTTTTTTGGTCGCTTTTTAATACATGAAATATGTTATATTTTAATATTTTTTTCATTGATCCTAAAAATACATTTAAAAAAAAAAAACAAACAAAAAAAAACACATAAAGTTCAACAGATTTTAAAAGTTAAAGCTTTCTATTGCTAGTTTGCAACTTCAAGGAGTCTTTTGAGTATCTATATAAATATACTTCCATCAGTAATTGGCCCAAGAATCTGCTTAAATTGGCAATTTCATCCAAAATTCATTCTTAAGAAATGTAAAGCTTAGCTCAATATTTTCCTATCGGTTGCATCCTCCGCGGTAATTCCTAGAGCCTCAAGGATCCATTTTACTCTGCCCATCCAACGCTGCTTTAGATGCTATCGTTCTCTGCAACCTTGTATTTGTAGCATGTAGCCCTTTTTTGCCAATCTACTCTCATCTGCTGTCAGCTGAAAGTTGCCTTTTTTCGAAAAGATTGAAGAACTCAAGCTACCCCTGAAAATCCCCCGATCATTGCAACGTTTTTTCTTTATCAAGAAAACCCTTTGTTAATAGAAAGACAGACATACAAATGGAAATTT
The DNA here is from genome assembly GCA_020466095.1 of Chlorops oryzae. Lineage (NCBI taxonomy): Eukaryota > Metazoa > Arthropoda > Insecta > Diptera > Chloropidae > Chlorops > Chlorops oryzae. Next base: position 20,723,509 of record CM035808.1, on the reverse strand, counting down.
CTAAATCGATTTTGGTCTTGATAAGGGATGAATATATTTCACTTACATTTCACCCTGAGATCAAAAGACTTGTCGTTGCTAAGCAACTTACATCCATACTTGAAACTATGAAGCATCTGAGAATTCGATTGAATACCAATGAAAATTCAAATGTGCCTACAGCATTTGTGGCTTTTCCAAATAACCAACCTTTTAAGAAGATAAAAGATTTTAACAATTTGAAATTGTTAATTCGACGAGGGAAAATTTCCTACTCAACTTGATTTGCTTAGAGTTCATTTTACAATTACAGCCCTACGCAAAATCCTGCCGTAGTTTGTTTGAAATTATCAAATTTACCGCACAAAATTAGTTTATAATAATAAAACAGACCACTCGCAACAAAGTATGTATAAGCTAATTAACGCAAGCACTCACAGAGCGAAGCCGAAGCCCCACTGCATCGGAGCTTGTGGGTTAAATATGCGTCGGGGAGCGTACATACATCCATACATATTTTGTGGCTTACAACAATTGCGTGCGTTCGTCTAGTTTCAGCATATGGTGAGTCATGGAAAATTCGCTTGGTTATCATGTATCATCAACAAAAAGCGAGTTAAGTAAATACCATGTGCAAATAAATGAAACAAAACCTGTTTACGCAGTGTGTTCAATTTAACGAGATTTCCAAATAAATACGGTTTTTGAAATTTGTATGCTACGCTGTTAGGTCAGAGGTGACTAGAATAAAGCGCTAAATAGAAATTTTTAAAATGCATTACACTCGATATTATGATGGTATACGTAAGTATGTATCTATATTGTGTTGTTGCAACAACAAGAATCACTCGACAGAGTGTGTATAAAATATGTGCAGAAATGATCAATGACACGTGTCATTGCTCGTACGAACAGATTTTTTCCGCCTGTCTGTAGTTATACCCCTATTGTGTTAGTTATCGAAACAATACAGCTACACCGAGAGAAAAAAACAAAATGTAACGAAACAATGGTAAATTGTCACTAAAGTTCACGATTTTGACTTATTAAATTTTAACAAAATTTTGACGAATCTGAAGTCAGAGTGGTAAAAATTCAGACATGGAGAAGGATATAATAATCCTGGTATTTTTTAAAAATGCAGGGGCGAATTCTCCAGTTCCAGGTAGGCAGGTAGATGGGTTTGGCTCTCTTTCGGGGTTTATTGCTTTGTTTACATATTTCATAGATTAGTTGTTTTGAAATTTTTGTTCGGGTTAGATTTTCCGTGGAGTTAGGTAATATTTGGACTGTGGTTAGATTTTTATTCTACTTTGTTTTGTGTTACACAAATCCACATAATATGACTATACAGAAAAATCATATTGATGCAAGTCAATCACAGGTACACCCGAGAAGTATGTAACATTTTTTTTTCTTTTGCCATTTTTAAGGATGTTCCACCCGACTGAGCGTATTGAAACTTAGCACACTAAATCTTAGCATAAAACTCTATTTTTGACAATTTTAATTCAGTTTGTCGCACACCTCCAACAACAAAAAACTTGTCATGGAAAAATATCCTTCCACGGGAGCATGTATTGGTCTTAGCAAAATTACCCGAAAAATATTTTTCTAATATTTTTTGAGTAATTTTCTATATATGGGCTTTTGATTGAACATTCTATCTTTATAGTGGTCTTAGATATGATTTCCTAAAAGTTTTCTCTAAAAAAACCCATTTTCAAGGATACTCAAGGACTATCGGAGATTGAGAGCGAAAACTTCGCGAAAATTAAATAGTTTGCATTTACCTTAACAGTAGGACAAGTAAAGTTGAAATCGGCTTCTGGGGCAGATTCACTATGCTTATAGTGCTATACCCTTTGAAATCGTCACTATTCAATTTTGGTTTTTTGATATTGACCAATGTTAAATCGTCGTTGGTGCAATGCTAAAACTCTAAATCCATTAATAAAATCGATTTTTTTAGTTTTCAAAGTTTTCAAATCAAATACACATTTAAGGGAATATCCCTTTTATGTCTAAATTGCATAAAATTTTAAAGTTTAACCAATTGAAGGAGGTTCTTATGTATTATCAAAACTATCGATGATTATCTTAGCGAATATCGATAGAACTTATAAGATTGTGCAATGCTGTTTCAACATCGATCTAGCTTTAAAATAAATTTTGAATTTTCAACAATGCTCAATGTTTTAGTGTGCGTTAACTTTTTTCTCTCGGTGTATCTGGAAGAATTTTTATATGAAAAATTGTGCAGTCATATAGAAGAACAAGTTCGGAAAGAGACTTGATTCCACTAAGTTTCACCACTCCGGTCAGATGTCAACTTTATAAACTTTAACTTCTCGCTAATCGAAAACTATTCTTAGTATTTCATTTATTTTATTTATTATTAATTGTTAATTACAAAATTTATATACTACAATTTTCTTAACATAACTTATGTAGTGGTTAGTTATAGTAGGACTCTTCAACTACATCATAGCAATGCTAATTTCCTGGAGTTCTATGTAATTAATTTTTAAGGAAAATTTGAAAAACCTTATATTCTTAGTATGTATTCATAAAAATCAAACGAAAGCGTCTCTTTTCGATCACAATCTCATTTCAGCTGAAAAGCCGGAAAAACCAAACAGCCATAATTCTTTTTCATCATGAAAACTATTACAGATTCGAAGAATTACCTGCGCGAACCAATGCGAACACACCGTTATCGACAGAGTTAAACATAAATGTGTGCTTTGTAAATGAAACACAGTGCAAATAACCGTTTCAGTTGTAAAGAAAAATCCAATATCGTAAATGCCATCGAGGATGCGTCACGCGCTGCCTCACAATATTTATATGCTTGGCATCGCGTTGATCAGCCTTTGCTCATATGCATGTTTGGTCGTGCGTGCAGGATGGAGACCCTGAATGCTGGGATAATGAAGCTGTAAATGTAGTGATAAAAATGTCGCAGAAAGGCATCCCAGTGAGGCAGAGAGTGAGAGTGGGAGTGGGAGGGAGTGTGTGTGGGATTGAGGAAAAGACACGGAGCAAAAGCAAAGAAAATTGCTCGTTTGAAAACTATTAAAATATTTTAAATGGCATTATCCCATAGAATAAGTTGTCTGAAAATGAGTTTTCGCAGTCACGAACGTTTGAATTATGGACGCCATTTTATTTCCATTTCCGCTTGCCTCCATTTGACAAAGCTCTCTTGCGTTAGCCACATGAAGCAATTATGAGCCATAATTTCTTTAATGTGTGCTTTGAAAATTCCATCTAGAACACACTCAATTTTCCGGCTATGAAAGCTGTGGTTATTTTGCATGGCATTGCTTTGAGTGAATGATGATTGAAAGCGTGCATGAAAAGAATGTTTATGAAATGAAAATATTTTTCAGGCTGATTCTTACGAGTAATAAAATGATTCGGTTAAATTCTAAATTTAAAGGAATAATGTAAAATTTCTAGCACAGAGTGACCATTCGATATTTTGGAGATGGATAAAACTTGAGTAAGCGAATTCGGAATTGAGCGAAGCAATAAGTTGAAAATTTGTATGGCTTCTAACTTGAAGAGTAAATCAGTGCTGGGGTCGCAATAATCAGCTAGCAAAAAGTAAAACCTCTTGACAGGAAAAATTACTTCAAAATAAGCTCCTTAGATTCTTGGATCCATTTGAATTTCAATTAAAGGCTACTTTAAAGGCAGATAATTGAACAGAGATAGCCGAAGCGGAAGTCCAGACTGAGCTTTACTTATTTTATTGTCAAAAGCTTCGAAGCTACTCTCAGTGATTAGGAAAGCTTTTTGTTATGAAGAGATGTATTTCATTTGTTTTTTCCTGCATTTGTTGAAGATAGTCCCAACTTTTTTAAATTTTGCGGACTTCCGGATAGGCCGGGATATTAAAAAATTGGAATACAAAGAAGTTTCTCTCTTTTTCAAAGTCAATCGTTGTCGTTGAATTAAGAATTTTCAAAAAACAAAAACCACTAATCGATTAAATTCTTTGTAAGACCACAAGATTTGACATAGATTTCACTCTCTTAGAGGCTATGCATTCCTGGAATAAATTTCAATTCGAGTAAGAAGGCTTAAAATGAAACCACGGAGCTATTGAGAGTCTACTGAAAGGTCACTCCCACCTTCAGTTCCTATTTTATTTAAATTCTTAACGTGAGTCATTCAAATATTCAGCCGTTTACTCTGAAATTTATAGGACACGAGGCTGCTCAAAGAATTTTGAATGAATCTAAAAAGCATTTTTAAACTTCAGGGTCACTACTTTGCTCGGCATTGAAGAAAAAATTCTTAGAAAACTGCAAAACTCTTGCAATCGATTGAATTTATGGGAGAATAAAAGTGCATACGATAAGTGCGTTTAGCAAACTACGGTAATAAGTAAAATGGCAGCAATAAAGTTCATTGGAAGTAGAATATAAAATGACAGCATGACAAAGTGAGTTAAAAGCACATATTTATAAGAAAGAGAGCTGATAAAAAGAAGAAAAAAAAAAAAAAAACGAAAAAAGAAGTTATGGCGACACATTCATTCTTTCTGTGCCGATAATTCAATTACCGTGAATCGGAAGGAAAATAAAATCGAATAAGCAGAACTGGAAGAATATAAAAATTTTTTGCAGTAAACCTATTTACTGTCCTCGTCTTTGCTCTGCTTGTCTACAAGTATATAAGTATCTACGTACATATGTATTTACGTAGAGTCTATATTGAATGAGACCAACACTTGAATCGTTGAGCGTCATATGTTCGTAGTTCAACTAGTGCTGGTCCCATTGTCGCTTGCTTTGCAAATAGAATTTTCCATCGATTTATGAAATTTAGGTTGCTATGATATTAAGGAATTTCCAACCAATGCAGTATCCTCGATGTAGGATCATCGTTGTTGTAAGTACTTAGGTACGTACAAGGTAGGTTCACTGCAAGAGTGCCATGAAGTATCTAAGTCAATCTTGTTTGGCATTTTATAAATCAAGAAAATCCTAGTAGTTCATAATGACCGATTTGCCATGCATATCTTATGGCGTTTCGCATATGCATCTGAATTATTGCATATGTGTGCAGGACCGGTGCTGGTGATGTCAAAGTCGGAATTTTTATCTCTTCGAACCGTCGTGTGTGCTCTGCACTAGACACAAGTAACAGGTAACATCCGAGAGCAGATATATGTATGTATAGCATACGGAAAATCACTGAAAGTGTCCTCAAAACTAAATCTGCATACTAATGCATCAGCTTCAACGAGCACCGTCGTTTCATAGATTCGGTGGATTCGAATTCCTATCCGAAATGAAGTGTAGTGGATTATGTGCGTTGTGGAACCGATGAATGCATGCATTTAGGGAGGTACCTTGTGACCGGGGGGTCAGATCACCGAATGCACCAGATGAATTGCTCTGTCGGAAGTCGTCCGAAGCATGCTGGCAACCGACAGTGTATCACAATGAAGTGTGCTGAAAATTCCACTACAATCTTGACCAAAGAATTCGATAACTAAGCTCAACGATGAACAACGTAAATTGCAGTCGAATAAGAGCTCAGGAAATGCGTGCGAGTGCAAAAGAAAAAAAAAGGTTGCAAGCTTTCCATTTTTGACTGCCATTCTGCATCATAAAGCACGCGCGTAACGTCATCACTCGTGAGACTTAAAACAGCGAGGCGTGTGAATTCATGCAAAAATCAATATGATGGGCAACGAAAAGCGAGAACCCAGGCAACGAAAAGACAAAAACTGAAGAGTCAAAAATAAAAACCAGAGGAAAACATTCAATTTTTGAACGCTTTTATGGTGCTTGGAAATGCTCGCGCCACGCAAATGGTGTCGAAAAATTGTGGGCGGAGCAATTCGGGCTCGTTCCCCACGCTCAATGCTCAGTGTTCAGTCTCTGTTCTGCTTTTGACGACGGAATCGTAATAAAGCATGCTGAGTAACCACAGAAATATGTTTGGCATGGTAATGCTATGCGAAAATTAAATGCGAAAACTCTTTTCAGTGCTGAAAAGCGAGCTTTTGTCAGTGGGTTGCTCAAAAATTTGTTTGCTCTCACGACAATATTGTCAGCACAATAGTATTGGGATTAGGAAAAGCGCTTGAATAGGTTCTAAATATACATGGAGATTAAATGGACTCAAAGACTTTGCCTTTTGAAATTCAAAGTTTGATAGTGTGATAATGCGAATGGGGTTTATTTTCTATTGCATTAGGTATCGAAGGCGCATTAACCCTTTATCCATATGGTATATAAAGCCGGAGGGTGGTAATGGGAAGGTACTTTTTGATAAAACACTATACAGTGTACTCTCTCTTAAGCGGACACCAACCGCACCGGAAAATATGTCCGTTTAAGAGGAAACTAGCAGAAATATTCGAGCATTCACAAAAAGTGTCCGTTTAAGAGGGGTTTTCGCAAGGAGGGAGTACACTCTATATACATAATTATTTTTGAAGCCTTAACAAAAACCACTCATTACAAAAGAAATTGTTGTAAATTTTTTCATGTATCATGCAGCAATATTAAAATTTCATAGAGTAAAGGGTTAATTAAACCATTAACTGAAAAAAAAATTTCATACATCATGCAGTAAAATTTTAAAGGTCGATTTTTCTTCTCCATAAGATGTCAAAAACTCCCCGATCTATTTGTACTTTTAATCTCAACTGTCTTGTTTCCAGTGGAGTAGCGAGACATTTCGGACACAATGGAGAAAATGCCGCCCCCAACCCACGTCCTACTATAATTAAAAAAAACTTTATTAAAATTTATTTATGATTTGACGCCCGGGCCGGCTTCTTACATTCCTCTCCTTTCAAATTAAACGGGCGCTTACTTTATACAGTGTTTTTTCCTTCTTTTCCCTTTGAAAGATTACTATTTTCACAAGAAGGACCTTCTATATCCTGTTTTTTCTGGTATATCCTTTCCATTTCTTCTTCATTCTTTATTTCTCCTATTTTCCGCCCTCTCGTTTTACTTTCTTAAACTTTTTGTTTCATTTTTCTTTTCATAGACGTTTTTGTTTCGGGCAAAACAACAAGCTTTACTTTACCATGGTAAATATTTTTTTGTTATTTCCAGTTACACTTGATTTTAGCCATTTTCTTTTAGACATTATTTTATTTTTATATATTTTCAATAAAGCCTTATCTTTGTTTTGATATGCCAATTTGTTGTTTTCAATTCATTTCAATACCATTCTCTTGCATAGTGTTCTGGGCAGAGCTTCCCAGCGACTAGAACTCGTACCATCGAACTCGAATTATCGAGGGGAATGAGCGTAACTGCGTAACGCGTTCGTAAGGATGTGACAATGGTAAATAAAGTATAGTAGTGTGCCGTTTTGTTTTTTTCTTTCTGTTTGCTCATTTTTATCTACTTCATTTCCTCTGTTCATTTTCGCTTACGTTTTTCATTGCCAACCTCCATCCATGCCCCCGCTGTTTGCTTTTTACCCAAGAAAAATGGTGATGATTGCTGTGGCATGCGGCATATGTGGCGTAGCGTTTGTGGTGCCAGTCAGAATGGAGAAGAAATGAAATTGTGTATGAAAAATATCAATGTATTTGTTTAGTGCATGCAAGCACACATGCTAGCATGCAAATAAGGAGACTGGCGTGAGTGATATACGGATGCGGACGTGGATGTGGATTCGGATGCGGCTCGGCGCGCATTGCGTTGCGTTTCGTTGTGCGGCGTGTGGCGTGTGGCGTGTTTGTGCTCGCACATAGCGAAGACGGCTTAAGCGGTTTCAATAATGAATTACAATAAAATATTCTTACTCCTCACGCTATACGCTTCGGTGGCTTAAAAGGAATCGGAAAAGCGGCCATCGTTAACTCATTTCAGTAATTGTGCAAGAAAATTTCCCAATCCATTTAATTAATATATGTATATGGGTAGTTATAGATATGTTCATGTACTTATGTATATATATATATATATATATACATTTTAAACTTTTATAGCTTTTCATTGTTTTCTGTTTGCGTTAATTGGCGTTTTTCAAAATACCACTAATGCTCTTAATTTCTCGTTTCGCAATTTACATAATTTTATTGAATTTGGCTTCGAAACCACAGTCTGAAAAGCACTTCGCATACATCACTCAAAAAATCGGATTATGTAAATGAAATTTTTGTATTTTCGACATTTTTTTCCCCCGCAGTCGAATACCGAAAATGGCTATGATGAACGTCTAATTTTCCATTTGCATTTTAAGCAGAGAAAAAGTTGATTTAGAATCCTAAAAGAGTCTAGCGTGAATTTCAATATACCTTCATATAGTCGACATGAGCACGGCCAAAAAGGCAAGCACGTAATCATTATAGGTACCTACTGGATTTCTATTTGGGTTGACGAATCGGAATGGAAACGGTAATGCCTTAAATTGAAGTTGTGATGTGTGTAAATACTTAGCTATAAAGTAAATAAGAGAAAAAAAGCCTCTCATTGTTATTATTTTCACTTCTGTTTTTGTGTTTTTTTTTTTGTATTCGCTTTTAATGCAAGCTGCTTTCCCTCTTACTTGCCTCTTCGCTTCTCATTTCATTCTGCAAATTTCAATTAGGGCCGCCGATTAAATCGCTCTTATTGTTGTCTGCTCCTTCATTACGAATGCCTTCGTTAAGTACTTACTGTTCAAAGAGCTTTCGCTCAGATTGCTACTGACTTTGGTACTTAACTCCATAAATGGCTGTTTTGTTGAAGCTCTTCGGTAATATTGGTCTCTTTGTTCGAAAACATTATTAAATTTTTAATTATTGTGGCTTGAGGCTTAATGCATTGAGAGCGAACAGGAGGCTGTGACAGCCGACCGTTCAAGGATTAAAGGACTTTAAACAAACATAAGACAAGGGGTAAAACTTTGGTTTTGAATTGTTTTCGTTTTTTCGAACAAGTTTTGATCCAGCTGTACTTCAATTTATTACTTGATTGCTAAATAATCCGATCAGGAGGTAGAATGGGTGGCAACTGAGGCTGATCAAATGTTTCGAGCAGTTTCGCGCCTGAGCCTGTTGTTTAGTTTCATAAGTAGATATGGAAGATGTTGTCAAAATCTTGACTTTAAACTTTATTGGAGCTGTCTGTCTGAAAGGCCCCAAAGCATCAAAGTACGGGCTTGAATATCAGTTTATTGCTCAAGTATTTTTTTCCTATTCTCTTTTCTTTAATTGCTATTAATGTCTTTATGGCTGGCACTGTCGTTGCAGGCGAGTTTCAACTTATTTTGATTAGCTTTATTCTCTCTACTTTTTTATTATCCTTTTCTTTTCATATCCATTTTGAAAATTATTACAGCTACGGCTTTGTCTGCAGCCAGCACCGAATTATAACATCAATATACGCGAAAGGTTAATCAAGATGAAATGGTCATTTAAGCCAGGCTTCTTTAACGTCAGTAGGTAAGTGCGGGAAAAGCCATTTTGGCCAAAGGAGAAGTTGAAAATCATTCTTGATTCATAGCGCAAACAACCCACGTAGCGTCGTAAACTCTTTTTAATGGTCCTTTATTTTTTAATTTTCCATTTCAACGTGCGTCATCTGTGCGTGCAATTAGCTTAGATTGTTGCGAGCACTGAGAGCGCTGCCAATCGGGACCATTCCGGTCAGTTCGCTCGGTTCACTGACTTCGATATCCTTTTGCGTGATGTGATTGTCCTTTGGTGTATTAACCGACATACAAGTGTTTGGTTATAATCCCCTCCCTCTATTTTATGATCGTATTGTCGCCTTAAATGCTTAAGAAATTATCGCATCCTTATTCCCACTGCTCGTTGAGGTCTTGTTATTGCTCATCAAATGCTTAAAATTTATTTTTCTCTTTTTTTTATATTTTTCTTTTCAATACTTTTGAAGTGTCTTCTTTCAAGGAGTTGAGTGCATTGAGTGAATGATAAAATAAATTCATTTTGAACTTAAGTGAAATTGAATTTTCACCTTTGCTTTAACGCTGGCTAGACGCTCACGTTCTTTGGGGCATTGATTGTCTGGTAGCAATAAATTGCTTTGATGGCGGGATATCTACTTACATTGACGTCATTGTAATGCCATTAAGTGTAAATGCAATATATAAAATACATATCTATATATATTTATATATAGAAGAATGAAGTTTTAAAAGTGAAAATGTCACGATGAGATTTTTGTGCTTTAATCAAGGAAGTTTGCTTGCTCTCTAGCTTGTTATAAAGCAAGGACTTTTAACTTTAAAATTCTCTTTCGAAAAGGATTTTCTTTGCTCTTTTTTGTCTGCGATTTGGTTGAAATTGCATTTGTTTTTTTCTTATCGCGTACACTTGCAACATAACGTTGCAGCAATTTGTCAATGACAAGGACTGCAAAGCGAGGGAGCAATTGCAGGGAGTCCTGGGCGAAAATATATGGGACTTTGTGGTTGAAATGAAAAATTTCTTTCGTGGCTTTCGTTCCTCTCCGCTGATTTCAATACATGTACAAGGAGTCCTTCAGAGAGGAACACTTTGAAGTGATAAAAATTTCTTCGCTGTGGTTTTGCATGTCAATAATGAAAAAGAGCCGCAATTAAAGTTTGAAGGGTCTTCAGCGAACAAGCCTCATTGTCGATATGATGCAAAACAAAGTGTGAAGAAAAAAATATTTACTGTTTTTTTTTTTTTTGTATTTCTTGGAACTAAATAAAATTTTGTTAGCCAACTGACTGCGAACAGAGCTGATGACCTCTGAGGGCTCTTCTCTGCTGAATTAGTTTTTATCATCCCTTGTGGACGTACCGCTTGGATGCACACAGATTTTCTGTAATCCCTCAGTCCAAAGAACTCGCAATCGATTTGGGAAAATTCAAATAAAGACTAAACTCGAATAAATTCTTGTGTCTTCGGCCTGCAAGCTTTAACTTTCATGACTAAAATATCCTTTCATTTAAACTTTTCATGAAGCTTAACGAAATTATAGGACTTTTTTCTTTCATATTTCCACAACCGGTTAACTCAACTGTCAAGTTATTTCAACAGCTTTAACTGTCTCTTTTTTGACAGTTCTTTTCGAATGGATTTTCACTTCTGCATTTCGACATTTGGATATTTTTGCAATTTCGGTTAATTTGGCAGGGAAAAGTTTTCGTTCAAAAGTTTTCAACTGATCTCAGCTAACAAAAAAAAAAAAAACCCAAATGTCGTTTTAAAATGACCTCAACTCGTATCCTTCTGTTTGTCGAAGGCATTATGTTTTTGTTTTTGCTTTTAGAAAACAGAAATTTTAATAAAAATTCTTGTGTCGCAAAATTGAAAGTTTTCGAAGTGAAAACTCTCAAGGAGCCTTGGCCGGAGATTTTTATTTCCACGTGTGTGCTGGATTAAAATGATGAGAATCTCCTATGTCATTCAATCAAGTTATTGTCATTTATTCAATTATGAGCTTATTAAACTTTTTTCTTCACATTACCACCACCGTAGGTTCGTGTATATGTGTGTGTGTGTGTGTATGTGTGTGCAAGGCTAGAATGGTCGCTGATGTTGAGGACGGAAACTATTCATCCGGCTTACATCATACAGGATTCTGTTGTGGTTATAAGGTTTAAATTCCGTAAATTCCGATTTCTTCAAAGGGATTCAATTACGTTGCGAACCTGCTACTTTATTTATGCATATACGAGTGTCTGTGTGTGTGTGTGTGTGTGTTTTGCCGCTACCAACGTGCTCTCAAGTTTTTGTGGCTCTGTGGCTTCATTGGCTTGTTAAGCGGATCTCATTTTCTTGCTTGAATGGGCTTTCAGCTCGGCCAGGGATTATGATTGAGTATTTCTGTTCGATGATGTATTAATTGCCATGAATTTATCAAGGCCACTTCTTCGACCAGCAGGCTTCTCAAATTGCTGTTATGATTCTTGTGAATAAAACTACTACTTCGACGAAAAGGGATGCGGGATTGTGGCGTTAAAATGAATAAGTTAAAGGAATTTTCAGCGAAAAATTGGTTTCTCCGGTAAATAAAGGGATGAAAAGTAGTTGCCTTTGGTATTCTCAGAAATTTTTGAATTTTCTTTATAGACCGAGAGCTGCAGGAAGGAGAGAATCCTTGCTTGAAAGTGGAAGTGAGTAGGTATTTTCTATTCTTAAAAAGTTAATTGAAAGAAGGTTAACTAGAGACCAGACATTCTTATTCAAAAGGGGGAGGTGGAAAAACTTCATACAACTTTGAATTTATTTGTTATTGCTTGATGTTTTTTTTAGCATTGATTTTTCGGATTGACTTTCGGTAAGTTAAGCTCATTAAAGAGCTTTTGTTGTCTCCATGAACACAATTTCAACGTTAATAGAGTTTCTCCTCGTATCGAAAGAAATGATAATCCCTAAAGATCAAGGGCTACAACTACAAAATACGATATGTTCGAATGCATGGTGGATGCTGGGTGCCGGATGAGTTTTTCGTGTGAGCTCAGTGACGTGCAGTGAAGCACACGCTTGGATGATTGAACGGTATGCTCAGCATAGTTGAGCGAAGGATTTTATGTTATCGCAGAGCATCAAATTTTTGCTGATAGCGATGACATGTCAGTCAGAGCCCCACGTTCATTGAGGCATCAACGGAAGCAGCTTTGTTCACTTAAAAAACTTTTTTCTCTCGTTTATTTTTTACTTTTCAAAAGTCACCCATTTTCAAAATTGCTGAGACTTTTGAATTACTAGAGCACACGTGCTCGTTTTTATTTTTATACCCGACACACTCTGTGTCGAGGGTATATTGCGTTTGTGTGGTTGTGTGTAACACCCATAACCAGTCGAGATAGATCATACAAAATATATATAGAAATGATCAGCGTCACCAGGAGATTCGACTTAGCCATGTCCGTCTGTCTGTCTGTCCGTCTGTCTGTCAGTCTGTCTGTATACAGTTTTCTTATCGAAGGAGTTGAGCTATCTCGACGAAATTTGGTATGCGTTCTTAAGGGGGCATAAGAAAGAACAAGACCCCATCGGACCATTTTTAGGGGTACCTCCAGTACTAGGGTCTGTTATGAAAATCACAAAAACTGCTCTAAAACCGATGTTTTTCAAGATATTTTGATAAAAATCGGCATTTGAACATATTTTGGGCCAATTAATGTGATTTACAAAAATTAGAAAAATGGGCGTGGCAGAAGGGCGTTTTTCGAAATTTCTCCTACTCCCGAAACGCTTATGGGACTTGAACGAAAATTGGCACTTATACTTCCTTTGTAGCCATAAACATCCTGCCCAAAAATTTTCTTGATCGGTCTTTTATTAAGGGTACCTCCAGTACTAGGGTCTGTCACAAAATCTGACTTTTTCCAAATAATTCAATGAAACTTAGAATTTGCGCGTATATTTAAGCCTCCGATTAGAATTCCGAAAAATTGGAAAAGTGGTCGTGGCAAAAGGGCGGTTTTCATAAAGAAATTAAACAAAAGTCGGTATATGGGGCCCCTAATGGCCTTAAACAACATCTGATATTTAAAATTATTTGAAGATGTGTGTCTGTGTCGGGTATTCTATTGTCAGGCTTGCCTGACTATAATACCCTTACATGTTTTATCTATTTTTCTTTATTTGCAAATCCAGATGACATCTTTCAATGTTGCGAAGCAAAGAGCTTAAGCGATTCATGCAAATGCTGTGAGCATCAGAGTCTGTTTTTTTTTTCTTCATTTTTTTAATCCATTGATTTTAATTGGAAGCTTTTTTAGTTTTTTTTTTTTTACCAGGAATTCAAACGAGCTTTCATGAAAATTGATTTTTCTAAATCAAATTTTGATTATATCTCTTTCCGCAAGAAGCTGTAGGTTTCCTCGAATTAGATGAATTTAATTATTGAGAAATAATTTTCAAATGCCAAATCTCCATTGTTTGCCATTGAAAGAAGTCTTTTGTTTAGACATCAAATAAAAGCATTGCCAGCCAATAATGTTTACAAAATCAAAATTTCAGAATAATTAGTGTTTCCTTTTGTTCCATTTATTTGGGGGTTTTTCCTTAAGCTAAAATTGAAATGCCACATCGGTTTTCATCTGAAATTTGTGGATGATGTGGCAAGAATTTACATGAACAGTTGTTTAGAGTTTTCTAATTAAATTTACATTTTGATTTGAATTTTCGATTAAACAAATTGGAATTCGCTTAAAACTGAGCATAGTAAAATGAAAGCCAACAATATATGCTAGTGACAGCATAGCGAAATCGCACAGACCCTGGTCCAATGGCAGTTAGCGGAAGTAATTTTGATATTATTTGAAGTAAAAAACTTTCATTTGAAGTGTGAAATATGAAGGAGATGCCACAGCTATTCAAAGTCGAGATTTTTTATCCGATTTAGAGTGGAAAAAGTTCTCATTTTTTAGGGTTTCAAATTATAGATTCGTTTTTATAGTACAAATTTTTATAAGGAGTCGTAAAAATTTCATAAAAAAGGAAAAAGGTGCGATCAAAAAATCAATTGTTTTTATATATGGGTTTCGCCCCCTGGCGGATTGGAGGAGCGACGAGCATTAGTTAGATCTATTATGTCTTTTCCTTCCTAATGAAAGATAGGTCGTTCAGATGTGCCTTGAGGTTCAGCCCGTCGTGAGTTAGGAATCGTTTGCTTAAGACTCTGAGTCCTAGCCTACACAGGGATTCGTCTTCAAGACAAAGTCTGTACTCGGAGTCTTTTTCAAGGCGCAGCATGTGGAGCTGATATCTCAGTCGGAAAATTCCATAATAATGCCATACTGCCATAAACATCAACAATTTCAAATTTCTCTGAAAAAGGTCCTTGAGATTAAAAAAAAAAAAAATTTGAAGCTATAAGGAAATCAGGGCGGTAATGTGTGCTTAATCAATTATCCTAAATCATTACTTTGTACAAAGCTATTAACGTTTTCTTTTGAGCTAATGTATGTACATAAGGGCGTTTCAGACGTGAAAAAAGTCTTCAATTTCGAAGACGGCGGGGTCTCAAACGAAAGATAATGTAAATCGAAAAATTTGGGCATCATTTAAAATTTCTTAAATTTAGGTTTAGAGTCGCTCAGAGGACTTGAATTTTCGTCAAATAACGCCTTAAAGAGAGCTAAATTTTTTATTTATTTTTGTAAATTTAGAATTTTCAATTTGACAGATTTTCAACTTTTTCTGTATACTTTTAGGGCAGAAACACAAAAATTTATTTCAATTAATGGTTTTTCCAGGAACAGTTCGATGTTTTACCGATCAATTGATTCATAATATGTTTAAGCGATTCGAAAACATTTAATTTGCATATAAATTTGTTTATGTAACAGACTTGCATTTAGGCTATATACCAAAAATGTTAGATTTCAACTTAAACCATTTAGCTACCTCTAAACCTCAATGAAAAATATTGAAAATCGTGCCCAAATTTTTCTTTTTGCCTAAACTTTCTTTTTAGACCCCGCCGTTTTCGAATTTCAACACTTTTTTTCACGTCTGAAACGCCCTAATGTACATAAGTATTTTGAAAAGACTATTGTTTTAATCAGATCTTATGTTGCACTTAATTTTAATCACGCATTCCGGATTTTCCTTCAAAGTGTGAGAAAATTGAAAATTTACATATCGATAAAGCGCTTTAGTAAAAATATTCGAATATCTCAAAACAAAAAATTTCGACATAAGCTTCTCTTCCATAATGCCACAGATTTAAGCTTTTGGAGGGCACTCGTAGAAGAATCAAATTCCTCAAGTTAGTTTGATTTGAATCCCAACACACTCACTTCCTTCTGTCATCCTAAAACAAATTTTGCTTGGTTTCCATTGCTGCTTTGATATAAAATCCAACGCATCTCGAGGGATTACTTCTCACTGCTCTTGGGTTTCTTATTACTTGTATATAGGTACATATAATTTGATAGTATCTTTTGATTTTCTTTCGATATTGCATTTTTCCTTCAGGGTCTTTTTTCTTTGCTTCTTCTTTATGATATTTCAATTCAAAACAGAGTATTAGACAAAACAAAAATGTACTCTATATAAGCTTGTTCAAAACTTTATTTATTGAAAGGGAAAATTATTACACCGATTGCTAGTTTCTCAAGTTTCGACATTCTCAACCATTTGAGGGTTTCGCTTACAAGCCTGTAAATGTTTTTATTTTTTATCAAAATGAAAAACTTATCGCATAAAAACTTTTTTGCTACGCTGAACTTTTAAGATACCTAAAGCTATTTATCTCATCTTCATTGACGAACTAGATACGTAAGTGTATATGTTGGTGCGAGTGTCTATGCAAATACAAGTTTCATGGCAACACCGGACAACTGTTGGTGTTTTGTTTATTCGTGTCGAAATTTGTATGTGTCTGTGTACGTGTGTTTTTGCGGATTCGATAGAAGGGAAACTCGAAAGGAAAACAGAGCCATTAAATTATGAAGTGGGCTTTTAAAGTTTAAATAGCCTTTCATTAGGTGTGGTCTCGACAAGAGAGCTGAAGTGGCCAGTTGAAAACGACTAAACTAAGTGATGATAGTTGAGTGGTCCATTCAAGCGATAGTGACTAATTAAATAAAATTTCAAAATTAATGTAATGTAGGAGCGAAGGCAAACTTTGATAAACAGAGGACCATAATAAAATACGGAAGTTTAACCAAAAAAAAAAAAAAAAAAAAAAACTGAACATATCTCTAAAAAAAACTTCACGTAGAAACAATTCCTTTGAAAAATGTAGCAACAAAATCTAGTAGAATAAAAAATATAATAACAGGAAGCTTCAATAAAATGGGCATATACATAGGTAGCTACAATATATATACACTAGGGCAATTCGAGTAGCTTTAAGATTCTTGAATAAAGAGCAGGAAGCTGTTGCCTTTTATTTCAGTTTTTCCAACAACAGAAAAAACCTTTCAATAACTCTAACAGTAATTTAATTCTTTATGCTTTTCAAGTCTTTTGCAAGCAGCAGCGGAAATCATTTTAAGCTGCTATCATGAGCAGGATGTTCAAAAAAAAAAAATGTATTTCTATAAGTTGCCAAAACTCAAAAGGCAATGAAGGTACAAAGGTTGAAAGGTTTTCGGAGAAATATCTTAAAGAATATATTTTTGATTGGAATTTCCGACCACATCTATTGAATAAAATGGTTTTGGAAGTTTTAGAGAATATTTTCATTTCTCCTATTCAATCTAATGATTGCAAATAAAGGAAAATTCAATTCATTTGGGGTAAGGGATTTTTGTCTTTCGTTTGTAAGTGCTAAGATCACTTTCATTATGTCCTTTTCTCTGAGGGAATTTTTTGTTCGAAACTATCTTTTAGCAACTGCTACAAAAACCAAAATTAAAGAAGTTCAAAATTTATTGCCATCCGTTGGCCATGACCAAGTTTCCTGCATGCAAGAAAAACAAGAAAGTGTTTTCCTTTTCTAATTTTTCTTTAAATTTCCCTTGGGAGTTGAAACAAAAGTTTTGCAACTTCAGTTTTTTGACAAGCTTATCAAAAGGTCGAACTACTATTACCTAAAGGCTTTGATTTTTTCGAGCCATTAAAGTATTACTTTTTTTTTTCAACAAAATCAGGTTGAGATAAATCGAAATTAAGATCGAGGAAATGACAAAGTTCTTTTCAATAGAATTTAAATAAGCTTAAGACATGTGAATGCCAAAAAGAAGAGCTTGTAACTTTTTACTGTTCTCATAGGGCAATAAACACTCGAACACCAACAGGATAAGTAATAGACTAACCCATATAAAAGTACTTGTTGCCGTTTCGTTAGCGCAGAACGCCACAAAACGAGTCGATATATGTATGTTATTACATACATAAGCATATCATGTGTTGTGAGCCACCCACATATCAACTTGAAATGTATTTATGCACGCTACTCGGGCTGTTTAGGGCCAACACTTGAGCAGAGACCACCTCTCTGTATCCATTGGCATTGATACTGTAACGATCGCTGGCAGACTTAGATATTTGACTTGGCTCTTAACGATTTGTTTGTCATACACTTTAAACTTTCAAGTTGTCTTCGCTTCGCAGCTTGCTGATTCCTTAACATATACACACTCAGACACAGCCATAGAACACACACACACACACACACACGATATGCAGTGTACATATTTTTGTTTGGCTTTCATGCAAAAGCCAAGCTATGGGAGAATCGGCAGGCATCTTGTATGACGAGCACAATCATACCATAATTGAGTTGACTTTTCAAGCATTAGATTGATTTCAAGTGGGTTCTATTATTGGAATCGATATTCGAATTTAGCGTGGCTGTGATTGTTATTTAACTTGAACTTTTGAAATGTTTTGAATGTCAATGAATTTCGAATTAATGTGAAAATTGCTTACAGAAATTCTTGAGCTTCCTTTTGTTGTTGTTGGACTTTTCACAGCTTTCTCAATTTAACGAGATTTTTTATAGTGACGAGTATTAAAAAAAAAAAAAAAAAACAAATACCACCGAAATATCGGACACTCAGCCGATTCATTAGAAAACGTGCAAAGTGGAAGTGTCTAATAACAAAGGAAAAGCACTTCCAATGTACCTACTAATTTAAAATTTGATTTTATTTCACAATTTAAAAGTCATCGTATATCCATACAGAAGACATGAAGGAAACAGCTAAATATTAACGTTGCCATTGACAAAAAAACTTTGACTTTCCAATGTCTTTTCCTTCATCCGTTTTAAGAAAAAAAAGAAAAAACAAGAAACCAAAACATTCTGCCACCAATGGGCCTGATGGAATAAAGATACAAAGTTTCCAAATCGACCCTGATTGGAGGAGATTGAAGAAAAAACTTTATAAGCAATTAGCCGAGCTCATTTATCAATTAATCCCAGGCAGAACAGTCAAACTTTATGATAATAACTGTAATGATTAGTCGTCTTGTGTGAAAGAAGGGAAAATAAAAATAACAACGAAAAAAATGTTCTTCCCACTTCCTACTTTGCCCTGTTGGGGATATTGAAAAATGACCCTTAAAGAAGAGGTAGTTAAAAGAAGAAGAAAGAAGACCCAAGATTGTTGCTTTTGCACATTTTTCGTACGGCTAAATAATTTCAAAGAATTTTAGGGACTCATCAATTTAGTACATCCTTAAATCATATTTTCATGGCATCGTTTATGGAAGCTATACTTCTCTCCAATGAGGGCAGGAAAAGAATTTCATGGAATTCAAATCAATTCGAACATTTTAAACATATTTTTAAGAACCTATGGAGATTAAGAACTTTAATATAAAAATGAAAGTATTGACATTCGGCAAAATGGAAGGGAAAAATACGTTGTAGTTAGTTTTTTATTCGCAAAAACGATTCCTCTGAAGTATTAACAACAGTTGCACAGCCTAGCAAGAGCTATGGGCGTATACTTTATTTTTATAAAATGAAGGTATATTGCTCATACGCAGACTATGGCATTTATGTAGAATTCATTTTCGTTTAGAAAGGAAAAAATATTATGACCAGGGCTCGGACTTTATAAATTTAAAGCATACTTTATGGGGCAAAAATATTTTCGTACCAGCATTTTGCGAATAAATTAGGCGAAGTTGAACTTCAAATCGCGTTTTTAATTTAAAAAAAATTCATATTGCAGTTAAAAATCGATTTGAATCCTAAGTTTAGGTGAGTTGAACAAAATGTTTGCCCTATAAAGTATGCTTTGAAAATATAAAAGTCAACAAAATCCAAGCCCTAATTATGACGCTTCTTTTTACACCAGCTCTCACCTACGAAATAATTCATAATTTGTCAGAATGATTTTTGCATTGAACGTTTTAATGGAATAATTGAGTATGGATTTATGAATAAATTCGAGAATATTTATTATTTAGAAAATTAAAATGATAGAACCGTGAAGAATTGATTGCTTTAGATCTATTAGGAATTCATTTAGATGCCACATTTCAGTGTTCGAGTGCATAAATTAAGCTCATTTCGAACGTTCGAGTGCTTTGGAAAATTTTCGTATGCCCTTCGGAGGCGCACAAATGAAGATTGGCACCTCCGTCAATTGTAAAAAATAAATCGAATGAAAATTCAAAAAAAATAAAAAAAATAAATAAAAAAAAGGAATTCTTCTGTGGTTGTTTGTATCGGGATTTTATTTTTTTGTACTTTTTTTATAATTGAAATTTACTTCGTTGGAAAATTTTGAACACTCCGCAGGGGTGGCATAAAAGAATGGTTAGAATGACAGGGATGGAAAAGCTTAGATATGTAGGTTTTTCTTTTTGGAACGCTCTGACTGCGTGCGATTGAACGTTCGTCAAATTAATGTCAAATTGACAGCTATTTTGGTGCTTATTTGGGGTAAGGAATTTTAGTTCATTAAAATGTAAAAATTGCTCAAGGTTTTTGCGAATTTTCACAGACAAAAAGTTATTTACCATTGATGTGCGAAATTCAAAAAAAAAAAAAAAGGAGCTTTCCGCAATTCAAGAAAATTGGGTAAAATGAAATATGTGTAGCCCAAAATACGTGGGTACGTCAGGTTGTAAGACAACTGCGTTTAAAATCTACCCCGCTCAGATTTCATTCTACATTATGAACGAATCTTCGAAATTATAATTTATTAAGCCCATAGTCCCAGAAGTCTTTAGTGGAAATTAAATTGTAGAGACGGGTGTTTATTATTCATTATTTCAAAAGTGAGTTTTTCAAATTTTTCATCACATGTTCTTTGGAGGCAATTCGGATAGCACTTCGATATCATGTGACGACTAGATTTGGAAACTCGAAGCACATAATGAATATCTAAATCAAGCCAGCTATGTAGAGGCATTCAAGCTTGTCCTATCATCGTCTTACACATTGTGGTCTCATCGTTTTTGTGCCACCGCAATCCGAAGGGATGAATGACGAAGAAGCCATATCAAAAGTCGGAAAGCAGTAGCAAAATTTTAACGATTACTGTTGAAAATCGCACCAGCTTAGAAGTACCTGAATTAATATCCTGCGGCGTGAATTCGACAGTTATGTCGGTAAGCTAGCTAGTTTAAATGCAGGAGCTTGCACGAAAATCTCGTAAACTCACATCAACCGTATGTAATATGAAATTTATGTACATCGTGTACGGCAAGCATAACTGGCAATAGGAGAAGATCTCTAAGAACAATCGAATGAAGCCGTACCCAGCGAGCCAAAATATTCATAGGGATGTGAATTGGATTTTCATTGCACAGATGAGTTGCTGTCAGTTCATAGGAACATGAACAGGAACAGGAAATGAGTGGGCGTTTTGCTTGCGTAAATATACCTATACGAAATTTCGAAATTTATGTCTCTACAGCTTAAACCTATACATGTATAAACATTCTATTTTTACTGAGAAAATATGTTTTTAAACTGATTGAAAATTCCATTTTCTCATTCTCTTTAGAATTGAGTTTGAGTTTGAATTAAATAAGAGTACCTAAAACATCTCTTGGAAATTCTGTTTAAATTTGTTAAATTCAAGTGACTTTAACTTATTTCAGTGTATTGCCATCAGCAAAAATTGCTCCTCTGCT
Source organism: Chlorops oryzae (assembly GCA_020466095.1). NCBI lineage: Eukaryota > Metazoa > Arthropoda > Insecta > Diptera > Chloropidae > Chlorops > Chlorops oryzae. The sequence continues at coordinate 20,702,058 of CM035808.1, read as the reverse complement.
CTTTATGGTCATTAGATAAATTTGGCTTTCCGTATTCGCTTTTTAATTTGCTTTGGAAGAATTCAATTCAATCAAACTTCCTTCCTCCCAAATCTCTGGCTTCTTTTCTCGAGCTTAACAATCAAAGCACACAGCACAGCAGTATTAGTAATCGTAGTGGTGGTAGTAATATGAGTTCCCCTCTTGCGTTCTCTCAATTTGAACGTTCACATTTTGCTGTCTTTGCCATCGAGCATTTCCGCTTCCGTTCATATGCTTTGCAAGTCTATCGAATGATGTTATTAAATAGATTTTGTTCTGTACACTTCGTTGCGCTAATTTGAGTGTGTAATTTCATTGGGAGCTGACGAGAGAAATGCTCACATAATTTAACTTTTCACTTTACTGCTACCTCATGTCCTTCGTGAAGCCAAACTTATTCGCATACTCAGCACTTTCAGTACCATCGTTGGATAATTCGTAATTGAGTTTTTCTCTCAATGCCACAAGGCTGTGGCTGTCATTTTGCTTCTTAAAAACATGTCACCTCACACACAAAATGCATCTCATCTGTCGGCCATATTTAAGTATATATGTACATATAGAATATGTATGTTTTTTATATATATATTTTCATATATGGACATATACAAAAAGCAAAAACGCGATCATTAAGACAGCTGCGGAACTACCTGCCAATGTGAATTTATCGAAACTTTGAAAAAATGAAAAATAAAGCTTCGCCCAATTTCCGATTTCATTTGCAAGCACGTGGCAGACAGCTGAATGGGCCTGCTGAAAACATCAATTTCGTTTTTTATGCCAGCGACGTAATTTCCCAATCAAGCGGAAAAGCAAAATTAATGTATGGCAATCACTTGAGGCTTCTCTCAGCGAGAAAAATTACTTTAAAAAAACAAAAAAACCAAAAATTAAGGAGCAAGTGCAGAGTTTTACCACCTATAGACGCATTATTAAAAAAAATTTTTGTTTTCTTTTCTTGGAAATCGAAATGAATAAATAAATTGTTGAATTCACTTTATGCGAAACGTTCGACGCTGGAGCAAAAACATTGAGAAATCGCAAACAGGATTTTAATTTAAAAGCTTAAATTAAGTATATTTACTCCAACGAAAATTTAATTAAACGCAGCTGGATGTGTGGTGGATTGTTGGGGGCGTATACAAGATTAGACGAGGCGTTTGGGATTTGGCGGCCAGTTTAAGTTAACAGCTTTGTCTTTCATTTAGAGTTATCAGAGCCTCGTTTATGCGAGGAATTGTGATAATGAGAAAAGCTTTCCTTCTCAATGTCGGTGCACCTTGGAGGGTGCTTGTGGCATTAATACTCGTCCCAAAAGTACATTCTTTATTTATGTTGAAAATTGAAAACGGAAGCCGACGAATCATCTTTGGGAAATGCAATAAAATTTAAGCTGTTTTTTTTTTTTTTTGTAAAGAGCATTAACATTGAAATGAGAGGGAGAATAATTTAAATATTATTACACAAATGAGAATAGACACAGCAAGGGTTCAAGGGATGAGTTTTCTCTTGTTGAATATTTGTTAAGCTTGGATTGAACTAATATTTTAAGAGAATCTAAGGCAATTAAAATTATTCTTCTTGGCGGCACTCCATCCCAGTATCCTTAAAATTCGAAAGGCTACTAATAGAAATCAGATTTCGTGACACTAGTTCTGGAATATCAGAAAGAACTGAATCAAGGGCCTAATCCAAGCTATGATGAGGGGGGTGGCAAATATTTTTTAGTTCAAAACTGAAATAGATTTAAACTTGTGGCAAGATTTTCCAGTTCATTCCCTATTAAAGGTGGTGGCATTGCTTTATCGGCTGCTCATCATTCACGCCCTTGAACTGAAACCTCTTTATAGACAGTACTCACTTTTCAGAAACAATTATTAGTAACTGATTTCGTTTATCGAAATAATAAAAAAAAAATATCATTATTAATATTAAAGGGACGTTAGAAGCTTTTAATTTATTTCCGGCAATTAATTTTTATATCACTTCAATCCGGTGCACAAAACATTGCAATTTTTTTATGCTGAATTATTGAATTAGTTTGTCAATCATGAATTTCCGCTTCATTATCTTCTCCTTTTAGGGATTAGCATGAATAATGTGGGGATTAAGCTCAGTGCAATTGCATAAAACGGAAGCATTTCAAGGCAATTTCAATGAATGCCATTTCCAGGGTACATATCCTTTGAGTATTTAAGAGATATTAGATCTGTCATTTTTTTGTATGTAATATGATAGCATCGTAAATACTTAATTACGCATGTTGAGCATAGCGCCAAGAATTGTGGACTGCAAAAATAAATCTGACTCATTAACTTCTAAGTGCGTCTTTATGAAGCGGTATGGTTGCCATGGTGCGCTGCGTTGCATCATCACATTTTCAACGATTCAAACGTGAGCATTGTTCGTTGAAGCATTGTTACTGCTTTCGATGTTAATTAGCACACAGTGGCTTACAAGAGTATATACATATGCATATAGATATACAGTATGTTTATGCTTAGGTATGTGCATATGAAGCTTACATTGTTTTCAGCACCGCCACTAGCTGCGAAAGAATGGTGTTGAAAAATTTTAGCTCTGGATGTATCACGCTGCACAGCAAGCACTAAGCACTTAAGCACTCTCACATAGGACCGTGTTAAACAATGGTTTTGTTCTTGCTATGCGGACGTGTTGAGCTGGCTTCGTTTGATTTTTTTTCGTTCTAAAATTATTTTGAAATTAAAATGAAAAGTCCATTGTGCGCGAGGATTTGCCATAACCGAGAAACGCTTTTTCATGAACGAACTTTGTGTGGCCTCGCATTGTGTCAAAAGTGCGGTAAGACTATGATGAAATTATGATGCGGACGATAGGTTTGACTTTAAATGAAGTTATGCGAAATTAATTTAGCCGTTTGAATTAAGTGTTGCAGTTGAGAAATTGTGGGTTGAAAGCTCAGAGGGCAAGCAATAGATTAGAAACCATTCAAGAGACTTGATTTTACTCGTTAAGGTTTGTTTAATAATATTTTACAAAATAGATAAGGCTTCTTCCTTTAAAACAAGTAATTAAAAGGACAAGTTTCAATTTCAACAAAGAGCAATTTCAAGCAGAAGTTATGTTATTTCAGTGCTTAACTCTTGTTAAACGTTTTCAACATTTTAAATCTTCCAGTGAGTGCGACAGGTGTGACCATGGCGATGGAATTGCCACATGGCAATATAAGAGACTAAATAAATATTATATTTAAGAAAATATCGTTCATTAAAGACACAATTGCATCACGTGAATTTTCTTATATTAATTAATGTCACTCAAATAAATTGAACTCAAACCATGATGAAGAGAAAACATTAAAGAAAATAACTCACCTTAACAACATGTTTCTAACAATGCATTTCGAACGACTCACAAAACGAACGACTTCTCTATTCTAACTCTCGACCGAAACAGCTGAGAATCGCGAGAGAGCGAAGCACTTAAGCGCATACAAATTATTTCACTTGCCCGACACACTTAACTCATCCGAACGTACACTTAAAACACTCCGCGATCCGCGACTTCCTGAAAACCGACCGAACAGCAGCGCGCACCGAAAAAGACTGAGCGCTTGAGCTTGGCTTGAATGGCTGCAAGGCTATGAAATGTTCGATCAGAGACGAGACAATCGCATGTTTGATGTTAGAATTTGTGTTCGTCTTAATGTGAATATATTTTTCGTTTGTTGTAGCTTTGGAAATTTAAATTAATTTATAAATATTAATTATTGATATTATTGCGATTGAATTACTGCATTTCAGTATTTTCAAAGAACATATTTCCTCACTTAGAAGGTAAGGTTTTTGGTAATTTGTATATGAAAAGGAAATGAAATAAAATCTTATTTCATGCTGAATATACTTTGAGGCTCATGCGTTTTCTATTGCTGAATATATCGCAAACTCTCTTCTAAGGTGACACAACTCAAAAATCGTCAATTTCGAGTTAACATATGGAACTTGATCATAGTTCACCTCTCCACCTGCACGAAAAATTCTATTCCGCTTTTCGCTTTCTTCTTGCTTTGATTGACACTGCGACGCATTATGTTGTTTGCATTTTCTGAAAAATGAGTAATTTTGAGTTGTGTCTCCTTAAAAGAGCGTGTGCGACATGTACATCAAAGACGTTTTGCCTATAAACACAAATTAGAAAAAAGTCAGATTAAACCCTGTTTAAGTGGGAAAACATCAATTAGAAAATTTAAAGGCGGACCATTGAATTGCTTATCATAAGAAATTCACTTAAATTTGTTAAATTTTTTCGAATAAACGAATCAGTCAACTATCCTTTGGAATGATTTTCGCTTTGTTGCCTTTTAAATGTACATGCACACTTATGTATGTAAGTATACAAACATTTTCCATCCATCCATTTCGATGTTCAAAAGCAGAATTTATGCTTTTAAAATTGCATCGCAATTGATTGCTAATGCATTTGGGAAGTGACTTGCTGAAAGAGACTGCAATAAGGAATCTCTTTTTATAGCGTAATTGTATCTGCGAAGCATGCAACTCCAGCATAATGGGGTGTGCTTAATCAAAAGCAATGATGATTCGAAAGGTTACGTCGTGATCGAACGAAGAACAAAGAAAAAAAGACACAAGCAACAAAAGCGCTACGGAGCGACTAAGCGAAGCTTTTGTAAACGCAAGAATGGACCGAAAAGAAAACAATGTAGGAGAAAATTTCCGCTAAGCGTATTGAAAGCTAAAGCGAAAGTTTCAAAAAAGGTTGCAGCAAAAATTAAAGGAAAAATCAACTAGAAATGAACGGAAAATGCATGAACAAAAGCATCCAACATGCTTTATCATCGTCCTGGAGCGTCTGTCGAGCGTTGAGCAAGTGCTGAATATGCACTTTTCACTCCCCTGAACAAGGCTGCCAACAGCAACAACAAAAACAACAGCAACAATAACGCTAGAACAGCAAGAACATAAAAAAAAAAACGGTCACAGGATAACATAGCCAAGGGCGGGAAGGAAATCAGAATTGTTCCTTAGTTACAAAAATGCATGTACTCCGATGTGAATTACTGTGCGTTCATGTGTTGAATGCTGGATGCTGACAATGCCGAAGGAAGGACGCGAGGGGCAGTAGGCCTTACTGTTGGCAAGTACACAAACGGCTTGTGTGGCAATGGAAAGTTAAATATCCTCAAAATGAAGTTTACTTAGAGAGCAAAAGATTTTCAAATACCAACAATAACTAAATTTATTAAAACAACAACAAAAACAACAACAAAAAGACCAAGGACAACAGCACTTTATAAGTGTTGTTGCATAGCTGTTGCGCGCTGTTGTTCTGCTTGTTGCGCACCCAAAGTTTCCACGAATCCGTCAAGTCAACATGCTTTGAATCTGATCTCAGCTTTTATTATTGTACTCAGAGCTGCGTGAAGTATTCCGTTACGAAAAGAAGAAATGGCAAAAATATGTTAAAAGTTAAAGAAGAAGAAAAAATAAAAAACAGAGAAAGAAGTTGAAAAAAGCAGAAAATCCTCGTATTGAAAATTGCGCTTCAAGGACGAGTAGCAGCGGGGGGCGATGGGTTGCATGAACATTAACTTTTTCTGTACTTTTTCCTTTTGAATATCATCAGTGGGTGCGTTCTTGAGAGAAGTTAATAAGTTTTTGCTTTATTATTTGCACATTTATTTGGTTGAGCTCACAAGAATTCAAGGATTCAAGCGCAGTGATTGCATGCGCTTAGAAAAACAAAATACAAAGGAATCCACGGAAACAAAATCGGACGAAATTAAAAGGATGAAAATATGCATTTTTCGAGCTAATACTCTTTTAAAAGCAATTTATAGTGTTCGGTAAAAAAAAATTCTAGGGAGTGAAAGCAAGAGTTAACACTGAAAAAAAAAAAGGATTTCTGGGAGTCAACAACAGTCGCTTGTCGCGTCCATAGGCGACTCCAAAGTTAGTTGAAACTTATTTTCTATAATTCTTTATTTGTTTCCTATCCTGATTTTTTGATTTCATCCCGGCTGGAAATTGCATAGAGAAATCTTGTTACTAGCCAGCGCCTAGTTATATAATATTTCCCCGACTAGATAAATTTAGCCTGCTCATAGCTAGAACCGCCGCTATAGGGGCGATGACTAAAATAATCTGGACAGGGTCTAGCTAATTTTCTCTAGGCAATGTCCGGATAGAAAATTTTAGCCAGGCGATAGCGAGGGCCTAGCTAGAACCGAGAGAGAAAATTTGGGAAAAACCTTTTTTTATAATTCTTACTTAGTTTAAATTTGTGGAAATATAAGTGGTGTACTTTGTGTGTTGAGAGTCAGTTTTGCGGAGAGGAGATATCGTAACGAATGAGGTGCGAACTAGGTAAGAACTTTAACCAATTCCCCGTCAAGGAGACGTGAAAATAAATCTTTATGTAGAACAAAGTGATCGACATATGTTCTAGGCGCTAGCCAGAAATTACTAGCCGGGCGCTAGGTAGCCGAAACATTAGCAAACTAGGAAAGCGCTAGCTAGACTTTACTAGCTAAGCTCAAGATTTAAACTAGCTAGGGCCTAGCTAGCGCCGAGATAGAATTTCCAGCCGGGATATTAAAAAAATTAACACAAATTAAATTTTTCAAAGCAAAAAAAAAAAAAAAAATCACTCTGATCGCAACTAAGTAAATATGTTCGAAGCATTTCATAGGCTTTCAGCCATTCAGGCCAAGCTCAAGAGTTCGGTCTCTTTCACTGTTGCCAGTTTAGGGGAATCTCCCCTAAATCAAAAGACACTTTTACGGGCATGTTACTGAAATGACTATTAAAATTAGGGATGTGCCGGATAGTGAATTTGCCGGATAACCGGATATCGGATATCCGGTAAAAAATATGTAGCCGGATACATAGTATCCGGCCGGATATTTGAAATTTTTTTTCTCTGTATGAAATTGCACTTTCGCTGGCCACAATTGAACAGGTTGTCCGAAATAAATGATTTTCTGGCAACGCCATTCATTAGTATAGTGTAGAGCTGGAAAACATTCGATTTCACCATTGATATTATCGATGATTTTAAATTTCATTAAACTAAATGAATTATTTATCACAAAAAATAATAACCAAATAAAAACTTGGATAATGCTTAAAATTAAAAAAACATCAATCTGATTGTAAGTATCTAACTAACATCGATGTATTTCAATTTTAAGCATTATCGAAGTTCATACTACGACCGTCTATCCTTTTCCATAAGCTACTAAGTTTGTTAGGATTTAATTTAAGTTAATTTGACTTAATTTATTTCGATCAATATCTATTAAAAGAAATTTAAAAACATCGATATCAGCAATCGATATGCTTTTGAGCTCTACCATAATCAGCTGTTCTCATTTATTTTGCACGTTCAACAAAAAGCAAAACTCAAAGATGGACAAATCAAAGTCTGCGGTATGTATCGGTATCCGGCCGGATAGTAGTGATATCCGGTGGGCTTGCCGGATATCTAAAAACCAGCCGGATACGCCGGATACCGGATAGTTACCGGATATCCGGCACATCCCTAATTAAAATCGTCAAAAACTTTAAATGCTTCTAAAATCACGCTGAGTAAGTTTTGACCTGGCTTTCAACTTTAAATTCGGAGAGAATAATATATGTATCGCTTTGATCTATTATAATGAAATACAGGATTTGTTGTAACGAATTTTGGGGCACATAAAATATCGTAAATCGTCAGTTTTTGACGATATTGATTTCCGTAACATGCCCGTTAATCTTTAGTGGAGTCTAAGGGCACGGAGAAGTGGTCAAGGAAATTTTTTGGGGACCTTATGGGGCCAAGATTTTGTTTTTAGAACATTTCAAAATGTAATTTTAGGGAGTTTTTGCCTTGATTTGAGACATTCAGGGGGAATATTTCCCTAAAAATTTGGCAACGGTGGTCGCGGATGCCGGAGTGTTTAGTATGTTCATTGAAATAAGTGTGCAGAGCAGGTGAGTTCATTTGTATGCGTTTAAGTCCTTCGCTCTCTCGCAATTCTCAGCTGCTTCGCTCGTGAAGTATGTAGAAAAAAAAGTCGTTCGTTTTGAGTGGCGAAATGCATCGTTGGCAACATGTTGATAAGGTGAGTTATTTTTCTTTCTGTTTACCTTATAGCAATATCATTTCTGCACAACACATTTGGCGATATTCACACGGATTCACAAACACCAAACGTATTTAAAAGTGTTTCGAAAGAGAGTTCCTTGAATTTCAAGATTTTGTTCATTAAAGTAGAAACGGACGATAATATCGAAGCCTTTCAACTTAAGATATTAAATATTCCTCAACAATATTATCTTAACAATTTAGATTTCCTTCAAATTAATCATTCACTTTTATCATTATAACTGATTCGAATCTTTGCCATAAAAACTCAAATGTTTTATTAAATATCAGTCACGCATTTTACTCCCATAATGTATGCAACATTTTTTTCAATAAGAATTTCTGAACTAGTCAATAAACTATTTTCAGCTTTATTCATTTTCATAAATAAAAAAATAAATAAATAAAATTATTCCTCCAAAGGAAGAATATTTAATTTTCGAAATTGAAACTCTATGGACGATGGCTGCTCTTAAATTGCATTTCTCCGCCAGCTCACGTATTAGTGGTTTCCAAATTTCATTTGCAATATAATACTCTTTCCTCGGCCAGATGTTTTGGTCATAAATTTTTTAGTTCTTTGATACATTTCAGTTTGTTTAGCGCTTTTTCTCGAATCCAAAAAACCGTGAAACGCATAAATACATGCATGCATTCGAATGGAATACCCTAAGCTACGTTTAACGTATGATTATCCTTGAAAGCAAGCACGAGTATTGGCGTTTCCGATGCCACCGCAGAGATGTTTCGACGGCCCGATTGCACAACACGTATCAAGATACAGCTGTAAATGCATTTCCAGTGGCTATGAATTTTTATTCTCAACTGAATAAACATGAATGTAAATTTTCGATTTCTAAAAGAACGCTGGAGCCCCACATAAAATGGGACGAATCGAAAAACTTTTGCTAGAACGATTCGAATGCTGATTTCGTACACATGTACATATGTGTGTGCATGCAAATAATGTCATGCTTTTGAGATGTTTAATTTAATGAAAAGTGGTTTCCACAAGCATATAAAATTGTTCTCTTTAAAGAAAGCCGATGGAAACACAACAGACTTATCGTTAACTCCTTTTTCCTTGCTGAGCCAAATTCTCCCTGAAAGCATCAAAAATAAATGCGATTACTTTAAGAATTGCCAATATCGTGCTTGTGTCGAATCCCTTTTACAAATTCCGAAAGAAATCCACGGGAGACTAAAATAATTTATTCATTACAATATGCTCGCTGCCAGTTATAGTTAAGTAATAGTTAAGATAATAATAATATATTTCCTCTTTGGGTAATAAATAACATTAAAATAGTGCCCTTCTCACCTGAACATTTCCATGGAAAATCTACCGAAAAATATGGTCTCGCCTGATTAGCTTTGATGGGCTTTAGAAGGATTTTTTGTTTGATTTTTTTTTTTTTTTGCTTCGGATAAGAATACTTATATTAAAGCTATGAAAAAGCTTTCCTACGTTAGCACTTCGTCCTAGAAGATTCCTGACACACTCAACTACTGATAGCTTAATTTAAATTGAAAAACTTTCCAGCTCAAGAGTCGGAAGTAATTTAAAGGACATTAAAGACCACCACCAGTGATGATTACTCGTGGTGACCGAGCCGACTCTTTGTAACTCGAGGATAAAACTTAATGTTTGATGTAACAAATAAATTGGTATCCCGGTAATTGCGCTCATTCAAGCAAACTGCTTTTTATCTCGAAAGCCATTTGCCAGTTAACGTAAACATGGCAGCACTTAAAGCTCGAAATCAATATATCAGTCATTGTGGCACTTGTTGCGTCGCACCTCACGCCGATGTGCACGAACAGGTACTAACGTGTTTGCGCTCACAGCCAAGGGCGTCAATAATTTGGGAACATGTCATGTTCGCTTGCTTGGCAAACAATGGAGACGAAGCAAAGCATACCGTTCCGTAGAAATGTAACCTGTTCAATTCTATGCTCTTCTGGGTTTCAAAAGGTCTACGGTAGGTGGAATCTCGTGCCATCTTACTACGCCCTCGACACAAAGGATACTAATTAAGCGGAGTTAAGCACAAAGGTACAAGCATGCTTGGATGCCGCACCACACCGCCGCTCATTGGTAATTTGGCGAATCCAATACGGCCTGTAAGTTGAACGTCTTGCCAATGTTTGCCAATTCACTCAGGCAAACAGACTGGCAACGTTGTGCGTTTCTAAGACGCAGTAAATCAAATCGAAAAGAAAATAGGGGATTGAAGAAAAAGAAGAAAGAAAAAACGAAGTGGAAGACGAGTTCAGTACAAGATTAGGATATGGTAATGCTAGTAAACCATTGCTTCAAATATATATATGTACTTATATAATAGAAAAGAGAAACTAAATGGAAATGCTGGGCACATTGCCAGGCATGAGTTTTTTTTTTTTTTTTTTTTTGTTGGTTGCTCCTTATTCATTCAGTACCGTTGCGATGGGCAACAAGTGGCTGGTTTTATGTACCTACGCCTCACGCTCACCGATTGTAGTACAATGTTTTTGAGTCTTGTTTGCCGTTGTGAGCCTCGTTGCCTCGCCTTGCCTATTTATGGAAATTGCAATGCGACTCCATTCACCCGTCATTGCTTGCCTTTTGCCGGATACTTTTATCCCACCGTCATGGGAATCTCTCTAGGGTTAACTCAACACCATCCCACCTTCCTTTGTAGATCCCGAACTTCCGACCTTTTGCGAGAGCTTTTATTGTTTTCATTTTATGCAAATTACTTTGCGTCCACACTTTGTTTGGACTTGTGCAATTTTATGCTTACAGATTCGAATCCAATCGCAACGCGAACTTGGCCTCTCAGTCAGTCCTTGCTCAAACTCTCGTTTCGTTCTATGCTGTGAATGCCGTGAATCGTGTGGTGGGAGAGGGTCGAGCTGTTTATTGAATTAAAACTTTCGAAACTCTTGCGTTTGATATGAAAACATCAACTTTTCCTTCAAAAACGAATTCCATACTTCATGGGAATCCGAAAGTCGCAAATAAAATAAATTGTAAATAAAAGGAAAGTGAACAAAAAAAAAAAGAACCCTCAATGGAGTCTCTCTCCCTCTCTCTCTCTCTCCTCTTTCGCTCTCTCGTTCTCGACTTAAGTAAATTGGGTCTAGAGGCTCACATTTGCATTTCATATTGGACTTAAAAGTTAAGCTTTTGTATTTGAAATTCTGATTTTTATGATTTCAGTAAATAATTTTAGAAGTTCGTATTTATGAAAAACAAAAAGTTTTTGAAATATCTCGACGACGCTTTAATGAGTACCTTTTTAAGTTTTTAATTGCGGACCATCAGTTCAGATCATCCTTCGTTGAGTATTGGTGCTTGTCAAATCCGTCTTCGTCAGAAAGTTTACTCATTGTCTGACAAGAGCCGGTCTGATCTTTGATTAAAGGATTGAAGAGGATGTCAACGATTTCGTGGGTACTTATAGTACTATTCATTAAAGCTCGAGGAATAGACTTATTTTGAAATCAAGTGTATGCAGTTTTCACAGTGGGATCCAAAATGGTTGGATGTAGAACATTCACATTGAGGTTGAGATTTTGATGTCTAATTTATTATTTGTAAAAAATTTACGGTAAAAATCGGTTATAACGATACCGCTTATAACGATTTTCGGTTATAGCGATGAACATTTTCGATAAAGTTTGGATCGCTTTTCTAATTTTTCTTAAGTTCTGTTAGCGGATATAGCGATTATCGGTTATAACTATGCCTCGGAATTTGAATATGTAAAAAAATTTAAATAAAATTCAAAAAAATATTCAAAAATTATTCACAAAAATTCAAAAAAATATTCAAAAAATTCAAACAAAAATGCAAAATATTCAAAATCCGAGCTCTAGTTATAACGATGGATTTTTGCCGGTCCCTTCGACATCGCTATAACCGATGTTTTTCATTATAATTGCAAAATTACAAAAGCCTTGCGGAAAAAAATTGTTTTTAAATAAGGTTATGTTAGGTTAGATAAAGTTAGGTTAGGTAAGGTCTGTTTAGGTTAGGTTAGTGAGATTGCCATCATTAATGGTTGCACACTGAGTTCTCACATGGGCCGACGAATAATGGGAAAACAAAGAAAAACAGAAACAGAAAAGCGACACAAACATCCACGACATCAGCTGGGATTTGAACCCAGGGCCTGACGTAAGTTGGCATCCCAACCAGCTACGGCAAAGAGGCCGTCTTTTTAAATATTAGGACTTCAATAAAAATTTTTCTCACCGAAAAAATCATTAATATTTTCCTTGAAAAAGCTTAAGCTTTAGAATTCTAAGGAATATTTATGTATCCTGCAATGAAATTTTCTCTCCTTTTACGAAGAAGAAAATTGTTGATGCGAAATATTCCTTCAGCCTGGCGCAATATTGATAAAAATGGCGGCGAAAAATTGTTTTCCTGAATTTTTTTTTCCAACGAACTTTAAATAAATTATTATTGTCCTTGCCTTTTAAAGCCATTAATGCGTGCAGGGGAACGATGTGGGCAATGAGGGTAACTTGAAGGATATACAATGTGACTATCTGAATATGCTTACTGATTGCCCTGAATACGCAGACCCTGCTGATGTATTACGTTTTTGTTTTTTTATTGTTATTTTTTTTGTTTTTGGTCTTTTTTTTGGCTACCGTTTACCTTTCCTGAGAACATTGGTTGCTTCAATGCTGATAAGTACGCCGCTTCTCGTCCTTCGGCCGTTTGTGTATGATATTCTTTTTTCATATTTGATTGCATTAAGCCTTGACAATGGGGCCTAATGATAAATTTAATTTTTGGCCTTTTTTTTCGTTGTTGGTTGGTACTGCCCACCCGAGATTGTCCATGATTCGTGTCCTTTGCGGACTCTCTTATCTGTTGGCAGGCGGTTTGCTTGCCTTGTTCTTATGAATTTCATTTCGTTTTCTCGCTATATTCGTCATACGATGACAGTGACTTGAAATATGCTCGATAAAAGCCTCTTGTCATCTCTTCTCTTCTCTTTTTCGTTTTGTTTTTTGTTTGTGATTTACATTTGGGAAAGACTTGGGGTGCTAAGAGGATACGTTATAAGTTCAAATATTGCTGCTGCGAGTAACTCCAATGACAATTGACTTTGAATTTGATGGTTTGATTTTGGAAATCAAACTTTTTGTTTGAAGATAAACGCCTTAAAAGATTTATATGGCTTTCAATAACAAAAAAATTTTTTTTTCTGCCGCAGCACTTATGGAATTGTAATGCAAAAATATTTTCCTAAGGCTTTCGGGAAAGGATGGGAAGTTGGTTTTCTTTATGCGCTCTCAAATGGGTTTGATAAGTGAAGATGTAAAGAGCTCAGTTGGTTTTATGTTTTTATTTCTTTTCTCATTATTTTTTCGATTTGAGCGTCGAGTTGATGCTACAGTTGGGGTTACTTGGTTAAGAATACAATTTGCGTTTAAAAATTTATCGCACATAATTTAATAAGATTCATGGGATTTCAATTTTATTGTGTGCTGCTCCATATTCTGTACTTTGTTTTTCATTCCTTCATTTTAAAGTAAAGTCAATCGAGAAAAACCTTCGATGTAAGCTGTACGAGGTGACTAGCCAGGTTTTAATGATTGACTGATTGGGCTCTTCATTTGGTTTAAAGCCCTTTGGGCTCTGTCGCAAGTGGACTCTCCGAATACTGAAGCCACAAATAGAACCGGTTGATCTTAATAATGTTATCGAATCGCTTTTTCTAAGAACAACTCTCAATCTGTTTTTACGTTTATACTTTTCCTGACATTATCTTACACAGGTATGTTCCTATACTCTTATACTGATAAATTCTTATACACTCTTTTACACTTTTACTCGTTTTGCTCTAGCAATATTATGCTTTTATCTCATATACTGTTATATTCATAGACTCTTATACTCATATGATCTTATACTCAAATGCTGTTATGGTCATATTATTTCATCCTTATGTTTTCTTACACTCCCATACTTACATATATATGTGTGTATCTACTCTTATACTTATATACTTTTATACTCTTACACTTTTCCACTCTTATACTAATATAATTTTATAATCTCATACTCTTCTACTCTTATACTCCTCTAATCTCATACTCTAGTACTCTAATACTCTTATAATCTACGACTCTAATACTCTTAAACTCTTATAATCATATACTCATATACTTTTATGATCATATAATCTTATACTCATATGATCTTTAGCTCATACACTCTTATACTTATATACTATTATTCTTGTATATATACTCATATACAGTCAAACTTGCATAACTCGAACTTCTACAACTCAAATTTCCTATTAACTACTCGAACTGAATCGGGTGAACACTTTAATACCTACGGAACCGACCCAATAAGTCCGCTTACTAGAGGTGTCCGCTAAAGAGGAAAGCACCTATTTGTGAAGCAGAAACACTAGAGCGTTCTCAAAAAGTGGCCGATTTAGAGAATAATCCGTTAGGAGAGAGTATACACTGTATACAAGTTTCCCTAACTCGAAGTTTCTATAACTCGAACTATTTCTTTGGATAATGGTGGTCCGAGGTATCGATGTTTGGCTGAATTGTTATACTAATATGCTGTTAAACTATTCTATTCATATTCTCTTATACTTACAAATTCTTACATTTATATGCTGTTAAACTCCTATTTTGTCTGGCTCTTATACTTTTATATGATATTTTCGAGTTTCCAGACTCTTCGCTACACTCTTATATCATTACCTTTGCTTTTACATTTTAGTGGGCTTATATTCTTATTAAAAGCAGATTATTCATTTTACCCGATCGTTCACAAAATGCGCCTATAAGCACACAGAACTCAATTCCAAATAAGCAAGTTCGACACTTCACTTAGCTAAAATCGTTCATGCGTGACCTTGATGTACCCAGCTACCCCACGATATTGGCGCTCTGATTTCATTTAATAGTTTATGTTGCACTGATTTTAAAGCTGCTTCAATATTCCTGAAATTGGGTGTAAAAACAGTAAAACTTCGAAGGAGGGCAACATCAAAAGACGTCTGGTAATTAAGTGTTGTCTTGAAACGAACTTAAATTTAATCTTAATTCCTAAAGGGTACTTGAACGCCTGAAGCCTCCTGTATTTATACCGAATTTTGCTGATTCAAAATCGCAATTGCAACAGGCAATTACTCGAATTTCTTGTGCTGACTAAGTTCTAAGCTTGTGGATAAGATGTTTTTAATTGAAAGCTTTTCTTATGCTGCTTCAAAATATTCGACGAAGAATTTTCAAACTGGGAAAACTGTTTTCAACTGACTTTATTTTATATACCTACAACTAAAAACTTTTTCCATCCATGCCAGCGGGGCAATAAGCTTCAAATATTTTTTGTATATATTTCCATTTGATGCGCTTTGCTCATGGATGCAATTTCTTTATTCGTGGCAATTTAATAGAATTTTCTGCAATTTAGAGAACCATGGATGTGAGTAAATTGGAATGGCAAAATAATCTATCGATATTATTAAAAAAAAAAAAAAAAAATTCGTGCTGCATTTTTGAGAGCGTTGAAGTGCAGCATAAGTTTTATGCTTCATTGAATAAATTTAAGCCTCAAATATTAATTAATTAAGAAGGAAATCATTTTACAGCTGATTGATTACGAGTTCTCCATATCAAATATATTTAGGTATCTCTCTGCAGCGGCAAAATTTCGAAAATTCTCTTCCAGAGTTGTGGCTTAAAAACTGTTTTGAAGCTTCTCTGCTTAAAATATTATAATTAAAGCTTAAAGCTTTTTAAATATTAAATTTCAATTTATTGTGCTTTTAAATTTACCTATCCACGAACCACTTTGCATAAATCAGTAGCCACCAAGGCTAAGTACCTACCTGCCTACCTACCTAAGAAGGACACTCTCACTCGCCCTGCTTGAACAAATAATTCACGTTCTAATGGACTTTAAATTCATTTGAATACACACAAAGAAAACATTCCGCCTCTGGGGCATCCTGACAAAATTTTAATAATAAATTGTCCTTTCACTTTTCATCCTCGGCCCACACCGCCGGCCACACTTCATCCCATGCCATCTCATCGGTCAGAGAAGCAAACGTGAGAAGTCACGACAATCAGTCAAAATCTTATTTGGGCATCAAATTGAAATGTTTCGAGCAGAAGACCCTCGGATATCAATTCCCAAAGTATTAATATTCGGACAAAGTTTACATTGTGAACATTAAATATCACCGCATGACAGCAAAAGAAAAAAAAAAAAAACCCCCCTCTGAAATACATCAAAACTTTTAAATTGATAAATATATTTTAGATGCAATAGGACACCTGTTGCCTTTCGGCACAGCAACAGCAACAGCAACAAAACCTCGACTGCTGGGAGACCGTGTCACGTTCACCTAAATTTACACAGCTCGTTATTGCGGCGCGTCAGTCGCAGAGTAATCGCAGGAGGTAGGACACATTTCGGTGTTGAAAGCTGGCAACAGGAACAACAACTTACCGAACGACAACGACGACGACGACGACTACAACAGAAACAACAACAAGTACATCATCAAATGGGCGTACAAATTTAAAGCAATTTATCAAATGAGTGGGCGTAGTGGTCCCATGGGGGCACAAAACTTTAATGTCAAAAATTATCACTTACTTTTCAGCTAATGTTTGTTAGTGTGTGTTTCTCTTTCTCTCTGTACGCGTGTGTGTGTGTGTGTGTGTGTGTCAAAATTGTGCAAACATGGCAACAACGGTAGTTAATACCCGTACTACGCAGGTGAGGAAGCTTGTTATTGCTTACTTGGAAAATGCGTGCGAAGTTTTTGATAAAAACTTTTCCTCCCCTGTTCCTAATGCGAGACGGAAAATAACTTCGGCGGATGTAAGTAAGAAGATTTGGAAGAAAAAAAGGTGATAATAATAAATAAGGAGGAAAAGTTAACTTTCGAGTCAGTTGATAGGAACGATGATGTTCACAGGGAATTCAAGAAAAAAGTTTTTTCTGGTTTCATGAATTTTATTGAGATTTTAGTTTAAAAATGAAAGACAATTTAGTCTGCCATCCTACACAAGTTTTCTTCTTTGCTAAGCTTATAAATAAGTTTCGGAAATCGTTAGAAAAAATTCCACAGATTATTAATTCTTTTATAATATTTTTTTATTCTTCAAACATTAATTTTCCTTCTCTCTTTGCAGCTTAACTGAGTCGAGCTGACCTAAACGGATTTGAGCTGAACGGAACGTAATCAACTGCATACGAACACAAAATGGGTGAGTGTGAAGGGTTAAACCATAAGATGGAAATTCAGTATGTGGGAATTGCATAAGTAAAACCGTATACGTCCTTTTTGCTCTAAATGTTTTAATTAAACTTTAACTTAAAGTGTTATGTACCTACATGTGTACAGAGCGTTGTTGCAGGTTGTTATGAAAGTTTTCCAGTTCTTTTCCATTAATTGTTCCAACTTAATTTCCGACATTCAGTTCCGTTGAGTGCTTCAATTTCGACCAACCTTTCTGAAAGCTTTTCTTTCGACTTTTTCAATTTTCTTTTTTTTACAGTCTTGTTGTTTCTATTTCAATATTTTTATTTTTATTTTTTTATTTCTTTCCTCAGCGAATTTTTCACTCGCGGAGACTGCTTCCATATACATAAACATACATACATACTTCCGTCGGTTGGAGTGTAATAAAGAGAACTTTATAAATCATAGAGTATGCTCACCACATCCTGACGATGGGAAGGTACGAGCGTGGAATAGATGTGTCTTTGACTTGTTGCTTTTTTGTGCTGTGTGCTCTTATCCTTTCCGCGAAAGTTGCGGGGGGCGGCGCACAGTGGTATTTTAGCGGAAAAAAATATGCATTTTTTCAAGTTCCCTATTCATTTGTCTGATGAATGTAGCTGAATTAAAAATTGTTTAAATAAGAAAAATCCACTACAGTTCTCTCGAGAATGGTCATTTTTATACTACTAAGGTAAATACAAGTAAAGAAAGTCAGAAAAGGTTTGGTCACTTAAAATGATTAAAATTATTGTTGACTAGAGCAAAGTTTTTTCCTAATAATTTTGTTTTTATTGCTGCTTTCCGAAAAACTAGAAAAATTATGAGATCAATCTATTGAAGTATTATTAAAGTTTTAAGCGATCAAAGAGGAAGCTACCAAAATAGCAACTTTTATCCTTTGATGGACAAAAACTTGGCTACCTCCGTGTTCTAACTTCATAGAATTGAAAGATCGAGATGTCTGTTTTCGATATAAAAAAGAAATTTTTGTCCGCATTTAGGCTTTTTTGAGTTATTGACATTTTTTTGTGTAGAAAAAACCTGCAAAATGGTTGAAACATGGGGGAAAGTATAGCATACTTTTAGGGCAGTGTTAACGATTTGCTAACTATAATTATAAGTCGATATAATGACCATAGAAAAGAACGATCGATGTGTTCCAGGAAGTGCAACCGGATTTCTACTGACCGAATTTCTTCCAAAAAATGTATGAAGACGAACCACTGTGCGGCGTGACGGTTTAACGCTATCCCACGAAAGGATAGCATTTATGAGCGTATATAAATTTATTTATTTTTATGATTGAGAAAACGTCAGTAATACTTTTTGTCAACAGAAATGAGAATTTATGTTAGTATTGTGACGGGGATAATGAGAAAATCCACTCACTAAACTCCAAATGAATAGCTGGTATATTAACTGGTTTATTCTGTATCTAAAAACAAAAACAAATAAAAAAAAAAACAAAAATAAAAGAATAAACAGTTATAACTTAAATCCTATATTTATGATGATTAAAGGAGATAATTAAGCCAACTTTCTAAATATTGAATCCGCAAAAACGCTTCTTAGAACGAGCTGGGAATTTAAGGGGACCTTCTGGTCTAGAGCACGAAAATTTAGGGTATTTTCATGATTTTTTTTTGGTATTAAGCCAAATAAAAAATGATTTTCTAAGTATGCAGGCTTATTATATTCTTTATTAACAAAAAATAAAAAATGTTGTAATTTTTTTTTTTTTTTGGTATTTTAAAAATGGCGTTGAAGTGGACCCTCTTTGAAAAAGTACCTCCGTGGTGTGAAAGATTTTGGCAGTTCTGGTAATCGAAAAAAAAAAAAAAAACAAAAATATATTATTAATCAGAATGAATGCGGCTATGGCAGGAACTAGAATAAAAAAAATATTTTTTAAATTGACAAAATGGCTCAACTTTTTATTTCAACCATCAAAAACTCCCCTTTTTTTGACCATTTTTTTTATGAAAAAATATGAAGTTCTTGAAATAAAAATTCGATTCTAGTTCGGGCCATAGCCATTGATGTTATGAATAACATATAAAAATTCCAGACAAATCGGTTCGA
This sequence comes from Chlorops oryzae, assembly GCA_020466095.1. Taxonomy (NCBI): domain Eukaryota; kingdom Metazoa; phylum Arthropoda; class Insecta; order Diptera; family Chloropidae; genus Chlorops; species Chlorops oryzae. Next base: position 20,682,550 of record CM035808.1, on the reverse strand, counting down.
TGGTTTTTTTGTTTTCATTCACACCAGGTCAAAAAAAGTAGTTTTGAGATAAACGCATTCAAAGTTGCTTTGATCAAGCGCGCTGCCTGTTGTCTCCACCTTCTAAAAAGGCTGTAGCAAAACAAATATTGTCAATATCTTCACGAAACTTTGCCAGCATATTCTTAAAAGTCTATTCTTCCGAAATATATAAAAAAAAAAATCAATTTTCAAAAAATTCTAGACCAGAAGGTCCCCTTAAAGTTATTATTGGTGGGGAAACCGAATTTCCTTCTTCTTAGAATCACTCCATATTTTGAATATAAGACTCTGATAATAAGAGAATTAAGCTTAATTTTCGCTTTAAATCACTCGGGGCAGCCTAATGACACAATAAAAGAGAAAACTGCCGCCTAAAAGGGATAGGATTTATATCCATCAATACTTATAAACATATCCTTTATATTATATATTTTTGTGAACATTTCTACGAAATACATGCTTGGAAAATACAGTGTACTCTCTCCTTGCGGACACTTCTCTTAAGCGGACACTCTTTGGGAAGGCTCTAGTGTTTTTGCTTCTCAAATAGGTAGATACTTTCCTCTTTAGCGGACACTTTAATTAAGCGTACTGATTTTTCGGTCCCGTAGGTGTCCGCTTAAGAGAGAGTACACTGTATTACTTATCGTTTAAGTTTCGAAGAATTTCTTTATTCAATTCCAAAAAGCACAAAATCATTGCTTTCCAAGTGCTGTCAAAAGTGACAGTGAAACGTTGAAATCAAGTAACAGGTATCCAAAATATTCGTGACGAATTGAGCTCATAATGGGTTATTAAAAAAAAAACAAAAAAAAATTAAATTAATTAGTTTGAATTAAGACATATTTTTGAAGAAATCTCTTTTTTATGGTGTTAGTTTGCCCTTATTTTGTATTGACTATAGCTCTTAACGGTTGCTTAATACCATTTAAATAAAATTTTTGTGACACCCTAGCACGCTAGCATCGTAGGTACCCTTGATAATGGTCCGATCAAGAAAGTTTTTGGGTGGATGTTTATACATTTAAAAAACATGCATACCTTCATGCCAACTTTTGTTCAAAATACTATATTCAACACTGTTCAGGCAGCTAAATAAAAACTTTGTTACAGACCCTAGTACTTGAGGTACCCTTAAAAATGGTCCGATCTGTTCTTCTTACTTATGTACATATGTCCCCATGAATAGGCATACCGGATTTCGTTATGATAGCTCAGCTCCTTCGATTAGAAAACTGTATACATACCGACAGTCAGACGAACGGACATGGCTACTTAAATCGAATCTCCTGGTGACGCTGATCTTTTCTATACATCCAACTCGAGTGCTTCTGGGTGTTACAGAAAACCACCCAAACGCAATATATCCTCTGATGGGTATAAGAATTGCAATTCTCTTAAATAATTTGAGTGAAAACGCTGGCTAAACGTATTGAGCTCGCAACGTGCAATCATAGCTTCATTGCCTAATCGATATATACTCGTTACGTTTACGTGAAGTCGTGCAACAATGTTGCTAAAATGAATATCGTAGAAACAATCTTCTAAGAGGAAGATCATAAATGCATTTTTGATTTTCCCAATTTTCATCTACCACTACGAACGTGTTGCAGCAAGCGAAAAGTGCAGTGAGGCTAACACTCCTCCCAACGCCCTACTCGCTTACATGTTCGAGTATTTCGATAGAAAACTTTTGTGTCCCAGAAAAGCAGCTGCGTTTCCGAGTGAAAAATCTCAACACGAAAAGTGTTGATTGAAAATTGAATTTTTAAGCTCTAAAATCTAAAATCCACTTTGCAGTGAACCTTTAATTTCCAAATCGACTATGAAGGGTAGTGGAGCGTGCCTGTTACAATAATTGTCACGGATATTGCGTCGTGACGTTCTAAAAGGATTAAAAATAAATAAAAATTAAAAAAAATAAGAAAAAAATCTAATAAAATATAGAGCAAAAACTGTGCACCTCGTATCGTCCAAATCAAATGGTTCGAAAAACTAAGTCCCTTTCATTTCGCTCAATAAATTCCATTTAATTTCCATCAGTAATTTGAGCAATTTGCATTGCGGGCCCCTCGACTCGAACAAGGGAAAATAATCTATTTTGGGCACCAAAAATGTCTCTCGTGGAAATCGCATGATTAATGAACGAGTGTTGACAAGCGAACATTGAATGGCCGAAGCACTCCAATTTGTATTCGCTTGTACTTGTAATATCAGATTATGAGCTCATGGCCATGTGTACCGTTCATTGTAATAAAACATTCGGCAGATTGCGAATTCGTGCAAAATGTTTATTCACCAGAGAATCAAGAGTCCACACGCGCTCATCATTAGATGCGATGTAATTACGATGTTTTTGTTTTTATACTAGACACCACTCTATTTGGTGACTATATTGCGTTTGTGCGGTTGTTTTTTACAGCCAGAAACAGTCGAGATGGACCCTACACATATATACATAGATAAAATATGTATAGAAATGATCAGTGTCACCAGGAGGTTCTATTTAGCCATGTCCGTCTGTTTGTCCTTCTGTCTTTCCGTCTGTTTGTCCGTCTGTCTGATCTTGTGTCAGTCCGTCAGTTTGTCCGTCTGTCTGATCTTGTGTCTGTCCTTCTGTCTGTACGTCACTTTGTCCGTCAGTTTTTCCGTCAGTTTGTCCGTTTGCCTGTCTGAACGTGTACAGTTTTAGTATCCAATTAGTTCCGATATCTTGACGAAATTTGGTATGCGTATTAGCAAGGATATGAGTAATGTTAAGCTCGATAATGGACCTCATTGGACCATTTTTAAGGGTACCTCCAGTATAGTCTGTCATGAAAATCACAAAAACTGCTCTAAAGCCAGACGTTTTGGGAATATCTTGAAAATTTTTGATAGGCGAGCATATTTTATGGCACCAAATGTTATATCGAAAAATTGTAAAAGTAGGCGTGGCAAAATACTGTTTTTTTTGAAAATATCAATCGGACATAAACGAAATTTGGCATGTTTTTTTTTCCTTTACACTTAGTCATGAACATCCTTTATAAAAAAATTTTTTTTGTTCGGTCCATTATTTATCTGTCGCAAAAATCTCAAAATCAGAGTTTTTCGATATGTGTGAATGAATTTCGGAATATCGGCTCAAACTTCAGTCTCTCATTAAACTTCCGAAAATTTGAAAAGTGGGCAAAGTGGCGTTTTAAATTCAACAAATGTCGGCATACGAGACTTATTGTCTTGAAAATTTAAATGGGCGTGGTCTTTGGGCCTATTTTAAAAAACATTCAAACATATATAGCAACTAACTCTTTATAAATATCGGGTACTGTATTGTCAGAGTCGACCGTCTATAACACCCTTAATTGTTTTCTCTTTTTTTTTTTTTTTTTTTGGTATTTTAGTTTTCCAAAAATAGTTGTGCATTCGTTCATTACCAAAATTCCCATGAATTCTAACATCTCGAAATAGAATTTCCATTTTCGATAACTTCCATTCAACAAATTCTGTGAAATAATTTTGATTTATAAAACTATTTTTCGAAAATTTATTTTCGCGAGGAAGAGATTTTAATTACCTTAATAAAACGAAATGGTTTGCGATATAGGTATAAAATTCCTAGTCTGATTAGAGTTTCAACTGAATTTATTATGCATGTAGGTATTTATAGAATTTCTGAGTGCTACGCATCTAAGTATAACAGAAAAATCGTTGCGTCATCAACTCTTAAGCTCAGAGATTCATGCCATCCACACGAAACAGAAATTTCACTATCATCTTCCTCTTAAGTAATTTGTGTAAGACTGACTTTGGCACTGAGACTTGCTTAATTGCTTGCGTGATAAGGCTCTGCATTTTAAATAACAGTAATTTTATTTACCTCTCTTTGCCTTGCCGCACAGAGCAGGACGAAAGGAAAAAGAAAAACAAAAAAAAAAAATAAAAATGGAAGGAAGGAGTTAATGGAAGTGGAGAGCTATCTTACTCGTAGCGCACTTTGTCATATGAAACATCTTGCGCTCGTGCAAATTGGATACAAGAGCAATTAACAGGCTGCGTAATTATCCATGTGAAGTAAGACAAACGATATGGGTTATTTACTATGACCTGTTTGGCTTATTTATAGGTCAGCCGGTAGCAGGAATACATGGACTAGTTTTTATATAACAAAAAAATGGAGGTTCCTCCAAGGCTAATCCACACACACACACACACACAAGACACTTTGGGTATTTAATAAAGTGAAATGGCTGGAAAAGAATGTTTGGATTATTCATAAGACCTGCCTTAAAATGTAGGCTTAATTAAGATAAATTAAGTTCGATGGAATATTGGAAAAAAAATTCCCTATTTCAGTTAGTGTTTTGCTTAATTTGTTTACTAATTTATTAAAAGAGAACATCAAAACTTTGTGACGTAGATAGATTTTCACTATGAGCAGTGACTGAAACCCGAAACTCATTGAATACAAACACTACAAAGTACATAGGGGTATCTACTAGCGAGAGCTCTAAAGGCATTTCTCCTTAAAAATAGGTAGGTACATCACTGGAAAATCTCTTTTTAACATGTTATTCCGTACGTTCATGAATCATGATTGATCGCTTCAAGGCGCGAAAAGAGTACTCATGCGTGCCTGATTAATTATGACTTGATGGAATGCGGAATTGTGGTTCACACTGTCGGTCGATTTCCTACGTCACAGAATATTCTGATTATGAAATTCTTTCAACTATGTACATATGCAGCTAACGATCCCTTTGATTCCAGAAAATCGTAAAGCCTGAAGGTTAAATCCTTTTCTATTTCCATGTAGCGTTTTGTCTCAATACTTCATCAACGAATGATCCAAATAGACTCACTCATCTTTATTTATAGTTCAAGTTGCCGCAACTGGCTTACATGCAGAATTAATTTTCCAAAATAATAAATATTATAGGTACCAGAAAATTATCGCTGGAGCAAAGCCTAGTAAGCTATCAGTAAAACTCCCAGCAGACAGAAAGTGTAAATTACATACGGTGTCCTTGATTTTTCCTTTCCAAGTTTCGCTCCATATAAATTGTTTTTTGTCGTCGAATGTGACCAAAGCGTAGTTCTGCGTAGTCATGATTCTCAATGAAGAATCAGCTCTTGGGATTTGCCATTTGTGGTCTGCTGCCGCACACGTTGCCGCGCTTGACACGAAACTTTGAAAACGGCATAGACGGAAAAACTTTATGAAATTTACTTTCGGTCATATAGGAAATCTCATTTTATTTATAGTATTTTCCCCTTTTTGTCTTCATTGGGAGATGGACATAGGAAACGAAATTGCCAAGCGGGTAAAAAAGAGTTTTTCGCACCGCCGCGATGAAAAAGTTAACTGCGAGAAAACCCGAAAGCCAATTCACATATGAGCAGCAAGAAATTGCGAGATAAACTAGAGAATAACTAGCAGAAAATATAAATGAATATAAAAATAAATAAAAAAAATAAAAAATAAATAAAAGCTCAGAAATGAGATGAAAAGCAAGGAAAGGAAATTAAAGTAAATTCTTTTGGAACGTGCGCTCGGTGACAAATACTTGAAGAAGAATGCTGGTAATAACTGAAATGAATTGTAAACTCCGAGCATACACAGAGATGACAGTGCCAGGTTGAGTTGTCTTCCATCTCAGGAAATCACGTACATACCAACATATAGGATGATTTTCAGCACAGAGCGCCGTGAATGCAGTGCATATTGAAAGCAAGAGGAGGAATCGAGTGGGAGAATCAAAAATAAAATAAAAAACTATTCTTTTTCTCCTTAGGCTAGGAGTTTCGAGTATTCAACTCACAGTCGAAGTGCAACGTGTAATGCAAATAGATTATGCATTTAAAGTGGATGCAGCAGACCCAGCCAAGCAATAAAAATCTCCTTATACCTACAACAATACATTTGGGAATACATACTGCGAAACGCATTGGCTCGAAGGTGTGTCCTTCAATGTATGCTAACGCTTTCAGAGCTGTCTCAAAAAGATGCTCTCAAAATGAGTTTGCATTTCAATCTGACGATGCATGCGGCGCAAAAGGATACATTGGCTGCTTTACACTTTCTGTCCGGTGGGAGTTTTACTGAAAGCTCACGGGCTTGTAACCTGTACAGATTAATCCCAGTTGAGTTGGTTAAGAGTGCTTGAAGCAAGAATTAAAAATGAGAAAGTCCATCGCTGTCTTGATATTGAGTCAGTCGATTCATGAAGATAGAAAAGGATAAATCTTTTCATGCTTCTTTCCAAGAAGAAAACTTACAATTGGGAGCAGTTTAGAGAGATTTTGTTTGTTAGAGCTCAATAAAAAAACAGCGCTTTGAAAATAGACTTTTCGACTGCATAAAAATGACAATGTCGACATAACATATTTGAAGTCAAAAAAATCCTTCAGGACACTATTCAGCAAAACAAATAAACGTATTAAAGTAGTTTTAAGCCCGTATCGATACGCGTACTCTCTCAGTCATACGTAAATGGGCGAATATAGATTTATACTTGTTTATCTTGTGTACGAATAGCAGCTCTCACACTCTCTCGACTAAAATCTTTAGCATATGTCAGTGTACCCTGTAATGCACGATACTCGATTGCACTCACGCTCTTACGAAACATTGTGCTTCACTCACACATGCTAATGATTTTATTCAAGAGAGTGCGACAGCTGTTACACGTACCCAAGATAAACAAGTATAAATATATATTCGCACATTTACGTTTGACTGAGAGAGTACGCGTATCGATACGGGTTTGAAAACTACTTTAATACGCGTATTCACCTTACAGGGGTAGCATGATGTTTTGTAAATGTGTGAGTGCAAACAAGTATCATGTTAATACTGTTTCCCATTATTGGAGGTAACTCTCTCGTAAATGTCACCTGCCGAAAGTCTATTTTATAATTGTAATCAAGTCTCTTATATGAGCGGAAATAAGAGCCCGATATGAGTCCTGAAGGAGTCAATTGTGACTGTAATACATATGATTTCGGACTTATATAGGACGACCTTCGTATGAATGGAAGCACGATGCCTTTCTATTTGTGCACTCCAAAGAGGTTCTAATGTTATGTAGTGTGCTCTTAAACTCCGTAATTAAAAACAGGCACTTCATAAATTCGTTCGCATATGTCTTGAACTGGAGTTGCATTGTCACACTACCAGACCTCCCTGAACAAAGAGGTATTTTAGAAACATGTGATTTAAAATCGAATCTGAACTATGAATTTTTTAGGCCTGTTGCAGTGGATGCCAACTGACCGTCCGCTCCCATTGGACCACGAGTTTTCTGTCAAAATTTAGTTCCACCTTATACATATGATAGAAACAAAAAGTGTTTCTGGATAAACATAACATTTCAGTTTGCAAATTAACAATCTTTTAACTCGACCAGACAATTTCACTATCCAGGACACCAGGAATAATATTGAAATCATGTGATTTCAAAAGAAATTTGAACGATTTCGAATTTTTTTAAGGGGATTCGATTTCTAGAGCGCTCCTGATATCCCCTCAAATGAAAAGGTGGATATGAAATGACAAAATAATTTACTTGAATACAAATTTTGATACTTTTTAGAAATTCCAATTTTGAATATATGAACATCGGACACTGCCGAGCTTCTGACTTTTCTATACTTGCTTTAAAATGCTTTTCATATGAAAACAAACCAAAAAAAAAAAACTCCTCAATTTTGTACTTTTCCAAGCGTAAATCCCAGAGATTGCTATTGATTTAGATTTTTTTTCATATTTTTCCATTGAGCACGCACGTGTCGCGGATTTTCTCTTCCCAGCCCATAACGATAAATTGAGCAAATATTTTTTATTTTTAATTTTTTCCTCAGAAAAGCAAATTTTCTCCTTCGGAAGTTTAAGCTTTACTGCGAATCGTTATGGCAATTCGATGTTTATAATAGCGTTACGAGTTGGTAGTTAATTTCCGATTTCTCTCCAATCAGATTCGTTAGCGTTCCTCGCGCACAGTGGACTCCAACGGCTGCCTTCAATCGGTTCAGAGTTTATCCTTTTTTTTTATTTTTTTTTTATTTTTTATTTCATTGCATCCAAAAGGTCATCCATATTTTTGTGCGATTTCCTCATAATTTGATTTTGTGCAGAGTGTACCATTGAGCTCGAGTCAGTGAAATTGACTTAAGGCATTAAGTTGTTTTCGCTAACACATTACATATCCCTTTCCTCCCCTCGCAAAAGCGATAAAATTCAAAATGTGGATATACAAACATTCATATGCAGATGTACTTATGTACTTATGCATATGACAGTTGCAGTTGCTGACGCTTAAAAATGGCGGTCGATTATTTTTCTGCCACCCGCAGGCAGTCCATAAAAGTCATTTTAAAATCCTTATAAATAATCCAGCGTTTTCGTTTATGTAATTTACGCAATTTTCCTGCCGTGCTGTCGACGCTGAATAATTATAAAATCTGCTTAACTTCGTTCACATCCGGTATGAGTCGTTCAGTCGGTCGTTCAGCCGGTCGGTGGGTCAGTCGAGTGGGTGTGGGAGTGATGATGATCGGCAAATTGGCCGCAATGATGACAAATGCTCAAGCAGCTTTGATTAACTTGTAAGATTTTCGCTTTGGCAACATTCAGGATGCAAATGAGCGGATTTGTGTGCGAGAGTGTTTTTGTGAGTGTGCTTGTGATTGGACGGATGACCGAAGGCTACTGAAAAACAATATAAGAAAGCAAAGGAAAACCATAATCTGGTCCGTAGAAGTAGCATCAATGTGTGGGTGTAGTGTGTAAGTTCAGGCACTGAAGACTACTCAAAGAACGTAAAACGCTTAAATCGCATTTCCATGGAAATTGCGTAGTAATTGCTTTGCTTTCCTTTAAGCTTCAGTCCTTCAATCATTCGTTCCATCCTTTTATTCATTCGTTCGACAGTTAGGTGGTTCGTTGGTTCGTTGGTTCGTTGGCTCGTCAGTCGTTCGTTCAGCAGGAATTTAATGCATTTTAAGCGATTTCAATAAATCGAATTCTGAGACATGTCAAGAGGCAACAACACAGCTAATATATATTGGAAATATGTGAGTTGGCTTTTATGAACTCTTTGAGGTTCTTCTCATCGTAGTTTCGTCCTGTCGTTCTGATGCCGTTTGTGATGATAGAAATAAGATTTTGTGGAATTCGATGCGTTTTCCTCGCCCATCTCCATCTCCATCTACATGATCTTATCGAATTCAATTTCTAAACGTATTTGATTATGTATTGCTGATTTGATTTATTGACTTACACATTGTAAATAAGCAAGCATGCAAGCAAGTGAGTTATGTTAATATCCTCACTGTCAAGGCCAAATACTTATGTACCTATTTACGTATGTATGTACGCCCACGTATCGTGTGGGTGCAAAGTCAAAGCGAGGAATTTTCCTATTCATCACGAAATCACTGAACGTCACATCCACATCATATCAATTTATTTTCCTTTTTCACGAAATTCTATTCGACAGGAAAAAGCATTTCAAATGAAGACATTCTTCAGAGATTTTATTATTAACCCTCTCAAGCCACAAAATTTTTCGTTACCATGAAAAAATCACACCAACTTCGGATGGAAATAAACGAATCTGAAATTACTTACTTATTTTTTTATTTTATTTTTTTTTTTTTTTTGCTTATTCGAACAAACTTCCGCCTCGATTTCGAGGGTTAAATATCAATTGTAATGCGATTATTTGTATGTTTTATTGTATCGAAGAGATTTTTAATATTTGCAACTATTTTCAGATAACTTCCGCAATCGTCGATCGTCGTTTTCGCGCTACGGTTCGATGGGCAAACAAGAGCCGCTCATTGTTGTCGAGGAATCAAACACAAACGAGGACGATGAACAAGACAGTTCGGAGACACCGTCGCACAAGGCTAGTCTCGATATCGATTCACCTGTTAATCCCTATCTACTCTCGCCGTGGCGCGATCCGCGAGAAGGACGCAAACATTCGCTGCCGTCGCAGCAGGTCACCGATGGCATAACCGCCAGTCAGGTGCGACGATTGTCGGAACGCGGCGGCGAAGGCTCTGGCCCGTCGCCGAAAGAGGCTGCATTCCTGGCGACACTCTCACAAGCGCCCGCACCGTCCGGACGACGGCATTCGGTCGTGACGATCTCCAAAGTACCCGCCGCAATATTCGGACGTTCGCGCCGCGAATCCGTCGCTGCATGTGGCAAGTGAGTTGGGGAAGGGGGTTGGTTGGTAGTTATGTGCTCTGATTGCCATTAACATGTACTTCAACCTTTTTTCCATCTCACCAGTCGTTTATTAGGTTCACGTCGGGAGAGTAACACATCCACTGGTCCGCCAGCAACCGATCCGATAGGCAGCATACATAATCTGCAATTGGACATTATGGATGATATCGTACAGTCGCGCAAGGCACGCATGAAATTGTGGACAACCAGCAACGAGAAGGTCTGCGAAGTGCAGACGGTGGACGAACAAGGAACAAGTACTACACCGCAACGCTATACGAATCGCCGTTATTCGGAATGCGTTTCGGGACAAACGTCGCCGGCACCGAATTACAGACGCTCCTCCGAGCATCCGGCGATCATCTCGCCATGCATAATACAGCCGGGCAGCAATCGTTCGTCGATCAAACGAAATAGGAGTCCATCGTCGGGACTGCTGGGCAGTCGTTCGAATATAACATCCATTTTCAGTACACTCACTTCATCGGCGATGGAAATCAATAAATACGATGAGGTACCAACACCCATCGGGCCAAGCACATCAGCAGCAGCAGCAGCAGCAGCAGCGGCATCAGCATCAGCAGCGTCAGGAGCTTCACCATCATCATCGTCTGCTATTAAATCGAATAGATCCAGCACATCGAAGGCTCCGACAAGCAGTTCATCAAATTTGCTAGATCCCAATGCCGGTCGTTCGACTCGGTCAAACAGTTTCGATGTCTCCATACTGAACAATGCCAAACAACTCGTTAGCGATGCACAGGATAACAGTTCGGCGGCACTTTCCGGCTGGTTTGCAAAACGTCACGAGCCGATGGCACGCAAGAAGAGTATACGCAGCAAGAGCACAGCAATGGCACTCTCGAAGGACATGCTCGAGCGTCTGCAAGCCAAGGATGCGCTACGTGACAGCAAGCCGAAGCTCGTGCCACGCAGCAAGCAGAAGAGTTGGACAGACACAACAAAGGGCACCATCGTCGATGCCACCGTAATAGGATCGGCAATCGAGGGGTTCCTGCGGAAGAGCTCAACGTCGGGCGCATCGATGGCGGCCAGTGCTGCCAAAGGTGCGGCTAGCGCTGCAAAGAGCGCAAAGTCCAGTGCCACTGGCGCCGCCGCCAAGGGTGCTGTTCCAAAGGATTACAGTGCCAGTCGCAGACGGCAGAGTCAGGCAACGAACGCCGTTCGTTCAACGTTGAACTGGTTTAGCAAGCCCGACGAGGACGACTCAAAGGACACGTGCGATGCTTCGCTATGCTCGACGCTTAAAGATTTATTCGTGAAATAATTAACCGGGAGCTCAACTCCGCCCAAGCGGAAGTAGGAAGTAGGAAGTAGGTGTGCGCGCGTATTTCTTTTGTAAGTATGCCTCGGAATGCGGCCTTGTGGGGATGGAATGCATTGTTTTTATTTCTCTCTCGCTCTCGCTCTCGCTCTCTATTTCTTCATACATTCTTCTTATCTGTGTGTTTATTTCATTCAAGGAATGAACTATTTAAATGGCAGCTACTCTCTCAGGCAGCCCAGTGCAAATGGCTTTAAATTGCTTACAAAAAGATTTTTCAAAAATAACAAAGCATAAGCTGTAGGCAATTGAATTTTTTCTTCTTTATCTATCAATAATTACTTCTAAATGTTCTTCTTCTGCTGCTTTTGAAAATGGTAAAAGCATTCTTTAAATGTCCTGTCTATCTAGAAAATCGCTCTAAGCTATTTTTTTGTTCATTTTCGTTCTCTTCGAATGGGATGGTAGAAACAGGCATGGTTTTGGGAGCAATAGCATTATGAAAGAGGGCTAAGCATAACGATTACACCTATTTCGAAGTTTCAATTATTGCATGAAGTTCTTGAAAATTTTACTTCTAATGGGCGCTATTAGTGTAGGTGTAAGCTGTAAATATGTATGTAAATTAAACGTATTTATGTGCATGTCCTTCGATTGATTAAAAGGCAGTTACAAACCAAAATCAATCAATTGGAAAATTTATGTTTCTGAAAGATTTCCACTGGACTGCGATGGCCAATACGATTGGATATTTTTCATCACAAATTGCTTTAAAATATGTATCTACATATTTCAAAAAATTTTCCCCTCATTTTATTACACAGTATTTTCTCCTCATCGCAGCTGTAGAATCATAAATTCGATATAACCGAAGCGAATTTTCCATTTCGCTTTATCTTTTGTTCTTCTATTTTATTTTATTTTATTTTATTTGGTTTTATTTTGTTTTATTCTTTTATTTCCGATTTTTTGCCCATTAAAGGGAAATTATTCATAATATTTCATCTCAACTTCTCCTTGACAACGCTTAAGCCATATAGAGCAGTAACGTAGGCATCCTTTTGCGATATGAAGGGGGGCTTGAAATGACTGCTTCAAAAAATAAAAATTTCTTCCAAAATGTTATTTTTGGCAAATTGTAACTCCTTAGTGCGCTCCATCATCTGCGACACTGAAATATTTGCTTAAAAAAAATATAAAGGACTTCAATTTTTCCTAAAAATTTTGTTGGATTATTTTTCAATGGAAAAACAACACTCATAATAGACCTTGTTGTTATTGGGCCATTGGGACAATTTGACCTTTGGTCTTTGAATAAATATCCATCAAAAGCAAACGGACTTAAGAACCTTTTAGGCATGCTCAATGCTCTTCAAAGTGAGTTGTAAGGTGTGAGTATCTCAATTTTCATAATGTCTCCCAAGGACTATAGTAAATGAATTGTATTAGAGTAAGCTTCCAGATGTTTGTAATATATTATTGTGTTTTTTGTTTTTTTTTGTATGTTAAAAATATTAAATTTTGTTTCTATTTCCATTATGCTTTATGACATATGATATATTATATATAGTAGGTACCTTTAGATTGGATAGAGTCCTTTTCTGCTCGTCAATGATAAATCCCATTGGATTATTTTCAATTTATTTAATGGTATCACTCGGTTTTAATTACTTTACTTAATGAAACATGATGTGTTTTTCTCTCTTTCTCTCTCTCTCTCTCTCTCGCTCTCTCTCCCTTCCTCTCACTAAATGAGGTTTCCCTTAACCATAGCATAAATAAATATTAATTATTATATATAAAAAAAAAAAACCTTAATTGATCAGCGAAGCTTAAACAAGAATAATCGAAAAAAGTTTTTAACACGTTTTAAAATATCTCGGTGTGTGTTTAAATGTCATTTTATGTAATTCAATACGATTTTAATACATGATAATAGGAGCGTAAAGAGCATAATTAAAAAGCATGCAATAAAATCATTTGATAAAACTCCAGCAACAATAAAACAACAAGTTAATCATGCTCACGGAGAGATATTGTGACTGCAATCAATAAAAAACTTTAAAAAAAAATTCCAAAATACCATAAAATGAAAGTGAAGAGAAAAGAAAAAAAAATTTTAAAATCGAAAGCAAAAATGAAGGCAAAAATTAAATAAAAAATCATACTTAAAAAACTTTCTGTGTACGTAAATACATTTTTATCCATACTAAATAAAATGCTTTCTTACATTCGAACCACATTTTCCCAGAACAGTTACATTCGGACTTACATGCATATTTATAGATTTACATGCTCACCATAATCGCACAACCAACCATATCCGAAAAGCGGTGTATGCAAATGCACGATTCATCCATTTGCCACACACCTGCATGCACACACAAGCACAAACAGACGCTCAGACTCCCACTTTAATTACAGCCATCTGCAATTAAATTTCGTAGGAATATTTGCTTTTTCTGAAAATACAACAATATTCATGCCAAAAGGATTATCGTCGAATTGTTTGCTCTGCGAGAACCCATTTTAATAAGAACAAAACAGCATATTTGCAATACGCATTTAAGTTACACGAACAAACATGGCGCACGTATCCTATATGTATGTATCCATATGAGAGCCGAAATTGAATTGCATTTCAGGTGGGGAAAAAAAAATTTTTTTTTTACCCCACGTTCGATAAATTGCAAGCGAGTGTATCTTTGAAAATTTCCGTTCAATCATTTCAAATAAAGAGAGCTCAAAAGTGGAACGAAGGATTTAAGTTACTTGTTTTTTTTTTTTTTTGTAGGTAGGTAGGTACATATCTCAAAAGATTGAGGAAAACGTTTGATGTGTTTCAGATAAAGTGAAGAGAAATATTTGATTATTTGAAATGATTTTTTTTGCTACGAGGATACGAGACTTTAAGAGTCATATTGATATGAAAATTTGAATAGTAAATTTTTTAAATAAAATCCATCCATTTTTCCCTTCATCCGTTTCTCCCTTTATCGAAAGTCTTGAACTTAAAACAAACAAAAAAAGTACTTATAAAAGATATATATTTTCATAGAAAAAGCTCCTTGTAAAGACTTTCAAAGGAAAAAATTTTCGTTAGGGCAGCAACCGAAGTAGAAGCATGAAGCATTCGTAACTACGAATGTTCTTGGAAATTGTGCAGCCGATTCTGAGAGGCTTTATCTTTTCGAGGCAAGCTGTAGATTTTTCTGAATACATATATAACATGAATATGAACGTCAAAGTAGAATTCATCTCGAATTCGATGAATAAAATCTCACCCGGATCATACATGATGATGCCCAATGGTAATTATTATTAAACATTTGAATGTGCTCCTTTTTCGCCCAAGCTTCAGATGAAGATTCTTAGAAATAATTCGAAATAATAATTTCATAAAAAGAGATTATTAAAAAAAAATATATATATATAATTAATTAATATCCAACTCCGATCAGAAAGGTCCGGTTTATACTAGGCAATTCCTATTGAAGAGTTGCCAGCACTTCTTTGCAAGGAGGCGACTCTATTCCACTCCCCGTGCCTACTTGTCGACATATATGTGGGCAACTCTTCAATCAGAATTGCTTGGTCTAACCGGACCAAACAACCACGTGTGGCAAAAAGAAATAAACATGTAGATTTATTAATTTTCTTTTTTGAAATTTTCAATATTCTTTAAATTTTTCTTCTATTCGAATGAAGTTTTCTTTAAGAGAAAAGTATTTAGAAATAGAAATAAGCTAAAAATACAATAAAATATCAATCAGTTGTAATGTAAAGTTAACTGCTCTTAAGCATAAGCTAAAACAAAAACATAACATTTTATCAACTTCAACAGAGTTTATCGGTAAGCATTTTCTTTTCTGTGGAATAAACAATTATCGAAGAGACGTTAAATATATTAATGGTCTTAAAAGAAAATCTATTTACAAATCAAAATATATCATATACGATATACATACCTAAGTATTTACTATGCTATATATAACTACATAAACTCATACATATATATGTACCGAATAAACATGTTTAAATAAGAAATCAATATAAAAGTATTTATCGTTCAAAATGAATCCCACTTGATCAGAAATCTAAGACGACAATACAAGAAAATCAAACTGAATTTCTCAAGCTCAAACCAAAAGCATACATATATATATTAATAATATATATATATATATATATATATATATCCCAATGTTATACCCTTTATCCGCTTGTACAAATTCGTACAAATATCTAAATTATTCCATTGTACCCTAGGACCCAATTCAATCAATCTTCACCATTGGCCTTCGATGCTTTAGCAGAACCCTTAAAAAACAAAAAAAAAAAAAATAATAATAACAAAAAACCCAAAAAGGATATTCAAATCATTTTCAATTGTTTTATACTATCCCTAAATATTAAGGCAGATATGTATGTAAAATATTTTCATTATTTTCGACCTCTGAATGTTTTAGCTCTGTTGATAGCCTCTACGTTTTGTGTATGTTTAAAGGACGTAGCCGTAAGTACCGCAAGTAGTTGTACCTAGAGTACCTGGCAGTACGACTGCAGCTAACTTGCAACTAAGTAATAAGATGTTTACATAAACATATATATATATACATATATAAAAAGGATATCTCAAAAGAAATTTATATATAATACGAGTACATAAAATACTTCTCGGCAACATGCAATTGCAATTCTGAATGCTTATTGAGCACTTTCTAACTAACTTAGTATGGTTACGTAGAGTTTACCTAAGCATATTGTTGCCACGAGAGTTAAATTGAACGGAGAGAGATTGTGAAGAACCTTGAACCCATTTTTTGCTTTAATCATCCTTAAATGCTTAAACAGCAGTCTCATTTGTTAACATAATTATGGGTTTGTGTGTGTATATACCTATTTATATGAATTTTTAAGACCCATTCATTTTATGAACGTTTTTATGAAGGGAATGCTGCTGAATGGTCAGAACAGAAAAGTGATTATTTGCTCTTCTCGCTGCAATATGCTTACGAATAAATAATAAGATTAATTTTGAAAAAAAAAAAAAACAAAACAAAACAAGAATATAAAAATTATTTATATTATTATTAAGACTATAAATTTGAATAAATTTCATATGACAAAGATTTTTGCTAAGCACAATAAATGCAGCGATCATTTTTTGTTATGGGGGAAAAATACGCATAAATAGTTATAAAGGATGAAAATCCATATATGTATGTATCAATAAAAGCACTTGATATTAAATTATTAAAGTATATTAAAACAAAAAAACAAAAAAACAAAAAAAAAAAAACAAAATCACAAAAACCAAAAAACAAGAAAACAAAAAAACAAGAAAACAGAAAAACAAAAACACAAAAAACCAAAAAACAAAGCACAAAAACCCAAAAAACAAAAACACAAAAAAAAACAAAAAAACAAAACAGACAAAGGATGGACTAAGGAACAGGATATTTGAGAAATGTATGAAAAGCTTAACCAAAGGAAAAGAATTCAAATTTTAGAATCGTAGCTTTTGTGTTTTATAGTAGACATGCTATTTATTGTAAATCTTAGACTTCACGTAAGTTCCCTAGACCTGTTAAATGTGTGTAAGTGTTATATAACAAAAAAAACAAAAAAACAAAATCAAATGTGTTAGTCGATTAAATTCATATTTTCTCTTATCAATGTAAGCTCTTTTTTCTTTGTATTTCGCGTTAATGAAATATTTCATTGGAAGTGGGTAAGTATGTATGTATAAGCTCATTATCCTTTTCGACAAATAGAAGCCATGTATTTTTCTATCCCAGCTAATCCGTATTTCTGAATAATAATTTATGGAGCTCGATTTGAATTTCGATTTTTCTCTTCAATGACGAATTCATTCTGGGAAATTCTCTTTGTTATTCGCTTCTCTGCTTCGATAAAAAAAAAAATTCTTTTGAATCTCTATGGAATTGTTTGCACCTTTGGAATGGTTTCGAAAAGCATTCCTTGATTCCTTTTGTGCTCTTTAATACGCTTACTACCTACTGCTAATTCCGACTGAGCCATTCTACGAACTTTTTTTTATTATTGCTGAAAAGTGCTTTTCTTTTGTTTTCTGAGAAAACGTCCAGCACGCTCAAGTGTACGAGCACTCGATGAAAAGTTTTTAAAAATTCAGTTTTTCCCCAACTTTAGATATGAGTTTTCAATTGAATCGAGGCCCAAATAGATGAAGGCAATCAAAAGTGTCCTTATTCCTGTTCATAAAGCTTAAATCAATGAATCCGTTTTTTGTCTAGGCTTGTTGTAAATCTTTTAATCTCAAACATAAATAAATAAAAACACAAATTCGAATACAATTTTATTTAATTCTCTTCTCTTTTACTTTTTTTTTTAAATTTATTTTCTCCGTCAAAGCATGCAAATGGAATGAAAATGGATATTATTGGCTTAAAAATTTTGATTAAAAATATTACGTCGATAGTGAAGTTCGAATGAAAGCAAAATGTTCGCACTCAGGACTGGATTGTAGAATGGACCATGGTAGGCCATGGCCCCAACCTTAATCCGGCCCTGTTCGAACTAATAAAATTCTCTTTCATTGGATATCCCTTTGAGTTGTTTTCCAATAAGCATTCATAAGCTCCATATTCGAATTTCCTATGAATTTTTCTAGTTATGAGCTCCAGGATTTTTTTCAAAGAGGACGACATACTGCGCAAAGAATCTTTTTTTTTGTATGAAAAGTAAAATCCCATATAAGGTTATGGCAAACATTTTTTGCAAACTCAACTGGAGAATTCATACTAACTGAATGAAAGAAAAGTTCGTTTTGTGATGTCAGGATATTGGAAAAAGCCTAGAATGTCTACCCCTTTTTGTATAGCATCAAACTAAAAAAAGAGTTGGTTTATCAGTTCGATTAAAGACAAATGAAAATATACAAGGATATTAATTGTTATTTAAATGAAATAAAAGCTTCGATTTAATTATATCGGTCGAAACAAATAAGGTGGTTTAGTCTGTTTTAATTTCTGCAGATACACAGAAAAGCTTCGTGTTCCAGAAAGTTGGTGGGAACGCGTAGCAGTCTGAATGGCTAAAAAATTCTCTGAGGTCGAACTGGAATGCTGAAAATTACACGACTGAAGAATCGACGCAGGCATCAACAGTCCCAGTCCCAGGATTTGGTTCGAGAAGAGTATAGCCTGTCTATTATTCAATCGTGTTGTGACTAGTAAAAGGGCTAGTTACCAAAGACTGGCGTAATGGCAGGTTACAACACTGAATGTAAGTCTATCTCTCATCTATCAATCTCCTAGTTTAGAGGGAGCCTTGCAAGAGAAAAATTTTTAATTCAATAGAAAATACGAAAAGAAAATCACCGCAAGCAAT
Organism: Chlorops oryzae; assembly: GCA_020466095.1. NCBI lineage: Eukaryota > Metazoa > Arthropoda > Insecta > Diptera > Chloropidae > Chlorops > Chlorops oryzae. The sequence goes on along the minus strand of CM035808.1, from coordinate 20,663,648 downwards.
TATGAATTTCGAGAATCATTCATTCCAAATGCTCCAGGAAGCCGTGTTTTTAAAATCATTGAAACTCATTTCAAGTACTTATCGGTTTTTCCGCTGAGCCGCATCATCCACTTAAATCAATAGCGTTCGCATGATTAGCGTTGAGCTTGTTTAAAAAGGAAAAAATCCTTACACTGCAGATCATTAGTGAATCCTTTTCAGCGTTCTGATAATGAAAAAGCTGTCCGACCGCAAAAAGTTTGCAACGTTCTCAAACAAAATGATGCAGAAATAATTAATGGCTTTTCTCGACATTGAATAATTTAATTGATTGAGAATCTTTGCTGCAGTGAGAAAAATCGAATCTTCTATTCTTGAAAATGATTTTTATTTATTTGAAGAACAAAAAGTAAAATAAATAAAAAATTAAAAAAAAAATAAAAAAAAATATTTGCACATTGAAAATTGTATATTGACTACTTATAAAAGTTGCATTGAACAACGAAGAATGTCCTTAACTTAAAGTTCTCTAGAGCGCTGAAAATCCTTGTGCGCCTTTGTACCGTAAAGCTGCACTATAGCCTTGATAATTAGGTGCCCCGCAGTAGCTATTGGGTGCGAAAAATGTGCATGCATCAGCAGCGGCCGTATTAGCCGCGGCCGTGCCGAAGGCATTATACGAATTCGCATATCCTTTCGTTGTGGGCGAATACATGCTCAAACTGGGAAAGCCGAGCGAATATGGATGATGTGTTAACTCCATTTGCTGTGTATGATGGAACAATGAGGCCGCCGGGCTCTTATCGGGATGAAATTTATGTGCACTCGTTATGGGCGGAACGGGCTGTGGTGTCGTGGCCATGATCGAACGTCCGGCCGTCGAGCTGCGTTCGTTGCGTCGGAATTTGGCGCGCCGATTTTGAAACCAAACCTAAAAAAAATATATGTACATGCACGCATATACACATACGTACAATTTGCAATTTCGATTTCAATTATCCAGATAGACGGAAAAACGGTTTCACAATACGAGTTCGTAACTAGGTACTTGCCTGAACACGTGCCTCGCTCAGGCCAACCTTATTGGCCAATTCTTCGCGAACGAAAGCATCTGAAACATGACGGTTGAAGAGGGGGTTGGGGTGGGTGGTTATGGGGGATTCATTGGATGTGAAAGTCAATTGAAATGAGCTGAGCTGAATATCATTCATTACCTGGGTAATGAGTACGCTCGAACACCTTCTCCAGTGCTGTCAATTGTGATGAGGTAAATGTTGTTCGATTGCGCCGTGGCTTACGTGAATGCTCGCCTCGATTCGATGCCTGATCGGCCGATGAACGCTCCATGTCTGGGTATGTGGCACTGCGATAAGCACCATCTGAAATGCATACGAAAAACTGAATCGGACGGTTCGATGAAGTACTTAATGGGTATTTTAAATTGCGATTTCGCGTGACAAAGTGGAGCATGCAATAAGTGCTTAATTGTGTAGCATGAATTTTCCCCTTTTTTTTTTCATTTCTTTACTTCTTATTCATATAATCGAAACGAGCAGAAGGTGAGATAAGGGCGGATTTACTTCCGAAGGTATTGAAGATAAATGAAATCGGGACCTTATGGGTAAGTGTTTTCATTTTTATGCTGATGAAGAACACGCAGAGGGCATCACCTTTGATACTTTCACAATGTTTGATTTTTTTATTTTTTTTTTTTTACTTTTATTTTCTTGGAAAAGCACTTCAAAATCAAATTGTATCTTCCTTATGGTCTTCGTATTAAATTAAGTATAATTTTCTAAAATACCCTTAATGGCATCATTTTTAGTACATTCAACAATGCCACAGTATTCTGTTCGAGAAGAAGAGATCGTAAAATTTTTATAGTTTCTTTATGCATTTCACTTAGCCGAATGTCTGATAGGCGGCGACCCGTATTCAGGGGCATTTATGGCCTCCATCAACTTATTCCTTCTCAAATTAACAACTTCGTTCGGTGCCGAATTCAACGCGGACGACACTTCCTTTCTTTATTTCCCTTAAGGGTCTCCAACTAATGCTTTCTCTCTCTCTCTCTTTCAGTCCCTTTCGTTTTTATAGATCCTTTTTATTCACTTTCTCTTCACATTTCCGCAATGCCATTTCACTCATCATCTATTCGTCCATCTGTCCACGCGTGTTCCTCATCGTACACATATACGTCAATGAGAATTTCCCCGTTTTAGTGGCATTTAAACACTTTTATATGAAATTTATAGTTTTTATTGGAATTCTCCGGCAGCATCAAATCGTAAATTCTCCTTTTCTATATGCCCGTAGACATGTCGCTTACATTGTCGCTTCTCTGTTTAACTAATCTAATCGAATTAAGAACTCGTAAAAACATGATTTACTATCGCCACTTGTCAAAAATTTTGTTCGACTGTGCATGACTGGACGATATGGATTGTTGTTTTGTTTTGTTTTGTTGCGGAAAACTCATTTTAGGGCACGGATCAATTTGTCAACGAAATTGATTTCCTAATGGAGATTAGGAAACAATAAAAAAACAAAAAATTGTTTTAATGGGATCCGGATTTAATGTTTAAATGTTCTATTTCGGCATGCGTTAACTTAATTGAAAGCTTAATCCTTCGAACGCGTATTTCGTTATTGGGTCAGATTATACGGCACTAAATGTTCTCCATTTCCATTCGGGCTCCATTATGAGATGAGCAAACAATATTACAGCTGTGCTCAATTGAATATTACTGGAAAAGACTATGAGTAGGACTTCCAACTCATATGTCGGCGTATTAGAGTCGACATAAAAGATTCGGTATATAAGAGTCGATATGTAAGGGTCGACATATGTATATGATTCGGGATATAAGATTAGGCATATAAGGGTCAATTTAAAATAGTCCTCAAACGTATAAGGGTCCACAAAACATAGTCGGCATATTAGAGGCGGAATATAAGAGTGAGTAAATGAGATGGGGACAGCCGCACCGGGCGCCAAATCATATTTCAATTTTTATGCAGGTCTCGCTACGCCAATGGTCATCATATATTCATCGGTATATAAAAGTCAACATATCAGATTAGGCAAATAAAAATCGGTGTATTAGATTCGGAATATAAGGGTCAGAATAAAAGATTCAGTGTATAAGAAACAGGGTATAAAATTCGGCATACATTAGTCGACTTATTTCGATTTGTATATAAAGTTCGACATATCCTAATCAGCATATAAGAATCGACATATATATAGGATTCCACTTCTCAGAGTCAACGTATAAGAGTAACCATATGTATTAGAGTCAATACACAAATTTAATTACAAAAGAGTCGGAATAAAAAGGTGGACATATTATAGTTAGTATACAAGCGTGACATATCAAAGTCGGCATACAAGAGACGGCATATAAGAGTCCACATATAAGAGTCAGTCTAAAAGCATCTATGTACACAAAAAATTCGGAATATAAGATTTGACATATATGTTAAGAGCCGCTATACAGACGTAGAGATATGTGTAAGAGACGATTTATAAGAGTCCGAATTATCCAGTCGACATATAAGATTCGATAAAAAAGCGTTGGGATATAAGATCCTGGACAAAAAAGGCGGAATGTAAGAGTCGACATATACGAGCCCGAATAAAAGTGTCGGTATAAGGATTCGGTTAATAATATTCCATGCATAAGGGATCGAATATATGAGTTGACATATAAAACTCGATAAATAAGTGTCGGAATATAAGATCCTGCACATAAGTGTCGGAATATAAGAGTCGACATATAAGGGCCCGTATAAAAGTGTCGGTATGAAGATTTGGTTAATAATATTCGATGTATAAGGGTCCGAATATATGAGTTGACATATAAGACTCGATAAATGTGTGTCGGAATATAAGATTCGACATATACGAGCCCGTATAAAAGTGTCGGTATAAGGATTCGGTTAATAATATTCGATGTATAAGGTTCCGAATATATGAGTTGACATATAAGACTCGATAAATAAGTGTCGGAATATAAGATCCTGCACATAAGTGTCGGAATATAAGAGTCGACATATAAGGGCCCGTATAAAAGTGTCGGTATGAGGAGTTGGTTAATAATATTCGATGTATAAGGGTCCGAATATATGAGTTGACATAAAAGAATCGATAAATGTGTGTCGGAATATAAGAGTCGACATATACGAGCCCGTATAAAAGTGTCGGTATAAGGATTCGGTTAATAATATTCGATGTATAAGGGTCCGAATATATGAGTTGACATATAAGACTCGATAAATAAGTGTCGGAATATAAGATCCTGCACATAAGTGTCGGAATATAAGAGTCGACATATAAGAGCCCGTATAAAAGTGTCGGTATGAGGATTTGGTTAATAATATTCAATGTATAAGAGTCCGAATATATGAGTTGACATATAAGACTCGATAAATGTGTGTCGGAATATAAGATCCTGCACATAAGTGTCAGAATATAAGAGTCGACATATAAGAGCCCGTATAAAAGTGTCGGTATAAGGATTCGGTTAATAATATTCGATGTATAAGATTCAGAATTTTATAGTTGACATATAAGAGTCAACAAGTAAGCCACAGCATATAAGATTTAAGATTAATACTAATGCCGATTTTTTTTAATCGAACACAACTGTAGATTTCATTTACAATTCATGGAAATTCAATATATTCTTCAGAATTTGAAGCATGTGAAGAATGAAAAATCTCATCATAAACGAGAATTATTTTACTTGTTGGTATTTATTTTTCGGTGCAGAATCCAATGATATTAAATCATGGAATTTTATTATTGAAGGCCAAAAAAACAAAATAGAAACTTCATTAATTCATTAGCGCTGATCTGGTAGTATTTTGTGATTTTCCACTGAAAATTATAATATATCAATAAATATTAAACCATCCGCTAAAAATGAGAAGAATGATTTTTAATGCGAATATTCTTAATTGGGATGCTGGAAATTTCTCATCAATTTCAATGAAATACCAGAGAATGAAGAATGTAAAACGTATTTACAAGCTCTTACATGCGTTTTCCTTCATCCTTGCATATTATAATGAGATCACTTTCGACGAAAGAGCTTTCATAAAAGAGCCTTGTAAAAACTATTTTTAGCTTGTATCAAAGGCATTCATTTTCCTTTTGCCTTTTAATGAACATTAATCCTTGTAGGTTATCCTTCAAAAGATTATCTGCAGTTCCTATGCTCTGCCTTTAAATTTCTCCTTCTTTATCTTTAGTCGTTACTCTGCAACAGCCTGAAATAACGTCAACCTGATAAAATGATAATTTGAGTTGACAGTGACGGCCCGCAATGAAAAAAGTGGAAGAAAATCTGATGCATTTCCTTAAAGTTTAAGCAAAGAAAAACTGAATGAAGCAGTCACTTGAAAGAAGAAAAAAACAACCCCAAAAGAATCTCAGAACAGCGACGATGCCGCATTGGAATTGCATTACATCAATTGGGGCTCTCGCTTGCGTCTTCTGCATGACTCCCAGGAGTATTTCCAGCGTCGCCGTGCGTTTTCATGTCGCTCTTAATTTACTTGAGCAGCGTGCAGCATGTGCAGCAGGCAACTTTGCGATTTCCACGCCACTCGCAAGTATGTGCAGCGCGCACTTTGACTACTTTGGATTTCAGATTTTCCTCAAGATGCTTGTGATTCTGCTTCGGCTTTCGAATATTTTTACTTTACTCAGTTTACTGGAGGCATCCTTGATCAAAGAGTTTGTTTGTTTTTTCCAACAATTCGATTCGATTCGATTCGATTCTCTTTGTTTTTTATTGAAATTCCTCTTGGGAGTTCATTTGAATTGAATTGCCTGCGGAATGCTTGAGTTCAGTTGACAAATTGCCATCATTTGAGCGTCGGATGGATTTATTTGTGACAGGCGTGGAAAGTGTTAGTGTTAATTTAATGTGGGAGCGCAGTGGAATTGCCATCGAAAAAAAGAAAAAATTTTTTTAAATATTTTTAAACATCTTTCCCTTCCAACATTTGCCTCCTTCTAGTTCTTCTGCTCCAATTGCGATCAGCAATCGCCCATGAAATTTACCTATCAACTCTTCAGCGCTTACGTCTTCCGACAAAGCCATATCCAGCGACGCAGATTGAGTGGATTGCTGTATTTTCCTGTCAAAATACTCAACGTTTGCGTATGCTCGTGCCGCATTTATGGTCCATAATTAGTGGGTTGATTCGCGCTAATTCCAACGATTCGTTCGTTCATTCCGCTTCTTTCTTGATATGTTCTGTGGCTGTCTTACAAAGATGTCATGTCAAATTTATCCCCATTGCAGAATCTGTGGCAAAGCAAACGTTCGCTCGACGATAGTGTATCCCCTGCCGTCTACTCGGGCATGTCTTTCATGTCGACGACGACGACGATGACGACGAATACGACAACAACGGCCGCTGTTTTCAAATCTGTTATCCTCAAACCGCGTAATCGGAAATTGCCCACATATGGCGCTCGTTCGTGGAGCGATTCATCATCGGCTCAATAGCAGTGCGATGCGGCATGGCTAGTTCGAGCAATGTGAATAATTAAATTTTAAAGAGCACTAAATTTTCACCTAATTATAAATCATTTGCCTTTTTCATTTCCATATTGCCGACTCGGTCCCCCTTTTGAGTAATTGAAGACGTTAACGCTTAATTTGTGTCATCGTATGGTTTATGGACAGAGAGCGGATTTCGTCTTACTAGGAGTTGTCATCACTCTCAAAGGTGAATGTGAACGATCAAAGGTTGGCGAAAACAAAAAAAAAATAAAAAAATTTAATAAAATAAAAAAATATTTTTGTGATTAAAATAAGCCGAAAAGACAAAAGGCTCGAAACTATCCTTCAAGGAGGAAATTGAGCGCAAAATTCTTGGAGGTTTTTGCGAAAATCCGATGAACCAAATGAGTATTTTTGCTATAAAAAATGGGGAAATAAAAATTCTTCTTCTTATTACCTTATAACAAGAAGATTCATTTGACCCTTCGCCAAGAGATTGTTTCGTTTCGTCCTTGAAAACAGACGGAGACAAGCCTCCATAACAATGATTTTCCAATTGGATATGGTCTATATAATTCATTGATGAGTTTACAAGGCGACATAGTGCAAGGACAATGCTAATCTAGTGTAGTTCGACGTAGGTAGGAAATGAACTTAAGCTTCCGACTGTCGGAATAAAAAAGGCGCAGGCTGAAGGTTCATTCTCGATGGTAAGAATATTTGCCGTCTCTATGATTGCACTAATGGGGTACTTTCTTCTCATACTTATATGAAATTACCGTTTATCACAGTACCCGGCTTACCACCCCCTAAATAGGGGCCTGACAGTAACAATGATCATTGCATAGGAACTAAAAGGGGGACTCCAAATGATATTTACCCCGACACAAAAAATTTAATTATTAGGAATAAAAAAATTTCCAAGATATTTTAATGAGGCCACACTGGGCCAAAACGAGCCCAGATGAATAGAAGAATCGAATATTTTTATCACATATAATATAAGTTTTGCCCGTTGCTCCTGTCTCAGATAGGTCCCGAATTCGTGGCCCCAAGGCTACCTTACTCCAAATATATTTTTCAACATCTCTAAAATCCAACGATTTACAGAAAACAAGCAGACATTCTTTGAAATGTTGAACTATTAATCGATTATTTTCGATTATTTTCAATCATTAACCCTGTACTGCATGAAATTTTGAACAAGCGAGAAAATATTTCGCAGTAAATGGATTTATGAAAGCTTCGAAAGCAATAAAATATCGTTTTTGCACAAGAAGTACCTAGGTATGTTTACCATTAATTGGCATTTGAACACGGACGCGACACTTCCCAGCCGGAACTGTGTACAGGAAGTGCCCGATCACTGCCATAGCACCAAGTATGATGTACACAAGACTATGCTGATATACAAAACTTATGCACTTTTGTTAAAAACTATCCTAGGCTGGTGCGGTGGTGTGATAACTGGGTTCGAAGTGGATAGCGGCTGTATATGGGTAATGCCCATTGGGCATACTTCGTGTGTTTTCGTTGCTAAAGCACATTGCTGTATACAACTTGTACTTCGTGCCGTTCGGCTTCGGTTGCTTTCTTCGGTTCTGCATACTTGGTATGCACCAAGTGTATCGTGTAGTAGGCAGTCAATTATTTCATTTTTGCCTATTAACTACTCTGTACACTGAGTGCCTAGTAACTACAAGGCCCGGCTGGTTTACCGGGGCGATTTCAAGCCCCGAATTTAAGAAAGCGGTAAATAGTGATTTTTTTCTAAACAATTTTGTGCAACACAGTCGGACATTTATGGTTATCAACATCTCTATGTAGGGCCGGGAGGCAATCAGATATCAACGGACGTGACAAAAACGTTACTTTTTCAGGAAATGCCCCTATGGGTTCGTATGCGGTAAGGGGTTAAAATACTCTCAATACCTCAATCTGCAAGCATAACAAAAAGAGACAAAAACGCTTAAAACCCTTCGGGGCTTCGAATATCCTTAAAAGAAAGGAATTTAATTAAATTTGCGCTCCGATAGTGCACGGAAAGATTTAATCGAAAATTTATTAATTCAATATTTATCTTGAACGAGAAGATAAAATGTGCCAAAAGTGAAAGAGAGACAGAGTGAGAGAGAGAGAGGGAGAGTGAGAGAGAGAGAGAACGAGAGAGAGGGGAATTTCCATTGCCCTCCAAAAGTCACATTAAAGTAATAGAATTTCTGAGTTTTCCATAAATAGTCGTCGCCCCATACTGCTTTTTCCCATTTTGAGTGCTTGCCCTTGCAGGACGCAACCGACTTCGAAATGCGCATTAACGGCCAATAAAAGGCATTCCCACTAACAGGAGCACTATTCTATTCTTAAATGTGGAAAAGCCGTTAACGTAATTCAATTCAAGGCGAAACTAAATTCGTTTTTCTATTTAAGAAAAAGGACCTTTTCTTTTTTTGGTTGCTTTGCCAAAACTGCCCCAACTGCGACTCAGCAGCGACACCCGTCGCAATCGCTTTGCTCCGAACATGGTCGAACACTTCATGTTGGCCCCATTTCTAAATTACATAAAATATTTACTGACCTACATTGTCCAAGTGACTATTGCTGCTGCCGTTGTGCTGCTGCTGCTGTTGCAACTTGTGGCAGTCGTTGGCCAATTTAAGCAAATTGTTCACCGAAAAACGTTTAACGTTCTCGGAGCCCTTTGAAGGAAAGTAGGAATTGCCGATGCCTGAGCTGGCTGCATTCGTCGCACCTTTGAGGAAGTCCAGCGTCGTGTTCGGCTGCTGCTGCTGCTGCTGCTGGTGCTCGGTGCCGCTCCGATAAAGCGACGGCTGATGGACATTGCTGCAATTGACATTGGCTGGAATTGAATGGCTGTTGCCGGCGGGCGCGGCCGAAAATGAGTTTCGTTCCTGTGCGAGATTCTGCAAATGCTCCAGCGAGGACGAGGACGAGGACAAAGATGTGATTGCCGATGGGGTCACTGGCGGCGGAGCTGTTATTGCTGCTATCGACTGCGCAGAACCATTACTATTAGGGCCCATCATTTGATTATGGAAATAAAAGACATCGATACTGCTGCTAGTTGGATTTTGAATGTTGGTATTTCCGTTCGGCTCGCCTTGATCACGATTACGTGGATGATGCTGATGAAGATGATGATGGCTGACGACGCTGACGTTTCTATTATTGCTGCTACAAATCGCACTTGTGGCCACCAGGTCCGAGATGGGCTGTTGCTGGTAATTGAGCATTGCGCTTTCCTCAGACGATATTCCAGGCAGGCTCCGTCTCTAACCAAATCAAACTCAAGCAAGATGCCTGAAAACTCAATTTACGCCTCGAGCAATCACGATGATGGAGACGACGACCGCTACGGCTACGGATACGGCGGTTTGACGAATTCCGTTGCTAATTCGTTTAAGCAAATTAGATGCGATTGCCTTTGTGGCAAATAACTCAATTACGTATCAATTAATTAGCGAAATCGTCGCGTGAACAAGTTGTTTCTTGTTATTGATGGCGACGGCTGCGCGCGCAGAAATATTGCAGCTGTGGCAGCGCCAGCAACATATCACCACCTTGCTGCCTTACGAAACAAACAAAAATTTTTTTATATATACGTGTAGGTATATCACAAAAGATCTACGCGTAAAGGTGCTCTCCACCTCCGTTCATTGAGTCGATTGGGTGCGAATATTCACTCGATTTCAGCGATTTTCCTCGCTTGCAAATTGACGCGTCCAGCGATTTTTTTAAAATTTTTATTTTTATTTTTTGTTTGTTATTTTTCCCGCGGTCAATGTTCGTTTTTTTCGCACATAATTCGATTAGAGGAAAGCACAATCGAGTTAATTAAGCTAATTGCTGGCGCAACACTAAACAAAGCTAAAGTCGAATGCCTACTGAAATTACTTTCAAAATATTTATGTTTTTTCTTTCCCCGGGGTACTTTCGAGGGCCGCTCGCCGTCAGGATTTCCAATTTTCTTCATTGCGACCAAGAAAAATCTTCAAAAATGTTTCCATCTCGTTTCGGTCTTTAGTTTCGCCCGACTCGATCGCGGGATATTGTATGCGTCTCTATCTCTGATCATCTTGCTGCCATATGCTGTTGATCTAAATTTAAAATGCGATTTCTAATTGGTTTGGATGTGACGATAAGACTTTGCCTTTTTTAAATGCATACATACATTCATACATATGTATGTATAGATGTTCGTGGCAATGCTCGACCGGCGGAGGGCGTTGCTCGGTAAATGACTCAATAATTCTTGTGCTCACGCCTACTCCAGTCCAGTGTGGCTAGAGTGTTGCAGTTGCATTAAATCTGTCGTTTTGAATGGTGTGACAAAACTGGCAACGCAATTAATCGCGTCTGGAAGGTGATCGTGTTGAAAGATGCTTTGCCACAAAATATTTTGGTTTAAAATATTTAAAAAAATTTTAACGAAAAATTTCAAGAAGATGGATTTCAAAGGATTCAAAAGTGTGACAATGTGAGAAACGGCGATGTGAAACGAGAACTGTGGTATTTCCTAGTCTGACAGCCGTTTACATCATGACGAAAAAGAATGGCAGTTTATTTGACGATCGGCCGATGGCTGAAGCTGAGCCCAGAGTTTTGGGTGGATTCTAGAAAGAACCTGAATACGTTAGGTATCCTTTTAATGCTTGAAATTAGGAGCTTCTCGTTATTTTAGGAATTTTTTTTATATTTTGTTCACTCGTTTCACTTCATTAAGGCTCCTTACCGCCGTAGTCAGTTGAGATTTTGTCGCCTCAGACAGCATCCTAATTTTCGCCTTTTTTGTTATTGTTACATTGACGGTCAGGATTTGTCGCCCCTAAAAATTTTTCGCTTTAGCTAGCTGCCTATGTTGCCTATAAAGGTAATCCGCCACAGATTACTAATTGAGTCACCTTTGAGTCCTTTAGTGGAGTGTTCGTTTTCACATCCTACTCTGCCTGGGTAAGACCACAAATAAAGTACCACATGTGTGGTTTGTTGTTAAAGGAATTTTACCGGAGATTCGGAAAAAAGTTAGAAAAGCATGTGTTAATGAGATCTTTTTCTTGCCAAAATGGTTTCCAAAGTAAGAAAATTAAAAAAATTTCGGAATTTTCACTTTGCTGGCAAAAATATCCTTAAAATTGGAAATTAGTAGTAGGAAATTTGATGGCTTTCAAAAGGCCTGGCTATTGGCTGTATACATATATATTTCACTCTCGCTTCGGGCTCACCAATCTGAGTACTTCGCGTATGGGCATTTGCTAGAAAAATATCGGTTTTGTCGCGTCCGAATATATTCGAGTGCCTTCCGATGTGGATAGAAATTGTGAAAAATATAATATTCTGCAAGGCTTGCGCGAAATGATATAGAAACAAAAGTACTATTTACCGCATTCTTTAATTCGAGACAGAAAATGTATAAAAGAATTTTTCATAACAATTTTCCTATAGACAAATGAGCAAAGCGAATTTTTTGTCTGTCTGTCAAAGAGAAAAGCTTCATGTTGAAGTTCCTGAAAATAAATATTTTCCTATTTCATTTGATCTTATTTTGAATAACTTCATGCCTTTTCAAAGTCCATCCTTTTTCAACTCAAATCGCTGTGAAAGAGCAGAGCTTCAATTTTTTTTTTTTTTTAATGAAATTATTTTAATTGTTCCATCTCCGTTTCTTCATTTTCGGCTTTCAAAAGGACAATTGCTTAACATAAATGAGAAACAGAAGTTTTTGAAGTTTTTCTCTTTTTTTCCTGGCTCTGAAAGGCGAGAGACATTTCGAAATTCGGCTCACAGATAAACAATATAAATGAAACTTTCACTTGTCTTAATCACCCGAAAAAGAGAGCTAGAAGAACAAAAGAAAGTTTAACGAACTTCAAACACAGCATCCCTAAAGTTTTCCCCTTCGTTATAAACATTTTCTCCTTGGTTATTTTTTTATTTATTTATTTTTTTCAGCAGTTCAACCCATTAAAAAGTTGTTAGCTGCGACTAAATGTATTGAGAATTTCAATTTTTCCCGTTTAAGATTTTCAGCGAAAGTTTAAGGAAATTTCAAACAAACGTTTACGAACTAATTAAAAGTCATTTTAAATCGCTTAAGTGACTACGTTCACGTAATCCTTAAAGATTCTGCGAAGAGATTTTCTCTTTGAAGTTTTCAAGATTATTCAACCATCCTCAAGGTTGTTCGTGTGAGTGATTTTCTTCAAGATGTGCGCACGATTCTTCGGATATATGCGAACCGAGCTTTAGAGCACTATCGTACATCAAAGGATTAAAATAATTTGCGGTGTTAGCCTTCATCGTCTGAGTATAAGAATTGGATTGCATGCCTTATGGATGGTGCTCATATCCTAAGCGGGCATTGTATAAATGTTCCGGGACTTTCAGCGTGTTCAGATATTCTAGTTTTCATACGAAATTGGAGTACGAAGAAGACATAAGATTCAATCACGAGGTCGAAAGGCTATACAAAATTTTCAACATTCTAACAATGATAAGGCTAAAAAGAGTAAAATTGAATAGACACATGACAGGAGACACTGGTGACTGTTCCCCGAGAAAAAATTGGTTTGGAAAATCCAGAAAAAACCGATGAATCGATGGAATTGATCAAGACGTATGAATTCATAGCATTCAATACTGGAAAGCAAGTAGTCAGCACTGCACAATGGAGACGAAAGTACCAGGAGGTGAACACCCGACTAGGCTTGTAGAGCCGATAATTTTGATAACATCATCCTCGTATTACACTATAAGACATTCTTGGATATTCAAAGGTAATTTCTAGCTTTTTCTTCTGATTTTTGGTAAAAAATTTTCAACTTTGCACTGTAAAAATGTTATCAAGGAGCGCTCAAATGCAGATAGTGTACTGAAAAATGCTCCTCGCTTCGTAAGTTCGCATCTTAACCAACTAAAGCACAGAGGCCGACTATAATTATATAATATTTTATTTAAAAAAATTTCCAAAAACTCTTCCCTGCTTGGAAACTATGGACCAGAAATTTTTTTTAGATTTTTGCAATTCCTAACTATTGGTTGGAGGATCATTTAGGACTGTAAATACTTTTTCAAGCTGAAGGCTAAACCTTTTTTATAGACGGAAAAGTAAAATATTCAACGGCTAACAAGATATGGCCATAAATACAATCGCATCTTAATTCTCGGCCACATTCCTTTGTATCGATAAAAAAAACAAGTAAGGGTGTTATAGTCAGGCGAGCCTGACATTAAAATACCCGACACAGACACACATGTTCAAATAATTTTTGAACCACGTCCAAAAAACAGGACCACTAAGAAAGAACATTCAAGAATTTTTTAAGGCCATTAGGGGCCCCATATACCGACTTTTGTTAAATTTCATTATGAAAACCGCCCCTTTTCAACGCACACTTTTCCATTTTTCTACAATTATAATCGGAGGCTTAAATATACGCTAAGTTTCATTGAAATATTTCGAAAAAGTCCGATTTTGAGGTAGTTTTGGGATTTTTGTGACAGACCCTAGCACTGGAGGTACCCTTAAAAATGGACCGATTAAGGAAATATTTTGGGAGGATGTTTATGGCTACAAAGGAAGCACAAGTGCCAAATTTCGTTCAAGTCCCATTTGAATTTCGGGTGTAGGGGACATTTTTTGAAAAACTACCTTCCGCCACACCCACTTTACCAATTTTTTGAAATCATATTACTTGCCTTTAAACATGTTCAAATATTGAATTTCATCAAAATATTTTGATAAAATTCGATCTTAGAGCAGTTTTTGTGATTTTCGTAACAGGCCCTAGTACTGGAGGTACCCCTAAAAATGGTCCGATCGGGTCCATTTTCGAACTTGTTCTTACTCAGTGCCCCGTGAGCACGCATACCAAATTTTGTCGAGATAGCTCAACTCCTTCGATAAGATAACTGTATACAGACAGACGGACATGTCTAAATCGAATCTCCTGGTGACACTGATCATTTCTATATATATTTTGTATGATATATCTCGACTGGTTATGGGTGTTACACACAACCACACAAACGCAATATACCCTCGACACAGAGTGTGTCGGGTATAACAACGGATCCAACCCGACAAAACCAAATATAGGTAGTTGCTACATTCACCTAGCTCTTTCAAAAGCTACAACCAAATTTTGGCAGTTTAGGAGTTATTACAATTCGACGATAAACGGTCCTTTTATGATGGAAAAGCTTTTATTGAGGTTATTTGCCTTCCAATGAGAAATGATTTCATCTTCATAGCGGTTGAGAGATTTTTTTTTCTATTTCAAATTCTCATAAAATTTTGTTGCCTAAGCCTAAAAAAAGTAAAGCAACTTCCTTTCACATTGCGGAGCACACTTTTGAAAACGGAACTTCAAATTATCGAAATGAAATACGAGGTGAAAATTGTGAGCAGCCGAAACCAAAAACACACACAGCAAGAAGCAAATAAATATCAATAAAATTGTTAAACGTCAGAAGGCTCTTAACCAAAAGGGCGTGACTCTGGCTACCCAGAGCTACTCGTTTCCACTTCATTTCCTTTGAACTTGAGATCCTTATTGCTTGGGCGAACCAACAAGCGAACTCATGCTGCGGTAACGAGTCTACAATTGAACGACGAACTGCGATTCTGAGACTCCCGACACATTAGGAACATTAAAGGACACATAATGCTGGCATCGCTTCGATGAGGGCGTCACTAAATCAAAGCACTTGATATTTGGACAAGGCTAATTGCCATCAACACGGCTGGAGTGTCCTCGTGATGAAGGAAAAGCGAAGAAACGTGCTCAAGTCAAAGTCAATTTTGAAAATATTGTTGAAAATTTAAAATCTTCGAACCAAAAAAGTAAAGCGACAACGACAGATGTTCTCCTGTATGGGCGTGACGCAACAAGTTGAAGCAATCGACGGATATTTTTATTATTGTGTTTTGATTTCAAAATCTTCTTCTCTCATTTCAGTGGTATGTGGGAAAACTTTCGAGAACAAGAGATTCGATGCCATGTGAACGTGTTCATGTGGCTTTTGGGAAAGTTTCTATCAAAGAGGTTCGGTGTGAGGAGAAGAAAAGTGCATTTTTTGCTTTTTATCAAATAAGTAACTTTCAAGTCCTTTTCTTCTGTTTTTTTTTCAGTTCAAAGAAGAGGACGAGAAGAAAATGAGCTGTTTACAATTTAAAAGTAAATAATACGTCCGGAGCTAAGGATTTCATGAATTTTATGAATCGGAACAATGATCATCAGAGCGCAAATCCTTTGCATTTCTCAATATTCCGGACACTCCAACATCATTCTATTTTCTCCGTAAAATTTAATTCTTCCGAAACGTTTCGTTTGAATTTTGCCTTGGGCACTGGAGACCTACTCAGAAAAAATTCTATTGAAATGGAAAAGAGAAAATGACCAACATTCCTTTGCAGTAGACAGCTTCATGATTGAAATCCTTTTGCGAGAAAGCCAAATAAAGGCTTTGAATTCCTTGAAAAAATCAAAAAAAAATAAATAAATTTTTTTTTAAATGCATGACTTTATTAACGTTTCAAAAGAATGCATGAATATGTCAGTTGCGGGCAATCGTGGATTTGACATAAGAGCAACATGGTCAGATGCATAGAGAAGAAAATTCGAAATTCATAGAAGAGATTTTTTGGTTTGTTTGTTAAGTAGGCAAGTGGAGATGGCAACAGTGAGTCACAGATTACGAGCCACCTTGAAAAGCATCGAACTCTCAGAGAATATATTAAGCAAAAAACATTCGTCCAAAATTTTGAGGTGAAACGAATTTTCTTATTTTTAATATTCAAGGTAATGGTACAGGATATTTGGGAAAATGCGACGCAAAGGACCAGTCTTCTGATGTGTTCAGGGTTGTGATGATAGTGACCTTGGTCGATAGACTAACACGCTGAGGAAAATTCTATAGTTTTCCACGCTTGTCACCGGAAGCTAACAATTCACCTTTGATAGCTCCCGATGTTACGATATAGGTGAGTGAATTATTTGGAGGCTTTTTATATTTATTTATTTTATTCAAATATTTCCATGTCCATTGAGTCACAGTTAGCTAATAACTTTTCATCGCTAATCAATAACACGAGCAGTCATATGTTCACGCGCCGCACTATCGGACATTGCCACCGTGACGCAGCTTATGGGTATCAGTGATACCATTAAGACCATCCCTATGAAAAGCTGAATAAATTTGCCCCCTTTAGGGCAGTGATAGCACTTAGACCATCCTCATAAGTAGTTTAATAAATATGTCAAGTTTGATAATAAACGGACAAATAGTTTCGGATTTAAAGTGTCATGAAACCGTTCATACACAATTTAAACCCCCTTTTACCACCTTTGGGAGGGAAGAGGGTATCAGCGATAGCACTCAGCCCATCCCTATGAAAATCTGAATAAATTTGCCAAGTTTGATCAAAATATGTAGAAGAAATAGCTTCGGAGTTAAAGACGCATACCCTTTTAGGGGGAAGGGGGGAGCGAAATACTTATGTATGGGAATAAAGGACGGACATACATACATACATACATATGTACATAAATACATAACCACATTCATTTTTATATATAAGAAGAAGAAGTTTATATTAACTTTCTAACGGATTTAATTCTTCACTATCTTAATCAATTCGTTTCCATATACCAGAACGTATTATATCAGAGATCTAGATCAGTGCGGTCAGACAATTTTCAGTCTAACATGCAACTATGTATGAGGTTTTTATATCAGAAATTTTTCAATCGAACATGTCCATTCAAGAACACTTATGATCGACTAGACGGCACCGATCTCTTCACCAAAATCGATTTCTCATCGAAATCGAATTCTACACGTCTCTTCGACTCTCTTAGCTTTGCCACCTGAGACAGAAAGACAAAGAGTATTGACGACCTAATCCAGGGGCTCCCAAACCTGTTCAGCCCTAGGCGCACTTAGAAGTTTAGTATTTTGTCACGGCGCCCTATTTTTGTAAGCTATTTGGAATAGATATAGTGATTGTTCGTGTCGCCACGACGATATTTTATATACATATACATATATATATAATAAAGACCACGTACCTTTGTCCGTTGTCTTCCAATCTTGTTGATCTGGCTGTGAAGGCGATGATGATGATGACGATGCGGATGTTGTTGGATTTCGCGGCGCGATTCCCGTTTAAAATTTTGGTATAATTTGCACTGTTACCCGATCGCGGTGTTTCGGTTTTCCTTTTTGTTTTTCTTAAAACTAACACTTAACGCGGAATTGCGAGACAAAAAAAAAAACGCGGGAACGAGAGGAAGAACCGGCGAACGTACGAAAAAACTGTAAAAGCGACCTTGCGTCGACGGAACTTGAACAAACTGTTTTGCACGGCGTCTATGATCGAATGACTTGAACTTTGATAAGTGTTGTGGCTGTGCTTTTTTCGCGGCTCCGCATGGCACATGCTTTCTTTTGCCGATATTCGCAGCAAAGCCCTCGGTTACACAGGTGCAATCGGCGAAAATCGGACAGCGCCTACATTAAGTCAAAAGAAACAATAACAGCAGTTAGGTAGATAGGCATAAAAATTAAAACATCCATAATATGAAGTTGAGTTTTATTATATTTATAAGAATCCAGAGTTAGAACTAAGAACGTGAAAAAAGACTAAAGAAAAAAATAAAATACGACATTACTTCGTCAAATCAATGCGACGGGTGAACTTAATAATTTGCCTACAGTTTTTCAAAGCGGGGAATAAGACTTGAGACTGCTACTCTCATGTAAAATCATTTAAATTCGATATTATTTGTTTTTTGTAACATAAATAAAAGTTTTTGCAAACAGTCAAGGCATATAAAGACGTAGGGGGCTTAGGATATCGTAGGTAGTTTTCGGCGAGTGAGCGACAGCGACGAGTATGTATGGATGTATGTCAGTGCTGTCGTTTTCAATTTTCGTTTAGTAGTATAGCTTGCTTTTTTTAGTAGTGTTTTGGGACATTTTGTAGTACGTTTAGGAAATCAAATAAAATGGGTTGGAAATATAATATTATATTTAACGAATGCACTTCTCTTAAAAACTATTTCCTGGATGGAACAGGAATGGTACTACTGTATCCGAGTAAATTTTACAAAATTTAAACAAAATGTTGTATAGCTGTCTTTTTTCATTTTTGAGAAAAAATTTCTAGAGAAATGTAGTAATATTTCAATATTTAGTAGTAAGGGTGATGAAAATGTAGTAAAATACTACAATTGTAGTAATTCCGACAGCACTGATGTATGTATGTGTCATGTTCTTTAAAGATGCGAGCGCTCAAAATAGGAATTGTTGCTTTATATTTATATTTACCCGCGGATAACGATAGAGGTTCGACTCATGGCGGCCCTCTTTATTTTCAACGGTGCACCATGGTGCCGCGGCGCACACTTTGGGAACTCCTGATCCAATCTATACTCTTAGGTACTGCGTACAAGCGTTTAGTCAGAGCAGAAGGCATTTAAATAAATTCAGTTCTCGCGTATATATTGAACGAGGTGGAAGTGTTTTTGCCCCCAAAGCCTCAAAGATTTCTGGCCCAATTTTTTTTTTTTTGTTTGTTTTGGTTTGTTTTGCGTAAATCAATAAACCAAAAAAAGTGAACATTCTTCATAAAAGAATTATCAATATTAATTATCGTATTCTGTTCGCTGTCAGCAGAAGAGGGTTAATCTCAAGAAAAAAGTTTTTGTTGAAGGCCCTTAAAGCAGTGGTCTTAAGAGTTTCGGACATTCAATTCGGCCCGCAAGCTTCGTTGAGACCGCGAACGTCAAAGAAAAAGATAAGAAAAAAAAAATTGAATAAAACATAAAGAAAAGAGCGTCAAGTGTCTGGCGTGAAAGATTCTCTCGAGACTCGCGGCTGATTCATCAAAATATACGATTGTAAACCGCCAGGCAGAGAATTTGCCGAAAATTGATTCGAACGCGTTTCGGTTGATGCCCAGAGATTTTCAGGTGAGCGAATAGAATCATGCGGAAATGATGATTATTTAATATTCTTGCCCAACACAAAAAGTTTATTCACATTTGTAGTTTGCTAAATATTTCTTTATTTTTTTTCATTTTTTTGTTTAAGGCCGCTAGTTGCTAATCACTTGAGATGATAGCCACACAATTCGATTTCCCCGATATATTTAGATTTTCACTTAATATCGGCGAGAAGCGAATGTGCGTTTTCAAATCGAGAGTATGGAATGAATTTATGGGCCCAGGGAATTCGAATTCGTTTGTTTGTTCGTTTGTTTTTGCATTTGGGATTGAACGCCCACTGATAAGATGATCTTCGAATGAGCTTAGTAATCATTTAACTAGTTATGGAAAGGTGCGCGTTCGCACTTGGATATAAATCCGAATGACTTATTTTTGTTTAAAATGCTCAGAGGTTGCGGTGGCTGGAACGAATGCTTTAAAGCGAGTCAGTCGCAGGGGAAAATACGTTTGTGCATCCGGGAGTTAAGTTTCTGAAAGAAGGGAAGGCTACAAAATTCATTTAAGCATCGAAGGATTGATATTTCTTTTAATTCAATTGGATTCCAGGATTCCTTCACTCTATAATTCCTGGCTTCGTCTCTAGAGTCTAGACTAATGAGTCTCTACAAGGAGTTTATTCGAATCAATAAAAAAGAAAAATAAGTTTGTAAAAATAATTTCAGAATCGTTTTTCTCTACCCGAAATTAGTCTTTCTAACTTTTCCATTGAAAAATAGAACCCAGCCAACCAAAAGACTTCTTTTCCGGAGTGAATTTGCTCCTAAAACGCTCTAAATGAAAGTTTTTACGGGGGAAAAGAGCACGGAGCTTAATATGGAAAAAATGTACTTTTCGGATTACTTGAATGTTCCTGTTTTGCTGTTTGGACCCTCTTTCATATATAATTTTTTTTTTTTTTAAATGACTCCTTTGGTCTCGCGAAATAGTCCTGGGCGTTGTTTTTTTGGGGCCTTGGGAAAAGCACTACTCCGAAGAATTCCGTTGGGACTTCTTTTACACTGGGAATTTTTGTATGGGAGGGTAAGGTTGACTGAATTTAAGGATTTAAGTTGCCTAGAAGCGGCAATGCTGTCATTTTGAGGGATTCTCTCCCATGTCAAAGGCGTAATTTTCCATGTAACAAAATTCTCTAAATTGATTTTTGGTAGCAATTTTTTCTTTGTAGAGAAGTAAAAACGTTTTGCTTTTTATATGACCAATACAAAAAAGGTGCCTCAAAATAATGGAATCACCTGGGGACTCAAAATTTAACGGCTCCGAGAATTAGATCTCATTGAAAAAGAAAACCCATGGATTTTAGATAAAATTGACCTCAAAAGTAGGGGAAACAATTTTCCAATAATCGGATATGCTTTTAGGTATGCAACTCTAAGGACAGTGAGCTTTTAACTGGTAAATAATGCCCCACAATATAAGGACTAAGGTTATAATTAGACAAACCCATCGAAATCAAATGCTGTCAGAGCAACGTCGGGTAGTAAACTTTCCACTTTCAAATTGAAATTGCATGACTTCAATTCAAAAACGTTCCACAATATGGTTCAATATAAATACCCACAATATATTCCTATAAATTTCCGCTAATTAAATTCGAAATGTGCAATGCTGGGTCGAACGGCAGTTCCAAGCCCACACAGTAAATGGAATAAATAATTAAAAATATGTACAAGCAAACAAAAAAAAAAAAAAAAAAACAAAAATGTGCGCCTTTAATAAGCAGAAATGTCATTTCAATTAAAATTTTCCCTAATTAATAAATATTTTTCGAAGCTGACTTCAGAAACGTGAGTTGAAAAACGAAACTCGTTCGATTCCCATTCAAAGTCTCAAATAATGACGTCAGATGCTCTCAGATTTCGCAGAATCCTAACTGGAAACCACAGACCGATGCGAAAATTCGAAAATAAAACAGAATTTCCATATTGGATGAAAATGAATGAAAATCGAGAAAAAGTCAACTTTGTTGAGGAGACGCGGGGGACTTGGTTACATGT
The DNA here is from genome assembly GCA_020466095.1 of Chlorops oryzae. Classification (NCBI taxonomy): domain Eukaryota; kingdom Metazoa; phylum Arthropoda; class Insecta; order Diptera; family Chloropidae; genus Chlorops; species Chlorops oryzae. The sequence continues at coordinate 20,642,126 of CM035808.1, read as the reverse complement.
GATTTTTTTTTTTTTGTCGGAAATCAGTAAAAAACCCACATTTTTTATTGATGATAAATAAAGATGAAACCGATGTTTTGATTAACATACGGAACTACATAAAGGGCAGGAGGGAGCGAATTTTTCACGGCGAAATATTAAGATCCTACGGTAGTTTAATCTTTCATTTTTCAAACGTTTTTATTGGCAAATTTTTAAATCATTTTTCTCGAATGTTTTTTAACATTACATCTCCATCTCCTCAGTCACTTTGAAGACAAACATTTTCTTTAATTGAAAGAAGCTCAAATTTAGTTTAAAAAATAAATGTGTTTCATTCAATGGAACAACACGAATATACTGAAAAATATTCCCTGCAATAATGAGCCGGTCAATATCCTAAGATGGACTGGCCTTTGACCGGTCGTATGAAAAAAATGGAACCCGCACTGAATCTTATGAAAAAAATGGAACCCGCACTGAATCTTATGAAAAAAAGGAACCCGCACTGAATCTTATGAAAAAAAGGAACCCGCACTGATTCTGATGAAAAAAATGGAACCCGCACTGAATCTTATGAAAAAAAGGAACCCGCACTGAATCTTATGAAAAAAATGGAACCCGCACTGATTCTGATGAAAAAAATGGAACCCGCACTGAATCTTATGAAAAAAAGGAACCCGCACTGAATCTTATGAAAAAAAGGAACCCGCACTGAATCTTATGAAAAAAAGGAACCCGCACTGATTCTGATGAAAAAAATGGAACCCGCACTGAATCTTATGAAAAAAAGGAACCCGCACTGAATCTTATGAAAAAAATGGAACCCGCACTGATTCTGATGAAAAAAATGGAACCCGCACTGAATCTTATGAAAAAAAGGAACCCGCACTGAATCTTATGAAAAAAAGGAACCCGCACTGAATCGTATGAAAAAAATGGAACCCGCACTGAATCGTATGAAAAAAAGGAACCCGCACTGAATCTTATGAAAAAAAGGAACCCGCACTGATTCTGATGAAAAAAATGGAACCCGCACTGAATCTTATGAAAAAAAGGAACCCGCACTGAATCTTATGAAAAAAAGGAACCCGCACTGAATCTTATGAAAAAAATGGAACCCGCACTGAATCGTATGAAAAAAATGGAACCCGCACTGAATCGTATGAAAAAAAGGAACCCGCACTGAATCTTATGAAAAAAAGGAACCCGCACTGATTCTGATGAAAAAAATGGAACCCGCACTGAATCTTATGAAAAAAAGGAACCCGCACTGAATCTTATGAAAAAAAGGAACCCGCACTGAATCTTATGAAAAAAATGGAACCCTCACTGGTTTGTGGGGGATTTCACCTCCCCGCCGCGATTTCAGAAATCCAACCGGTTATATTATGGGAGTTCCCTCCATCGAATTCGGCTAGCCGGCGGTCGGTAATAAACAATAAACGGGATGGTTTAAGGGTAGTCTGTAAATGACACTTTCATCAACTTAGAATAAATTAAGAAATTGGTTTCTTATTTTCCTTAAAAAAAAACCCGTCCTACGGTCATTACTTTTGGGGACTAGTGACTCTCCAATGACAGGCTCATGTTAAAAAGGTCAGTTGAGTACATTAGAAGTGGAATTATGAGGGGACTAGTACTGGTACCATGAAGGACTGACCGAAGGCTACACTTGGGTCAGTCCATAATCCTGCAGGGAATATACTACAAAATATTTCTTTGGATTTTGAATGCAAAGCAAATTCAAATAATTGCGGTATACTTTTGGGGAAATTATTAATTCCAATTTATGTGCGGTATAATTTCGGGGGATTTTTGTTGTTATAGAGATCTAGTTCAGACACCACCTGATTTGGTCAAGACGCAAACTTTTGTTTTACAGATTTAGCGCAGACACGAACAAATTTGGCCAAGACGCATTTTATCGATACATATCTTATTATATATCGATACATATTTATGTATTAATTTTTTCGGCTACTAATGCTAAAGCTTAATTATACGGAGCCCCGAGCTGTATAAATCTTAGTTATAAGATTTTAAACCCATGTTATAAGGAGCCCGGGATGAATAGCGCGTGCGAGAGAGACAGTAAGTACCACTTCCGCGCCCGCCGCCATCTTCCCCAACAAGTCTTTCTGCCCAAAATATATTCCGCTGCCCCCGAAAGTATGCCGCATATTATTGCTTTCTCCCGAAAGTGCTAGCGCTAACGAAAAGTTAATGAGAAGTGTTTACTATGGTTTTGTCATTAGCTAAACAGCTGATTCCAATTGTACGAGGGTGGTCTGAAAAGCTTGTGACGCAACAAAGATACTAGCCACTAGGGGTGTGGTTTGAGGCGTAGCTTAGAATTAGGGATCGTGCTCGAATCCGCGGCTTATTTTCAACGAACTATCAAACAAATGATTTTAAAAATTATCTTAATCAAGAGGAAGGATTTTAGTAGAACTAGTACTTCAGAAAGGAACACATCAATTGAATACGCTTTATTTTCAATTAACGATTTGAGATGTAGAATCAATCATTTTTTCTGAAATAATTTGTAGCATGCTTCTAGGCATGTTTAAGATGGACCTTGTTTTGAAAAAGCGCAGGAAAAAATTCTGTGGTTCCCTGGGCATTCCAAACAAAAGCCTAATTTTATTTCACTAGTGAAAGAACACTGTGTTATCTTCTTTTGTCCAACAAAATGACCCACCTTAATACACATACATATACAGTCGACTTTCGTTAATTCGAAACTCGAGGGATTCTTAAAATATTATGAACTATCAAGTGTTTGAATTAACGAGAGTCGACTGTATACAATTGATAATTTATGAGAAAACATCGAGCTGAAAAAGCACTCTCATTTTCAATTTTAATTCAGAGTCTCGTCGGAATGGAAAAAAAACCTCTCCTTTCGACGAGCCAAATCATCTCCAATGAGACGACTTCAGCAATTAAATTATAATTTTCATTTCATAATTCAAGTTCATCTAGAGTCAGACGCTTAACGCAGACGTGCTCCTTCCTCTCGGCTCGCAGCGATCGTGAGAGTGATTTTTGTTTAAATTTTAAAGCCCAAAGTGTCAATGATGAGGTGTCATGGTATTTCCGGAGTTTCTTCTCTTTTCGAAGTGAATTTTTTTTTATTCAAACAATTAGAATTCTCACCAGTTTTTGAGCTCTAATTTCATTAAACCAGGGCTTTTCTCTTTTTCATTTATCATAGGTATGTACCAATGATCACAAGCAGTCAGTGATGACTAGAGCTCGGATTTTGAATATTTTGATTTTTTTTGCATTTAACTGTGCTTTTTGAATATTTTAGTCACTGAAGTAGGCTTTTTTTTAAACTTTACAATTCAACATTTTAATAGGCATACTAAATTGAACTAATTTTTTCAAAATGCCTAAAGAGGGGAAACTTATTAAAAAGTTGATTCGTGCCATAAACAACAAGTTTGTGGTCGTTGTTAAAGACCACATATATTGAACGATAAAGCGTACAAATCGGAGGTACGTTGATATCATTAACTGTAAAATAGCTACATTAAATTAAAAATTTGCATATACAATATATATACATATCTTTATGTCCTATTCCTAGCTGAACTGTGAAAAAAAGTCTATTTTCGAACATCACCTTTCAACTAAAAATCATTCAAACAAACATTTGATAAAAAAAAAACCTAAAACCAGTGAACCGTTGGGTTAGTTCCCAATTTTATTGTCAAGGTTTGTTGTTACTGGGTTAGCTTTTTTCGCTTTTCTATAGGAAACTAGGTGGCTTGCAGCTAGTTTTAGGAGCTAACCCAGTCGAGATACCCCAGTAAGTATCTATAACAGCTAGATGTTGGGCTCTGAGAATGATCCTTAGAAAAATTGGCCGATTATGCCGAATATGAAAGCCGAATCTTCGGTCGGACACTAGTGCATATGGAAGAGCGTAGGGGGTTCAAATTCAGAATGGTTGACTATACCAAGTTTATACACTGATAGAAAAATGGCATGCTAAAATTCAGAATTTAATTCTTGATTTGAGGATGCAACATTCTTATAATTTCATTCTTGAATTTAGCATACGACCTGAAAACGTGCTAAAATCAAGAATTAATTCTTGACTTTTAAATACTCTGAAATGCATTAGTGTTGCCCCAATAGTGTTAATTTTTGATGAAATTTTATATTTAAATTATATTGATTATAGTAAAAATTTTAACTAAAAAATCTAAATGAGAATTGTTCCACTTTTCAACATAATATAAAAAAAATATAACATAACACATATTCATGTTTAATTATAATATATTTTCCGCAAACTTGCTGTGTTGGTAGATTTTTGGTCGGTTTAAGAACTTATTTAACAAAGGGTTGTGGCAACACTAACATAGCGCCGTTCGAATAAACTCGTGAAGTGCGAAACGCAGTGTTTTTAAAGTGAAATGAAAGAAGTGAATACATTAAAAAACTTGAAAACTTGATCATATAATTTAAATGGAAAAAGAAATGGATAAGGATGACTACGACGATGTTTTATCGTCCATTTCACCAGCTCCGCTTCCAATTTTGCCGCTATCGGACGATGACGATGAATTATTGAGAAAACTTTTATGTGAGTTCAAACTCGAAGCAGTTTTTGATTATTTAAAAGGTATGTACAGTTATTTTATGAGGTTTATTTATTAAAAACCTAAGTGAATATTAAAAATTGTGTGAAAATTATAAGAGTGACAGTATAGAATGCAAGCACGCTGATCAAACCTAACGGAACGTTATTTTTTACGCATACTCATATATATGTGCATATGTATGTTCAAAGCATACGAAGAAACCAAACGAAAAGCGGCCTTTGCACGTTCGTGTGTGTCTGCAAGCATTGCATCATGCTAAGAAATTCGCAATTGTATTCGTTTCTTGCTTATTTTCGTGGAAAAATTCTAAACGAAACGTCGAATTTGTTTCTTTTGAATTTTTATTTAGGCTCACATGTCACCTTTAGAAGTCTTCAATATATGAATAATGAGGATTTGAAGGAAGCTATTCCACCTCTTGGATTGCGTATGGAGTTCCGCGAAAAACTGTGTGCGTGGAAGAAGGAAAAGGTTATTACTTTAATTGAAATGATCACGAATAAAATAATCATATTTGCTTTTCAGTTTGGAATTGAAGAGGACACATTTTCGATGCCATCCAAAGTAGAGGAGTGGCTTAAAAACTTTAAAACTCCAATAGCTACTCCATCTTCATCATTTGACTCAGGAGGTGTCACAAAATTATTTGATAAAGTAAGCAAATTCAGCTAAATTTTCGGAAATACAAACTGAATGATTTAATTCATCTGCAAACGTCAAATTAAAGTTGTGTCGATTTTGAATTTAGTGCTGGATATATTCGATTCTTATTACATTATATTTACATTATTTTACATTATAGAATTTGCCCTCGTTGTTGGGAGAATCATCTATGGGCAGAGACATTCTTGACTTCTATAATTTTCATAAAATACTTTCGAAAGAAAAACGAGATGCTTTAATTCGCATCGTAATTGAATCAATCTTGAATAAAAATGTTCGACTAGGCCCGAGAGATTTTATGAATGTTTTCAATGAAATTTGTGATCTTTTTCCATCTGAAAAACAAGTCCAGGTAAACTTATTATAAAATTCACAATTGTTTATTATTATTTTTATTTATATATTCCCATTCATAGGAGTACTATTATATTCCTCGAAAAGGAAGAAAGAATCCTGGTGGGAAACTTTATGGAAAATATAGAAACCTAAAGAATAAAAAAGCCAAATTTTCAGCTGAATTTTCTACCCAAAACCAAAAAAATTCAGATTCGTTTTCTTCGCAAGAAGAATTCGAAGAAACGGTTTTAAAAAACCTTATCGAAATTCCGGAAATAGATTCGTCTGTTGCTGCAGCTTATAAGCTTTCATTAAATCGTGATAGTGCTGACTGGGAAGACGTACTTAGAAAATGGAGAGTGACATTTAATGTTCGTCAAGAAGATTTGAAGAAAATGGGAAGCATCGAATTTTTGGAAAATTGGCCGAAATTCGGGCATTCAAAGGGCTCTGATTTGGTAAAATATCTTACAATATATTTTTTATATATATATTTTTTTATAAACCAATTTTTTCAATTAATTCTTAGATCAATATCGACTTTGAAATGATATATCCGGGAAAAGAAAATTTATTGCTTGCTCAATGGGAAGCTTTCACAACCAAAATTGCTCAATTTTACGAAAGCAACCTTAATAATGAGTTTTCCAAACAATTATTTTCATATTCTAGATCGACAACAAACAAAGGTTTGTACAACACTTTCTAATTTGATAAACACCAAGATTTTTCTATCGGCAGATGGCCAGGACTACATCCTTTTAATTCTTCTGAACGCAGTTTTGCCATCTATGGCGCGTTTCCAAGACAAAGCGGGAAAACGCAACAAAAGACCGACTATAATAGATGCCCAAGAAAGTTTTATTCTTCGCGTGACTACAATCAACGACTATCGGAGACAAATCGATATTATAATAAATAAGTATTATTCAGTAGGGCTTACCGTGCAGCCATTTGTAGTTGTCGAAGGTATATCTGAGACAGACGTAAAAAATTTTTTTATATATTTTAACAATAACTTACTTAAATGCGATTCGATGATTGGAAGCATAGACATTTGCTTTAAAATTTTTCAAGTCATGTCATTAGAATATCCAATAGCTTGCCAACAAGCTTGGATTTTTATTCAAAAATATTTTTATGATATAAACACCCGTTTTGATCAAAAATCTCCGAATGTCGCTTCCCTTATTCATTTTCTAAAAAATTAATTAACAACGAATTAAAATGTATATTTGTTTTCAGTGTCATAAAAAATGTAACACAGCTCCCCTTCTTATATCACATTTTAAAGTGGATCACTTAATGACAACAAAACTTTTAAAGCTTCAATGTGTACAGAATAATTGCAACCAAACATTTACAAACTTCACTTATTTCCGAATGCATTTAGAAAGACAACATAAAACAATGAATAGTGCATGCTCATCCACAGCATCTTTTCGAGATAAAAATTTGGATGTTGTATCAAGCCAAGCAGGGTCTAACCCAGCATTTCTTCAGAACGAAGTCAATGAAATTACATTAGGTTACGAAGAATTTTCTCTTCCTACAGTACCAGCTAATTCTGTTCATATATCTCAAACCATAAACAACCTAAAAGATAAGGCTCTAATGTTATCATTGAGTTTGTACCATAAAAATTATATGCCCAGAAATCAAGTGCTCGAAATTCAAAATTTAGTTTCCAATTTGCTTTCATCTATATCAAGTGCAATATTCAACACACTCCAGGCACATGACATTCAAGGAGATTTGGAATGTATTTTAAATTTCTGCAAGAATCCATTTGATGAATTGAAAACAGAGCATCGACTTTATAAAATGTTAAAAAACTCAAATCTATACGAGTATCCAAAATCTTTCACTATAAGTAATTCTATTTCAGAAACAACTGTTCTTGGTAACGTAACTTTGGCTCCCAAATCAGCATCTATTTATGTTATGCCTTTAAAATTTATTTTCAAATCAGTTTTTCAAATACCTAACCTTTTAACACATACATTAGAGAATACCAAAAATTTTTTGGAAGGAAATACTTTATGTAATTTCGCAAGCGGAGAAATATTTAAGAAAAAATATCAGCTATGTAATTCTGATTTAGTTATTCCTTACATACTCTATTTTGACGACTTTCAAATCAATAATCCCCTTGGGACTCATACGTTTTCCATTTGTGGTGTGTTATTTTAATTTTCCAACGATGCCTCAACATCTTTTGTCAAAAATTGAATTCATTTTTCACGCTGCCTTCATATCAACCGATACCTTAAAAACAAACGGTAACGACAAAGCCTTCTATCATCTTATCGAAGAATTAAAGCAACTTGAAGATGGCATAGAAATCACTGTTGATAGTAAAGTTAGAATTGTTCATTTTACTTTAGGAGTAGTAGTAGGTGACAATTTGGCAGTCAATAGCATTTTAGGTTTCATCCAATCATTTAATTCCAAAAGATTTTGTCGAGCATGCACTAGAACCAAAACAGAAATGCAGAGCGATGTATCGGAATGTCAAAAAAGTCTTCGGAGTAGAAGTAATTACCAAACAGCAGTTTTAGAAAATGACCATCGAGAAACTGGAATAAAAGAAGTTTGTATTTTTCAAAATATGCCTAATTTTCACGTGACAGAAAATTTTGTTTTTGATCTTATGCATGATATTTACGAGGGAGTTTGTGTTTATGATATATGCAATGTTCTTCTGGGATTGATCAATGAAAAAATTATAACAATTACTGACGTCAACAATAGGAAAAGACTTTTCCAGTTGGGAGAAACTGAAATCGGCAATAGCTCTATGTCTTTAAGTTTGGCCAGACTAAAAGCCTACCATTTAAAAATGACAGCAACAGAAGTGGCTTCATTTTTCCATTTTTTACCATTAATGATAGGAGATATAATCCCTCGCGAAAATAAACACTGGCTTGTTTTGACAACCTTGCTACAAATTTTTGATTTACTTTTAAAAACTGCGTACACATCAGAAGATTTAAAAAATCTTGAAGTTTTAATAAAAAGTCATCATGAAATGTATACAAAATTGTATGGTTCTTTAAAACCTAAACACCACTTCCTTGTACATTATACCACTGCAATTAAAAAATGTGGTCCATTAAAATATTTATGGTGCATGCGGTTCGAAGCTAAACATAAAGCAGCTAAAATATATTTCAATAGCATAACATCCAGAAAAAATCCTTGTTATTCGTTAGCAATTAAATCTGGCCTACAATTTTCACATTTTCTGCTAGAGTATCAACGTTCGTTGAAACCTTTACATTTGGTGAAATCGTTCCGTTTGAATTCAGCTGATGAAGATAATTTTAGCAAAATGAACATAAAAAACCATAATAAGTTTGAAAACTTTAAAAAATGCAATGAAGTTGTTTATAAAGAAACGCGTTACAAAACAAATTATTATTTAGCTATTAACACCACACAGTTTAAATTGTTTAGGTTATTTCATTTTTTAATTCAAGACGAAAAGGTGTATATTGCGTGCCGCGAAGTGCACATAAAAAACTTCGATTCGCATTTCCAATCTTACGAAATTGGTTCTCTATTAGATAATGTTGACATTATCCCAATTTCGGATTTCACGAGTCCTCCTTTACATTTATATCCCATTAATAATGGAAAAACCTATGTACGACCGAAATACTTATAATTTTTAAGTAATAAACGGTTCGGAATTTTCACTTTTATTTCAATCGCTTTATTTTGTATATTTCTCTATACGTATTTCGGCGAATTCGCTTCCGCCTTCATCCTAATTAGGAATCATCCTGATGAAGGCGGAAGCGAATTCGCCGAAATACGTATAAAATATACAAAATAAAGCGATTGAAATAAAAGTGAAAATTCCGAACCGTTTATTACTTATATGCAATCAAAACTGTATAATATTAAGTAACACATAAGAATGTTTTTTTGATACAAAGATGCTCGTATTTAAAATAAATCAATTAGTTTTTTTAATTATAAGGTAAAAATTTCGCATTTTTATTTAGAATTCTAAAATAAAAACCTGCCAAAATCAAGAATTTTTTCAGGAATGCATTCTAAAAACCTGCCAAAATCAAGAATTTTTTCAGGAATGCATTCTAAAAAGCCTGCTAAAATTAAGAATTTTTTCAGGAATGCATTCTTAGAAACGTTCTTGAAATATTAAGAATTTAATTCTTGAATCAAGAATTTTCATTCTGAACAGACTATTAAGCACGATATTCTTGATTTTCGACTCAAAATTCTTATTTTTAGCACGTTTTTTCTATCAGTGTAGTAGATGGAGAAAATGGACATAATCCGGTAACTGCCACGCCTACAAATGGTAGTTGTTTTCGATTTATTACGGAATAAAAGACTGGGATGCCGCGTATACCATAGCCGGACCGACCATCGCTCTCTTACTTGGGTTTTTTTCGCTTGTTTCGAAAAATTTTTCAATTTTCGAATATTTTGGAATTTTTGACATTTGAATTTTTTGCATTTTTTTAAAATATTTATTGAATTTTTTGAATTTTTTCATTTTTTTAAAAATTTTTTTGAATATTTTTGAATATTTTTTAAATTTTTTTTTGAATATTTTTTTCATTTTTTAACATATTCAAAATCCGAGCTTTAGTGATGACTCAAGGAAGATCAGAAGACAGGCTACGATTGGAATGCAACTTCTTTGCTTTCTTCAACTAAGTCAAGGCCATCTCATTTGAACCTTTCTTGAAAGCAGATTCGAAGAGAAGAAATATTTTGACAATGACTAAGTCTGTTTGGTGTTAAAGAAGTACTACAAGCATAACTACATAAATAAATAAAAAAATTGTTCGATTCGAATTACCGGAATAATCGAAAGCGATGATAAATATTTAAATAATTAACCGCAAAATCCAATAAACCATGAAACGTTTTTCCATCTCCTTTTGTTTTGTTTTGTTTTGAATATTTTGTTTAAATGATTTCTATTTTTAAGTGAATTTGTTGTGGGAGAAAAGAACTGAAAATGCATGAAAAGCAAAGGTCCGGTTAAACTACCGCAGATCTGTATCTCAATTCATTTTAATTAAACGACAAAAAGCTTTCATGATTTATTCAAAAATTTGTGACTGAAAAATCAAATATACGGAGATATGATTAGCATTGGGATATGAAAGCAATTGAATGTATTTCGTGGGCTCCAAGTACAGAGTGGTGCCAATCGAGTGTATGCTGTATTATGGCAGAAATTTTATTAGGGAATTGCCTTGAAAAAACCTCATCCCATTAATGGGCTCAAGCCTCTAAATGCTTACGGAACAAGAAGTGTTCGTGAGTGTAAAATTTATGTGAAATAGATTCCGGTTAATCGATTCTATTAAATTCAAATAACGAATTCTCTGCAGATCACTGGCTAAGAACACTCTTTTAATCTGTAATTGTAAGACTCACACCCCTTGATCAAAAGACACTCTACGTTAGACAATATCACATTCTATTATTCGAATATATTCAGGGAATAAATACATAGATATATATAAGTATGTATGTAAGGCCATTAGATGAGTGTAGGAAAATCCTACTAGGAATCGCCTTGACTTTTTTAAATTTATAAATCAATTTGGATTTAAATTTTTTTTTGCAATTTTTACGTCCCTCTTTGTTTACTTAGAAAGCCACTTCTACTTCGGCACTCGACATATTATGTGTCGAGAGCATATTGGGTTTGTGTGTAAAACCCAGAACCACACGAAATGTGCTTATAATGATCAGCGAAACCAGGAGATTCGATATGGCGGATGTCCATCTGTTCGTATATAGTTTTCTTATCGAAGAAGTTGAATTCAACACATGGCGGAGACATTAAAAACATGTCTGCCATATCGGACCATTTTTGGTGGTGCCTCAAGTACTAGGGTCTGTTATAAAAACCGAAAAAATTATCAAAAACTAGTGTTGGGCTATGTTAGGTACGGTTCGGTTAGCTAAGGTCAGGTTAGTGTGGCTGCCACGAAGAGTGACACAATTAGGCCTCATATAGGGGTAATTTGTGATACCACGAATATTGGTAAAACAAAGAAAAACGTAAACAGAAAAAACTACAAAAACATCTACGACCTGAGCGGGGAGTTGAACCAAGGGCCTCTCGTATCGTAAGTTTGCATCTCAACCAACTACGACACAGAGGCCGTCTAGAAACTTGAGTTATTTTGAGAAAATTTCATGAAAGCCTCGAAAATTTTTCAAAACTTCGAAAAGTGGGCATGACAAAAGGGCGGTGATCATAGAGCTATTGAATAGGTCTTGCAAGTTTCCAGAATACTATTTTTAATAGATCATGGTCCTGGGCCATGTTTTAAACAAATATTCAAACATACTTATGTATGTGTATAGCTGTTTATCTGGATCGGGTACGGTCCCAGTAGAAAAATATCTCCTGTAGGAAAAAATCATCAGTGATTCCACCGGGACATATAGGTGACATTGTCACGCAAGACACCTTCATGCGCTTGAATCTCATTGGCTACTTAAATTTGAACAAAACTTTAGCGTCAGTTGAGCTTAAGCATCACATGGCGTAGTGGATAGCGTGTGCACCTAACAAGAAGATCCCAAAGATTCTATGTTCTTGGGCTGAAGCAGACAATAATTGTAAAAAAAAACATTTTAAACAATTTCCGGTATATATATTATATATAGGTATCGACATTTTCTACTGGGATATAGCCAGGGTCGCCTGACTATAACAACCTTAATTGTTTTTCCTTTGATTTACATATTCTTTTAACTGTCTAATTTGATGCATTTAAGACTAATTAGACTTCTCTCTCTCTCCCTCTCTCTCTCTCTCTCTCTCTCTCTATCTCTCTCTCTTTTCGATTTTTAGTGACAGCGAAGCTCTCCTTATTCGATCGTTTGATCGCTTGACAGTCGTAAACACCGATAAAAGGGTAAGTTCAAATTAATTTTCTCAATTATTTCTAGTCCTCTTTACCTGCTCGTTCATCTCATTTCGTTTCATAAGAAAAACAAAATCAAAATAAAGCCGAAAAACTGCTCTCAATTTTGTACATACAGACCAATATACATACTTATATTTTCCTTATATTATTTAGTAAGCATTGACTTATAAAATAGGGAAATCGCTCTCGGAGAATTTGAAAATACAATATTTGAGGAAAAAAATTTTTTTCTGGCGTCTCTGCTTCTTGTGTCTGTTTTTAAAATAGTTAAAATTTTAAGTTATTCCGTTCACGTGTTTTAATTGTTAAAATTTATAACATTAAAAGATTAATATTAAAGCACCGAAAGGAAGACAAAACAGCCTAATTCGGAACTGACTTTCGCAAATCAATTTTTAAAGTGTCATCATTTCGTTCGTGTGAATTTTTTTCTTTTTTTTTATTGAAAAGTTGCAAAATTGAATATTTGCGTTTATTGGGGAAAAACATAAGAAGAAAAAAACAAAAAAAAGGAATAAAAATCAAAAAAAAAAAAAAATTAATAAAAATAAAACAAAAAGGAGAAAATCTGCAGAACTGATTTCGAATTTGGATGAGACGTTCAAAAGCCTCAATCCATTGGAGCAAGTGTGACACGGCGAGGCGCAATTTAACGTTCAAGCGAAGATCGATTGTCAGTTCCCCTCATTCAGGCAGAGGACGGAAGAGCATTTTCATGCAAAGAAGAAAGACGCAGGAATATTTCAACGACTCAGAGAACTTATTGCATTATATATTTTGGGTTTTTCTTTTTTTAAAACTCGAAAAATTCATTCTACAAAACGACGAATTTCAAATTATGGCTTACCATGAGAGACAAAATCGGGAACTTCACATTGAAAAATTTTCAAACCAGTTCAAGTAAGTCCGTCTCCCAAGGATCAGAAGGGGAATTTTTCCTTTAATTTTTTTTCTTTTTTTAATTTAATTTTCTATTTTCTGAATTTGAAATCATTCGAATGGGCTGCTTTGTCGTAGATCGGTCAGTGGAAAATATTGGTGACTCAAGAGAATGTGTAAAAGGAGAAGACTTCACGTAGGCCTAGAGCTATTGCGAATGCGGCTCTTTGGGGGGGTGGTATGAATGAGAGGTGAGATGTAATAATTAGAAAAAAGATAAGAATCACTCTCACCGTAAGCCATCAGAGACCTTCGTCTTATAAAGGACTCCTTTTCATTCTATCGATGAGTCGTTGCATTACAAAAGGGTGGAGCACATTGGGTGGGCTTTGAGGCGCTTGGATAGCTCATAATTTTGGTACACAGGTTGAAGAGTTCTTGTTTTATGAAATTCTTCTCTTGTTTTGCTAAAGACTTTAACTACATGGCAAGGGCATATTACCTCCGTTTTGTTATTGAAAGTCGTAATGGTTTTCGTCTTTGGCGGGTGTCTTAAAACCCTTTTCAAATTTATAGATCTTACTGGTTATCTGTCCTTTGAATATCGCATTGTCGAGCTCGGCTGACCATATCACCCTTACTTGTGTTTCTAATGTTTATCGTTCCCTTTTAAAAACCAAAGTTCTCTCCTTATGAATAATTTCTTCATTTACCCGATTATTTCTTTTATAGCCCATCTTTTACGTGGACCTATTACAGCTAAGGCCTGAGATCATGCGATTAAATGACTTAGATAATATACCATTACTGCATTTTTTTTTATCCTAAAACAGAAAACCATCTTCTGAAAAACATCATTTATCGGATTCTAAATATTCCTGGGAACTAGGTTGAAGACTTTGAGCCTAAATGAATATTCCCGGGAAATTTTTCCCAGCGGATTTGAAAAAAAATCCTCTTATTTGAAAACATTAGGGGGAGCAAGAGCTATGGAAATTATTAAGCGGGTGTGTGTCATGAGTGTCATCTATTGATTCATAGAATACTTCCCTTTTTCTCTTAGAAAAGATTTTTGGGAAAAAATTCCCGATGAGTATTCATTTAGGCTCATAGTTTACGCTTTTTGAAGGTTGAAACTTTCAAATGATAGTCCTCAGGAGATCTTAATATTATCAAGCACGCTCTAGAAATCGAATCCTTATAAAAAAAAATCGAAATCAATATGATTTCAATAGAAATTTTAAGCTATTTCGGATTTTGTGTGGCGATTCGATTTCTAGAGCATGCCTGTATGTGAAAATTTTTGAAAAATTTAAATATTGCGAAGGTTTTTGATTGACTTAAACTGGCATGAAGACTTAAAGAAGACTAAAAGAATTTCTAAAACTGAGTTGAGGGCTGATTGATAGTGTGCCTCTACTGTTATTGGTCATTACTGGGTCAACAAAACGATAAAGTCCCATTCAAACGGCAGAAGTAAAAAGAACACAAATTTCAAAGAGATTTCATTGCCTCAGACCGATTCTATTTAACGAAAATTTCTCATCGAAAAACCCACAAAACTCTTCAACAAACATGCTTCAATCCTGTCAAAGACTTTCTCAAACAACAAGCCGCTTCGTCAGCGAAGTTCCTTTTTCTTTTATTAAGTTTGATTTTTATTTGCGAATCAATGACACATTTAGCACCTTCACGAATACGTCAGCACGGCAGGCCCTATGAACTCTATTTAACTGCGAATGATACATAATTCTTCAACTAATAATATATTTAAAAATAGAAAATTACAAGCGCCTCTATTTATCGCTTTTGTTTGCGCGTGCCATTAAGGAGCGTTCCTCGGTGCAAATTCAGCGCGAATATGTGTGCAAATAAAATAAAAGAAAATATAAGTACATACCTACATATATGAAAAAGAAGTGTTAATCAATCGCTTAGCACTTGGGACGATTTTTCAATGAGCAGGTTTTGAGATCCACTTGAATAACGATAGACCTTTGTGAACTCAAAGTGAGAGATTTCAAAGTAGGTCTTTATGAATGATCAGCGGATGTTTTTAAGCCTCGTTTGAGTAATGAATAACGACTTGCATACATTGCTAGCTTGATTTTTAAGATCCCCTACACATACTTATGGGCTTCTTGATTCTGGATCTCTTATGTCAACGAACGTAAATGAAATGAGAATCTTGACCAAACAAATATTCCTCTCTTGGGCAAATAAATAATCTGCTTGCTACGCGTCAGAGTGTTCCAAATGCTGTCAGTTCGCTAAAAATGGTCACATTACGTTGCTCTTAGGCTGCCTGAAAAGATTTTTATTCAAAGAAATCGTTTTATTCTGGGGGTAAAGCCGCAATCGGCAAACATCCTTAAAGCAGTTGAAGTTCAATTAGAAAGTATTTTTTTTTATTTTTTATTTTTTTGAAATTACAATCGTAAACAAATGACGAAATCACCAAAAATTCTAAAAAAATTCCTTTATAAAATTGAAAAAAAAAGAAATGATTTGATACTCCTATTTTTGGCTTTCGAGTGATGGGGATCACATGCCATAATTTATATCGAGTTAAGCGGTTTTAAACGATCGCTCAGCATATTTGCACTTGAGCTGATGTGATGACTTAACTGCCAATTGTTCAGCACTGTATTCTATTGCTTGTGCGTATATGTATGTATGTCTGTCTGCTGCTGCCGTGGGAAAAACCGCAAACTTGTACATACATACATCCGAAAGGTATGTACCTGAAAAATCGTGCGTTAGAATTCCCTTTTTAGACTCCAACATAGATCCGTGTAAATTTCAATATTCCAAAGTGACTCAAACTTCGCAATATACCGTTTTTGAATACAACAAAAAAAGTAATCTCATGACTTTGATTTTTATCGTTTTATTATTGCAACGATCGGAATTTCAGTTATCTTATGAGTCAGTGAAATTATTGGCAGGAAATAATGTTCAAATTATTCATGGCTGTTCAACGTCAAAAGGGCCTGGGTATGATCATCGAAAATTCACCCATTGAAGTCGAGAAGTATGTACTTATTTTCGAAGTTTATTTCCGATTTGAGCATGAGTATGAGAATTGTAACTGATAATGATGGGACCCCAAAGTATGCAACGAATTTTTTCCACCTGATCAGTCGAATAAGTACATATTACAAACTTTACAAATTACTATCGACTTTATTTGTTCCATTGTAAGCATGAGTTGACAAAAATTGAGCAAACAGCACAAAAAAAAAAAAATTCCCCTAAATAGGAAAATTCGTCATGAGCCGAGAAACCGTTTTATTAATGGGTATTTAAAAACGAAAATTCGCGAGAATTATGCCAGAGTCATCAGCGAATCGATTCAATTTATTTATCCAAGAGCGTTTCATGTATCGCCACAATTATGTATGAGTACAGTCTTGAGGGTATGGGGGTGAACTGAAATTGCCCAAAAAGCTTTGAGCGAATGAGAGGCAAATATTTTTAGTTATTTTTTTTTTTTAGTTTTGTATTTTTAAAGAATGTGCCAAAAATTTCTTTTATTGAAATCAACGCTTAAGCTATTGCCGTTTTGGGGGGAAATACGTTGAACCCTTTTAAGAGGCACATGCTGAAGCGATTCGCTCAAAACAGGTTCTCCACTTAGCCATTGAGAATAGGCCGGCTATAGTGTGTTGGCCAGGTGTGTTTGGCTCTCGGTCAACAAGCGTCGTGTTGCGTTGTTTGCACACAAAACAAACAAACAAAACAAAAAAATGAATGTAATTTTTTTCCGCGATTTTTCGTCGACTTACGTTTTCATTCATAAAAACTCAAGGCATGCTGTGCCGGCGAACAGCGCAAGCTATTCTCCTCATTCGAGTCTCTCAATTCAGCTTAAGATGATGGAGAGTGTGTGAGGTTTTTTCTTTCTACTATGCCAGTTGTTTTGATTTCGCCACAATGGTGACGCTTCTCCCTTCTCTAGTTATGCGTGCGTTGACTTGCGCTTTTTGTCTTTTGATTTTTTTATCGGAAGTACGGTGCGCTAGACTCGATGACGTCTTAGGATTACTACTCTCCTATACTTGAAGACCCCAAAGAGACTTCGATTAATTTAACTCTCCTATGCGTAAAGTTTCTTGAGAGCGCTATGATCGCCTCCTATCGCCTATGATCGCCTATGATCGCTTCCTATCGCCTACGATCGATCGATCCGATCAGATGGTCGTATTTTATTGAAAGCCCAATCACGTTCTACATTTGGCTTGGTGTTTACTCATCAATCGGTGTGGTTAGAAAATTTTTTAACAAACGATGTTCAGTCAAATTTGCTTGTCTATCGAAGAAAGACGTGCGTGTGCTCTCGATAAAATCAGATTTCCATTTATTTCGATAAAAGAAAATAATGAGCACTTTAATTTTGATATCTCGAAACTTTCATGTATTTTCTGTGACACAACTATCACATAAACTTATCAAAGATATTGATAAAAAAAATATTGCTCGACAATTGAACGCCGCAACTGTTTAAAGGTTGGACAGAGTAAATTTGTGAAAAAAAAAAAAAACGAAGACTCATAAATTTCTCTCAGTGTACATGCAAGATCTTTGTTTTTGTCCAAACTCATAAACGCCACACATGAACGAGGCAAGCGCGTGTGTCCCAGCAGAATACGCAATTCGATGATCTTCGTAAATGCTTAAGACATAAAGTGTCGTCCATGTCTGCAATGGTAGCCGCAAAGGCGGCGAAGTTACTTCCGTTGAGGAACAACATTTGACGCAATGCATGCGATTATTATTGCAAGCGAAATAAAAGAACAAAGTGCGACCTCTACAATTGGTCTTGGAAGATTCTCAGTTCGATTGTGTGATCATTTCAAAATATTGTCCTTTTTTATTTAAATTTTTTCTTTTGTTTTCCTCGATCATCTTGGATAATTTTTTCTTTCCTTAAAGCCTTAAAATGCAATTTAAAAAAACAACACTCTCTTACTCTTACTAATCCCCCCACCGCCCAATTCAATCGGCAAAATACAAAAATTTTACTTCGTCAATGTGCGCATGAGCGACATCCGAAGTAAACAAGCGACAAAGTCAAGAGCTTTGCATTTTGTTTACCTACGAAAGTCGTTAACATAGAAAGCCAAGCAGGTATGAAGAAAGAGAATTTCCGAATGCCGAGAATTACTTAAAGAGTGCCAGACATCGAAACAAAAGAGAGAAAAGTACACAAAAATTTTCCGAAGAAAGTCTCCGGCATGTCTCTGACTCAATGTTTTCAATATTATCTTTTGAATCCTCCTCAATTGGAAGAACTTATAGATGTCTGAGACAGCACTGGGAATTCCCACAATCGAAGAGAAACAGTAAAAAAATAAAACGAATAATTTACAAAAAATGAAAATAAAGGCGCACCATGAATCACCAATTGCTCTGCTTGCAATTAATTATCAAAAAATAATTCATTGAAAATATTTATTCCCTGACCTACAGAATGTTTTGAAAAATTTCACTCGCTCTTGTTGTTGTTGTTGCTTTTCTCCTATTTTATTGCCATCAAACAATGCGATTCTTTTTGATTTGGCAATATATTGGCGAGCATTTTGCCGGCCATTCGCGCTCACTCACACACACACGCAAAGGGTATTCATCGCAACCGCGTGCGGCCATTACAGCAGCAGCCGTGAAGCTGTATCCGCTCTCAGTGAGTGTGCAAAAGCAATCGGCTGGCTCCTCCGCCATGGTTGCACAAGTCGTCGCCTTCGTTCAGATATAGCTTTTGAACGCCGGCGCTTCAGTTGCTGCGGCTGCTGCTGCTGCTGCGGCTGCTGTTGCTGCTCCTGCTGTTGGTTATAAAGACGCGTCTTGGCCTCTCGGCTCATCATTAATATAAAGCCGGCCGTGCGAATCATTGTCTTATCAATTGTGTCTTCGAACGCGTTTATTAGAGAGTGTTTAAAAAAAAAAATCAAAAACCAAAAAAAAAAAGACACCAGACACAAGAGTCTTAAAGAGCCGAGCGTTTCCCCATTGGCCATTTTCATAAATTCAAATTACGATTAATATTTTTGTTTTTATATCTTCCGTGTTCGCTGCAGTTGCAATTATGTGATTCGAAATTCGTTAAGATCACAATTCTTAACCCAAACAAGACTTGAAAATCATTGATCTTCGGGTCATCTGTGATATATAAACTTTAAAACAAAACAACTACAAAACAACTACAAAAAAATCAAATTAGTCTTAAGAACATTCGTTTGTTAGAGAAAAGCATTTAATATTACTCAACGATGTACACAAATCTTGCGCTTAAACTACAAAAATTCCATACTCAAAGTTTAGTTACCATATCCGGAATTGGAAACTTCCTGAACTGGATCTACTCAAAGCGAGAAGCAAGTAAGTTTAAGAAAAAACGATTTCCATTCAAAAGTCAGTTCGTAAAAGAGAGCGGGAGAGGGGAGAGAACAGAAGTGGCATATTTTAGAAGGGCGCAAAATTTAATTATTTATATTACCGCAGCAGTGCGATAGTACCTACTACTCCGTCAGAGCCCCATACATATATGGTCTAGTTATATGAAAATCAATTTTCCAAACTCCGGTTCGAAAGTTTATTTTGGAAAGGAGAACTCTTCAGAAGAAATTCAAATATTACCGAGTTGTTTAAAATTTATTTAAATAGGAAAAACTGTCAAATCCCATAAAAAAAATTCAAATTTTATTTAAATATGATTTAAACACCGTCGTTATATTTGGCCCCAAATGTTATTAAATCCTTGTTTCAATCTCTTTTGCACATTTGGTGGTTTAAGATTTCAAGAGATATTCTCATTTATCCTTTGCAAAAACGCCCTATGCAAAACAGTTTTAATCCTTTTCTTTTTCTAGTCATGACTTACAAAAAAGAGGGATACTCCTATATAAATGTTCCTCCGATTCAATGCCAACTTTAATTCCTTTTTCATAGAGTTTTTGATAAAAAAAGCATTATATAGCACACCCACTTCTAAGGAGAGATACAACTCAAGATTTCTAATTTTTCAGAAAACGCGAAAAACAAAATGCGTCGCAGTGTCAATCAAAGCTAGAAGAAAGGCATTGACGGGGGCTTTCGGCTTTTGTATAAGAAATTGATCAGATCAAAGAGAAAAGTTTTTTTGAATATAAGTAAAATTTTTACCAATTTAT
The DNA here is from genome assembly GCA_020466095.1 of Chlorops oryzae. Lineage (NCBI taxonomy): Eukaryota > Metazoa > Arthropoda > Insecta > Diptera > Chloropidae > Chlorops > Chlorops oryzae. Next base: position 20,621,540 of record CM035808.1, on the reverse strand, counting down.
AACCAAGAAATGCGTGGGCTCAAAAAATTGATACAGTTAGAATGGGAAAATCAACATTATCCTTCAGATTTATTATCATCTAGCCTGATTCTAAATATTCCCCGGGAGTTTTTCCGTGCGTAATTGAAAACAATTCTGCCTTTCTAAGCATACTGAGGAAACGAATATTACGGAACAAATTATTATGAACATTTTTAAGAAAAGGTCATAACAGTTTTTCTTTTATTGACGATTAGAAACTTTCCTTTTTCTGCATAGAAAATTTTCTGGGCTGAAAACTCCCGGGGAATGAATATTCATTTAGAATAGGGCTGATAATAAAATAGAAAAAATTAAAATTAACTTCACACAAGTTCTAAATCGATTTCCCCTCAAAATGCCAACAAAAAAGTACTTGAAAAAATCGAGAAGAACCTCTCATCAAATTGAAAGAAAGAAAAAGCAAGAAACCTAAAGTCGGTCAAGCCCGCCCTTCGTGTACCCAAGTTTCCGACAATATTGGCGCACTTTGTTTTTCTTTCCGATGCAGAAGTAGAAAAGAATCAATGATTATGGGCATGCCAGTGGGCGGAACACGCATATTTGTAGCGCAATCACCTCTGATACATCGTGCTTCAGTTATGTATATTTGAAAATTCGAAATTTCAACACCTTCTTCATACGAACGTTACGGAAAACTAATATCTGTGGGCTTAAGGATACGCCCGCCCGTACTTCTGGTAATTTGAACCAGTGTACCAAATATCAATCAAATGTGTGGGGTTGCTCGCGAGCTATAAGTACTTCACTCCCACATCGAATTTTAACTTATGGTCCTCGTCCGGGTCCGTTGTACCTATGTGCAAGTTATTTCAAAGGAGCGGATCTCCTCAGGCGGACACTGGGACTAAAAAAAAAAAAAAAATAGAAAAAACAAACGAAAGTTGCAATTTCTTATCGTCCCAAGTCGATAAAAAATCGCATGTCAGGCTACCTTGGTTACTGCAATCCCCAATCCTTTGACGTCACACATTTGTGGACACAATTGTAGTTTGCAAAGCAATAAGAAAATCGTTAAAAATAGAATTCATTTAATTAAACATCAAGAATCGGTAAACAGCAAACAATAGAAGGCGTACAGAAAGACATCATTAGGAAAAGTCCGAGCATGAAAACGAAATGGATAGAATCGTTTGCTAAATGAGCGATTTCTCCGTTATTCCCATACTCTAAAAATAAATATTATTTATTTTTTTTTTTTTTGTTTTTGTCCTTTCCGTTTTGTTTCTTTTTTCTGTTCATATTCAATAAATATTTTCATCTTTGGATTATGCGTCGCTCTTACAGGTCAGCGGGCACAGTGAGCGCGAATGGGTGTTTTTTCCACTTGCTAATGAATACAGTAATACAGGACCGTGTGTGTGTGTGTGTGCGTGTGTGTGCTGAAAGCAATAGCTAATTGGCAAAAAGGATTCACCTAAGCACAATTGCTTATTTTGAGAATAAGGCCATGATGAGACTTTAAAAGTAGAAGAATTATTTGCAGAGAATTTTATTTAAAGTCAGTCGGGGCCATCAAGATGCAAGACAAGGCTCTGATCATCAATTATGAAGAGGAAAAGCGGAAGAATTTAGAAACTGTAAAATTGAATGCGCTTTAATTTTGTGATGGCCACACAAAGCGCTTTCAATTGGAGGACAGGCTCGATCGAGTTAACATCGAATGAAATCAAATCGATCGGCATGCTGCTGCTGCTGCTGCTGCTGCTGCTGCTGTGTGCGTGCTCTCATAAAGCCTTTAGACCTAATTCATTGCGAAAAAATTTGAAGCATTCAGACGGAGCTTAGATGCGCTCATTTAGCTTTGTGCAATTATATATATATATATATATATCGCCATGGTGGACACACATTGTGGACGTGGTTGTGGAAGTGCTTTCAACCACTTCATTGAGCTGAGCTTGGCGGAGAAGGCAATCACAATTGCCAGCGATGAGTGCCAAGCGATGCGGTAGTTTTTATTTTTATTCTATTTCTATTTTCTTTTATTTTTTGTGATCATAATTAAACGCCAATCGATGGATCGATCATTCGAGCTCATTAGATCGTTGGAGCATTTCATCTCAGATGCCGCGAACCTGTCTCTGTCTACACATCTGTAAAAGAAAAATTAAAAAATTCTACAAATCGTCGCTTAACTGCATAATTACGAGTGTATTTAAGTGAGCAAGAAAAGAAAAATCCATCCAACGGTGTGGCCACAGGCGGAGGCCACACACAATCGGCAATCCAATCGTATCATTCCATCATGCAATCAATATCGCGTACGCGTGCAGTTATATTTAGTTTTTCCATCTTTTCTTTTGCAACTCGTTTTCTAGGTTTTTGTTTTTTTTTTTCCTTTTCTCTCTTCTTTATTATTGTTAAAGTCGGCCATTTTTGATTTGTGAATTGCGCACTTTACACGCCCCATAAAGAAAACATACTCTCGATTATTCATAATCTCATTCAATTTGCTTCAATTGGTTTTCTTATTGCTATCAACAGAATTATCAAAAATTAATAAAAATTTATTCCAATTTGGTTTCTCTTTTTTTTTTTCTTTCTAGAATTCTGCCTCTATTTGGTTATTTTGTTGTTTGCGATCTCGTTGCAAACAACTAATGCGATTCCTGTCCATTCGTCAGGACACCGCTTAGTTCTACACACTCAACAGTATCGGGAACGAAGATATCAACAGTTGCTGCAGGAGCAAAGATCGCTCGTTGTACCCACGCCGCATCGACATCATTTGCATCATCGTTCGGTGGGCATAATGCAGAAAACTACCAACTCGGATAGGGGCGATGGCACGGGCGCCAATGGCAATGATATGCGTCACTATTGTGATGCCATCGAGACAGCAGAGAAGTTAATAAGAAAGGCACAGGCCCAAGCGAACGCAACATTCTACAATTTCCTCTCGTACTTGGGCAGCTATGTGAGTACTCGAAGGGTTAATAAAAACAAACAAACAAACAAACATCCCTGCAGTAATATGGACTGACCCAAGTGTAGCCTTCGATCAGTCCTTCATATTACCAGTACTAGTCTCCTCATAATTCCATTTGTAATGTAGTCAACTGACCTTTTAAACATGGGCCTGTCATTGGAGGGGGACTAGTCTGCAAAACGACTGACCGTAGGACAGTTTTTTTTTTGGGTCAATTGTCGTAATTTTGTCTGTTTTTAGGATATTCAAATAGGAAAGGAAAATAAAAAACCAATTTCTTATATACATATATTCCAAGTTGATGAAAGTGTCAATTACACCCGTTTATTACCGACCGCCGGCTAGCCGAGTTCGATGGAGCGAACTGCCATAATTTAACCGGTAGGATTTGGACCGGTCAAAGGCCAGTCCTTCTTAGGAAATTGACCGGCTCATTACTGCAGGGGTGCTTACATGCAATCTGTTATACAATCAGTCTTCTTTTCCTTTAAAAGTGTATCAAAACTATTGAAATCGTTGCATAGTTTCACAAGCAGAGGCTATTTTGTGGCTTCAAATGGTCCCGGCTATACATTACCTCATATGAACTATATATAGTAGGCCTTTGGATCGAATCGGATTGAAATTCTTCTTTCCAATTCGCTATCACTAGCCTGCTCGAGTCAAATGGTCGAATTCTGACCCCTTAAGAAATTTTCCTATAAATTCAAAACGCTCTGATAGTCGCGATAAGAACTTAACATACCATTAGCAAGAGAATATCATGAACTTTGTTTTTGAAATATAAAATTTTCATCAAGAATCTACTAAATATAGATTATTTTAGAAAAATTCAGTATATTAACTTTTGAAGGTTTGAAAATTGGTGTTCTAATTTAGAACTTCTAAATATGACCCCCATATCTTGTTTTAAAACCAGAGAAATGCTGTACCCAAATCATATCCTATTGTATTCAGCAATATTCCAAGTTTATTGTTCCAAAGCAAATAGATTAATAACGCTAAAGAATTCGGTTTTTGGAAATTAGCGTTTTTTTTTTTGAATTAGTATGGAAACCGGGGGGTCAAATTTTTCACACAGTTGACTAAGAAACCTTATATTTTTTTTCAAGTTTTTATTTTTCCTTTATGGCCCCTTAATACTATAATCATACACCTTCAATATTATGAGTAAAATCCTAATCAAGGTAAATTACCGGTTTTTTTCTAAAACATAAAAGCTATAATTTTTAGATACAAATTTTAAATTTCTAAATTTTTTAATTTTACCTATGAATTAAAAATTTGGCAAAAATTGCTTACACATCAGCAGCATAATATGTCTTTTACTGGTTGGAAAAAATCGTCAGAAGCCTTTGCATTCTCATGTCTCAGCTGGGGTCATATTAAGACACGAGTCAGATTTACCCAACTTTCCCCTACCGTCGATCTTCGGACCGCCTCAGCAGAAGCTAATGTGTCAAAAGTCAATTGCCACAAATAAGCAGATCTCTTTGGATCCGTCTTTTTTCCCTTAATAATAAAAAGTGCGTCTTGACATAAATTGAACTTTGAAACTTTGAAAATAAGACGATTATGTAATGTTACTGCCCTGGGTTTTTTTGTAATAACATTACCCATACGTCGGGTATTAAAACTAAAAATGGCTCCATGGAACCAAATGTTGAGGTTTGAGGCTATGAAAAATAGATGTTGGCAGATTCTCACACCTACCCGATATGCACGAAAAATGTCGTTAAAATTGGTCCAGCCGTTTCGGAGGACTTCGGTAACAAACATCGCGACACGAGATTTTTATATACTAGATAAACATATAAAAAGTATAGATAAATATACAACCATATGTACCCTAGCAGGAAGAGGAGTATGTCATTTTTACTACAGAAAGTGACATCCCAAGGAGTCATGCGTGCCAATGTCACCTGTATATGTCCCGGTGAAATCACTTATAAATTTATTTTGCAAAAAATTCCAGCCTTCTGTGACGTTTATTTTGACACACATGCATACATTAATTCCAATGTCGGATTGCTGCGCCCACGCTCTATCCACTGAGCCACTCCAGCCCCAGATGTATTCGGCTTTGTATACGAGTATTAAAGTAAATGTACCCTTAAGTGTAATTATAAATGTCCCCCGTTGTCCCTAGGTACTGCGCCCAGCGTCGACTGGTTTCCACTCCCATATACGTACATACATAGGTTCATACAAAATGTCAATAGGAGAATGTATAGCCTTGGGTGCAGTTAGTCACTAGTACTGCTGACAGGGACGACATTGTATGAGTTACTCTAGCACTAAAGACATTTACTGCAGGGAACATTCAAAAATACACACATACAAACGCACATACCTAATCGCATTTATATAAGACATAAAAACACACGTTCATACATACATACTTGATAAAAACATTTAATTAATGCAAACATTTTTTTGCGCTTGCAGACAAAAGCTAAACATAATCAGACAGTCGACAAATGGTATGAACAATGGAGCAAGCACTCCCTTGGTCTTAAGCACCCATATGCAAAGTATATAAATCGCAACATCAATGTTAAGCCCAAGGACACGATAGAACTGCCCGAGCATTTGGTTGGGCAAGAAATCACAAATGAGACGGTACGTACCTATATACATTTGAAAACATCCCCAATTTTTTTCTAATAAACAGTTATGCGACATGTATTTCGGATTCGATAGAAAATCGATTTGGAAACGTATGGCAGCACTGATTTTATTTTCTATGTATAAAAGAGAAATGACCTCATGTCCTTCAAATTGTCTCCTTTCTTTTGCAGCTTATTACGGAATTTCTTAACATAAATAAGACACTGACTATTTTGGATAATGTCTATCAAGAGAAAATGCGAGAGAGAAACGTGCCACGCGCCCGCTTCGATTTGCGGCGTGAAAACGAGTCCGAAGATCAATATCAAGAGCGAAAAAAAATTTTGGACAATATGTTCGAGAGTGTCTACGGGTTCTTGAAACAGGATTTATTCCATACCAGAAATATCCTGAAGAGTCTGAACGTACAGCGCGAGACCGACTTTGAAGTGTCTTATAACAAAGAGGCTCAACAGGCGGAATGGCTACTCATTCAGGAACATTTAAGCATCATGAAATATTTGATCGAAATATACAATTTTCTGCTGGAGCCCTGCAATCGCGCGTCATAAATCGCGCAATCGTGCAATCGTCCATGAAAACGTTATAAAAAAAATCAAACAAACAAAAAAAAAAACAAAGACAAAAAGAAAAGTAGGAAACAAGTTCAAAGTTATCAGCTCCCATTCTTGTGCTTCAAAACAAATAAATAAAAAATAATAAAAAAAAACAACAAATATATATATACTATATATATATATATACCAAAAGGCGATCTAACAATTGAAAATGCGAATGGTAGAGAAATGGAAACAATTTTTGACATGGAAGCATTTAAAACAAAAACAAATCGAAAGAAAAAACACATCAGACGCTTAAATGGCAGAGCAACGAGGAGCACAACAAGAAAAAGGATGGTATAAAATTCAAATATCAAGAAGCTTAAAAACAAAAACAAAAAAACTTGAAAATACAACGAAAACAAAATATGATAATGATATTTCTTAAACAAAAAACAAAAAGAAAAAAAAAAGAACTCTTGTGACTGTTACATGTTTGAGTGTTAAGCATATATCCATATATACATATTTATATATATAAATACATGAACGTTCATATGTCAAAAACTTGAAGGTCCCCGTAGTCGTTATGAAAATTTGCAATTTTTCGAAACGAATATAGTTGATCTTTCGTTAACAGTTTTCATTGTGAGTTACAAAAACCAATCGGAGAAACAAAAAGCAAAAACAAAAATCAAAAAATCGAATAAAAAAAAAAAAACAAAACGACAAAACAAAAAACATAAACAAAAACACACTCAATCATTTTGTTGTACGTATGAACAATTGTAAAAATGCCAAAAATTTAACGAATAATATACAAATAACGAATTTTATTATTTAAATGTGACATATGACTTATGACAACCCACCCCACCAATTTCTTCATTATCGTGTCGATTTCAATCTCATTTTGCCATCATCATCGCATTGTCATCTCTCAACTTTTATTTATTCGAATTAATTTTATGCTGTTTCTGCGTGCAATACAAAACGATCATGGATCAAGGGATAAGACCCGTCACACGCCATATGCCATATGCCATATTCCATACGCCGCACGCCAAAACCCAAAGGAAACGGAAGCGGAGACGGAAACGGGAAGGCATGATCCTTTCGCATTGCAGCGAGAATCAGTTGATCTCCTTAAATCATTTTGCATCGCATTATTTTGAATCTATTTTTCTTCATTTCGTTTCTCTTATATTTTTCCCCCCTCCTCAATCGTCTACTCATCACTGTCCTTCATCGACTATAACTTAGAGCAATCATCATATCATATTTGTGTTTTAGATTTTACGTTTAAGGATTTTTTTTTTTGTTTTAACTTATTTAGATAATTTTATTTATATATTTACACATATACACGTACCCCCACTCATATACAAATAATTGTTTAAAAGCCTATTTGTATTTCTATGTGTTATTGTTTAATTTTAAATCTAAATTATTGAATATTGTACAATATAAATCATTCTGCCTTTAGAAGAGAGAGAGTCGTTATTCGTTTAAAAAGAGAAAATAAAAAATAAAAAAAAATATTAAAAAAAAAAATAAAAAACTGAAAAGCTAAGAAAAATTAAACACCTAGAAAAATTATTCCTAAACTCTAATTTAATCTGAAACTTGAAATATATACATACATATTTAGGTAAGCGTACTCGAATTGAGGAAATTTGGATTTTCGTATAAAGCTATATAAAAAGAAATACGGAACTCTCTCAAACATGCCCAAATACCTACGAAGAAGTCTGTGTTTTCAGTAAGATAAAATCACAAATCGAATCAAATTTATGGAATTTGACAAATTTATGTAAATATATACTCTGTTTTAATCGTCTTAACGTATTAATGTGTGAAAAATTATGTTATCTAAAATAAAAAATAATATTAATATGATAAGAAAATTTTAAAGCCAAACGTTTTATTCATTTTAATTTACAAATATCAATTCTTACAGCCCTTCTGCTTCTTCTTCTTCTTCTTCTTTTTGCGTTTAAAAAGTCCCGACCTATCCCGGGTTCCGTAAAACGTCCTATTGGTTGCACCCTCCGCGGTAAGCCCTACAGCCTCGAGGTCCCATTTAACTGTGTACATCCAACGCTGTCTCGGACGCCCTCGTTGTGGTTTAGAGTTTGTAGCCCTTTTTCGCCAAGCTGTTCTCATCTGCTCTCAGGACCTGTCCATACCAAATCTTACAGCCCCCATTATTCTAACTGAATATTGTCCGGGAATTTTTCTCCCAGAACTTTTCTCCCAGAAACTTTTCACCCAGAAACTTTTCTCCCAGAAACTTTTCTCCTAGAACTTTTCTCCCAGAAACTTTTCTCCTAAAAATTTTGCTGTGTCAACCAAAGAAAAAATTATTAAAATATTCGAGATTCTTGCTCTCTTCATATTCAATTCCCGCTATGCTTGGAATCAGAGCGTTTTTTCATGTCCGCAAGAAAAAATCGCCAGGAATATTTAGAATCGGACTGATTTAGAATCAGCCTGTTAAATTTGAGGTAGAAATCGTCAATCGTGAAGAAATGAACTTAATCTGCCCTATTTTGAATAATATTTCACGTGAACTTTTCCGACTTTGTATTGAAACTGTCGGAAAAGTTCACGTGAAATATTTTTCAGAATAGGCCGGAATAGTAAGTAGTAAATAGTCGAACAAAATCTTTGAGAATTTTAATCCTTCAAAGCGTCCAAGGTTCCAGGAATGACATTCAGTCGTATTCGAATTAGATATTCCCCGTGAATTTCAGGAAGTAAAAGCGCTTTACTTGCCAAGTGGCGATGCACCTTGAAGGTTAATAAAAGAAAAAGTGTGATTACTTTTTCTTAAAAAGGTTCAAAATGCTTGGTTCCCTTATATTCGCTTCCCCCAGGGTGCTAAGAAGGGGAGAATTTTTTTTTCAAATCTGCAGGCAGGAATCGGATCTATTTCGATCTATTCATCGTCCAATTGGACTAATTTTCTTAGCCGTTAGACTTCAATGATCCGGCTAATGTCCACTGTTTGATCAGAGTTTGAAAGAAGGCATAGAAAAATATATGTTTCAAATTAGTTTTTTTTTTGCAATATGGTCCTGTAATCTGAAAGCGGATTGCATTTTTAAGACAACTCGAAGTATATCCGGCTCATCCCAACTATTACAATATTTTAATTATCTGTGAACAATGGCATGCTACGCCTTCTAATGTTGCCTATTTATTTATTAACTTATTGATTCCAAGCGCGTCTCAATGCCTGTTTATATGGACCGTTCTATCATATTGAACCCTGTTCTATGTATTTCTTTTATATAAATTAGCAAATGTGAGCCTGTATCATTGAATATTTCGTATACATTTTTTTTTTAATTTCCTAAGTTTTTCCTACTCAATTTTGGTTTGATAAGTCTTGAGCGGAAAAGTTTTGATCATGAATGGGAATATGGCCGAAATGACAAGGGGATCTTACTTCGAAATTTTTAGCCTTTTTCAGCTACAATTTCACTTTCATTCCTGTTGCTTCTTTTTATCTCTTATTTTCACTTGATGAACCCGAAATCCATAAGCCCGTTTTGTCTTTTTTTTACTTTTACTTTTGCTTTCATCGAATATTGAATCCTTGGTTTGGTTTTATTTTAGGCGCCATATTAGAGGTGTCTCGTTCGGTTCCATTACCACCGCAGGTACCGTTGCGTTCAAAAGCCGCAGGCCGTTGCTAAAGTTTCAAGCACTAATTCCTTTTGACATCTTGCCCTTTAGTGCGTGTAAGGAGGACAAGCTGCGCGTGGCAAAAGGAAATTTACACCAATAAATGGCAGACAAGAGTCGCTCGACCGCAGTTTTGAGCAATTTAATAAGCATTTCAAAGGCTTCTTCAGGCTTCATCAGCGAAAGAATAATTATGAAAATTTAACATGGAATAAATTCATATTTCATTTCAAGATCTGCACTGACTCAGTTTGTCTTCAAAAATAATACATATTTGAGAGACAAATCAAAGATTAATTAGTTTGTTTCACATAATCACGACAATCAGTCATCATTAGTCGCTTCCGGCGGTAATGACAATTCAAATTTTATTTCGGCCTCTGCTCATTCTAATGACGTCAAATGGAATTTCGGTATGCCGTGCTTTAAATTATTCGCACGCGTACCTATGACACCTTGTTGATTCACAAAGGTGCCAATTGGTTGAATCACATCAACACAAACAGAGATAACGAAAAATAGACGACTACACTTCCGATGATTGAGGAAAGTAAAAAGTAAAAACAAAAACGGAAAAAGAGAGAAAGACAAACAACAAATACAACACGAAGATAAGAAACGCTTTTATGAATGAACTCAGTTCTTCATAATGAATTCCGAGTCTGCGCTATTTTGAGTGCTTTGCTAAGAGCTCGATAGTACATGTTAGAGTTGCAACGGATATGCGGCCATTTTCCGGAGTCCGGCCACTATCCGGCCTTAATATTAGTATCCAGCCGGATTCCTGATCCCGGATATCATCTATATCCGGCCGCCTGATACCTCACATTAAACATTTGCTAAATTTTTTTTGTATAATATGAATGCAGATTCGAAAATGGAGCGATTGGAGGTAGCCCGATGCAATTCCACTCAATCTTTAACAGAAATTTTCCATTTTCTGAGACTTTTCATTGCAGCATTACGAGCATTACAACAAAGTGTGCTGTGTCAAAAAATAACGTTTGAAATTTTTTCTATCAAACGGTAACTCTCAGGATCATTGCCACGCCGTTCAATATGGCTTTAAAACCGACAAATATACTGGTGTAACAAAATAAAATCAACTATCCGGCTACCAGGTCTTGCAGACAGCCGGATATCTGGCTATCCGTTGCAAAACTAGTACATATCGAATTAAGTAACGTGTTTGTCGCGTCCGTATATATCTGATTGCCTTGCGGATCTGCATAGAAAATGTCAAGTTAATCACCTCAATAATGCATGCATTAAAATTTAACGCAGATAAAAGAGCATGGTTGCATTTCGACTTGCTTGAAAAAAATACGAAAAATGTCAACCCTCAATGGAAAAGTACGTAAGTAAATTTATTTAAGCTTTTTCACACATTAAAATCAAATGAAGAATGTAAAATAAACATATATCGTTTATATCTAGCAAAATTTAAGAGAGGGCAATTTTTCACTTTTTTTACAGCAGCTTTCGACGAAATCAGCTGATTAGTTAATGCACAGTCCGCAAGTGGAAACGACAGTGATTAACTATATGCGTCAACTTTAATGCATTTAGTTAATGCACTATGTGGAAACATGCTATTAGTTAGTTTCTTTTTTTTTTTTTTTTGAGAAGCATTTCAAATAAGGTTCAAACATCAACATTTAGAATCGTTAAACCGATAACCTGTCCTAAAGATAAGTGACCTAGTTTTAGGTTATAGTCATTAAATACATTAAGATTATAACAAATTCAAATAATTAAATAAATAAATTGAGAATCGTTCCACTTCTTAATCCCTTTTATAGCAAAATAAATCGAACTTTTTATCGAGAATGCATTTTAGAAATGCAAATTTTCTTCTTTCCTGATCCAGTGTTAAGACCCTGTTTGAATGCTGCCACTTAGCAAAAATTTTTTGAAGTAAATTCAAGTTTAAATGAAATTTTATCCGGGTGATTCCATGAATACGGTCCCACCAGTGACACTCATTTCTTAGGTTTTAGCTCATAATAATTGAAAAAAAGGACGTGATTCTCAAGGATCTAAAATTTATAAAACGTTTAACAATCGTTTAACACTGAAATTATACAATTTGTGCTCAGAATAGCTGTCACGGGGGTCACGGGTGGGACAGTCTCGTGGAATTGCCCATCCTTCGAAAAAGAAAAATTTCTTATTCAAAATGAATGTTCCACGGGAATATTTCTCCAGATAATTCTCTGCGGAAAAGGGAAGTATCCTACTAAGCATCAAGAAAAAAGAGATTGTGATGAGAATACATTCCCTTCCCAGTGCACTCAGAAAGGGTACAATTTTTCTTCAAATTCGCAGGGAAAAATCGCCCAGAAGCTATTAAAATCGGGCTGAAAATTTTTCTATAAAAAAAATTCATACTTCATTAGAGGCTTAAATTCTACCACTCAATCCCTGAAATCGACTCAACTTCAAAAGAAGGAAACTATTGAGGCGGCAGCTCTAGCGCAAAGTAGACTCTTAGCTGTGTGTGTGTGTATGTGTTTGTGTCGATTGCCTCTTCGAGTGGAAGTTGTATATAAGACTGACCAATTGGAGTTAAGGAGGCTTGTGCTTCGTGTACATAAAGATGAAATTGGGAAACACCCACTTGGAGCTTATCACAAGAGCGTCGCATAGGAAATGCTCAAAAATTTTGTGAGTGAATTTTATTCCAAGCATATTTTTGACAAGAGGCGTTTTATGAAAAACTCCACACACTCTTATTCAGTTATTGCTTGTAGTTAAAAAAATTATTTGGCCGTTACTTTCACTTCTGCATTTTGAAATCCAAGATAATTTTTTTGTTATATTTTAAAAATTTAAATCAATTTTTCTTATAAAACTCGAAATTTCTAGAAAACTATTTACATTTCGATTTAATTTTCCGAGCGATGGATTTCTTCGTTAGCTAGCAGAACTTCAAAAAACAACATAATCAAAAAAAAAAAAAAAAAAATAAAGAAGAAAGAAAAAAAATCAGTCTTCCTGCCTGTTTTCATAAAGAAAAACGAGGATATCCTCGGCAATCTGTTAGTGAGTTAGAAAAAAGGCAAAAGTCGAAATAATGACATCATTGTCCTGAACAATGAAAGAACTTACCTTAAAGCATTTGACAGTTTTACGGTCGATTGATGGCATGCGGCGAACAGAGTCGGCAAATCCACAAAGCACAGCAAGAAGTAAATCTGGAAAAAAAAAAATACAAAATACTATTGTTAAATTTTTTATGGGTGGTCTACTTACAATTGCTATTTTGCCAAAACATTTTCGACTTCATTTTAACAACCTTTCGCCAAAAAAAAAAAATATATATATAAGTACATATATAATATAAAAGAAAAAAAAAGAAAGTCGTTTTGAGAAAGTTCAGGCAAGTTGAGTTCTAGTCTAGTTTTAAAGGATAGCTCCTTGCTTTTTTCTCTATGGAATAATCTAATATCTCCTTTATGGGCATCATCGGAAGCGATCAGAAAAGCTACTTTATAGCAAAAAATCACATCGCCACGTCGATTGTGGATGCTATCGGAGGCGAAAAGTCGTAGCAAACCAGATAAGGAATATCATCAGGATCTATCAAATAATACGTCCACGATGAGCTCCTGCTGTTGTTGTCGGTACACAAAAAGTGAGCAAACGCGACGGGGTGCGATTCCACAATCAATTCCACATGGAACCCAAAAATTTGTTAGACCTAGCATTTGCAGCGATAATTGCCGTATCCTTCGATTTGTTTTTTTTTTTTTTTTTCACAAGGAACACAATCTTTTGCGCACAAAACAAAAAGTGTTTGGAAGCTGTAAATGATCGAGCCATTGAGCAATGATTGAGCTGTTGGCAACGATTCGCAGGTCCCTTTCAAATGGAAAATTACCGTAACGAAATGAAACGATCTTCACTGTTTTAAGTCCTTTTTTTTAACACTTGTTGGAATGGAAATAAACACTCGGATTTGAATTTCGTTTTTATTGCTCAATTAACATGTTCCAAGATAGGGCTTAAAGGCAATGAAATAAAGGCATTAATAGGTTGGAGAGTTATGGTCATGTTCACTTTCAAAAATGGACTTGCTTATAAGCCAGCTGGTTTCTGGCAAGTCCACCGATGAAACTGATCTTTATGCTTGGAGTGTGAGCTTTTGTCTTAGGGGCTATCTCCAGCTCTCTCAGTGTGTTACCTGCGGATTTATGTATAGAAAACTTTAAACAATTTTTAAAAGTCTCGAACACATGTAGGTAGGCCATTCGCTTTGAAACGCTATATCATCCTATCACCTAAGACAATTTCCTTGAAAATTTTGCACAATACTCTTGAAATGTATCTACCTACATTCAGAAAAAAGTTATGTAAAAAATCGACCCATATTTTTTTTTAAAGTACTTATACCATCCCTTTAAACTCTCTGCTAATCTCTTAGTTCAATTAATTAATCAAATTTTATTGAGAAAACCTTCCCTTTCAACTCTTCTTTACAGACTTCATCCACTTTGGCCACTTCGGTTCTAAGAATGAACATCGTTGCTAAGCGGGCGCCCCAAAACGTGCTTCTACATACATAGGTACATACATAAGTACATTACTCGGAATACCTATGTATATCGATAAAAAAAAATTGTATTTATTTGTAAGAAATAGGTATGTGATATGTTGGCTCTTAAGGTCCCCGTTAATTAATCCGAATTTAGCACGACCTTCACTTGAAGACACTTTAATTAAATACACACACACACACACACACACACACGAACATTTCAAATCAAAGCCCTGTGAAAGTTAAAATATGTGTGTGCTTTTTACCAAAAAAGGTAATAACTTAATAATGCATACTCCTTTCTTCTCTCTATTGAGCAACAGAGGAAGAGGAAATGCGCACGCACACCACGAAAAGAGCCGAAAAGAAGAAGAAAAATACTCATAATCCTACCTGTGTATACGCATTGAAGCCATTTTCACCGCTAGCACACCCACCTGAGTGAGATCTCATTGACGAATGAGAGCGCTTTAAAGTTACTCATTCGCATAGCGCGCATACATTCGTATAAAACGATGCACATAAAGGCAAAAACAAACAAAAACTATTTATACATTTATGAATCGCCCGCTCGCATTGAGAGGCAGTAACTTAGTGACGCAGTCAAGATTCGACGTCGAGTTCGACTCAACCAGTTCACTCATGCCTCCGGTCGTGTGTTTTTCTGCTCTTGTTTTGTTTTTTTCTTTTTCTTTCTGGCTTGTCGCTCATGACGACATTATTACGGATCAAAGAAAGGTAGAGTGTTGCTGACTCAGGGCAGCGAAGTCGAGCGAAGAGAATTACCGGCAAAACGATCAGTTCGGTTTGAAACTGTGAAGAGTCAAGAAGTGCTCGCATGAACACGCTCGCTCAAATGAAAATAAAACAAAGAATTGTAAATTAAATACAAATAAAAATCAGTTTACCGCGCGATCTTTAAATTCATTGAAAACCGAAAGTCGTGTCATTAGCGAAGAAGTGTTAATCGACAATAAAATAAAAAATACAAAAATAGTAAAGACTTTATTTAACCAGTTACGTTACGATATTCTCAGCGAAATTCTGCCAATTTGTGAAAATAAATATCCAAATGAAAGAGACTTGAAGCAAACTCGTTGAGTGAATTAAAGAAAGAAAAAATTATTATTCTATCATACTTATTCTAATAAAATAAATATCTTGTGAAATAATTAACACATTATTGGGAAATAGAAAACATTTCGGAGCAGTTTAAAAAAACTTAACTGTAACGAGAGACCAGAAAGAAAAAACGAAAACCGGCAAAAGAACGGATTTTCTTTAAATTTTTTGTTTGGATTATTATGAGGTACGTTTTCTATTGATTTCTATTGATAAGTCATGTCACGAGATTGATAATAATCGAACAAAATATTAGCCAAATTGTGTGTGTTCAACTAAAGTATGAGAATTTCAATTTATCAATGGCGATAAAATTTTTCCGGCGAACTCTTATCTTTAATTATTTTTTTTATTCAGATTTATAAGTGTAATAACGATACAATTAGACAGGAAATTCATTTCGTTTTCAAAGAAAGTTTTCATTAAAGAATTATAATCCAGAATGCGAAATGCGAAGGAAGTTAAGTTAAGTTCTGGCAATGTTCGATCTTTTGTTTTTTCTTATATTTATCATTAATCAAGCGGCTAATGAGAATGAGTTGAAATTTAAAAAAAAAAAAAATAATATAAGAAACGTCGTTAATATGAAAGCCGTATTTTTACAATTCTCTCGAGGAATTTTGATCCCGTCGGTATCCTTTCTCAAATACTCAATTTTCACGATCCCATATTACTTGTTGCAAATGATTACTCGGTCTATTCACTTTAAAGCCATTCAAAGGAATCTGCCATGCAAGGACTCTTTGTGGGCATGATAGCTGCAGCTATACAATATATAAATAAAATTATATTTATTAAATTTTTATTCTTCGCCGATTGAAATCCTTTTGGACCCTTTTAAAGCAATTTTTACGCAATTTCTTTTCATTTTTATTTCACTATTTTTTTAATCATCTAATTTTATTTATTTATGATTAATTTCTTGAAATTTTTCCAACTCCAAATTAGCCGGTTGCATTACGATTGCAACCAATAAAATTATCAAAACGGCGAACCAAAGTGAAGAAAGTAAAACCAAAAAACACCCACGTCATTGGCACGTGCGGTCGGTGGTGTTGCACACAATTGATGGCAACAATCAGAGCACAAACGATTGCAGCTGCAATTCAATAAGCAAGCTGATCACAAAACATACCATAACAAAGATCGATAGGAACTCACAGTATTACCTACGCGCCGTATTCGTAATTATGTGCATTTTACAAGCCGTAACGCATACGTGGGCGGCGCCACTCACAACACAAAACTCAGTCCTATTATCGGTAATTCTAAAGTCATCGTCCTCACCATCAATATCCTCGTCATTGTCATCGTCATCGAAATCTTCATCGGCATCGGCATCGTCATCGTCGTCATTATCACTGATGGATGCAACGGGCAAAGGAACGGGCGTACCAACAGAAGTGTTGAGAAATAGTATATTGGATTTATTATCACCTGAAGGTCCCGCCCCCCATTCAAGCCTACGGAAACGCCATAGCAAACGTCAGAGCAATAATTTCGATAAATTCGATTTGGATGTTAATTCGACCATCCTTGAATGGGTGAATCCTTGCGGTGGATTCTTCGATCCAACGGCAGTTACTCATCATAAACCAAATCGTACAGCGGTAAGTTGAGTTCAAAAGCAAATATGGTCTTTATTTTAAGGAGAAATTTAAGGATATAAATTTCATCGGGAATTTTCTTTTGGTTCAACAGAGGACTAATTTTTTTTTTTTAAAGAATTCGTTTAAAAGCTTTGCTAGCTAAGAATTTAGAGCAACTGCAACAGCTCAATATCGGATGATGAAAACATTAGTGGTATTCACACCGATGTCGGCAGTTTGATAATTCGTTAGTGGATAGTTTTTTTTTATTTTTGTAATTCGACAGCTCGATCGAATTATAAAAATAAAGTGTATTATCGACGAATGAATTTTCAAACAACCGACATCAGTGTGAAGATCGCTTTTCAGTCCTTTGCTTCGAATATACTTAGCGAGTACATACCTAGGTACCTCATGTTGAGCTTTTCGGTGGATCTACTTACATTTATTAAAGAAGAATTTCTCCCGCATCCCATTTATTCTTATCTTATTTTCTTCTTTCCATTTCAATTCTAGATTCTCAAGAAGCTTGAAGAAGCTATTGAATACGAGTCCCTGAACTTGAAACATTTACGCGTTAAGGACTTCAAATCGTGGGCTCTCTACAAAAAGACCTATGATAAATTTCTTCCAAGATTAAAAATCAAATCGAAGGTAAGAGAATTTTTATTTTAACTTTAAAACTGAAAGTCATTGCTATGAAGTTTTAGTTGAACTATTGGAATTTCCGTTTGTCTATGGAAATTACGAAACACGAAAACGTACAATGAGAGAACTAAAAACCATGAACTAACTATTATGATTCAAAGCTGAACTAATTCTATAGAATTTACATACATTTTTGCCATGTCTGAACATATCTAATTTGAGAAGAGCTCTGAGATTTTCCGATTTTTTTTTTTTTTCATTACCGACACGCTTGACTGCCATTGAACTTTGTTTTTTTTTGCAATGATCGTAGCTCACAGAAATCGTTTAAAAATTGTCACTAACTAAATAGTGGAAATTATGCCAAATTGTAAAGTCATGCGACCGGCTAAAGCTTTCAGAAAATCCTCCATTCATCAAATTACGCTTCGATTAGTCATACATACGGCAGTTAATTTTAGCAGATTTTAAATTTCTGCCTATTCATGTTCGTAGCTAGGTCTCTGCACCGATTCGGCAAGTGAAGTGAAGCTTTAATTGTTAAAATAATTATTCCATTTAACAGAAAAAAGAAAAAAACTGAAATTGGCTCTCGATTCGTCATCGCAAATCTATTATGGATCGATAAAAACTTTTCATGTTTTGACTCATGAGACAAGCAAATCTTAACAAACAAACACTGATAATAAAGCAAATTGATTCGACCAACTTGATAGTAAACGAAATTTCCTTTTCTTCCCTCCATTTATTTTTTCTATTAGATCGGACTCAGACGCTGGTATAGCGCTATCCAAAACTATACGGCAACGTTCGCCTATTTGGTTCGAACGCAGCTGAAGTCGCTCCGATCGAAGGCCGACAATGATGTTGCAGACGAATTGAAATTTCTGTTGCGGAGCTCCCGATACATGCTTTGCGAATTGGAAATCGCCATCAATAAAACGCATCCGAATCATCGAACCCGAAATAATTTACCGCAAGTTACACGCGACGAAATGAATAGAAACCTCAGATTGATAACGCGCCAGAAGGCTCTGGATGAGCCAGGTGTCAATCGTGAAGTTCATTCCGTCGATCTGATATACTCGAAAGTATACTATAAACGTTATGTAAAGAAGATGAAAATTCTCCTTGAGCGTTTCGCCAACGAGCATAAGATAAGCAATAACATCGAGAAGAAACGTCGCCGGAAGCCAGCGCAGAGACGTCAAAACGGCAATGGCCATGGCAACGGCAACGGAAACGGAAAGAAAAACAGAAACGTCAATCAGACGAGACGAAGGACAAAACTGCATTCCGTGGCGTGATTATAGAAAAAATCAAAAAAAAAAAATAATAATAATATTTCGTGTATAGAAATCTCAGTGATGCATTCTTGTCATCGACGCACCTAAATGAAAAAACTGTCAGGTTGAATTCTCAAGTATTGATTTTTAGTAGTACGTATGTATTCTAACAGAGTTAATTATTAATCTGAATTTTTTAAGTTAGCGATTTTAAAAGGGGGAAAAACAAATTCCAAGCCCTAGACTTAAGCGGACGACATTCCATAACTCAAGACTTTCTGCTCTATTATTCTGATTTGCATTCGATAGCTTTAAGTATAGCTACTTAATCTACATAAACATACATACATATACATACATTTATATTTATATACCTCGCACACATCCATACGAACACTCTTAAACATTCCAAGCACTTTTATTTATTATTCCATCTAACATTGAAATGCACTTAGCAGTGAAATTATTCTCTTGCCTTCGAGCGCCATAGAAATTTACTTATGAACATCAAACAGAATTTAGGCATAGGAAAATCTAGTCAAAGCACAACGAGCGCCCATTCAAATTCTTCATCATCATCATCATCATCATCGTCATTCTTTACATCTCCACATCCAAAGCATCTCAGTTTTCATTTCAAACCATTTATTTTTTGAAAACTTGGTTCCTATTCGATGTTAGTGTTTTCCCCGCCTTTATTAAGTATCCTATTTTTTTGTACAGCGAAATCCTGTAGAATTGTATTTTTTTTTGCTTTTGTTTTGCTTAAGTTAAAGTATGGCGTTCGATATAGCTGATCTGTGATATGAATTAGGCCTTATAAGATAGTTAGCGATTTTTCAATTTTAGACTTAGAGAATCAAATAATTGTCTTTAAGTATTTCCTTACTTTATAAGTGATCAATTAGTGTTTCGAAGAATATGTCTAAGCCCATAAGTGATTGAATAAAATAAATTGAAAATACCTTAATCGAATGTTTGGCTTTTTGGATGTAATTTTCATTTAAGATCTTCTTAAGGTTTCTTCTGGTGAGTAAAATCTGGATTTGAATTTTCTGTTTTGACGCATTTACTTCTTCTTCGAGGTGTGCATGTGTGCAATTTGGAACTTGCGGAATTTTCATTTTATTTCTGAGTCTATGTACAATGTCCGGTCAATTGAATTGAAAAAAAATAAGACATAACATAGATATCGTTCTTTTGCTATATCTTGAAATTTTTTCGGGGTTGTAGTCTTCATGCCAATTTAACTCAATCAAATACCTTTCAAATAAATTTAATAAACCTGGTTTAAACGCCCCTGAAGACTATCATTTGAAAGGATAAACCTTCAAAAAGTTTAAGCTAGCTTGAAGATTATGAGCCTCGGAGACTTGGTGGGTACGATTTCACCATATATTGTAACACTTTTTCATCAGTTCCTTCAACTATTGAGAATAAAATTTCTCATTATCAATGGTCCAAACGTAAAGATTTAATAAATGAACAACGCAACGAGTCACAAAAAAAACATTGTTGTGAATTCTTTGAGCCATAGATTCAGCTTGACTTGATAGAGTCAGTATATAATTCTATATACAATAAATTATAATCGGTTATCCGGATCTAATTAACCGTGTACTAGGAATGGAAGCACGCAAAACATTGACCGCACTATCTTGCCGCTGTAGAGTAAGGCTGAGAACACATCGGTTCAAACGAAACGAAACAAAACCATTTCGTTTCGTCAGTCAAGAGAAACCATTTTCTTTCTTAGTCAAAAACGTTTCGTTTTGACTTATCTGGTGTGTTCGCTCTCATAAGACACAATGTACTGTTATTATACCCGACACACTCTGTGTCGAGGGTATATTGCGTTTGTGTAGTTGTGTGTAACACCCAGAACCAGTCGAGATAGACCATACAAAATATATATAGAAATGACCAGCGTCACCAGGAGATTCGATTTAGACATGTCCGTCTGTCTGCCTGGCTGTCTGTCTGTCCGTCCGTCTGTCTGTCCGTCTGTCTGTCCGTCTGTCTGTATACAGTTATCTTATCGAAAAAGTTGAGCTATCCTGATGAAATTTGGTATGCATGCTCACGGGGACATGAGTAAGAACAAGTTCGAGAATGGACCCGATCGGACCATTTTTAGGGGTACCTCCAGTACTAGGGTCTGTTACGAAAATCACAAAAACTGCTCTAAAATCGAAGTTTTTCAACATATTTTGATGAAATTCGATATTTGAACATGTTTCAAGGCAAGTAATACGATTTCAAAAAATTTTTATAGTGGGCGTGGCATAAGGGCGTTTTTTCAAAATTGTCCCCTAGAACCGAAATTCAAATGGGACTTAAACGAAATTTGGCACTTATGCTTCCTTTGAAGTCGTAAACATACTCCCAAAAAATTTCCCTGGTCGGTCCATTATTAAGGGTACCTCCAGTACTAGGGTCTGTCACAAAAATCCCAAAACTGCCTCAAAATCGGACTTTTTCGAAATATTTCAATGAAACTTAGAATTTGAGCGTATATTTAAGCCTCAGATTAGAATTGCAAAAAAAGTGGAAAAGTGGGCGTGGAAAAGGGACGGTTTTCATAAAGAAATTTGACAAAAGTTGGTATATGGGGCCCCTAATAGCCTTAAAAACCTCTTGAATATTCTTACTTAGTGGTCCTGTTTTTGGGCGTGGTAAAAAAATTATTTAAACATGTCAGTGTCGGGTATTTTATTGTCAGGCTCGCCTGACTATAACACCCTTACTTGTTTTTGAAAACAATTTGTTTCCTTTTCGTTTCGTTTGAAACCTTTTCGTCTTCGAAAAGAGTCTCGTTTGAGTTTCACCAGGTTTCTTTGTATTGTGTTTTTTTTTGAGGAATTCAATGCCTTTTTTGTCCTTTTATGTTGGCCATTATGTCACTTATTTTCCACTTTATTGTGAAAATATCTAATTTTTGGATATAGAAAATTATTTTTCTGAATTGCCGAAATGCGATCGATTTCGAACCCAGCTATAAGTTCATCGTCAGGAGCCTTACCACTTCGACCACGTCAGGATTATCCAGATAACCTGGTCAAATTTTATGAAGATATTACATGTTTTTAAAATTATTCCGACTTCTTGTTCTGGTTTGTTTGACCTATTTTTACGTTTTTAGTCCGTTTTTGTTGGGTTTTCCGGCAATCGAAAAAAATTTTAACCCAATTTTAACCCAAGAAGGTAAAAGTTATTGAACTTTAATCAAAATATATCCACATCAATAATACAAAATTTATGTGTAGAAGTGTTAGGCATTCTTATAGTCTTATCAAGGTACTAGAAATTTTAATCTCTGAGACGGTGATCCACATCTCTTGTCAAGCACTTAATGGTTCCACAATATGGTCATGTAGTGATCATACTTTGAAGGTTTGATGATTTTATTTAATTTGATAGTTTCACTGTTCTTCCGAGCCCAGCGAAGAGCTATTAAATGTGGGAATATGAGCAATAAAATTAAATAATAAAAATAAAAAAAATTGTAAAAGAAATTACACCTAGTATTTTAGTGGCAAGTGCACGCATGATGTGTGTGGTTATGTTGGGACTGGCCAATATAAATTCCACTCTAAAGAAAGAATGGTATAAGTTGTTAATTTAACACAAAAACAAAATGTTTCAGGTAATTAAAACTGCTTTGGAATGGATCCGAAGGGAAACAGAAACTGAAAAAATACAAGATGAAAAAAAAAAGAAAAAACAAATAACAATAAAGTTAAAGAGTAAAAAGAAACGCGAGACATTACATCAACCATGGTTCAACGACATTTTTAATTGTTTTCCAGCATTTTTTTCTCTTAATTATGGCTTCGTTTATTACCTGAAAAGCGATTTAAAAAATAAAAATAAAACAACTCTCTCAGTTGCCCAGTAAACTTTGTTCTCGTTTACTCTTTGCGCTGTTAAGAAAGACTAAAGAAAAGCATATCACTTCGAAGATACGAAATTTTCCAAGAATCCACATTGGTAATAATAATTTTTATTGCAACTCAATGAATTGCGATACTCGAGGGATAAAATCTCACTTCCTTTAAAAACAAATTTTTGGGCACAACAATGACGGATTAGGAAATTACAGTTAGCTGAAATATTGAGAGAACAATTTTAGAATATGAGCCGCATTTTTTTTGGCTTAAAAAAATTTCGTCCATTGTTCCAAAAATATGGGTTAAGGTACGAGTATAAAAAACATTTTTTTTTTTGCTTTATTTTTCACTTTTATTGTTCTCGAACCAAAATATTCAAATTTCAAAGGATATTGACTAAAATCCGAACTCTGGAAATTTTCCTTTCCGCTCTCACTCTCTCCAATTCATTGGTGCACGAGTGCATGGAGATAAGCACATAAAGGTGTCTTTGTTCGACACTTGACACTTGTGCAGGACAAGCGGCTGTATGAGAGTAATCCTCGAATGCAAAGTAAGTCATTGCGAGTGTCGGAGAAGAAGGTCAGAAGGTTCCGAGGGTATGAAGCAGAAGACGAAGAAGAAACACATTACTTAATCCGCCTAAGCCAAAGTATGCCAAAGCAAGGCTAAGAAGTGCAATAAATGCAGGCTATAAACACTTTTGCTCGATTGCTGAACAACAGGAATTTGTTTTTTTCTTTCTTGTTCTTTCTTTTTGAGTTACCCAGATCCGAGGACTCAGGCTTGTAAATCGCAATAAATAAAAACGACTTGACACGGTACCGCTTCGTTTCCACACTTCCTTTTTTTTTTGGTGATAATTCTGAGCCTTGAGCGTGTAAACAAATACACTCATATTCTTTTAATCCTGTTGACATGATTGTTATTCGTGAGTCCTGCCAGAAATGTTGTTCGGTGGCACGGTTTTTGCCACGGTGGCAGTTACCGTAAGAGTAGCAGCTTGTACGGCCTTACCCGCCTATATTTTACATTTACTCTTCGGCCCTTTTCTATGCCTGTCCTATGTGTCCTTGCAAAACATTTGTAGTTTTTTTTTTTTTTTTGTTCCACACGCCATTTTATCTGCAGCACTTTGTGCGATTATCCTGGCTCGCTCGATTGACCAGATTTTAAGTAGCAAAAACAGTGCATAAGCAGTTAAAATAATATTCATGAGATTAAGACTCGCCTGAGGCCCATTCAATATAGATATTAAGAAGTAAATTTACTCAAATCTGCTTTGCGACACTTAAATATTCAATAAGTCGCCTTTTGTTGAGACATGTTGAGACTTGTTGAGTCTTATTTGACGGATTTGCGGAAGACGTTAATGGCCAGAGTTAGGAAAGGATTTAAACTTGTTATCGGATTTCAAATCAAAGTTTAAAATCGCTCAAATTGAATAGCTTTCTCCATCTATTCAAAATTGATCGATTCTAAAAAGCTTCTTTGCGATCTCTGAAATATCCCGAAGAATGCACTGTCCTTTATCTCGATACTCTCAACGATCAGCGAATAATCAATTCGGTGAAATTTCAAATAAATTTATTCCGATTCTCTGACGCTTCAAGGTCTAAGGGCGCATCAGATTGGGAAAAACACACCCCCCTCAAAAGAAAAAAGCGAGTATCTATCTATAAAGTTTTGTCAAGGACCAAAAGGCCATGTCATAAAAATCAACAAAAGGCATTGGTATCTCTGCATCAAACATTGAGGAATCATGCAGAACATTGAATTGCAACACGATGAACACGTTAAAAATTTACAGCTTGGCCGCGCTGTCATTGTTTAACTTGGCACGTTACGCCCACAAAAATTGAGCATAATGGACTTCTTCAACAACTTACTTGGGTATTTACCTGAAGATATGCTTCGTATTTCTCGGCCTTGGGCATTTTAAATTGACTGTCGTAAAAATAACATTTGAAAAGTCGTAAAATTGACTAAAAATTTTCTTTTCCTTTTGTGGGCCTCAGCGGCCGTGGCATATCGTCAGCAATATTTGGGTTTTGTGGCAATTTCGACCTTAAACGTTAGAGCATGATCCGTAGTTCGGTTAGTTTTATGACAGGATAATAGTGTAAAAGGTATTGACAGCACATGGCTTATGACTTTATTGCTTTACAGTCTCTCTCACAGCTCGTTTCGTTGAACACATCAAGTGACAAATATAATTCCACGGGATATATAAAAACTGAGAGGTAGAAATATCCTTATCTTCCTATCATTATGGTGCTTTTATGATTTCTGTCACATACATGTATATGGGCCTTATGAGATGAATTGTTGTTTCTCTTTTTTTTTTTTTCTTTTACTTACATTTATATATTTGCAAAAATTGCATTCCAGGAAACGCGCAATGGAGTTGTGTCTTCTTGTAGTTTTGTTGTTTATTGCGGTAGAGCGGAGAGTCCACTTGAGCACTTGTCTTACCTCAAGTCGGTCATACGCAATGACAGCAGGATGCTTTCATATGTACATATGTATAGCGTAACAAGGACATGAAGAGAGATTTTCGAAACGAAAATAATATCCAAAATGGTCTGTGTATAATTTAGATTGGCCACGCTAATGTGTGCAATTTTCAATTCAAACGGAGTTTTTAAACCAATGAAGGGCAATTAAAGGCGCACTTTTTCCACGAGCTCTGACGGAGCGTAGTCAGCCGCCAAGGTCATGCGAGGTCCGATGTCTGGAAAAGAAAAAGAACAAAAAATAGAATTTGCATCAAAGACAAAACAGAAGCCGCTCGCAGTGTGAGTAGTTTGGTGGTACGATAAGTTCCAGGTATTTGGATGATGCCCAATCGGCCGCTGAAGCTGCAAAAGCGCATTAAATGCTCGATGCTGAACGACGATTAATTAAAGGCTTACCTCTTAGGTAATGCTGCAAACCTTTTCTTTTTTTGGATTTGTGTTTTTTTTTTTTTGGCGTTCGGAAATCGATATCAAGGTAAAAAGAATTGATTTTTATTATTTTGTATTTCGGATTTTGTATTTTGTATTGTCTGCATATAAAATGAAGCATTGATCCTTCATTGGAGCATGATGTCATTATAGAAGATGCAATAAATCAACTGTAAACGTTTGAATTTTTGGTGAAAAACCTAAGCTTCCTAGCTTAGCATTATGAACAGGGATCAAATGGGATCGATAAAGACGTTTTGAAATATACACATGGGTCGCAAGACAATGTAGAATGTTCGTCGGTCTCTCTTCGTTTTTTCGAATCTCAAATTTCAATGATGACTTTTGTTTCTTCTAGTAAAGCGGCTTCTATCAAGCTTCCTGCTCGAAATATAAAGAACCGTTAGCGTCTCTCTATTTCCTGTTTTGAGAAAAATCACTGTCTTCAAGGAACAGGAAATGTCACATATTCACTAACAAAGCTAACAAAGGATTAAAGAGCTGCAAAATAATGAAATCATAAGATTACTAGACACAGTGGCGTAGCTACATAGCTTAAAAGGCACGTAGGGTAGCAATTGTGTTTGATAGTACTACAAAAAAATCTCCGAAGAATGTTGAGCAAATTTGCCTAGGGCGGAAAATTTTCAGAGCCGGAAAATTCTGACCGTCAATGCATCAATTGCGGAAAAGGCGAAAATTAGGCTGCTGTCTGAGGTGCCAAATTGTCTTAATCCGCCAATGAGAATGACGAGGGAGACTGCCTTCCTCGTCGGGTGCTCTTGCTACACTGAGCGAACGTAACCATGATTTTTTTAAAAGGGCGCATTGTTATTCACAGTCCTTTTGATTTTCGAGCAGAACAAAAATTTCAAAAGAAAAATGGTTGAGTCAACAACATTTTTGGTTGATTTAAAAGGAAATAATTTTTAATTACATTTCTTTTCGGTCGGTATAATTCTTATTTGTTTTATAAAATAAGACATATGGGTCATTCCATCGTTTCGGGTGTTACATTTTTTCGATGAAAGTATAAATTTGTATGTATTTTGAAAGAATATTTTAGCCATTAAAGCACTTTATTCTCTTCGCTTCTAGTTGTTTTATCTAAGTTTAAAATTAGAAAAGTTTGGCATATAGGATAACAATTTTACAATTCGAAAAGTGTGCGTTTCGGGTGTTACACAATTCTGCCTCTATGTTCTGGCCAGCTTACATTTACTTGAAATTCAGCGAATGCTTCTAGAAATATCTTCCTTTCAATTACAGGCCTCGAAACGATTAATATTTACTAACTGTCTACATCACATTTACTTTGAAAAGTACCGTTTTGCAATTTTTTTCTTCAATTTTACTTTGTTTTGGGTGTTACATGGCTCTGTTTCGACGCAAACCTCATTCAGCTTTTCACTTGAGTACAAATTTAAAAGCCTAATTTATTTAAGCATTACGCGTTTCTTCTAAACTTTTAGTTTCGAAAATTATAATTTGGAATGTTTTATTTCAACATTCATCAGATTTAATGCGAAAATAAAATGTTTAGATTTTCAACCCCAGTATCGTTTGTCATGGAATGACCCATATAAGATACGTATTCATCTTAGATCTTTTTAAGCATTGCGAGAGCAGTCACGACAACGGAGTGACAAAATCGGATGAAGTCCATCCGATGGCTATTTTTTGGGTCATGTTCAGCAGAGTGCTCTATGGCCATTTGCTTTGAACGTTAATTAATTTTTTTTTGACATTCGTCTTGTATAGGTATTTTTTTTTGAATTTTTTAAAAAATATCTTGTCATTTGAACTATGTCCGTGGTTGGTTCAACAATTTAAATTTAAATCCATTTTTGAAAATTATCATTTCAATTCAACCTGAAATATGGTTGATTCAAAAGGAAAATTTTTTATTTTTTCAACAAGAAAAATTGTTAAAATTAAAATTATTCCTTGTTGAAGCCGTTTTGTATGTTTTTCCTTTTGATTTAACCATAACCTGGTTGATTTTTTTCTCTGTGTACGCTTTTGGCTATAAATTTTTTCTAGCAATTGAGAATGTTGAAATGTGTGCTTATTCTCTTGCAATTGCTGTTAAAATAAATCAGGATGAAGGAGAGCGAAAAAGTGAACAACTCGAAATAAACAATTAAATGTCAATTCATCAGCTCTCTCTCTCTCTCTCTCTCTCTCTCTCTCTCTCTCTCTCTCTCTCTCTCTCTCTCTCTCTCTCTCTCTCTCTCTCTCTCTCTCTCGTTCGAGAAAGATCAAAGCCAACAGATCATTGAAAAGACAGCTAATCTCAAAATCGCCGAACAACAGCCGAAAAGAGTTAAGATGATTGGGATAACCAAAAGGCAATAGCCACACAATAACAAAAACCAATTGAGAAGTTGAAATTATGAATTATGAAATGAAAAGAAAGTGGAAATGAAAAGAGCGACTTTTCACACCGCAACGGACTTTTCTTCTTCCCTCGACTTCGTGTGGCAATGCTTTGGATTGGAGTGCTACTTTGATTTCCATTACGTTAAGCGTTGTTATTCAAAATTGATTGAGAGTCCTTCAAAAGGGAGCAACAGCAACAGCCTCGAAAGCGAAGCGACAGATGCATGAATTCCACCATTCTAGGGTTTCACTTTAAGCCTTACAACGGAGCCTTCGGAACACACACACACACAACACACACACACACACACACACAGCCACACGGCTACGTTTCGTGTAATGTGTAATGCTTTCGATAAAGTATAAAGAACGCATTCGGCTCGTTGCACATCATAAGCGGCTGTGGCTATTCAAATCAATTTGTAAGTCAAGACGAGCCCACGAAAGAAAGAAAAAAAAAAAATTAAAAATTAATTCCATATCCAATGCCATTTGTTGGCCCATCTGTAAAACAAATATGAAATTGTTCATCGTTTTCTTCAATGTCGAGCTCGATCTCGAGTTCCATTCTGGAACGAGCATAATGGTCCAAGCGATGATAATCATTATTGAGACACAGACACTTGCTTTGATCCGCAACTGACAAGCGCAATCTTGTCTTTTGTGGGCAGGCTTCAAAAAAAAAAAAAAAATTCTTTTGCTCCTGCGCTTGCCGTTGTAAGTTAAGTTCCTCTCATTCTTGTTGTTGTTGCTGCCGAGAGTTGCTGATGTTCTTTCTGTTTGTATTAATGTTGTTATGGCATTGTCAAGTGCCTGGTTACACGCTTGTTTGAGTTCATTTTTCTCTTGGTTCTTTTATTTGGATTTTATTATTATTATTATTTTTTTTTTTTGAAATTTTTCTCTCTCTCTTTCTACTCTCTTTGAAGCCTTTGCAAGCCTTGTCGGCTTGATTGGTTGACGACTTTTCAAGATCGTTTCAAAAACTACAAACATTCAACACTCGAGTACCTACACGTGTAGGTGTCTGTGAATGTGAGCTTCGGTACCTTCGCGTCTGGCGACTCACAGCAATCTGTCAAAAGAAAAAAAGGTTACGAGGAGAAAAGGCAGCGCATATGCATTTCCTTTGTTTGCAGTTGTTGTTATGATCGCATTTTCATGGTTTCCCTACACGTTCCCATCTTAATTTTCTATTTACTTATGTGTGCGAGTAGGTACATGCCTTTAGATATGCTGGCGAGTATTTAGCTTCATTCTTGCATTCAGCATTTCGATTTGGAACACCAAAGCAGCTAGGGACATTGTTGGATTGTGCAGTAATGATGAGTTGACAATGAATGGAGCAATTATTTGGTAGTTGAAACACGGTGTGCGTTCTTAACCCTTAAATGCATAATATATTAAAAAAGTGGAAAGAACATTGATTTTGCAGTTAATGGTTTCATTAACCCTTTATAACATGATATAATAAATAAGTGGAAAGAAAATTGTTTTTGCAGTTAATGGATTCATTAACCCTTTACAGCATCATATATTAAATAAGTGGAAAGAAAATTGTTTTTGCAGTTAATGATTTCATTAACCCTTTACCGCATGATATATTAAATAAGTGGAAAGAACATTTTTTTCGAAGTAAATCCTTTTATTAACCCTTTACAGCAACATAAATTCAATTACACATTCATTGAGTGATAAAAATTTCTTTCCATTTACAAGATTTTATTAACCCTTTAATGCATAATTTATGGAAAAAGTGGAAAAAAAATTTTTGTTGCAGTAATGGGTTAATAAAAAAAATTTCTCGCAGTAAATGTTTTTATAAGCCCTATACAGCATAATACGTTCATTATGTGATGAACTTTTTTTTTCATTGTAAATAATTTTATTAACCCCTAACTGCAGGATATATGAAAAAAGTGGTTTTTCAAGTAAATGGTTTTATTAGCCCTTTTATGCATAACAATTTTCTATGTTTCCGCTTTTTTGGTTTTTTTGCAGAATCCACATATGGGCTCGTATGCGATAAAGGGTTAACATACTTTTTTGAAATATAAGTACATATATATGAAGAGCCCAAGTACCTTCTATCTAAAATCCTTCTTAAATATCTTATAATAGTATATTCATAGATCTTTTGAATTAACTTTTCGCAATGAAATTGGAGATATTTGTTCCCATTATTTGTTTTTAAAAAAAATTACCGCACTCAAGAGCAAGAAAACAATTTCAATAAAATTAAAAACAGATATCATTTGCTCTCAATTAAGGTATCATAACAAGCATAATTAGATGATGGCAGGCAAAAACCAACAAAATCAAACAACCCAACCAACATCCAAAGTTGATCGCAGCTGGTTGTGGTGGAACAAATGAAAGAAAAAAAGGTAGATATCTACGCATTTGGAATACATAAGTGAGGAACGTCCTTTGGAATAAATCTGGATATGTGGAGCAGCAGAGCACATCGCATACCTCAAGCGAAGAAGCGCCAATATTGCAATACTTCAGGATGTTCACACGATCGTACACGATCGCACGAATTACTGCACGCACTTTGTCATACATTTTAATTTACTCGAGCTATCCATGCACTTCTCCACGTCCGTGTTCCCTCACCACGACGTACAGCACAATACAGTACAGCTCAGTTGAGCTCAGCTCCGGCGCATTAGCAATTACACTCATTAAAGTTAATTACGACAAACTAGGATCGCATGAAAATCCCAACTTGAATTTCCGAGTCGAGTCGAGTCGAGCCGAGCCGAGATAGCCGAGATCAGGGCTTACAGAGATCTCTTGACCGTTCCTCGGCCACAGTGAAGCGGAGTGGAGCGTGAGCATGGCTGCTGATGTCGATGATGCTGGCGGAGCTTCTGTATGTTGTATGTTCGCTCGCATGCAGCGCTCATTGCAATTCGGGCATCTTGAGCATGCAATGAGACCACATTCGCCCGGCAATGTCTAGCGATCGATCGGCTCCGATGAATTATGGCAGTCTCATTATGTGCGATGAGTTATGTTCGACGCATTACTTTTCGTCATAGCACGCTGTGGACAACATCGATTGTTGTCGCTTCGAGGAGCAAGCGTACTGGCAATCTTGCGCATGCGCATTTCGGCTCTATCATATGTATGTAAGTATGTCTTTCAGTCGGTCGGTGTTTGACTGATGCTGTTGACTGCTCTTCATGTTGTTGTTCATGCTGTTACTGCTGCTGTTGCCGAAGTTGAACGAGATCGGTCGGTCGGATGGACGTATGGTCGGCCGCCTAAAACGAGCATTTAGCGAATGATTTACATTCCGAAAGACAGCAAATACACCGCTTTGCGGTATGTGATGTTATGCGACAAGCTTCACGGGAACAACAATAACAACAATTACAACAATATCAAGAAGAAGGAGGAAGAACAGCAAAAAAAAACAACAACAAAAAAACAAAAAAAAAACCAACATAAATACGGACAGTTAAAGCAACTGTAACAACAACTCGAGGAGAAGTCACTTGAAACTGATCGACTGCTGAAACGCTTCCGCGCATAAATATCCGCAGCAATTACTCAGTCATAAGTTCGGTTCAAACCGCACGCCGCACATAGTGCTGAGCATTCGTTCCGATCCGTTCCGTTCCATTCCGTTCCTCGTGAAACTGAAACTGTCCTATCCTATGCTATCCTATCCTATGTACATATACATACACATATGTACGTGTGTGTATATTGTGATGTTCCATCAAATGCCGCTGGCCAAATACAACAAACGAGCACATCAAGGCGTCATCCTGCTAACAAAGCACGAAACCCTCCGTGCCTACAACGATTTTGCATGCCGATCCGGCTTCAGCAGCAACTGGGCGGCAATTTGTTAAGACTTCTCTACTTTTCAACACTCCTCGGGGAACGTATGGACATACATATATGTACCGATGCGTTCAGACTGCAGTCACTCAGTGTTGTCCTGATTTTGAAGCTCTGAGCTTAATTGTTGCCCTCGCCGAGTTGTGGCCACGGATGCGTGGTTGACGCTCATCATGCCCATAAATATTCATGTCCAACTTTTTCAAAAAAGTATGATGAAGTACCCGAATGCCCCAGTGCAAGACGGATTCAATGTGCTTCAAGTTCAGTCATCGTACTTACTTTATGTGCCCGATTTGCTTTTTTGTATACAAGAAGACCCGGTTTTTTTTTGTCTGTTTTTGTTTTTGGATGAAGATATAGAACATTTAATTTTGTCTGTCATCAGTTGAAAGATTTAGGCTTCAGATGGTACCATACATAAAAGATCAACCCTTCCTAAACTCTTTTAAAAGAATGGAAAATCGGGTAATTTTACTGCTTCATCGTATCAGGCTCTCATTTAAGGAGTGGAAAGCCGGAGAAATGTGTGAGGATCAGAATTTTCACATAGATATGCGAAAACAGTACCCCGTTATTGCGATCATAGGGGCGGCATATATTATTTATTTCCCAGAGTAGCAAAAAAGCTGGATCGGGCCATGGTCACCGTCAAAATTGAACCGTCAAAGCTTAATTTCATTTCCTACCCTAGTTTAGCAATGTCCTTTGTCTATGTCGCCTTTCCAGCTCATCAATGGCAAATATTATTTTTGCCCAGAGTGGCAAAAAAGACTGGATCGCACCCTGAAAAGGATGGGTGAATTCAGCAAAAAGCTGTGCGTTAACCCGAGGATGGCTATAATTCTTTTAAGTTGTTTCGAGGATTCTAGAAATCAATAATTTGATCAATGTGATTTTGATAAATTTTCAAGGGCTTGGATGATATCTCAAATTATGTATGATTGTTCTGTGAATGCCTATAGCTGCTTTCATTCATAAGAGATTCTTTTAAGCAAATTTTACCACCTTCAATTGATCGGGGAGAGAATGGATAATAGAAAATCTTTTTATTTATTTATTCCTTTTTTTTTTTTTTTTTAATAAGTCACTTTGACGCAAGCCTTTTCTTCGTTTTGGTAATCAACACAAAAGTAATTTTCCATGCCATCGAATTTCTTATGTAAATATTGACTTTACCCAAAGAGTCTCGGGCAAATAGTGCATCTCACAAAAGTCCCGGTGGTGCGGTATGGCGTGGAGTGGCATGGTTTGGAGTGGCGTTTATTGTTTTAACACATTAGCAGGCGTGCTGCAGCGATGCAGCGATTGTTGTAATTACCATAAAACGTTAAATACCCACATACCTCGATTGGTGATCCGTGCAAACAGAGCGCGATGGTGGCACTCCAACACCGCCAAACAACGCCAACAACGCAACAAAGTAACAACAATAAGCCCAATTGCTGTCCATACATACATTTATGAAATGTCGCAGGAAGAAAATATTGGTCTTTGTCATTAACCGAAATAAAATAAAAATGAAATAAAAAGCAATGAACTTATTCAGACCGAGGAAGGCAACAATGGAAAATAAAAGAGGTATAACCCGAGGACAGTTGTATGTACATAAACATTTTACTTTTTTTTTTTCTTAAGTTCATACCACCAACATAGCGAAAGAGATAGATCACAGAGTATGCCCATCCGGTATCATTGACCATAAACGTTGAGACACTAAAGAAGTGCAAAGAGCTCTTACAAGGCGTTGGGAAAAAGGTACTTGTTTAAAAATGAACAAAATAAATAAAAAACATCAAAACGAAGTATAAATGGAAATGAAGAAACATCAAAACGTATAAGAAAAAAAACAAAACAAGAAAAAAAAAATCTTGACGGTAAAGTTCAACGTCAAAAAGTTATCCAAAAAAGAGTCTTAAAAGAAAAGGCGAAACCGACAAATTAAAACACCGACGACAGTGTGAGAAACTAAGCCAACGCATACGATGATGAATCCAGCCAGAAGCGCCACTTTTTGTGTTTTTTCTTCTTTTTCTTTTTTTTTTTTTTCTTTCTTCATTTTAGGGATCAACAAATTCGTATACTTTGGCAACATGTAAACGGCAAGACAAGTTCCGCGGACTCGATAAATACCGAGGCAACCAAGTCCATCGTCGGCAGCGAAACCGGCCGTTCGACCCAGCGAGCGAGTGAGCAAGCGAGACGGCCTACGGCTTGTTACGTCGCGTTAACAGTTCAATTAATTTTCCAAGAAATTCGCCTGAGTTTCTCGCAATTTGATGATAAATTCATCGAATTTCGTTGACGTAGATTATTGACTCTGACCACGTCATATTCATGATCACCGACAACAATTTCTTGAGTGTAGGGTAGATCGTATGAGCGATAGGATAACAAATACCAATGGAATTCTTTTCCGGTATTCATTGTTCAACGATTTTCTGCCAACTTTTCGAAGCAAATACTGAAAATAGCCTATATTCAGTCACAGGTATGTGAAGTTTTAAGGGCTATAGTGTATGTAGCTATAAATAGATATAACTTCCCGACGAATTTTATTCGAGGAAAGTAGTTCGCTCATCGATTACGGTTGATAAGAATGATTTTTGTTAGCAGTTAAAAATTTAATTAAACACAAACAAAAAAAGGAAATGTTTCAGTATTACTGGTATTACTAAGACGTCTCTTGGGCTGATTCAATGCTTCAAATACTTTCATAGATTGTCATAAGATGCATGACCCGACTTAAGGGATCGCAGGCCGGGAAAATTCCCAGAGAAGCACTGTGAGGGACGGCAATTTCACATACAGTAAGTGATCTCATAAATTGATCTATGTACCTCCGGTATTAATTGAGATATCGTAATTAAGTTTTTGGTATATTTTGTGCGATTATTTGGCAATAGAAATAGTGATACGAAAACGGTGTGAATGTTGTAAGAAAAAAGAGAACTGTCAATCGTTGCAGACTAATCTAGTTTAAATCTAATCAGAGCCCGATTAATGGATGACCTTGCATGGAATCACTTTTGGAGCCTGTTGTAGGTATGCGAAAACAGTATCCCATTAATGCTTTCATAAGGGCGACAAATATAAATTTTTGCCCAAAGTAGTAAGAAAGCTGGATCGCAATCTGATTAGACAGAAACTAGACTATTCTATGACGACCGATCTATATTTTTTTTTATTTGAAAAATAACTTTTCAACATAAATATACCTCGGTTTTTGGTTAGTCTGTTACATTATACTAGGCTGACTTCTTTTATATATGGTCTGTTCCAGAATTCGGTATGCCAAACAACATTTATTCTCGTTAACTTCACATTAATGGTTAAGGAACATTTTGAAAGAATATCTCTAGCTACGTTTTGGTCTGCTGACCCATTGTTTACATGAGACTGGATTTCCTAAGCGCTTTTGATCTTAATGGGACATTATGGTCTCACAATTCATCAAGCAGGAGCCAGATCAAAAGGGTTAGTACTCACTCAAAATAAGCGTAATTTGAATAATTTATCAAAGTTACTAGCAAGTTTCAGATATATGTAACTCTGATGAAACCAATTTAAGTTCTGCAAAGGCTTCTAAGACAGGCTCACAATCTTATTCCACTGCACATTTAATAATGAAATAATATACCTAATATTTCAGACTTCTCAAGGCTTAGTTTATGTGTGTTTGAAAGATATTCTTTTATCTTAAAGATTCCATCAAGAGCGGAAGCTATAATTCAAAATCATTCCAACTAACATACCTCGATGGCATGGCATTTGAATAAAATAATTATTCCATACCAATTGAAAAGAAGATATTGACCTAAGGGCTTAACGCAACGCTGTAGAGAAAGCATTCAAATATGTATACAAAGGTACATATATAGATAACACACTTCAAATGAGAAAATCTAATAAAATCCCGAGATAAAATCTCACTTTGAATTTAGGATGGACAAAAGATGTGAAAAAATTCAAGGACTGAGCTGAGCGCCACTACGAGGGGGAAATCTCCGTCATCTCCACCCTCTACAGCGCCCGCCATGAAAAATTTATCCGAAATTGTGTTAAATTTTAATGCCCGGGATCCAAAAGTTGATCATAAAAAGATGGTAAAATGCTCAAAGTGTGTACGTGCGGCAACAGAACACGACAATAGGTCCAAAATGTTGGGACAGAATTGTACGTTGGCATTTAGGGCACCTTTTACATACTTCCACACTGTGCTTTCCACTTTTTCTGTGGTTTATTTTTTATATTTTGTTGGCTTTGCTTTCTTAACGATCAACAGATGATGATGCTCAGTGTAATCACGCGCTGATCACAATGCGTCTTTGCCTTATGATAAATATCTTTAGTGCAGTTGCAGCACTTGCATATTAAAAAAGGCTGCGCGACAAATAATCGGAGCACGTACACGGGATCCGATATGACAAAACCTCAGGGAAAGAGAAAATAACAATAACCATGGGCACGGTTGAGGCAATTTTTGATGATGACTCCGATAGTAGTGGCAGACAAGATTCGAAAGTATGCGGCGACCGGGCGAGGACTTATTAGTCACATCATTTTGAGTGCGTCTAATAATCGGAGCGAAACAACAAAAAAAAAAAAAAAAAAAATAAACCAAAAAGGCCAGGAGCGATGGGGATTCGGAACAACAAGCATCGGGAAGAAAAGGATGCTAATCAAACAAAGGAAAATGTCTCTACATTTTATGAGTTGATTCCTTGCCAACGATAAGTCTCTAAATAATAATAAAAAGACATGAATGCAACAAGTGATAAATTGAGAGGAAATAGCCTTATGATCATTTACTCATACTCATACGGACTGCGAGGATCTTGATCTAGAAAAAACGAATAAACGAACAAACGAAAAGTGTGGGAATGAGTTAATTTAACCAAGGTTTTTTTTTTTTTTTTTGTTAAAAAGAAACAAGAAGAGAAAATGTCTATTTACTCTTTATACAAGTGCGACTTTAGTGGGCTTCAAAAGCAGCTAACTTCGTGGGTCATCTTATAGAATGTTAAAGAGAAAGATAAATAATTTGTTTAGTGGGGAGTCTCGAGCAAGCGTTAAACCAAGGCGGTCCGATTAGAAATTATAATTAGCTCACAAGTATCGGATGCAGCTTTTGCATTTCCAGAATGGAACGTCAATGAGGAGAGGCAAAAAGCTTTGCACGGAAGCCTCAACTTATGCAGATTTTAGTTCACAGACTTCTGGCGCCGCTAGGAATTTTCGTACCCATTGGAAGCTGAAAGATTTTCCATAAATATTCCACAGAGTTAGTTTTTTTTTTTGTATGTGGTAAAAAATGTCCGTAAAATGTTTACAGTCGCCTTCAGACCTCGATTTGTTTTCCCCATTTTGGGCTCCCATCAATGTCACATATCAGTTGATGAGTTTAATTGCACACTTTCCATTAGCATTTCATATTGAAGTTTTGAGACCCACTCGAAGTGATCTCAGCACTCCAATAAAAAAAACCACAATTCCAATTTCTGTGACAAGCTCCGAATATAAGCATAAAAGCTTTTTCCGCCTATGTCAGCAGAATTTGCACATTTAAAATAGAACAATAGCGAGGGGGGGAAATAACAAACGTAGAGCCCCAGTCCACGCTAATTGCTCAATTCCATCATAAACAAATTTCGTAATGGCAGTGGCCGGTGGCGTTGACGTTGACGTTCACGTTCACG
Organism: Chlorops oryzae; assembly: GCA_020466095.1. Classification (NCBI taxonomy): domain Eukaryota; kingdom Metazoa; phylum Arthropoda; class Insecta; order Diptera; family Chloropidae; genus Chlorops; species Chlorops oryzae. The sequence goes on along the minus strand of CM035808.1, from coordinate 20,583,744 downwards.
TTGACGATGCGATGCGATGGTGGACCCAGATGTGCCAACGATTGCTATCGGATTTCATCAAATGCTCTTGGCAGTAAGTGTGGACTGAGAAAATAAACAACGGTCATGTCGAAATCATTCTGATTTCATATTTTCCCAATACTCAAGCTGTCGACTAAGTTTCTTTATTGTTATGAGAAGAGTATAAACAACGGGCAAAACCTAAAACATGAAGTGTGAATTCGGCATGGTTATTTTCCATTTTTTTGTTTTTTTTTTTTGTCCGCGTCCTCTTGAGTCAACTATTAGAAATTAATGGCGATTTGAAAATATCTAATAATTTTTTTTTTGTTTTTTTTTTTTTTCAAAATAAATTTTCTGTGACTCTCTTCATTTCGAATAACCGAATTCGAATTGTCCCGCTCGCACACCTGCGGTCAAACATCAAAGGCGTGAAAATTGCAACATATTTTTCGAGTTTCAATAAGTAAAGAAAGAAATGTGTCGATCGTAGCAACCCTCGAGGGCAAGCTGCAATCGAATGGATCGGAACGGGTCCGACGTTTCAATAATGAGCATATTGATTGCTTACATGACCAATGCGATTCCAACGATCGATTCTGAGTGCGATCGAATCCGATTCTCATGCGATTGAATGCGATTTTTAATTGTCAATGATGAGCGGCGTGAAAGGACATGACAATCGCTGCTGTTGTTGTTGGTGTTTTTAATGCCTCTGCAATACTTCAAACAAGCCCAATTCATGTGCCAAGCCAAACAATGGCAAAGGTCATACAGATTTATAACGCTCATTAGGACAATGAGAGCGAGCGCGCATTGAATTGCTCGAAGGATTTCGAGAGTCCAGCGCATTGAATCCAATGCTGCAGCTAAATAAATGGCCAACGTGGCGCCTGTGTGGCCAAACCGAAATTTGTTTCGACGATGACGGCTTTCGGAACAAAAGAATTAACAAAAGGAAAAAAAAATAGAAAAATTAATAATAAAGGAGGAGGCAAAAGAAAAAGGAGACTTTGTCCTCGGATGCGTAATATTGCACCTGGAATATCATTTGTTACTGTGTGCATTCTTGAAAAAAAAAAAAAAAAAAAACAACAAAACTACAACATTTTTATAGAGTTTCCAAGCACTTGAGAAGGTAAAAGGCAGGCGTTGATCATGACAACATCATTGAGCACGTCGACCACGTAGCAATGATGAGTATCAACGACAAAAGACATATAAATATGTACGTGGTAAATAATTTCGTAGTCCTACATGCAGCCGCTTGCACAAGGTCTCACGCCAAATGTGCTCGAGAAGGCTAAAAAAAAAAAAAAAAAAAAAAAAAAAACAGGGACTCCTTAATCAAACTTATCACAAACGCTGATCTCACATCGATGTAGCCACGAAGATACAAGGGGCTAACATGCAGCGGAAGTCAAGAGCAGCATCCACATAACTTTTTTCGAGTCCTTTGAATAGGTCTCTTTCATACTTACTTGTGAGCTCAAAATACTTCTTTTTTATCATTTTTTCCTAAGCCATTCTCTTGTTTAATCGGCTCAAAGAGAAAAAAAAAATAAATAAATAAAAATAAATGAAGGGAAAGGGTTCGTGCCTCGAACAAATATTGATGCCAGTCAACAAGTTCAATGTCAATATTTTCCCAAATTCAATTAATCGCTCTCGAAATTGTTAAGAGATCTTCAATAGGAATGTTGTGAAAGGAAAATATAGGGGGGAAAATGAAAAGATGATCAAACAAGATTTTAATTACATAAAATAGAGTATCCTTCTTATTTATAACCCTTTACATATAAGACAATCCCTACTGAGCAGACATCAGTAGCCAAAGGCGATGTCTGCCAATTACATTTCGATGGATATTCCCTTTTCACTATTTTGAACAGGTGTCCCTTCATCACAGTGTCCAGTTATAGTCCGCTGTAAGAATTCCTCCAATAAAATTAAAATTTTAATATTTTTTTTCATTTATTTGAAGCTCTTTATTAAGCCCATGGGTATATCACAGTGTGCTATAGACAATTATTTTCTTACACAAAAAAAAAAAAAAAACATTAAACTTACAAATGGTATGCATACTTTTCATAAATACTGTAAGGATATCTAAAATACATCAGGCATTTTCTCAGCGAATAAGTTTCCTGTGATGTCGTCGTGTGCCACGTCGCCTTGATTTTCGCTCCTTAACATCAGCATCACTCTGACTGATGTCCTGAATGCTGTTGTCTTGCTGACTGACCTCTGAAGTGGAAATACTCTTACTTAAGCTAGTATTATGATCGCCACTGCTGTGGGATAAGCTGGAACTGCTTGCGCTAAGATTTGTTCTGATTTGAATTTTTCCCTTAACGATTTGACGCATCGAACGCAGAAAGCTGAGGAATTGTTTCTTTGCGAAACGCAAATCAATACTGTCTGCAGGTACGAGGCCATCTTCTTCTTCTTCTTCTTTGGCGCTCTTCATAGCACCCATGCAGGACTCCTTGTAGAATTCTTTCATTTCTGTGCGAAACTTAAGGACCCGTCGCATTTTTGGCGGCTTCACATAGCGAAGCGGACGATTGCTCCTCGAGGTTTTGTTAATGGTCGCTTCGATTTCGCATAGTATATGAAGCGCAGCGTGCTCGAATTTCTTTAAAGTCCGTGACATATCGCTCTCCTGGCCCCGCCTAATGTCGAAATGCAGCTGCGCGCGCCGTAAATAGGTAAAAGCTCCAGCGTAAATCTGTGTCTGGCGATGCAGTTTGCGTAATTTGAGCTGCACGAAATATTATTTAAAAAAAAAAATGTAAAAAATAACAAACAAACAAAAAAATATATAAAAATGTAATCGATGAGGTTGAATGTCTACATAAAGCGTGTCAACAATAACGTCGATTTATGACGTGTGACGCGTTCTTAATAGCAAATGAAATTGAAATTATGTACGAATAATCTTTGGACTTTTCCATTAAATTCAAAATAGGGAGGGGGACACTCAACGGAAAATAGGAAAAGGCATAAACATAACATGGATTACTAATGTACGATTCTGTGTAAAGATTTCATGCAAACAAACATGCAAAAGTCAAGAGCCCTCTCCAATTGCTACACGAGCTGCACGCCGATCTATTTATAGAATGCTTATTAACGCTTTTGCAAAAGGCGCGGCATTGGTCGACTTATTTGTGCGGTAAATAATTTTATTATTACTTAAAGAGCAACATAATTTTTTACTTTGATAAAATATTTAATTTAAAATAAAACATTCACTTGAGATAAAATAAAAGTTATTTGGCATTTCACTTGCCGAAGGCAGGGCAGTACAATTTATAAGCTTAATATTTTATATATTTGGCCTAAAATTAATAAATAAATAATATTTCGCATTCATATTGTGGACTGCGCGTTACTATTGATCATTTCATTGGTACAACACGAACCCATTCTTTCTTTATAAACAATTAAAATGCCTATATAATGCCTTGCAATGGCTTACTTAAGTTTCGTTGACTTGCTTTCGTCACAAACTTACATTTGAATGGGTTAAAAGAGGGAAAAGGAATTGTAGACTTATCGATAATGAGAATACCTCCAACTAAAGGTTAGACTTAAAGAATTTAAAAAAATTGAAGATAATGAATGAAACTGAATTGATAGATAAGAGAACGAAACAAACACACTCAAAGGAAATTGTTAGTAGCATTTGTAACTTTGCTACAATCTTTAGAAATTTTTTTTATATTTGAAGTTCGGTGATATTCTTACGCCCACTAATTCCGAACCATTTTCTTACGTTGGCACAAGAAAAAGATTTGCACACATACATCCCGATCGTAATGGGTTTAATAAATGGACAAATGGCTTTTAATGCATCATTAGTGTTGCGGTAAGTGGTTTTGAAGCTAAACTTGTATTTCCATTTTAACTGATCCGTGAAATAAATAGGTATAATTTTTGCTTTTTTTAGTAGTAAAATATCAGATTTAGCTCTTGAAGTTTTCTACGCTTTTATCGAGAAACTGGTTTTGAGCACACAAAAAGGGACGTTAAATGTAAGCTTTGGGATTTCAGCAGTATATCAAAACCGCGTATTTACTGATTTGCCATTTTTTTTAAAGCTTGTTTTCTTTCGAAAATAGTTAAATTGAAATCTTAAATTTTGGGACATTAAGCTAGCAGCCCTATTCTAAATAAATATTTTTTCCTTGAAATTTTTCTCCGCCGAAAAAAAAAGTTTTCTTAGTATCAATAAAAAAAAAAAAAAATGTGATGATCTCTGGTCAAAAATGCTATCTTTACCTTCCCTGTGAGCTTAGAATAGGAGAATTCTTTTGAAATCCGCGTGGCAAAATTCTCCGGGAATATTTAGCGTTTTCTGTGAAATACTTCAGGCAATAATGCCTATTATACCAACATTTTCTTTTGAGTGTTATCAAAGTATAGATTTTTTTTGGAACGATATCGAGCTATCATTTCAATTGAGCTCGTCCCCCACCGTTTGTGCGTCCCGACCACAACACGCAACACGTTGAGTTCGTTTTCGCTCTGTATTTGACGATGCCGGCATTTTCATTCATTAAGTCATAATAATATTGTGTTAACAGCTTAAATTATTTCGCTACGAGAGCGAGCCTACGTAGACCAGTTGGGGGATTCCACGAACCACAAATGTTGTCACAATGCCCCCATTATCGCGTCGGATGATTCACGCATTGTGACGCTACGTTGCCTCGCTAAGTTTAACAAGATTGCTACTTAGCGCACTTTCGATGAGAGTGGAGCAATTGTTGTGTTTTTTTCTCTCTTTTTTTTTTTACTGAGCTCAGCTGAGAATGCTACAAATATGGAACAGTATTCCTCCATGCATTAGGTGAGGTGAGCAGCTGAATAGTGCCGTTTCAATATGCTCGCGTGTGCCTTTTGAACTGTGGCGAGGGGGAGCACATATCGCCGAGCTGAATTGACTTAGGCTCGGCGAACGCTTAGTGAGAAAATTTACGCTTCGCTAGTTTGTTTTGTCTGTGACGTCAATGACGCTTGTTCGATTTCGCGAAATTCATATCATATGTACATAAATAAATAGCGACGGACAAAAAGATCGTTTGAATTGCGATTGGTCATGGTAATGGATTTTCCCGAAATTTGTTCTGAAAGCTAAAAATAGTTAGCTGCTATCACTCGAAGGGTCAACAACAGGCCCGATATATTTATATTGACTGTTGATTTGCCAATTCACAGAAATAGCGCCCGCAATGAGTTTTGGAGAACTCTTCGATTCAAAGTTAGAAAGGAGCTCGCATATTTATTTTCTAGATAAAAATAAGCACAATTATCGGAACCCACGTATAATAGGTATACAATGTATGCAAATGATGAGCTAAGTGCTAATACTTTGGGTTGTTTCCCTGATGCAATTCCGACCAATTTTTGTTTTTCTTTCCTTTGTTTTTTCTCACAACCTTCTCTGGGACCAATTACGTTAACTTGTTACTACTGCTACATTACAATAATATTTTTTCTTTACCATCAAACTGTGTAAAAATTACTTTAACAACAGGTTACGGTAGCATTAAAGCCATAACGCCGTCAACGGAGCAAAAAGGGAGAGGAGCCACACAGACATTAACTCGAGCAACTACTTAATCAACGCCCTCGGGGCAACGCGCCAACAATTACCAAAGGCACATGAGTGACTCTATCTGAACGCATCCTTCAGCCAGTTCGGGTAAAAAGACAAGGAAAGAAGAAAAAAAATATATATAACCGAGATTTGACTTCTTACTTTGGTTCTTAGGCGCTTTGATGTGAGAAGAGGAACAAGAAAAAAAAGAGGTTTACCCTTTGGCGGCTTCATGCGGTTTGCACCCAAACGAGATGCCACAATTTAACGCTTAACAAGAGCTTCCACTATCATCAACACGACCACGCAAAAAAAGGCTGCGAATTTTTCTCAAAATGAATACCTACAAAACTAGAATTTAGTGGAAAGCAACTTACTTTAACGTACCTTAATTGAACATTATCGAACTTTACCTAACTGAGCTTAACTTAGTTTAACTTACTTAATTTAACTTAACTTACTTAACTAACTTAACTTAACTTGAACTTAACTTAACTTAACTTAATTAACTTAACTTAACTTAACTTAACTTAACTTAACTTAACTTAACTTAACTTAACTTAACTTAACTTAACTTAACTTAACTTAACTTAACTTAACTTAACTTAACTTAACTTAACTTAACTTAACTTAACTTAACTTAACTTAAACTTAACTTAATAACTTAACTTAACTTAACTTAACTTAACATAACTTAACGTAACTTAACTAAACTTTATTTAACTTAACTGAATTTAACTTAACTTAACTTAATTTAACTTAACTTAAGAAGTCGATTTCATAATTCTTTAATCAAGTTTTTCAATAATTTTCCTATAAAATCAGAAAAAACCAGGTCAAGCTGACTGAATTGAGTCAAGTTAAGTTGCGTTAAGTCCACACTAACTTAGACATCCGCTTAAAGAGAAAGGTAGGCCTGCTAAAAGGGAGCACTGTGATTCGCACTTCATATCGGGGAAATATGAACAAATAATGTAGGCAATAATAAAATGAAAGAGGAATAATGAATGACTGAAGGATATAAAATAAAAAAATATCTATGATTCTTTTATAAGGACTTAATGTGGGTACTCACCGCAGAGTTCTGTCTAAATCGTGGCAGGAACTTATAGACTTCTTTGTGACGACGCCATGTGGTGTTTGTTTGGCTAATATCGATGTCAGGAGTTTTTGATTTCAGTTCATTGTATGTTGTTAAAAGGACGTTTTTTAAAGGCTTCAGGACCTAAAATTAAAAAAATATCGATACCCAAAAATTATAAATATTATGATCCATTAAAAATATATTCCGGAAACAAGTCTTAAAGATGACCCTATCAATTCTAGTAATAAAATAAAACACAAGAAAAATCATCAATAAACCTTGAAAACCATCGCATAAGTTAAAATAATAATAAGGAGAAATCCTTACCAAAACTCAGACTCGTCCGGTGGTGGGTCCAATTGAGCTTTGGTTATTTTTTCGAACTTCAATCAACTGGAGAAGTTCTTCATTATCGATATTGAAATATTAACAAGAACTTACGTGATAATGAGGTACGCGTTGCCTTTGTGTTGTCATGTTTCTATTGCTGCTATCCTCCTCCCATTGACCTCCGCATGGGTTCTCCCACTTGATTTCCATGGAGCAGATTTCATTCATTAAATTCTCCCTCATCGTGGTAATGTTTTCCAATTTCTTGCTATTTTTGTTGTCATGCAACGCAGCGGCATTGACTTGTTGCTCCTGCACAATCGTGCTCAGTGTCATAATGACAAGAAAAAATACGAAATGATTCAGTGTTACGGCAATTTTGCAATTGAAGCGTTTGGCCTTTGTGTGCTTGATTTTGTTATTCCGTTTACCCGGACGTAGTCGCAGTCGTCGCGTCAATTCGGCTACGTGGGTCAATTGTAGTATTGATGCTTTATTGGCCGTTTTGATGAATTCTCCGGTTGCATTACGTTTGCAACCGTCTCGAACTGAAAATGGGAACGAAACGAAATTCGATGCGATGAGATAATTCTCTGTTCATTTCTATTTAACATTTCGTATGATGATAACATTTAATAAAGGTGAGAGAAAGACTCTCAATTGACCGCAAGGTGCTGACTGTAAGAACAATAGAATCAATGTTGGCCACACGCTAACGGAAAAAGGAAACCCCCGAATCTGACGGATTTTCCAAACAATGTGGTTTGCAAGTAATTGATGAACAGCCAGCTACGGGCTGTTTATTAGAAATAATTTTTTTTTTTTTTTGTTTTGGAGTTAATTTCTTTCTTACTGAGCAAATAAATTAATTGTTCATTCGTTTGTAAACAGAGTGAGTGCCGCATAGAATAATAAAGATCCGTTTGCATTGAAAGCTTGAACGAAACTTTTGAGTCTAAAAACGGAAATTCCATTGATGTCGATTTGATTCAATTGAAAGTATAAATATGTATGCCCAGAAAGACACACAAAAAGCTAAACAAGAAAACGAAAAAAAATAAATAAATAAATAAATAAAAATAAATAAAAAACAACACAAAAGTTCAAATTGGCACCCTCAACAACTCGGTCAACGATTTCGATGCTCAATGTTTTGGATGATTCATGCGAAAAGCCTCCTCAAAACACGTAAGTTATCGTGGTATATCGTGTCTAAGATATTTTTGTTTTCTTTATCTTTATCTTTGAAGGCAAAAAGCAGAAGACACGATAAAGACAACGTTAATTTTTGCGATTTCTGATGAAATTCAACGAAATTGAAGCGGACTTTGACACCTGCTGACTGCTGACAGCAAAATAAAAACATTTAATATTCGTAGGTCGCCGCATTTCGATACAATTTGCCGGCTGTTTAACGATTAAAATTTCTTTCAAATTCTTTCGAAATGTACTTAATTAGCAGGCAAAAAATTTTTGCACGAATTTAGAAAAAATTTTCACGTATCCATGAAACACGCAACGATTGCGCATTGCGTGCTCGATACATTCGGGCAATGTGTTTGCCATACACATACATGATATTTCTTTAAGCTAAAGCTGATAAGAGAAATAAAATATTAGTGTAATTCCTAAATAGGTACGGCATTTTTTTAAAAATAGACCTCTTACCGATTATCAGTTACTGTTTTTTTTTTTTTTCACCAGAAAACTTCAATGAGGGGGGTTCGCCCGCTACGGAAGTCAATGACGCTGATTATGGTTTTATCAGTCTTTGCGTCGAAAGGTCGTTTGAAGGCACTCAATCATTGAAATTCTCCCGCCTTTGCGGAATGAGTCGACTTCGTCTAGACCGATTTTTGCTAATAAAAAGGGAAGGAACCCATTTAAGAGGAAATGAATAAAAGGGATACCTGCTGAAAATATTCCCGCTTTATTGGGATTGGTAAGATAATTAAGCAAAGAAGCTTTTAATGACGCAAAGGGTGTGCGGAAGATTTTTTGAAGGTCCGAGTCAGAGACTCAAAATTTTGAGTTTCTAACAGTAAATAGGGATTAAATCATAAACTGGCGTTTAGAAAATACATACATACATAGGTTGTCTTCTCTCGACAACGGGTGATTATTGATAGACATTCAATAGGCATCCAATAAAATAAAAAAGAAATACAATAAATATAACAATATTGTATCCCGATGAGAACGGCGTCTTTTAAATAGAAAGATTAAAAATATTGATTCCAGAATTTATGACTTTCTAAGCGCTCTCGATCGTGGCTTTTCTTTTGACATTAGACCCATTAAAATGTTTCGATAGTTTTAAAAGTTTCAGTTGAAGCTTATGAGATCCCCTTTGGGTACTTAAATCTTCCTCTTCGGGTCAGGAAATTTCTTTGTGCGTCATTATTTATTCGACACTTCGATACGCTTTGTGCCAAAAACTTGTTAATTAGCTCACATGGCCTTAAATCACTTCTCACTCAGGTTCGTACCGTAGGCTATTGCCCGAGATAGATCAATAATAACACCGTCATGTGGATGCTTTCACAAGCTTCTCAAAACGATCGTCCTGAATTATGATGAAATACGCACCGTTTTGAATGTTATCTCCTCAAAAGATTAAAAACTTTTCGATTTTTTACAAACTTTCATTCAAATTTCACTCGATTTTCGTCAAACAATGAAAACATTATGAAATTGGAATTTTCGTAAATTTTCAACACGCACGGCACCTGCTTTAGGCATGCTTACTTCACAGCAACTTCAAGACTAATGAGCAAGCTACTTAAACGCCGGCCAAAAAGCAAAAAAGGCTAAGCAAAAATCAATAAAAAAAAATTAAATTTTTTTCTCAGTTTTATATTTATTTTGCTTTATTGCAAAACGCTCAAACAAAGAAGTGTGAGCTTGTATATCTACTTTTTAGGCTCTCCGAAAACAAAAAAATGTTTATAAGATTCTCAACAGAAGCGGACGAAACTTCAGATCATTTTCGCTTCGAAGAGAGTATCTCTGTGCGTGTCGCAATAAAATGAAAAAGCTGATACTGAGATACTCATACAGTGATTTGAAATTGTTTTTTTTTTTTTTTTTTGTTTTCAAAACAGAGAACACTCCACACACTTCAGTGAGTAATTGAAGAATTTTATACTGAGAGTACCCATATGTAGCGAGGGAAAAAAGTCAAATGAATCATTCAGAAAATGCACTCGTATAAATCTCTCTTAAATCTTCGATCTTCGTGAGGTGAATTTTTTAACTCAAATAAGTTCGTGGAGACAAATTTTTTTCAGCCCTACATATTTCATAAAGGACTCAATAGGCTTAAAAGAGGGCTCTTGTCACCAGAAAGAGATATTCTTTTTCTCTATTACTGGAGAGCGAAATAACTCTTGTTTTTTGTGGACTGGGTACTCATTGAGAATTGATCACAAGTTCGTTGTGATTCCCAGTTTTCAAATTGAGGTACTTTTTTAACTGCCTCAAGGCTGTTCAAGGGGCGTTCCAAAGAGACTCAATTGCAATGTTTTGGAGATATTATTTTTTTTTTTTTTTTATCAATTGATGGATTTGAGGAAAGTAGCGGTGCAGTCATAAAACAGGGAGTTTTCTTGTGGACATTTTTAGAAATCTGTTGCAGTCCCAAATTGATTGATTAGAGTCCTTTTTAAGGACATATAATTACGGTGACCATCATATTTGTTTTTAGCAGAGGTGTTCTGTTTTTAGGCGCTAGTTCTGCGTAGTTTTTTTTTGTGGAAAATAGCAAAAATGTCAAAATTCGATCGTCATTATCCTTGGACCGATTGAAAGGTCCGTTCTATGACAACCTCGTAAAAGATTTAAATAAACTAAGTTGAAGACTAAAAAAAAATTTTTTTATTCTGTTTTTATACCCGACACACTCTGTGTTTGTGTGGTTGTATGTAACACCCAGAACCAGTCGAGATAGACCATACACAATATATATATAAATGATCAGCGTCACTAGGAGATTCGACTTAGCCATGTCCGTCTGTCTGTCTGTCTGTCTGTCAGTCTGTCTGTATACAGTTTTCTTATCGAAGGAGTTGAGCTATCTCGACGAAATTTGGTATGCGTTCTCACGGGGACATGAGAAAGAACAAGACCCGATCGGACCATTTTTAGGGGTACCACCAGTACTAGGGTCTGTTGTGAAAATCACAAAAACTGCTCTAAAAGCGACGTTTTACAAGATATTTTGATGAAATTTGGCATTTGAACACATTTTAGGCCAATTAATGTGATTTACAAAAATTAGAAAAATGGGCGTGGCAGAAAGGCGTTTTTCGAAAATTGTCTCCTACTCCCGAAACGCCTATGGGACTTGAACGAAAATTGGCACTTATACTTCCTTTGTAGCCATAAACATCCTGCCAAAAAGTTTTCTTGATCGGTCCATTATTAAGGGTACCTCCAGTACTGGGGTCTTTCAGAAAATTCTCAAAACTGCCCCAAAATCTGACTTTTTCCAAATATTACAATGAAACTTAAAAATTGCGCGTATATTTAAGCCTCCGATTAGAATTCCGAAAAATTTGAAAAGTGGGCGTGGCAAAGGGGCGGTTTTCATAAGGAAATTAAACAAAAGTCGGTATATGGGGCCCCTATGGCCTTAAACAACTCCTGATATTAAAAATTTTTTGAAGATGTGTGTCTGTGTCGGGTATTCTATTGTCAGGCTCGCCTGACTATAACACCCTTACTTGTTTCAATTTCAATTTATGGTCTCCGTACATATAATGAATATAAATAAAGCCTATATGTATACAAAAAATATGAATATAAATATTAAAAAATTTTATACATTTTGCTATATATAGCAACTGCTTGAATTTAAGGCAAAGAGACTTACCTTTCATTATGATTATTGTTTCGCTTATTATAATTTTGTTCTTCAATTTATTTAAATAACTGAAATGTATTCTCTATCCTGAACGTATTAGGAACAAGTACTTAGCACTTATTAGCACATCCGGCCGCGAAGCTTCAATTACAATTGGCTAGTCTCATATGGAAAGGCGAGTTTTTATGTGTTCGATCGACCCCAAAATTCCATGCTATGAAAAACGTGCCCTAAAATATTGCGTTTATGGCAACGTTTAATGGGAATTTAATTGATATATGAGATAAGCAAAGGGCAAATGTTGCAGTTCAATATTCGCGAGTTACGATATATAAAAAGCAAAAACAAAAACACGTGGAAAGCTTTTTATCAATGAATCGAATGATTTAGTCACCCTAGCTGAAACATCATCAGCCCCATAACTTTCCAATAAAATTCATTCATTCATTCAGAAAAATCCAACCATCTTCAGTATTTCAGTTCATTGAGCAGCCTTTTCAAACTATTCATTTATTTATTTTTTGTTTTTCTGAACTCAATAGATGATTCATTTGCCTCAATGAATAAAGAAAAATTCAAACGCTTCCCACAGGTATCGATTTTAAATATTCGAGCTTAATTTCAGCAAAGTTTCGAGTTAAAAAATAAGCTAACAAAACTTCGCTCAGTTATGATTGAAAATACCTATGCGAGTAAAACGTATCAAGAACAATTAAGCGAAATGTCACTGCCTCAATCAAATTGATTTTGTTGCGATCCACACACACACACACACACAGATATATATACAACTTGTATGTCGGTTCATCTAAAGATTGTCTTGGATGAACTCCCATGAGAGTCTTTAGACACATCGTCCATTGGATCAGCTCATTCATCAGCAAAAATATCGTTATTAGTTATCATTCTTATGCGGATTATATGGCATACAAGATCGATATCAGATTTTGAATATACTCGTATGTGTTTATATGTATGTAGGTACATCTTAAATCGTTTGTACTGCATTGGCAGCGAATCTCAAGAGGTTTGTGCCAGACGTTGTACGGATATACCTCTTTTGCGGCAAGGATTAGTGTGAGGATTAATGTCAACTCATTCATCAATAAAAAATGTACAAAAAAAAAAAAAAATACAAAAAAGAAGAACAAAACCAAAAAGCGATCAGAAAGAGAGAATTAATGAAACAAAAAAAAAAAAAAACTGTAAGATATTCTTTTTATTTCTTTCGTTTCAGACAAGATCATCATTTACGCTTGCCTTTATTTCATTTCTTCCCCGCCAGATTGCTCATTTTAATATCAATTATATGGCACCAATGGAAAAGTGTGATAATATCACACACGGTCACACACGGATACACATGTATATACATTCATATGTTTATGAAGAAGTATTTTAGGTTAGCTTCTTCCCCGATCGGACAAGTGCGACTCTCAGGAGCTTCGAAAGGACCACACAAATCAGTGCGTAATCATTTTTCGCTACCCTCCTTTTTTAAATTTTTTGTTTTGTTTTGTTTTTTCACTCTCGATCTCCCTTCGTCTCGATTTTGAAAACCCGATATTTATTTCGAATGATAATTTCATTTTTGTCTCAAGTGCTCGATTTCACAACGAGCGTATTGAGAATAATGGGCAAAAAACAAAGCAACACGCACTCATTAACCATTTTCCGTTGATGAGACAATGATGCTGCTGCACCGGTGGTGTCCTGTCGGGCAGGTACAAGGCGAAAAAGGTATAAGGTACATATAGAGTTGAGCGCAAAACGGCAACACAACGCCACCGAGATCGATGAAAAATGTAGACCTCCCGCACATGTAAAACATGCCAATTCATAATTCCACAGCTCATTCCGATGGAACCCAACAGATCACGGCAGCAAGCATCAGAGCAAACGAGAGAAGGACAACCCAAAAAAAAAAAAAAAAAAAAAAAAAGGGTACGATAAGACAACAGGCATCAAGTTGACAGATGATGAGACAATTTATATATATATATATATATATATAAATATAAGAGAAGAAAAAAAGCCATATGACAATCAAATGAAAACGAACAAGCCCCGAGCCAGTCTGCTTGGCAGGCTAAATGGTCCCGACCGCGTCGAACATGACGTTTTAGTTTATTAAAAGATAATTGAGATCTCGTTATATATATATATAAATGTGTGTGTTTTTTCTTTGCTGCCGTCAAGTTGAGTTTATGACAGATTGGATTTGGGAAGCCACAAACAGACTGGCAGATAAATATTTGTCATTTTTATTACCGACTTGTCCTGCATAATTGTATCGAATGTCCAGGAGAATTTATAAAATGCAAAGAAATCTTATGGATGGTTGAATGAACTGGGAACAAGTGTAAGGATGAAATGTCTACCGCAGACACAGTTCAATGCGGGAACGTACTGGAATTTTTAACCCAATTGGAAAATTAATAAACCAAGAAAAAACCCTTGACCTACTTATGCTGAGGTAGCTTCTGAGAGTTCCAATTAAAATGATTGATGACCTGATGAAAATCATTTTGAAAGTAATTGTTCCACTAAAGTTCACTCACTACAATCGTTCCGTAACTGACTCACAAAACTGTTCCACATATTAGGGAAATCTTGACTGTTGATTTGAAAAATTGGTCCTGCCATCGAATGGGTTACGATCAATGGTCGAAATTTACCACGGAGTCGATTCAAAGGGTTATTCGAGCTTCTTTTCTGCTCAAAAGGGAAACAACTTTCTACGATTATGATCATTTCATGACTTCTTTTGAATAGGGTATTGATATTTCCTTATTGGAATTTTCGCAATTTAAATCCTAAAATCCCTTTTGGAAAAAAAAATTATTTTATCATACGTACTTTACTCTTCCATGGTAGGCACACAATCTTTTGGGATTTACTCTAATTATAATTATTGAGCTATTGTTTTTTTTTTTTTCTTGCATTGAATCATAAATATTGATTATTTTCAATTTGGGGTCAACTGGGTATTTTCATACGATAATTGGCTTTATGGACCGATTGTGCCCACGTAGTGACATTTCATTATCACTTTCCGATCGTTTGTATTTCCAGCCCACAACTTCCTATGACGCTGGGTCTAACCTTAAGGGAATCGAGACTTCAATTACTACAATAAAGCATTCAGAGCGGATATTTTACTGAAAGCGGAAAAGACAATCGATCAATTGGATTCTTGCGTTTGACGCACGTTCGAGGCGAGTGCAGCAAACGCATCAGTAGTAAAAATAGTAGCTTACGCAATTTCTTGTATTCGTCATATTATTAACTGTGGAATGAGCCTCGTGCTGCGCGTTACATTGCCGCAGTCATTACCCGACAACGGGGGGAACACGTTTTGCTAGCCACCGCCAAAGCCACATGAAATCTGCAATTGCAGCAAAGATAATAATTATGTACACGTCATTTGTTTGCTGTGAGCTTTTTTGTTTTTTTTTTTTTGTAATCATTTTTCTTTTTCTTGTTTGTTGTTGCTAACAACGTCGGGTTTTGTTTTTGCCCGATTGTTTTAATAACACTAATATGTACATATGTAGATACGCATGTCGTTTCGCATTTGTCTTCGGTAGGTGCAAATACCTATCTGATAACTGTCATTGATATCCGCACTTGGTCGCCTTGGCTGCGGCGTGCGCGCCATGGAAAATTGATATAATTAACATTATATGACCGGATTTGACAGTGGCTGACTGGAACAATATCAATGGGACGGTACAAATCAAACGCTTGAGTACCGAAAAAAAAAAACAGCTTTGATGACGGCAAAGGAAGCTATGCATACCGATTAAGATATTGAAATCGAATTGATTGAGTTGCGGCAAGAACGACTTTATAGTGCCCTAAAAAGACTTTGCATTATTTATTTATTTTATATTTATTTATTTAATTTTATTAGTTTAATGGAAAAATAGCACTAAGTATCTAACTTAACAGTTAGGCTTTCGAATTCACATGAAAACCAAGCAGAAAGGTTTTAAGGGTCCGTCCATCAATTACATCAGCATAAGAATGGGCAGGAGTTATGGTTTAAAAAAATCTTATGCTCACTTATATTGGAGTCTGAATTATGCTTAAAAATGCTTATGTCTGGGGGGTCAAAAAATGATCAAAATCTCCCTCTATTAATAATTTTTGAAAGTTTTTTGGCTAGAAATTTGAATGATTTTCTTTGACCGATTTAAGTCTATTGAACAATGCTCACTGTCAATGAGATCCACTGGACTTAAAGATACAAGTTATTTATGTTTGGTTAATGTGGCTGCTACCACGAAGGTTGACACACTCAGACCTAATGGGCAATTTGTGATACCACGAAAAATGCTAGACCAAAGAGACAAATAGAAAACCTAAACAACATCCACGAACTGAGCTGGGAGTCGAACCCAGGACCTCTCACTTCGTAATTGGCATGACAGCCAACTACGGCACAGAGGCCGTCACTTAAAGTTATAAGTATAAAATCATAACCGACCGACTGTACCGCCTGAAGTCCAGTCAATCAAACAATCAAAGAAACCAACTCACAAACCCATTATTACTGCTATATAATATTTGTTTTTATTGACTGTCTGACTGGCTCTAATTGTGGAGATATCTTCCCTCCTCGAGCGTTGTTAGGAATCTTACATATCTACCCATTTGATTGGCTATAAAAATAATTTCGCATTTGGACTCACAGTGTGTCCAGTGTGGATTTTAAAGCCATTTGAAATTTCAATTGTGATAAGTCGATGTTGTCATTTGTTGGCTTTTCGCTTTCGGCTGTCTTTCCTCCAAAATGTTGATGATGGTGATGGGGTTTTTTTCTTAGCCAAATTGACGCTGCAGCATTTTGCGATATTTTTTATTATTATTTTTTTTTTTTTTTTTTGCTACAATTGCCATCGAGTAATTACAGCAGATTCCATGCGCAAGATATCAATCTTTCTGTCAATTCATAACATTGAACCGAATTGATCTGAATCGGCCATAACGATTGCGGATCGTAATCAGACTTTGTTGGCGTAATTTCGGTTATGGCAATCATACCAATTAAAAAGCTAAGAAAATATTCCTTCACATAATTGAGTCGGTATGGTTTTCCACTTGGTTGTTCATAGAAGGACTTCATATTCTTCATGTGAAGAAAAAGAAGAAAAAATGAAAACTCAAATCGACTACGGAAGTAGTTCATTGTGTCTTAACCTTGTATGAAATATGGACTGCATTGTTATTCTTACAATTTCGTTTGTGCGTTTCCGTTGGCAGCAATTATTTCACGTATTAAGAATATGCGAATGCTGGAACGTTTTTTCTGTGACGACATATGCGGACAATACGAAATTCATGAGGAGAAAACCGAAGACGAAGGTCCGTGGCAAGCTCTTCGATTCAAATCGAAGTTGAGTATGAACGTCCTCACTTGCTTGTGGGTAACGAATGAAAAGCGAATCGTGACTTGCCAGCATCCGATAAACGGATTGCATAGATGAGGCAACAGTTCTCCCACCAGCAGGATATTTGAGATGCCCCAAAAGTGAACCGGAGAGGAATGAAAAATGAAAAAAAAAATCATTTCGAGCTGTGGTACAAGATCAACAAATTGTTTGGAAAAAAAAAATGTTGCGGATTCGCCCCTTTTATTTAGTTGAAATTGAAAATATCATTTTTTATTCGCGTAATCTAAGGAAAGAAAAACCCGTTCACCTACAAAATTAACATCAGAATTACTAAATTTTCTTTCATTAATTCATTATTTCTTTTTGTCGTTCTATTTTTTTTAAGGGGTTAATGAAAAATTTTTACACATCAATAGCTTGAGTTGTCCCACTGTTTGCACAATTTCGACTTGCATATTTTTCAACGCGTTGAAGCTCGAAGGACTTTTGCGCAAGAAATTTGCATACTTCATTGAGAAGTTAAATCAAATAAAGTGAAGGTTCAATACCTACACCAGAAGAGACAAAAAAAAAAATGATTAAAAAAAAAAAAATAAATAAAGGGAAATAGGACCGAGAGGAGATGAAAAAAAGACGCAGAAATAAGGTAAGGCGCGTTCGATGATTAACCAAAAATAACTCATTCATACCCATTGCGATCAGGGTAAATCGACATCGACGCGCAAGCAGTCATCCAGTCAGATGAACCGACTCTCTCAATATTGGTTCGCGGTGATCGTATGCGCTAATCTTGAAAATTCCATCAGCAAATGGCGAGAGCTCCACTGCAGCATTGCCAGCAATAGCAACAGCAAGAGCAGCAGCAGGACATCAGGCACGACGTATGGATGTGACGGCGGTGATGATGACGAAGACGAATACGAATACGAAAACGAATAAGAAGACGAAATGTGCAATGACGATGATGATGACGATGCCGATGCCGATGACGATGGCGGCATTGATGGTATCCAGTTTGCATGAATGGCGAATAGCTGGGACAAAAGCAAAATCCAAGCCAATTTAAAGATGGCGCACTTAATCAGACCGCACCGAAGTTACAGCGAAGAGTACCCTGACTCGCCTCCTAAGCCAAAACCATCCGTCCATCCATATATTACCTCTGAATGCTGGATCGGATCGATCGAGATCCCACGAAGAAGTTTCGGAATTGGAGCAATCCGTCCATGGTAACCGAAGTAAGAAGCAACGAAGCCAACCATATGGATGAAAACGGTTAATGAGTGCGAAGCGGTCAAGCGAGGCGCCATATTAAGCGAGATTTAACATGTTGCAGGTTGTTGGTCACACGTAGGCATCGAACTGCAAGTAATCAAGGCGTACACTGGACCACGTGTGAAATTTAATCGCTTCAGAAGGTTTGGATTCCATATGTGGAAGGCATAACATTAAGATCGCCATGTCAGCGGTGTGTTGACGTGTAAATAATGGAGGAATGGCCACCGCGAAGGTGGTTTCTTTCGTACCTGCCAGAGCGAGCAAGCGATTCGGTTTTAAGTTTCGCTCTCAAGCCAAAGTCTTCTGGCAATACCAAAAAATAAAAATTATAATAATAAAAAAATAAAAAAAATTCCAAAATGTATTGAAGGCTTCAATTGGGAGTGACACGACGCTGTTGGCTGTTCAAGCCATGCCTCAAGTATGTGGCATTTTGAGAATATCAAAAAAATTTGCATAAAATCAAAACGAATCTCGTCTGGAATGGACTCAAAATGGATTTTGCAAGCCTAACAAGTGTCACGTTGTGAATTAACGCCGAGCTATATATATATATGTATATATTTATATAAAAAATGCAACAACAAAAAATGAGTACTTTTTGCTTTTACTTAATGTCAAATATCATTCAGCATGTTTTAAAGGTTATAAAAAATGTATTGACTTTCTGTATTTGAATGCATTAACAAAGTCCTTTGCTTAAAAATATCGTAACATACTTTGAAGAAAATAAAAAAAGTACATCGGCAAGTCCTTGCGGCCAGCCCACCTGCATCAATCGAAAAAGGTCTAGTTAAAAGTAAATGAAATCGAATCAACATAATTTTGGTCACAAAATAAAGATCAGATCGATAAGCCCAGCAGTCGAGAGGCAGTCAAATTGGTAGAACATCGAACACGAGAGGAAGTCGAGTTAGTTGTCCGCGTCCCCGTTGCGCGATGCTGTTTTGTAGTGTACGATGTTACACCATGTTTTACTAACCGCAACGGCTAATTCCGAACGCAGGCAATGATCACCGAAAAAATAAAACTGAAAGAAATAAGAGGATAAAAGGGAAACGAGTCTGCTTAACAACGTGTGGATGTACATTGTGTTGATCCGTGTTCATTCATGTTTCCAAACACTTTAAACTTTTCGATTTCGGGAACATTTTTGGGATAAAGTCAGCCTGAGGATCAAGAAGATAACATGGCCTTATTAATAAACGCTAAAGTTTTGACTTAAGGATAACTGGCGGAGCTAACATTCATTGCCTTAGGGATTAAGCATAAGCCTTTGGATTAGATCAAAAAAATTAAGAAAAATAATTTAACCTAAGGGTTTTATATTAAGTCCACAAAACTGTATAAATTTTACCCATTGGACTCAAATAATTATTTCCCATCTCTTAATATTCGCCATTATTCGTGATCAACCCCCTTTTCCCTCTTCATCACACGTCTCCAGAGTTAATTAGAAGATGAATTATTTTTTCCCCTTTTTTTTAAATTAAATTCCGTGTCCGAAAATTGTGTCTGACGAGCGACAAACGCGCGCAGCACTTGAATTAATCCGGATCGTTAGCAATGCAAGCGCATGCGACTAAACTGACGTATTTCGGCAGGAATTCAATATAATTTGGAAGCACAATAGATCAGATAGAATCACGCCGGAAATCTTCGCATACCGAAGACACCACTTGGCGGCACACTAACCCTCATTCACCCTTCTAGTTAACAAGACATTTTTGTGAATGATGCTACCCGGGGCTGGCGGCACGGATCAGCGTAAAGCTCGCAGCTTCTTTGCACCTTTGTTTTTTTTTTTTTTTTTTTTAGCTTTTTTCGATTTGCTCCTTTCTAGACCGATCCGAAGAAGATCAAATGAGCGGTCTCACGTTGTCTTTTATGTGCACCTAGGCACTTTCATTGCTGCCGTTTTTGAATGCCCGCCGTAAACCTATACATATTTTTGGGGGTTCCTCATGTTCTCCGCTGTCTCCGCTTACGTCGTCACATTCATTCTTGTGCAAGTTATCCGGCATTCTTTATTTTTAAGGCCTTCGGAGGCACAGTGAGAGATGTGGCCCCTTTTCCCTGTGTGAGTATTCTAAACGAGATCAAATACGATAGCGCCATGATCTACAAAAGATTGTGATGAAGTTTCGACGGTCAGCAACGATTGAGGCAGTACCCATGATAGCCGATATTGAGTGCGTATGTGTGTGTGGATGTGAGTCGTTGTGTTCGTGGTTCAGGACACGGATCGAAGGGGAAGACGACTGGTCGATGGGTATGTGGTGTTTCGAGTAGCGTTTTGCTCATTTGGTTGCTGAGCCGATTTCAGTTTTGATTGTCAGTCGCCGACAGTGGCTCATGGCTATAATTCAAAGCCTGATGACTGACTGCGTCCGACTAAATACGTCCCACGTCGTACAACTTCTGTCCGTATGTCCGTCCTTCGATCCATCCATCCATCCGTTGTTGTTCTTCTTCCATCGTCCTCGGTGCTTGTTCTCCAATGTCCGCTTGTGCGTCTGAGGGTCCCCATGTATGTTTGCATGTGTGTATGTATTTGTGTGTGTGTGTGTTTGTGACTGAGTTCGATTGCGGTGAGCTGATATCACAGGAATAATGATGATGATAGTTGATGGTGGCGGCTGGCGGTTGGCGGTTAGCGGTTGGTTGGTTGGCCGCTTGGATCTTTAGCTTGTTGGTTGGTGATACTAGTGGTGTCTGCGGCGACTGCGCCTCACACCGTTCAAGTCGTGTTCGTTCACGTATAGCTCGTTTGTCTGATCATCGTGTGAAGACATAAGCTGATTTGTTTTGTATTCATTGCTGTTGTTGTCGCTGCTGCTGCTGCTGTCTTTGTTGTTGTTGTTGTTTTTGTTGTTATTTTTAAAAGAACCTTCCTTCTTGTGTCTTGCGTACACTTATTGGCGTTGTTCTCTCGCTTGTCGCCGCATGTTTGACATCGGGTCTTAAATTCTTTTCGGTTTGCTTGAATTCCTTCTGTCGTATCGTTTGTTTCATTCAAATTTCGTGGTCGTTGCAATTCTTTTGTTTGGTGTCAAGTTTAACAAATATTTGGAAGCGCGACGAAGTTCAGTTGAGTCGCAATCGGTTGAGAGACACATGAGACACAATGCGATGCGGTGTGATTTAAAGCGAGTGGATGTGCGTACGACACGAAATCTTACTCACTTCTCTAAAGGTCTTTTGTTTTTTTTTTTTGCTTTTGGTTGGTTGTCGAAGGGGCCTTAAAGTAAAGTGGAGTAACGCTCGATGGCTTTAAAAAGACAAAATTTAATTCATTTTTCAAAAAGGGAGGATTATAGAAAGTCCAAAAGTATGATTCGCTAATCAGTCAGTTGAATAAAATACTTATAAAAAAAAAAAACAAAAAAAGATCTCCGAGCTGAAACAAATTTCGAGACCAATTGCTAAGAACTTACTTCGCAATATTATTTTTGAAATCCCCCTGTTTTGACGTTATAAAGGAAGCACATCATAAAATTACAACACACCACGAGCTCACAGCGGTAGTCCACACATTCCATACAGTTCTTCCTCGCAGTGTCTTCACAATAGTTCATCTCCAAGTCATGCCCTCTGTTCTCACTGGATATCTTGAAATAGCTTCAAAAATTTACTTAAAAAAAAAAAAATGAACATCATTCGGGCCTACCGCCTCCTCCAAGAGGCCACTGAGCCAATGATCATTGGTAGTTTCCTAAAGATTCAATAACCACTGCCGAAATCTCGAGTGGAAGGACACCCCATGGAGCAAATACTCTTAACTTGATTGTCAATATTTTGTGATATTTTGGTGCTTAAGCGCTGGTGCTTCAACTGACGCTGAACGAAGAAATGGCAGCGGTACGAGGTACGTGCTATGGGCATGTGTCTCATGTAGCACCTTACAAATGGCTTCCATGCAACACGCCGTAATTGTTTCTTTATTGTTGCGGCAGTTGCAGTTGCTTTAACCTCAGCTGAAACTATGGCCGTGAGCTTTTTTCGGTAGACAATGGCTCCTTCCCTGTTGCATTGTTCTAAACTCTCCATCGTTTTTTTTCTTTTTTTTTCTTTTTTTTTCCTGTTTCTTCCTCTTCTCATCGCTGACGTTGATTGTAATCGTGGCAGCAAACACGGTTGACTTTGCGCATTTTCAAGCTGCTTCGCGTTGCACCATGCTGTGGCGCTACTTTAGACCGCTGTTGAAAATAGTTGTTTGGTGATACAAAAGGGCATAATTGCGCATATTACGGCATAAACTTATATTGGCTTTTATTTTATTTTTCTTTCAATGTTTTTTTTTTTTTTTTTTGTAATTTTTAGCACGGGCTTGAGATGTTCGACGCGTGATACACTAAGTTTTCTTGTATAAGTACATTTTGTATAAGCAGAGAGACATGTGCTTGTTATTAGAATATTTACTCTTTAACCCTCTAATGCCACGATTTTTTTTTTTAATGAAAAAAATTAGGTAAGACTAATTTCGGGCAGGTCAGCCTGCGCGGTGTAGTTGGTTGAGATGCCAATTTATGATGCGAGAGGCTCTGGGTTCAACTCCCAGCTCGGACGTGGATGTTAGTTCTGTCGTTTCTTCTGTTTTTCTTGGTTTTCCCATTTTTCGTGGTATCAGAGCGGGCCCATGTGAGGCCTAAGTGTGTCATCCTTGGTGGCAGCCACACTAACCAACCAACCGACTTCGGGTAGAGAAAAACTGAATCCGGAATTTTTGATAATTATGATAGTGACTACATCAATGATGATAATATTTCCTAATGGGTTATTTTGGTCAAGGTTTACTAGAATGCGATGGAAATTTTTGGAAATTTTTTTTTTTTTTTTTTTTCTTATTTATTCGTATGAAATGCAACGAAACGGAGCCAGGAGTGAGAGGGTTAAATGGATATATTTCCATACAACAAAGCACATATCAAGAGACTCACGTCCAAGTACTTTTTAAGACTATAATGTTTTTTTTTTTACTTCCTGTTTCTTGAAACTAGATCCAAAGTGAAGTTAAGGACACTCCGGCGTTAATTTGTTTTCACAACGCTCCAAAACTCATTCACACGATCCAATAAAAAATATGTCAAAATATACTAAAAAGCATAAAATCGGTGAGAAAATATTTACACACAATATGAAAGCAAAAAAAGAACGAATTTCATGCACACACCTCCGCACCGCCGCTTCGTCGTCCATTCTGGCCGCACACAAGCCAGGAGTAAATAGAAGGTAACAAAGACCTAATCCTTAGATGACAATTCACAGTTATGTTCGATGCGGTCGGTGTTCGGAATGAAAGAAACAAACAAAAGGACCAAACAAAAAGCAACAAAAAGAAGAAAAAAGGATCAAATGTAGCGTGACTCGACAAAAAGAATGAGCATCGAGCAGTGATGAGCCCGAGACAAGATTCGAATTAAGACATTACATGGAGTGAATTATTAGATGTGAGTGTGCAACTCCTGCCTGAGAGAACATGTCTCAGTGGAACTGAGTCCTTTTATTTTTTTTATTTTTTTTTTGGTCTTAAAAGACATACTTACAGCACTATTAATAGTGCAATCGGCAGTTAGATATTCACAGCGCGCTTGTACATAATGAAGGTCCTTCTTCCTGGTCACTCAGCGAGTCGAAAATGCATTGAGTGCTCAGGGTTTTTCGATTTTTGTAGCGGCCGAATAGTGTAGTGCAGTGTCGGCTCTCTATTCGGAAGATGAAAGTGTAGCAACAATAGAATTCCTTTCTACATATTTAACGTGCAAGAATGTGAGAAGAGAGAATGGAAAATGGGAAATTTTTTTGTCAATGACAATAATTTTTGGTAGTTACGAAACATGTCGTGTCATGATGAGCCTCTTTGCTTCGGTATATGTGTGTGTGTGGCTGTGTGTAACGCTGGGTGTGTTTGGTGGTTGGTGTCTTCGCTCGCTCTCGTTTGCTCGAGGAATATCGATCAGGGTGGCAACTAGAAATTGTTGCTGGCTATTCAGTGGTTTCTTTTTCTTTTTGGAGAAATAAAATCCCTCTCGGGAAATTCCACGAAATTTTTCGGCCGCTCATAAGTGGATTTATTATTGTGTGCGCCTATCTGGAAGCGCACTTTCCGTCACAGTCTCTGTCCCTCTCTTGGATTTTATTTATTTATTTTTTTTTTCATCTTTTCGTCCATCGAAATCTCAGCCATGGGAAAAGGCAATTGTAATATTATTTTATATCTGGATCTTTGGTAAGAGACTTGGTTCTTGCTGCGGTTCTGGCTGCTGCAGTGTCGCAGTAATTTATTGCTCTTGTTTTTTGTAGAAAAATTTGAGTTTTATTAATTGTAGGATGTATACTTGAATGAGTCGACTTAGAGGATAGCCATTGTGCGAGGCGATGCCAGTACGCGGAATGAATTTATAATATTTTAGTTGTTTTTATTTGTTTTATCTGCGAGAGATGATCTTCATGTGTTGTTCACATCACATTTCTTTGACAATATTCTTTTTTCTTTGGGATTTCTCTTCGGTTGTTTTGGGTTTCAGTGCAGTTGATTGTTTTCTTAAAGCTTGAACTTCTCAATGTTGAATGAGTCGTCAGGAAGAGTCAACGCTAACTTGTCAATGAAATTAATTTTGATGAGGAAAAAATGTCAATTGGTTTCAGTTTTGATTGCAATGTGTTCAATGTGTTGTTTTTTTCTTCGATTCGGTGAGTGTTTGTGCACTTTGACTGACCTCGATTGCATTCTCAAGATTGTCCCATATATTGTTATTTGATAACAATTTTTTTTTTTTTTGCTTTTCTGGGGAATTTCACCGTTTGAGGACACCGATTTCTATAGGCTGGAAGGACATGAATATCACGATTAATAGTCGACTATTAAATGAGATTTTGAATCTTATGAATTTTTGGTTTTGTTTGACATTTTACTAAAGGCGATATAGTGAGAAATATGCAATTATTGAAAATTAGGAGAGAAGATAAAGAAAACGAGATTACTCCTCACCGTTTATATGGGGTAGTATTCTCCAAAATTTGATTGATCTTTTTTGGTTCAAATAAATTAGAAGAGCTTTTTTTTTTTTTTTTGTTATTAGCACAGTAACTGCGAATGACTAATGCTTCGCTTTATTAAGATCTTCTCTCTCACATCACGAAGAAACAAAAGTTGTGAATTTCTTTCAATATAATAAAAGAAACCGCAGACACAGCCATTGTCGGAGCCACGGAAATACCAAATTAATTAAGTCAGCCAGTTTTGTGGGTGGCATTGAAATTCAAACATTGCAAAATCGATTTTAATTGGCACGAAAAGATTTTTAGTTGCGAAAAATAAAAGAAACAAGATGCAGCGTGAAATCTGGCCATTCGATTCGATGAAGATGAAAGGTAGAAACGAAAGACTTAAGAAACAAACTTGTTATAACTGCAAAACACGCGCTTTTATGTAGCGAAACAATTTTATTTATATGACGAATGTCGTTGACTTCTCGGCTCGAGAAAATTTTCTTTCGAGATTTGCTTCTTTCCATTCTTGTTTTTTTTTTTTTTTGTTAAAATTTTTTTTTTTTTTGCGATCCGACGAAAACAAAAGCCTAAGAAAAATGTAAAACGCAGGCGCTTGCACTGATTATCCTTTAGCACGTACGCCCTAACAAGGTATAAACACAGAGTGGTGTGGTCCGAAAGCAAAAGAAGACGAAGAAAGAGCGCATTCGTCTCCTTTTATTGCCAAAAAGCAAAAGAAAAGAAATATCCGTACGGCATGCATCAGCAACGAACGTACGAAAAGGCCAAATTTTTGAGGGATTCACAGGCAATGGAGAGTTAAGAAGACACTTTAATCATTTAATAAAAGCTGCAGAGGCGAAAATCCGTGACTTCCTTTTGCGACTGACTGAATAATACCTTACTCACTCGTTCGTTCGCTCACTCTCGCTCTCGCTCTTGCTCTCTCTCTCTCTCTCGCTCTTATCCGCCGGCGCAGCGACCAACGGAGGGCATGTGTTGAAGTGTTGGCAATTCTAGCAGCCATGCTCTGTGTAAATTTGGACACGACAAAGGCCACCTTCCGCCATATTATTAACTTATTTATAACAATAACAAGACACAGCACAAAAATATAAACATAAATACACATGCTAACATACATACGCACATGGTGATACACAATCACACGTCCCTTAAAGCTAACACCCAGAATCCTCAACACAAAATCGCAATCCGGAATCTGCACAAGAGCCATCCAGCAGCAGCAGCAGCAGCAGCCGCACCGTCAGCAGCACGTACGAGACGGCGATGAATGTTCGAATGTGTTTCCCACAGCTATTAAGCCCCCTCCCGAAAAACGCAAAAACAAAAAGAACAATAATAGCAACAACAACCAAAATAATACAACGATGCGCTGAAGATTTCTTCTGTTTTGTTTGTTGAGCCTGGACCCGGCTCCCCCTCCTCTGACGGCGCATATCCTTGCGTAAGAGCTTAAGATTTGGCTTCGACTTTGGGCTTTCGCTTTGGCCATAGCTCTCTGCTTGTGCCACAATGCGCGGCGCATATCTGACAATGATGAGTTCACACAATACGCGCCACTAAATTGCAGATTTCTTGTGCTCGCCAATTTTTCCTGCTCCGCCTTCTCCGGCGTTGTTTGTTGCGGTTTAGTCGTTTTGGCCGTGATCTTTTTTTTTGTAAACGCTTTTTCTTATTTCTTTATTTCTTCCTTCCTTGTTAACTCGATTTCAATGGTGCCTGTCTTGCATCGCCCGTGCGATTTCGCCTTTCTTTGTTTTTATTTTTATTTATTTATACTCTTCTTCTTAATTTTTTTTTTGTTCTGTTTTGCAGATATACGGAGGGAGATATAGCGGCATGATTCCACGTTTGCTTAATTCGGTTTCATCAATCACCGCATTTTATGGAGATGAGGCTGCGTTTCGATTGTAGGTTGCCGCTGCAACGGAAGGATTTGCTCAACCTAAAAGCGATCCCTGGCAAAGCTGCAGCGGTAGATTAAGCCAAACAGTAAAATTAATAAATGGTTTCTGTGACTCTGTGGCTCCTCGTCAGCGGAAATTTTTGCGACTTGAAAGCCATGCCAGATCGTATTATGCTAACTGGCGTTTCATCATTTGCCGTTGCTAATAATAATTAAAGAGAGAACTGCTAATTTCGAAAATCGCATTTGGGTTGTTTGTTTAATTAGTTTTAACAGTTCGATTTGTTATTTTTGAAATTTGGTATTTTTCGGAAATATTTGCCAGAAGAGTAGGTAATCATCATTCGAAGGGTTTCCAGCAATTAAAAATAGAGTTATTTTGAAAGTGGCGTTGATGGATTTTAGCTGACATTGAAGGCGTTATGGAATGAATTATCCCGTTAAGAAATCCTTTTGATCTTGAATATTAGAAGATTTAGATTTCTGCATTTCCTTTAGAGTGATTTTGCACTAGGATCTTGAGAATAATTGGATAAAATTTATAAAGATGTAATAAAAATGTTGCTTGAGACTTGAACTGCATCCGAATGGATTCTGAATCGATGCTGAGGTTTATTCGATTTGGATTCCAATTGATTACGAATTGATTCCGAATGGATTCCCAATTGATTCCGAACTGATTCAAAATATATAATATTTTCAAATGATTCCCAATTTATTCCTCATTCATGTTTATGAACCGATCAAAAATCAGACTCGATGATGATTCCAAATTAATTCCGAGTTGACACAAAATTTAATCCGAATCAACTCCGAATTTATTCCGA
Organism: Chlorops oryzae; assembly: GCA_020466095.1. NCBI lineage: Eukaryota > Metazoa > Arthropoda > Insecta > Diptera > Chloropidae > Chlorops > Chlorops oryzae. The sequence continues at coordinate 20,555,431 of CM035808.1, read as the reverse complement.
ATTGATTCTTGTTTATTTCAAATTAACTCCGAACTAATTTCCACAGGAATTTTACCAGATTCCGAATTATTCTTAACCGATTCTCAGCCAATTGAACCCAATCAATTCTAAATTGACTCCGAATCAACTCGGAATTTACTTTGGACTTACTCCGAATGGACTCCGAATCGACATTAATTGTGAATTTACTCCGAATCGACTCCGAATGGACTCCGGAATCAACTCCGAATCTACTCTGAATCGACTCCGAGTCGACTCCGAATCTACTCCGAATTTACTCCAAGCTGGCATTGAATGAACTCCGAATTTTCTCCGAATTGACATCGAATGGACTCCGAATTGACTCCAAATTGACATTGATTGGACTCCGAAATAATTCCGAAATGTTTCTGAGCTCATTTTGATTGGATTATGAATAGAATCTAAGCTGAATTCGAACAGAACTGAATCAAAATTGCATCCAAAGCGACTGCGAATTTATTTCAAATTGATTCCGAAACTATTCCGAATCCACTCCAAACTGCTTTTGAGTTAGCCTAGGTCTTTAGACAAATGCTTAAATACTTCAACCTCCGACAAAGTTACGATATGTCAACACATTTTCGAAAATGTTCTTCTAGTGTTTTCTTTTCATAAAGTTGCCAGGACAACATTTCCCATGTTTTCTTATCTCATCATAACTACTCGATTGTCACAAAACGGTTTGAATGGATACAGCGATAATACAATTTAAATATCATTAAGCTGAGCACCCAATTATGGCGAGAAACTCATGGTTAAACGTTGACTCTTCGATAAGTTAACCGCATCAGCATCAGCCGCAGCAGCAGCAGCAGCCGTTGTTAATCCGTTGTTGATCGTTTTCCCTTCACAGCGAATGCGTCCAGCTCTTTGTGGTCTTTCATTATTTACCTTTTTATTGTTCTTTATGGCGCTCATTTAAAATTCCTGCTTTGTCGACTGTCATACAACGATGCGATCTTCAGCGATCTTCAGGCGCCAAAAAATCTTTCCATACCCAACTGAAAAGCCAACTGATTGAGCACAGACTATAAAAACAAAAACTACGAGCGGAGAAGAAAAAAAAAAAACAGTTTTTATACAAAATGAGTAAACCGCACAAAGAGATACAAAAGCAGTTAACTTGATTTTATTCCTCGTCATTAATCCTCGTTCCGAAGGCAATTAAATCGCTCGCGAAACATGCGTATAATAAATTTTTTGATACATTGGATCACTTAATTATCCTTTATCGATTCTTAATTCGCACAAGAGTATATGCAATTTGCGCATGCGTAGAAGTTTTTTTTTTTTTTTCATTTGGTCTCATTCATGGGCTTGCCAGTTAGGATCATTTTTTAAAATTTCGCACTCATTTCTATAGGCATGTGCCACCCAAATGCTCTTCTCGTTATTCGTGGACACACTCTACACTCGTCGTCTATTGTTCTTTGGCAATATGGCATGGCCAACGGTTATTGTGTTTAGTTGTCAACTCAATTGGATTTAACTCGAACAGCTGCCTTTGGCCAAAGATCTGTAAGCGCCCTGTGAAGCAAAGACTCAAGATCACACCCGCGCAGCTGCTATATTCCTAAGAGGCGCTCCATTTGAAGTGTTTCGACCAAAGGAGAACAATGCATCAATAATAGAAAGAAAACCTCGTACGTCCTAGACCAGGTGGAAAATTTAATAGTATAAGAAATTCATTCAGGAAACCCGAAATCCAATAAAATTGTTCACATATTTTTAAAGAAAAATAATCTTTGATTGCTAGAACAAAGAGATGGGGAAAACTATTGATATTATCGAATTGATCTTCGTTTTTATGTTTTGGATGTGAAAGTGACTCTCTCTTTTTAAGAAGGCAGCCCAAAAAGGAAGGTCCAGGTTAGAACAGAAATTTGTCAGGGGCACGCTAGAGCTTGAAGAAAAAAAAAAAAAAAAAAAACACACAACTTGATAGATTAAGCTAACCGTTCCCTCATTCGAAGCAGCCGAACGCCAAAGGAGCAATTTAACGCTTCATCACAAAAGAGAAATCAGTTAAGAATCTCTCGTCACAATAAAACGCCATGGAATATTTTCAACGATCAACGGTAGGCAAGACGCACGAAATGCAATAAATAAATCAATGCAATTTACGCCGCTTCAGACAAAGACCGCCAATATCTCTGCTCCGCCCAATACAAATCGATAATAAAAACAAAACAAAAAAATAGCATATAAAAAGGAGCGTGAAGGAGCGCAAAAAAAAAACATAAACATAAACACAAACATTTGGACAGGATCAAGGATATGACAAGAAAAACATTGTGGCCATAAGTTCAGACCAACCGATGCTCAAAACTCAAAGCCACACCGTCGGCAAGTGAAACACCTCAAGATTCCAATTGAGCGTGAAATTTTAGATTCGCCACGCCAATTGGCCCGTAGGCAAGACAGCGCAGCTAAGCGGATTGGAAAAAGCCAAAACATTCGCATTATGCCAACACGCAAGCCAGGATGAAATCATGAAACTGTGATCTCAAGTTGGCGTGCCAACACGGAACGATCGAGCACATAACGACGAAGATGAATACCAAGATTCAGCTCAAGCCGAAGAGGCCAAAGCTGGTGGAGATGGCAGCCCATAGCGATGCCGAGGATGGGCTTTGTTTAACAGACACATTGCAATTCATCTCGCTGTCGATGTGTGTGTGTGTGTGTGTGTGCATTCCATGTCCTTCGTCATCTCGCTATCGTCCCTCGATGAGGTGTTTTGCTATTGATGTCCTGCAGCGTTCCGTTGCGCACTTTCAAATCTGCCGACAATTGTGCATTTGCGAGTGTGCGGGCGATGATGAGGGTAGCAGCATGCACGGCAATGCCATGGGAGTTCAGCTCACAGCAAGTTGTAATTTTTTTTTTTTTTTTGGTCGCTTTTGTTTGAAAACATTTCAATTTTCAAGTTCTAATGCAATAAGGAGTTTTTCTTTTTCTTATTATTTTTCTTTTTTGTTGTTCTTCGTGTGAAGTACGGTTAACACTTCCGGTCGAATTATAAAAGCAAAACATTTTCCCCCTACCCATATCCTTCAGGCAGCAAATTTCGATAAGTCGAGAATAAAAGAATACCTTGATAGGCCTGTTTGCCTCTCTATAAAAATAATGCCATTTACTCTTCCATAAGGAAACCTCATAGGTGACTAGGTGGACCTAGAAAACCCAAACATCCCATAAGACCAAAAAACGATCGGCTTCCAGATCGAACTGGTAGTGCCTACCATAGACTGACTACGATTATCACTGCAATATCATTTATCACTGTGAAAGTGACCAATAGTCTACCGTTCTACGGACAAGGGGATCTACATTTTCAATTTCCAATTCACGTATCGTTCACTATATCAAATATCCTATTAGATCATTATCACAGAAATATACCGTTGAGCGTTTTTATTAGATTTGTCATTATTTGCAAATATGCCAATCGCAAAAAAATATACAAATTTATTGGAATCTGACGCAGTGACGCACAGATACCATGACCCATCTATCATTGAAGCAAACGACAAATGAAAATGATGACGAGTTCCAATATTAAAAGACCTGCCTACTCAATGCAATGCCTCAATAACCATAAAAGGCAATTCGACACGAAGCTCAAGCGTCATCACAGCTGTATTGGGGCCTATAAAAAAATATGTGACATCATGAGCCGAACTCAAATCTTTGCGGCGACACCATGACCTACCTTCGCGAGGGTTCCATAAGCGATTGATTTATTCATATGACAAGAATTTGGATGTTAAGTGGGCATCGTTATCAATTTCATTTCAATTGATTTGACATTCTAGCGATAAGGATTGTTTATTCAATTCGCCGTTCAATAAACATCAGAGCGGAGAAGGAATGAGAGTGCAAAGAATTACTAAAGCAGAACTTTCCTGGTGATCACTTCAAAGCTCTCAGCCCTTGGCGTTTCTTGTTTGTATTTTGAAGCTCATGGCTTTCAAGCATCAAATATCAAAAGAATCGCGGGACCTGCATGTGTTCCAAGCAAAATTAAAACATTTATTTTCAGTTTATAATTTTCTGATTTCGGTTTTTTTCTTTTCTTTTTTTTTTTTTTTTTTGTCCTATCTTTCCCAATCGATGTTTGTTTATATTTGTCGATTGTCACAGATGCATCTGTACAACGACAAAATCCGAAAGCATGAGAATATTAATTCTGCTGCATTGGCAGAAAAACATCAGCATCGGAGATGAAATGATTTAATTTTAATTTTTTTATTTTTATTTTTTTATTTTGTGTGTGTGGAGTACGCTGACACAATCTTTTTCCCAATGTATGGGAATTTTTGAAAATTCAAATTGAAATTCGATGGCGAATCGGCTTGGGAAAGAATTGCATTACAGGTATAACGGCTAGAGCGCAAGGCGAGACCCATAAAATCATCTATTGGACCAGACTAAACAAAATTATTTCACATAAAAAAGTCCATTCGTCATCGGTCGCATGTGACTTAAGTGTTCGGCGACTTGTTGCTGCAACATTGCTACATGTTGCTACTGTGTGCGGGTATTATGAATTTCGCAAAAGGGTCAACATCAAGGGAGTTGGAAGGCAGCAAATGCTGAAATTCAATACTAAGCGCGAGCTTAATTTTCAATGAAAATGCACGTTTAAAACGAACACGGCCATCGGTCAATGGAGCAGAGTTTCTAGAGTCCAAAATGAAAAAAAAAAAAAAAAATACAAAAATAATAAAACCAAATAACCGAATGCAACAACAAAAGAAAAACCACAAACGCTCAAGCACGAAATCAAAGAAGCTTCTTAAGTTGCAATTTCAATAACAACTTTTCGTGCGTCTCCCCAACTTCTCTACGATCGCCCAAGTACCCTACCTCTACCTACGGACCATGCATCGTAGAAAATATGCTATGTTGACTTACATTGCCATACGATGCTTTCGCACTTGGGGGACCTCAGCAAAAGACGGACGGACCTGAAGGAAAAGAAAATATGACCGCGTTGAACTTGTTGCCACTGAAGGAAAAGAAAATAAAAAAAAAATTTTTTTTTTTAAATAAAAACTTTAAAGAAAAAAGAAACCGAAAACGACGACTTAAAAGAGAGAGAGAAAAAAAAGAGTAGTAAATATGGCAAACAGTGAAACTAAAGTAATGAAATTAATAATCGTAATTTTTGCATGATTGACATTTTTCTGCATGCATGAGATCGCAAGTGCAAGTCGTTGCATATGGACTCGTTATGGCGAACTCTTCTGTTCATTACAGCCTTACAAAGTCTTGGCCAGATGCGGCACTCTATTGTCGCTGTTGCTTATGGTGTTTTCATTTCGCTTTTGTAATTGCGACACATAGCAAACACCTGCTACCCAGTGAACATATCGCAGGATGGCTGGGCGTATGTGGCAAAAATATGAAACGAAATGGGTATACAGGTTTTAATGGCGTCCATTCGAATAGTCGTGGAAAGTTGGTATAACCTTTGGTTTTTGATTTCCGATATAAACATATATGTTTATCATTCGATTTTGGGCCCTATGATCCGCTAGGAGAAGCGACAGCCATTATTGGGGCCCTCACGGAAATCCATATCAAGCCTCTTTTTAAGAAGAAAATCTCAACAGTACCATCTTTATGCCTGGGTTCACTGGACCATCATTGAAAGGGGCCCGCGACGCTGGTAGCCTCGAGTCGGTAAAGTGACTTTTGCATTAAATATCCATTCCAGAATACAGTAGAACTCGGTAAGACGATCCCTGGCTAATCCAACACCCCTTGTACGCCGACACGACACCTAACTATTCACAGGGGGTGTTATGGAAATCGACTTGATATTGAATAATGTCGAACTTTGTACTTCAGAGAGTCACATATAGGATCTTATCTTTGCAGCTGTAATTTTTGTATTCTATGTACATATATCCCGACAAATTCGATAGCTCAATACTGCCCTGCAAAACGATTTTCAAAGTACCGGTGGTCCACTATAAAAGTATCCGCTTAACAGAGGCATCGCTTAAGAGGATACTATTTGAGGTGCAACAATACTAGAGCATTCCCAAAAAGTGCCCGTTTAAGAAGGATATCCGCTTAAGATGAGTATCCGCGAGAATAGAGTAGGTACACTGTAAATATATATTTTGTTTTCTTTCAAAATAAGCCCTAAAACATAGACCGAGCCCAGCATTTACCTTAGCGTCAGCGCCCACTCGTAGACTTAAGCCATTTAAAACAATCGCTCCACAATTGTTGAAATCCCCATTCGCCCTTTCATCCATGAAATGTTCATATAGCATCTGACCTAAAAACCGTTCACTGTTGACGCTTGAATAGCTCTCAAACGTCTGTCGGTCCGAGTTTCCTCATTTCATCCGTAATCGGATATAGTCGGTGGTTTTAGTAATTAACTTTGACTTTAAGCGCGCTTCGCTCTACTCGAACTCTATGAAGTGTGTTACGTCCATTTAAATGATATTTTTCATTTTCGCACATTGCAACTGAAATTATTCATTACAAGAGCTGAAGTCAACTGTAACAATAACAACAACAACAACAACAAAACAAAAGCAGCTCCCATTCTCTGTTGAGGAATGCTTCTTTCCTTCCTCATAAGCCAAAAGGAGGCTAAAAAAAAAACCCGAAATCGAATTTCATAACTTCAACTGAGACGGAAGTTCCCGAACGATGTGTAAATCGTGCTATAAATATCGGTTATGAACATTTAACACCGCATCAAAAGAAAACTGAAAGAAAACCCAACGAAGCGGTAGAATATGAAGCAGAAGAATAAGAAGAAGACGATAATGCCAAAGACGATGGCAATGCAAAATGCGAAGGCCATAAAAGCGAGTCGGCCCAAATGACAGGCATGTCTCTCGATCGACAAGATGTACGAAACGAAAATGGCGACGAAGCGACGAACCGACGGAGCGACAAACGCGCACAGGCGATCGAGCGACATTCAGAAAAGCTTAGGTAAGGCAGGAGCTAAATGAAGCGCGATCTTCTGGCGCAAGTACGACAAGTATCGGTGGCGTGTTATGAGAACACGTACAATGGAGCGATGCGTATTGCCGTGATCCAAATTTAAAATGTTGATTCACCAAGTTCACAGCACGAAATCGTAGAGCGCATCATTCAAGACAAGACAAGTCAGCGAGGCGATCGATGCTTTCTTCTTCGTCTTCCTTATAATCGTGTTGTTGCTGCGCCTCGTACTACTGCGGCTGCTGCTGCTGCTACTGCTGCGATGGCGGCGGCAGCGGCGACTGTGTGGTATCTCATGTTGGTGTGCTTCGTTCGCAGCTCTGCTTGTTTGCGCGTGGTAACAAGAGCTTAAATTAATTTAATAGCAGCTTTAACAAGCCGTCGTTGTTGTTGCTATCGTTGTCGCCACCGCCACCGTCGCCACTGAAGCAGCAGAATTAGCAGAAGCAGCAGCCGAGGCAACACCGCCCGTGAGAATTCGTTCATTGTGATGATCTTGTCTCTCTCTCTCTCGGCGTGTGTGTCTGTCCCTTTGTCTGTGCGTGGATTACTTGTGCAGGAATTCCATTCAAATGAAATTCAACCACTTTCGGGATGTGTCATCAGCGGCACCATTTCTTTATGGCTAGGAAACGCTTAACATTGTTGATGAAGACTTTAGTGTGTAGCTTAAGAGACGAAAAAGAGAAATATCTCTTTTTTTCTTTATTACTATTAATCACACGTTCGCATGGTGAAAAGAATTCAAAAAAAAAAAAACCAATTTAAATTTTCGGCCTGAGTTATTCATCAACAATTTCCGAATGTGATTTCTTCTCTAAAAGGTAATAATGAAATTCGCTTTGAATGCCAGCTTTGGCAATGAAAGTAATTAAATTATTTTCGGTAATAGGTACCGGAGTATTTTCATCATTTTGTGAAATTGTTCGTAGTAAAATTAGACCATTCAATAAAGGCTAGATTAGGAACAACTAAGATTATCAATATATATTTATAGACTTCAGTTCAGTCTGACTGGTATTTCTATGAATAGACCATTGACGAATATTATTCTTTACGTACGAAAAGCCCTGAAGGTTGTTAGTCGTTTCAGCTCTTTTCTGAAATATATTAATTATACTAACTTTTTATTAGAAATCACAGAGCTCCTATCAGTTCAGATCGTTCGAATCGATGAATGATTGCCCAGATAATCACGAAAACTTTCTACTCTCACCAAAGAATGAGGTGGAAAAGGGGTGGTCATACGAAGGAATTGTCCATGACTCTTGAATATTATCCTTTAATCTCATCAGTCTCATTCTCATAAGCCTTAAAGGTATTTCTGTATCTATGCCACTGATTTTAATAACACTTTCGGTCATACAAAGAAATAATACTGAAGCGTAACCTTTTTTACCCATATCGCATATCGAATGAGACCGATAAGAGTGTACCAGACCGCGCCTACGGAATTCAATTTGATCGTAAATTATATTTTTCGACGATATTTTATCGCTTCTCAAATTTTATGAATGGGACAATAATTACAGCTTGTGGCGTAGGAGGTTGTGACGTCAGTTTGTGAGAGAGGGATGCCCCGTTGAGTGGTTGCGTATACGTCGCTTAGAACTGTTGCTGTTCCAAAAAACTAATAATAATTTTATTGTAATATTCCTAAGAAATTCGCAATGAAATTGACAAAAGTCTTTCTCTGCTGGGGAAGACCCCTAGACGAACCTTTCCCAATTTGTTTAATAGCGTCCGTTCAATTTTCAATCATCAAAATCAACTAAAATTCTAAAACAAACCTTTCTAAGAGACAAATGAGGCAAAATCTATCCGTTAAATGGCCCTAGAGATAAAAAAAAAGTATTTATAAGACATCGCATGACAACCCCTTAATTATAGCCGACGGAAAAATGTCCCCTAACTTTTGTCGAATTTTTGCGCAATTGCCAGTAAACTCTTTCTAATAATAAATTACTAATTCAGTAAATCAAAATTCTATATGGTATCTTCTAAGGAAGTCCAGTTAAACGCACGCTTGGGCACGCTTTGTGGCCCTAAATGGTGATTATTCAAACAGAGTTGATATCTATATCCAAATGCAAACAATTATCCATTGCTTTTATTTCGATTTCTCAACTGGAACTTAACGTATATTTAAAAAGATATTAAGTTCAAAGTAAGGGGATTTTAAGACAGGGGACTTTAGTTTCAAAACGCCATCAATTGCTGAATGAGTGAGTTTGGGGGTTTTTTCTAAATAATTTTCTTCCTATTTATAAGTATTTTAACTTTCAGTTATTACTTTTTTGGCTATATACAATATTTGCTGAAAAGTAGCAGCGCATTCTCAATTTTTGGATCTTGACAAAATAAACAGACTTCTTAGAATAGAAATCTTTTGCAAAGTATGTTGACTCACCGACAAGGTGTCCATTTTATTTTTTTATATAGACATCAGATCCTCGAATTTTCATTGGCTTGAGCATAAGGATGAGACTAGTGCTGCAGGTAGTCAAGTATATAAATTCTTTTCCTTTGCTTTTTTGTCCAATAGTGTTTGTGAGACTGGAAAAAAAAGAAAACAAATAAATAAGAAACATTGCCGATAATGTAAACAAAGCGACGATTGATTTTGTTTTGGACGCTGGAAATTAACCTCTTCAAGTTTACCGAAAAAAAAGCGTCCCTTTCTTGCTTATCTACATTGTTGAGGCCTGATAAAACGCTGGAATCCATTTAGCCGGTTACCTATAAATATGATTTAATTTTCATGTCAATATGCATTTGATTAGATATCACCGAGAAGGAAGTTTGTGTTTAACAGAAAATTCTTTTCGCTCTAGAAAAAAAGTAGTGAATGACTTTTAAACAAAATTAGCACAATTCAACTGAGTGAAAATATCATTGAATAATATGGATTCCCGATTGGAAAATGGTGAGTCTTTAACTATAGAATAAATATAAAAAAAAACACTTTAGAAGTTTAATAGAAAAAAATAGGGGTATTCACAAAGGCGTCGGAAAATAGGAAAAGTCGGAAAATCGGAAAATTTTAACTGCTTAAAAAGTTGTGCACGATACAAAAAAAAGTTTAAACAATTTTTAAGAAGTCGAAATTTTCCGATTTCCCGACTTTCCAACGTTTTTAACACGCCTTTGTGAATACCCCTAGTGTAAAATCGATGAAAAATGTAAATTTTGGAGGAAACAAAATTCAAAGAGGTTTTATTGAGGTCAACCGGGGCAAATATTTAGTTTTGCGAGGCTGAGTTTGGTTTTGAAACAAAAAAAAAAAAAAGGAATACAAAAAATTAAACATTTGACGCTAAGACCGACAAATTGAACAAACAAAAATATTACAAACACAAAGAGTTAACTATACAATATCAAGGGTAATAATTATTAAAAGAGCTCGGGATAAATTAATGCATCTGAAAGGGTTTTCAAATATTTCACCAATGCCCAATCCATTCCTTTTAAATATTATTTAAATTAATATTATTGAATATAAGCAATATTTTTTTAATTATTATTTCTATGCACTGAATACAGTGTACTCTCTCTCTCTTAAGCGGACACGTACGGGACCAAAAATATGTCAGCTTAACAGAGGTGTCCGCTTGAGAGGAAACAATTTGAGGGGCAGAAATACTAAAGCATTTTCAAAAAGTGTCCCTTCAAGAGAGTTCTCCGCTTAAGAGGAGCGTCCGCAAGGAGAGAATACACTGCATTTTACAAAAGAGAATTTATCTCGGAATAAAATATTTTTGCAATGAGCGTCAGAGCATAGTTCAAAGGAATTTAGGATTTGTTTCAATTAAATGAGCTTAGAGGCCAAACCGCTATTTTATTAAATTTTAATATCCATTTCTTGTCGCTTTTAGGGCATTTCTTCGAGCTCTAGTTATAGGAAATCACTTTGAAACTCTTTCTTGAATTTCTTTGTTTTTTTTTTTGGGTATGGTTGAGCCCCTAAAAATAGATTATCATCTCCAGTCACATGCCTGATTGAGATACTTACTGATCGTCTTTTGAATATGAAGAAAATGTTTGAAACATTAACAGAGGTGCACTTGTTCGAATAGGGTCCTGAGCAACAAACAACAAAGGGATTTCACGCAGATTTTTGTTTCTTTTCTTTTTAACCTATCCAGGATAAAAATTTTTCCATTTTCTTAGTTTCTCTTAATAGCTCAACAAAATATTTCAGTCAAAATAATTTTTCGACCTGGAGCTTGAAGAATCATGGAATATTACTTTTGACATCAAAATGATTGGAGGTCGATTAAATGACCCCAAAAATGAATTTCTTATTTCAAATAACATTTTTTTGTAAATAATGTTAAATGTTTATCCATAAATTAACATAGAGCGCCAAATTCTTTAGCTCATTTACAGTCGTTGTACCTTCAAAGGTACAAACCAATGATCATCTTAACAAAGCCGTTCGTATAATACAGTTCCACAGTATAAACAGTTCGATCTCAAAAACGGTCCAAAAATGAATGGCAGTTTAACTGTTTTTCTGAGCTTTTATGCGATTTTGAATAGTTTTCTAATTATGCCTTGGTGTTAAATGGGTTAAAAACTCCCCAAATTGAGCATTTAAACGAACTCCCACATAAATAATAACAAAGGGCTATTCCACAGCAAAAGGGGACTTCACTTTTTCGCTCATATATCTCAGAATATCTTGTAGGAAAGCTTCTTTATTGATTGCAATCGATATTAAAAACAAATAAAATTTACAATCAAAACAATCGAAATCGTTCTTATCGCGATGCGCGTTTAATGGACACACAAATTAATTAGACGGCTCACATGGAGCTTATCGTCGATGCTCAACGTCACTTATCATGCTAATTGCTCAAGGCCGTCCCGACCTACGACAAGAAAGCACATATTTTTATTTTTATTATTTTTTTTTTTTTGCAATGTTTCGCGCTTTTTATGGCGGTAAGAAATTAAAATACAAAAAATAAAAAATCAAATAAAATTCAAATAATCAAATTCGTCTGCCGCCGTCGAAACACGTCATCAAAAATTTGTGGCCCCCGCAATCGAATTAAACAAATTCGGTATATGAGACATCATAAGAAACCGGTACGCCCATGCAGCAGACCCCCACATACATAGTGCGATAGAAGCATTTTCACATAATTAAGTGAAACCACACGCGACTTCAATTCGCCGGCAGGGAAGCTCTCAAACGTTTAGCGACTCATCAAAGGAAACGGCATCGAAACGGTGAAAAAGAAACGCTTAACCAGACACATTATTCCACCGATCTCTATATGAAATAAAGTATCTCAAGCTTTCGATTTACCCCCTTTTTCCCGCGCTAGCGAATAATCAAGTCCGTTGTCTCACATTTCAATCGATGAGCTATCGGCGCGAATACATTCAAGCGCTTTCGAACGTGCTTGGGGTAACCGCAACATGCCGTATGATGAGTAATCCAAATTTCTGGTGAAATTCAGCAGAAATTTCACATGAATTTTTAAACAATAGTTTTAGTTTCTTTTTTTTTCTTATTTTATGTGAATTCGTAATTTGGATAGCTTTCGAGTGGGTTAGACGGAAGCCGAAATAAACCTATCAAATATTTTAGATTATACAATTGGTTACGATAGTAGTATATAGTGATATCAGAGAATGACAAGGCAGCTTGTCGATCGCCCCTCAAATTTCATTCATAATTCACAATCGAAGGCAACGTTTCACCCGGTTTCGTAATCGCTTCGCAATCAGCTGTTTACGTTTGCCGGCGCAATTAAGCTTTTTACTCGCTCCACATACTTAAATACAATTACGCTAAGCGGTTGACGTCACTTTTCTTTTTATTTTATAGGCACCAAGCGCAAAAACAAAAAAACTCAAAAAAAAAAACCACAAAAAGCTCTCTCGTTTCAGAGTCAACGAACTGTGATGGCAGCTAAGCTTTTGCCTCTCAAACAGCTGATTGTTATTGTTGTAGTTTATTTATTTTGGTTGTCGCTTCATACGCTTTCGCGCACTTTTTCGCACTCGAAGCGGTTGGAAGTGTGACAATTACGCTTTCACACTGAACTTGACATTTTTATTTATTTATTGTTATTTTTTATTTTATTTTATTTTCGTTTTTTGATGCGATGCAGTCATTTTTCTGTGTCAATTAATTTCAGCAAAAAATTGCGACTGTGCGAGAATTAATTGTTCCTTATGACATTCAATGTGCTGCCTGCTTATTTAACATAGCACATTTTATCATTTAAATAAACTGTTAGGCATGGCAAACAGGCCTGTAGAGAGGGGGGTGTAAAAGGGGGATTTTCCTCCGGGCCCGGGATTTCTGAAGAGGCCCACAATTGGCAAGGGGATTTTTATTTATTTTTTTTTTGGTCGCACATTTCTGTGAGGACCCCGGAAAAAAATTCCGCGGGCCCCGGATTTCTCTCTACGGGCCGGACGGCAAAACTATGACATGAAAAGATTCTGCATTCGTCCTTGGGTGAAGAAGAAGCTTTTCAAGTGGAAATGCATAAAATATTCGAAAACGACTTTTTCAGGCCATTGACCTGAAAAACTCGTTCGGTAATAACTTCTTACATCTTTTTCCCGCTGATCGTGATTAATGTTACCGCATTTTAGTTGAAAAAGTGTTAAGAATTTGATAGCTGAAAAAAAAAATCCTTCAAATATTCAACTAAATCTCGCCCCTTCAAGTATCAGCTGAGGAATGAAGAAAAAAAAAAAAAAGACAAAAACCCAGACATACACGCCAACTCATAATTACGAATTTGTAAATTGATTTTGGCATTTGGCCCATACTCGCATTTGGCGCCTCGTGAAAATTCCGAATGAGTCAGTCGCATCGCAATGAAAACTTTTATGAATGAAATTCCACAAAGCACAGTAATGGATATTTCTAAATGGCATCATGCGAGAAAATCCGGAGAGAAGAAAAATTCACAAAATTCGTAAGACGGAAATTTCGTACACAAAAAAGTGGGCAGTGCCATTGAAGGAACCCAAAGCCAGGGAATGCATTTTATTGGCCAACACAACTGGAGCTATGGAGTGTGGAATTTTAAGAAAGACCAAAAAACAAAACATCAAAAAACTGCAGCAGATAAGATGGCACAGACCTTCGAGTGCTACAAAGAAACAGACACGAAAAAGAAGGCAAGGAAAAAAATTATAAGCCCACACTGTCTGAAGTGTGTGTGGGTGCGCGCACAGACAGACGGACAGACCGTTTCTGAATCAGTTTCACTTGTTAAGGCCAAACGCAACGAAAACCACTCAAAAAGGGCTCAACTCGAATAATTCGAACCCGATGCGATGCGATGTGTAGGTTTTTGAGTACATCGTTACGCTCTCTCTCTGATCGATTGCGTTTGGTTGTTGTTGTTGTTGTTGTTGTTGCTGTTGTTGCTGTGTGTGCTTGACGTGCTGCAATTGCCGCTCAGACGATGTATGAGTAATTGCAGCTCGCAAAATGTCTCGAGGCAAAATATTGTTGCTGGTGCCGTCGATTGTGTGTGGTCAGAAGTTGTTGGGCTCGCTGCGAAGTCAAGTCAAGTTTATTTAAGTTATTTTAGTTAGTAACCCAACAGCAATCGAAACGTGCACAACGAAAATCGAACAACGAAAATACGAACCGAGAATTTTGCGAATTCTTAAATAAATTAATTTAATTAACATAACGCACAATAAAACGAATCACTTTAACTAAACGACGCGATCGAAGAATTCGTATCGAAGTCATTTTAGAAAAAAAAAAAACGAAATATTTAGATAATAATAAAAAAGCTTAATTAAAATTAATAAATTAATTTTTGAAATTAAAAAAAGCTTCATCAAAGCGAAAGTTGGGTGTGAACTCCAGTCCAAAAAAAAAAAAACCATTAAAAATATCGCTTAAGAACTTCAATAATTTCTTCGAAGAAAGAGGGTAGGTTATGGCTTAGTTTTCAAACAATTAAAAACAAATTTTTATCGAGAAATTGAATCTTTATAACTCTTTCATCAAAGCTGAGAGCCGTCTTCAAAGCAATCGCTTTCTTTGTAGGTCTCCGATTAAGAATTTTAAGGTCTTAGCTCTCACCGTTTCACTTCGTACTCCAAAAATACATTTTTGTTTGAAATTATTGCGAGACTCTCGGCAGAATAATAATAATAATTAAAAGCCATCGAAATAAATAATTTTTATTTTTTATCTCTATCTTTTGTAGTAGGTTGCAGACAAACGGCAACCAAAAATACTATCAAAACGGCTAAAATACAAGCGAAAACCGACAGCCCAAAAGCCACACGCCATTATCATCAATATTATTGTGGTAGCTACAGCAGCAGCAGCAGCAGCGTGTGGCAGAAAGATAATAAAAATAATAACAAAATAAGCACCCAACGTCAGCTGAAACTGTTACTAATCACAGTCACTGTCTCAATGACATTCCTTCAAATGCCCATTGCAAGCTCGGCGGCAGCAACAAAAGTCGCGCTGTTTGACAGCGATTCGACAGAGAGTCGTAGTGTCAGCAGCAAAAGCAGAAGCACCAGCAGCCGAAGCAGCATCACCACATCGACCATTGATGATTTCGTCAGGGCCCGGCTCAGAGATGACGACATACAACATCACAGCATCACGCCGAGACGGTCGCGACTGCGCAAACGTCAAAGCGAATACCTCTATCTGCAACATCATCTGGAGGAAAGCGAAACAAATTTAGAGTGGCTGAATCCATGCAATGGTTTCTTCGATGCTTCATCCAGTGAGACTTCCGAATCAGCTGTGGCTCCCTCGTCTCATGTGAGTAGTTAAGATTAATAATTACGTCTTCATGTTCAGTCGTTGGAATAAAGAATTTTTTACAATTTTTTAAAAATAGTTCTTGAAAATGTTGGGCCACGTGCTATACAAGGAATTTCATAGCATCAACAATACGATGAATGTAATCGAGACGAAAAACATTGGACGCTGGTTAAAAACTTATAAAGAATTCTATTCTTTTTTGCCAAAAATTAAACCTAATTCGAAGGTAGGTTTGACTTAATTGCTTCTGCCTTTAGAACGAACAAATCATGACTAATAAAGTCTGATTCTGATTCTGTTTCTGTTGATGCATTCTCAGAAGTCTCCATAAGACGCTAATTGATCAACGGTCTTTCTCTCTCTCTCTCTCTCTCTCTCTCTCTCTCTCTCTCCTCTCTCTCTACTTGTTTTGTTTAGATCATTCTGAAAACTTGGTACAGTGACCTACAAATTTTTATTGCCACATTCACGAAATTGGGTCGTATGCAGTACAAGTTTGATCGTGCAAAGCATATGTCAACGAGTGGCACTACCAACGAGCTCAATGATCTTCTACTCAGCGCTCGAAGGATTTTATGTGAAATAGAGACTACAATCAATGGCTCTTATCCTTTTCCGACAAATCAGCATAAAATGGTGGCATATACACGTACCGAAATGAATGGATTTCTGCGATTCGTGACAATCGAACATGCTGGCCGCCATCATAGAAATGATTTATTGGAACCGGAAATGCCGGATTTGCAATTTGCAAAATTCAAATATGTTAATTATCTTCGTCGAATGTGGCGGGTACTTCGGCGACGTTCAAAGCGGCAA
The DNA here is from genome assembly GCA_020466095.1 of Chlorops oryzae. NCBI lineage: Eukaryota > Metazoa > Arthropoda > Insecta > Diptera > Chloropidae > Chlorops > Chlorops oryzae. Next base: position 20,538,819 of record CM035808.1, on the reverse strand, counting down.
AGTCACAGTCACAGAAAATCATCGAATTTATCTTCTTCATTAATGGCAGAGGATAGCAGTGGATCGAACTTGAGTGCATCACTTTCGAGTGCCAACAATTGGAGTGGAAGTGGCAGCAATAGCGTTGAATTTAGTGCTGAAAACGATAGCCTCAGCCGAAGGACACCGACATCATCGCGAAATCATCGTACTAGAAGAGAACATCGCAGTGGACACAGAAGTACGCAGTTGAAAAAGTAAAAATATCCGATCACTTCCGGCCACGGGGAACGTTCTGGTATATTGTGTGTTTCCTAAAAGAAGACTCTAGTTCGTAGGACCATTTAGCAAGGAAATTTTTGTGCCTTTCAAAAATAACAAATTTTCTTTTACATTTATCGAGGCTTTTTCGCGAACTTATTTATTTAACATTCCATTTTTCATTATTCCTTAACTAAAAAGTATTAATTTATATTTATTATTTATTGCCAATTTTAAGCTTCGCCCCGTTTGGGGCAAGCGATCTTTGCTAAGAGCTGTGATTTATTTTTAGTTCGAAATCCTTCAAATTTATGGATTTTATGATGTAAATTTATTGTAATTTAATAGAAAATTTTTGTTGAAAATAAATGTTCTAAGAAATATATAAATATGTATGTATGTATATAGCTTTGATGACTTTTAGCCACTTTTTGCGCTGTCGATATCTCGCCGTCTCGCGTAAAATATTTAATCAAGGTGCGTTTACGAAGAAATTTTTTATTTTGACGGTGACAATATTGACTTTCGGATTGTGAGACCTTTGCCTTATAAATTGACTTAGAAAGAATCAATTCGCATGAATGGATGCCCAGTAAACAACAACGGTTGACGTCACATAAATGAAATTAGACAGAAATTAGTTTGCATCACTTGTACTTATAGAGATTCTGCTTAAAAGGAGGACTACTACGAAGCATTCAGAGTGTTCCGACATGAATTAACCGGTCATAAGACGAGAGTTTTCCTGAGAATACCCCGATTATGTTTTCTAGGACGTGATCAAAGTATGAAAATCTCATTCAAAAATGATTTTTCTTTCTGCAATAAATGAACGGAAAATCGTCGAAAATTCCTGCTGGGGTCGGAGAGAGAAGAAGGGAGACGGATAGAGACGGATAGAGACGGATAAAGACGGATAAAGACGGATAAATACGGATAAATACGGATAGAGACGGGTAGAGACGGATAGAGACGGATAAAGACGGATAAATACGGATAAATACGGATAGAGCCGGATAGAGACTGATAGAGACGGATAGAGACGGATAGAGATGGATAGAGACGGATAGAGACGGATAGAGACGGATAGAGACGGAAAGAGATGGATAGAGACGGAGAGAAACGAAAAGTGACGGAGAGAAACACGGAGAGATACGTAGGGAGAGACCGAGAGAGACGGAGAGGAGCGTTGACAGACGGAAAGAAACAAATAGAGATGGAGAGAGACGGAGAGAAACGGACAGAGACGATGTGGGACGGAGACAGACGGATAGAGACAAAGACAGACGAACGCAGACGGAGAGAGACGGTGAGAGACAGATAGAGACGGAGAGAGACGAAGAGAGGCCAAGACAGATGGAGAGAGAGACGGAGAGAAACGGAGAGTGATGGAGAGAGACGGAGACAGACGGAGACAGACACGGAGAGATACGTAGAGAGAGACCGAGAGAGACGGAGAGGAACGTTGACAGACGGAAGGAGACAAATAGAGATGGAGAGAGACGGGGAGAGACGGAGAGAGATGGGGAGAGACGGAGAGAGATGGAGCGAGACGGAGAGACATGGAGAGAGACGGAGAGACATGGAGAGAGACGGAGAGAAATGGACAGAGACGGAGTCATGATACAAGAAAACAAAATAGCGCCACTTCAGTACCGCTATTTTGAGGCTATTCAAAAAAGTAAAAAGCCGGTTTAACATGGGAAACAACAACAACGAATCGCGATTTTGAGTTTGTGACGTTTATCCTCTACAGTGGCGCTATCTTGTTTTCTTGTATCATGGACGGAGTATGATGGTGAGAGAGAGAAGTGGCGACAGAGGAAGACAAATGAAAAATAAGCCGATGTCTTGGCTATTTTTTTCCACAAATATTGGGAAAAATCTGTTCCCACTAATGACATATAGGGAAAGCGTACAGAAAATATAATAAAATATGTTAAAGTGTTCTAATGCGGTCGTTCACAAACTGTCATACTGTTATAATACTTGTTTTCTAAAGCTTACTTATAATGAATAGTGTTTTCTTCTAAAATCTAAGTTATAAGTAACCCCAAGACGCAAACCGATGTTATAAGGAAGCCTCAAACCCATGTAATAAGCAGCCCCGGGCTAAATCTAGGTTATAGCGCGTTCGTTTTTTTTTTTTAAAATTCGAATTCCAAATTAAATTGGAAATTGAAGCAAAGTGGAGCTGGTTGCTCTATTTACCAACTTTGATTGGGCTTGGCGGCATATCTAAGTTAAGTTTATCCGATTTTGGAGCACAACGGTATTCTCTGTTCCGAGTTTCAAGTCTCTAGGGCCAAATCAACTAGAAGCGATGAAAAGCCTATATGACTTTCGCTAGAAGAACAAAGTTTCATACATACCAACGAAGCCTAGCTAAGAAACTCCTTTGAGAAACTGAAAGGCGTTGATGGCATTTCAATTGGCCAGAAGAACGCAAACGGCATTCTAAGGCATTCTAAGCAAGCCACAGACATTCGCCTTTAGCTACAGTTAATCTTGCTTACTGATGCATCATTGACATTATTGCCTTCAGGACAATGAATAGTGTAGAAAATTGGCCGCTTCAATGGCAGGCGAAATGTCAATAATCGTTAAAAGTTGCATCAACACTTTTGCGTCACAGTGCGTCACGTGAGGACGTGGGAGAAAATCTAGGAAAACTTTAAGGAAATAATGCGAGCAGCAACAGCAGCAGTCCCTGAACTCTTAGGTGCATAAAGTCAAATCACCGTAAGGATGCGGTGTCTACAAGACTGCGGTGTCCTTGAGACTGTCGCGCATACCATGAATTTCGCCCGTCCAGTTCAGCTCAGCTCAGCTCGTCTGCAGGGTATTTTTCTGTTCCTCTCGTTCATGTTCATGCTTCATGCGCTCCGCTCACCGTCCCACCGTCGATGGACAGCCACGCATTCAGCTCGATTTCTGTAATATGTATGCCCAAGGCGTTCGTACAGGTGCAGAGCAAAAACTTTCCATTCACATTTTCAAGTGGGCGGCAAAAAAAAAAAAAAAAACTTAAGGGGAACGAGACACTCGCAAGCTGGCAAGCCTTGCACACACCTTTTGTTGTATGAACATGCGGGAAAAGCTGGCCCCAACCGCTCGGTGTATTTGTGTGCCTGCGAGTGTGTGCGTGTTGTGACGACTTTGCCGTCATTGCATTCCATTTTGTAGCCTTGAGGCCAATGCGTCCGGGTGCCAAATGGGATTGGTGCCTCGAAAGTATACGGAATGCTATGAATTAGTTCGGCCGGGCTGGAGTTGAATGGGCTGGTTTTTTTTTTTTGATTTTTTGTTTTTTGTTTTTTTTTTTGGTCCACTGTCAGAATGCGGCTTTCAAAATAAATTGCATTCGAACGTTGTGAGTACGATTTATTTGCGTTTGAGCTAAGATAGTCTTCGGTGCACATTGAAATTCAAGACGCAAAAGGACGTTGTGAATGCAGACGAAATGTGAAAATCTGCATATATGAGAGCGCACATGCGACAAATGCATACATACATCGGTTTTCCTTAATCCCAGCTCAACTTTTTGAGCGATGAGTCTTCAATAAATTGCCACCAAGCCACTGTGAGAGTTGTGCTTCGCTCATTTTCATCTCGCTGGTTTTTTTTTTCTCCACGAAAGAGGGAGTAGGAGTCCTCGCAGATATGACTGAATCGAGCACGTTTTTCAATTACACTTAATTTTGAATTACATTCATGCAGTGGATGCGTTGCGACGCTCGAACTGTCAAAATGTCCTGCAAACTCTGAGTTTATGAACTTTTATGGATGTCTGTCTGTCTTGGGTAAGACAAAAGTTTTGCGTTGCTGGAGCACAAATAATGCAATCTCGCTGCGACGACACGAGTATCTTTAGTATGTATGTATGTTTGTGTGTATGTAAGTATTTCACGAGGAGTAAAGTCCTGCGTATCATGTTTTCGGTTAAGGATTATGCAATGAATTCGCTATCTAACTACGGCGAGTGACATTTAGAAATTGCTGGAGGGTTCTTTTCTACTAAAATGATATTGGACATCAAGGATACATTTTCCCAGAAGCAGCAGCGAACTAACTGGGCGATATCACCGCGATGCTTTTCCTATTTTCTTCTAAAATTTTTTGTGAAAAAAAAAAACAAAAAAAAAAATCCAATTCGAAAAGGTCAAATTTCAATGCCCTCGAAATATTTCAACCATAAATATTTTTTCATCTATTCTTATTATTTATTGTTAAAGAATAATAAGGGAAAAACCAACTTTATCGAAAAATAATAAACTAACATTACTCGGTTGGTTTTTTTTTGCAACGGCAAATGCGAATGATTGAGCTGTACACTTAACTCGAGTCCATTAATCAATTTGATTGCTCAATCGTTTAGTTGCAGTCTTTCGAATAAATCTTTCTCAGCTGCCAATATGTCGACAATTTTTTTAAGTAACTCCTTACGTGCTTCGGTTTTACGTACCCGATAATAGCGAAAAGTCGTTCGGTTCGGTTGCGGAAAAACGCATTGCATTCAAAATGAGAAGGTAAAGTGGTTTCAAGCAATGCGATGACCTCAAAGTGATCCTTTTCTACTAATGTTTGTTTAAATTTTATACCATTTGATAGTTGCTTTTTTAAGGTAGGTTATGCATTTTTGTCATCCGACTTTCTATGTGTAAATTTTTGTCTACCGAAAGTTCTTGAAGAGATAAAAAAAACTAAGGAGTCAAATCAAGCCAACATATTGTAAAGGAACACCATTGTAGATCAAATTCAAAGGTGAATGATTCATCATTGTTTCCGCTCATTTTTTTTTCCAAATTTTTTCCAAGACTTCTTCAAGATGAATTTAATGGAATTGTTGAAACAGGCCCATCGGCAAGGGTGGCACGGGGAAATAGGCGATATTTCCTTGGCGTTGATTCGCTGAAGGGACATAACGTATGCGGAATGAAATCCAGACAAAAGTTTGACATTTGAAAAAATTTATTTAAATTAAAAATTTAAACAACTTTGCAGAGTTTCTTACAAGTCATATTTATATTATTATTTCAAAAAAATTTATAGCCGTATCTGTTCGCCTTCCGAATGTTTAACGGAACTTTCTTCATGGACTCCTGAAATCCTTTTGTATCGATTGTCGATAGCTCTCTCTTAATTTTTGAAATCAAAGCATCGATGTTCTTGGGCTTAGAAAAAAAACTTTGAGAAAGCAGCTTTAGCGAATTCTTTATTCTTGTTTCTTGGTTTTCTTTCACATCTGGGACGCGTTTTTTTGAATATTTCTTGATACCCATGTCTTGTAGGTATTTTTTGATTGTATGATCATCGACTTTATACTTTTTTGCTAAGTACCTATATGATTTTGCTGTCCGGCCCAAAGTTTCGGCTTTCAGTTGAGAACGAACCTTGCTGTTACTTAGATTGTATGTTTTTCCGCTTCCTTTTTTTCGTGCAACTGATTTTCCACTTTCAAATAGTTGAATAGTTTGATATACTGTCGATTTTCTAAAATTTAGTTCAACAAAATACTTAACGACTTCAATTATTTTTGCAAAATTCGCAAATTAGTTTTCGACGGTCCACTTCGGTCAGTGACATTTTAAGAACTAAAATACATTTGAACACACAAAGCACGTGTTTATTTTGAAGCTTAATGATGTCGATAATTTTGCAATTTTTTTTATCGGTCATCGATTACACTATGAAAACTTTTTTTGAAATTGCGTCCAGATTTCATTCCGCATACGTTAGTTCCAAGAGAGTGACAGAGAATTGCTTAGCAGGCCTTTTTTTGGGGTATCGAGATTTCTATTTAAAAATGCCTTGAAGAGGACTTATCTTCCGATTTTTTATTTTATTTTTTATAATTTTCTATAAGGTTTTTTTTCACTTTATCTCTTATAATACGGGAGATATTGGCATTTAATGTTCGGATAAATATTTAAAATTTTCTCAGAGGACTTCACGGTTCGGCAAATATCACTTTATCTCATGTATTTATTTACAAAGTTATTCAAGTAAAAAATTTCTCAAAAATTTTCAATAAATTAACTTTGGCTGGTTTGGTTGGTTCGAAGCGTTTATACATATTAGGCGACAAATCTGCAGCGACGAGTAGGTTTGATGACGAGGGACGCGTGGGGAAGAAAGAAAAACGCTCTCATGCCACATCGCTCAGTGTCCCTTGTCGTCAAACCAACTTTGGCGTCAATGATTTGTCCCCTAATATGAACGGCGACTTGGCGTGGCTGCCCTTAAAGGGTGAGAAACCCAGGCCTCACATGGGCCCGTTGTAATACCCCGAATAATGGGCAAACATAGAGGAACAAAAACAGAAAAAACGACACAACTAACATCCATGTCAGAGCTGGGAGTTGTACCTAGGGCTTTCATTATCCACGTAGGCGGACTATCAATTGACCTTACTCGCACTGAAAAGCTCAAATATTTAAATTCAAAAAAAATTTTTTTTTAATTTTTTTCCCCTAACAAAAGCACGAACACACACACATTTCCAGGATAATAACCAAACAGTGAATTCATCTGTAACGACTGATCCACAAAAAGTTTTGAAAAATTGCAGTCGTTGACTTTTGAAATGAAAAGCGAGCGAAACCGCAGCTCGGCTTTGATAATAAATTCGAGTATTTCTTTTTTCTCCAGCATGCGCTGGCGTTCCACAATATCGAGTTGAGTTCAATATTTTTTGCTTTTTTCTGCCCATTTTCGATGTGCATTCGGATTTGATTTGTGAATTTTAAATAAACGTAAGTACCTGCCATCGGCAGCACTTAGTGTACTTATGTTGCAATATTCCGATAAAAGTCAATAGAGCTGAACTCTGCAACTGAAGCGTTTGAAATATTTGCTTGCAATGCTTTAAAAATATTTTGAGGGCGCGAAACAAACAAACGAACAATCATTTTTTTGTTGTTGTTGTTTTAGAAATATTTTGTTTTAAGCTTGGAAATTTTTTTCAAGTGTGATGATCTGAAAACACTCGAAGCTGTTCACTTTCTCTTTGAAATGAGTGAAGCTTAAATACATTGAATTGGGGAAATTTTGAATTGAAGCGTGAAGTAACAAGAACGTTTCTTTTATGGACACGTGGGTAACATGAGAGATGTCCTGTCATTACAGAAATACAGGGGAAATTCACTTTTTGTAAATTTAACTTTTTAAATCCTGGTAGGTGAAAACAGTTTAGATGACTTTCTTCTTCTGAGAATAGTTTTTCCACTTTCTACAGTTTTTACTTTTGAAGTAACAAAATGCTTCCATTTCCGGGTGTGGCAGTGAGCCCATTTTCACTTACCCAGCGGCCAAAATGCAGCCTACAGAAGCGATGAATCGTAACACATTCTGTAGGCCGTAGGCGGTAATGCATACGACCTCATATACCCTCCTAGTATACTTTTGTTCGAGCGTGGCCGTTTTGTAGAATGAACGCCTACCACTAACACATTAAGTAAGCTATTGGTAGGCAGTTTTCCTACAATCTCGTATACTTCGTAAGCTATTGGTAGGCAGTTCGCCTACAATCTCGTATACTTTGTAAGCTATTGGTAGCCACTTCGACTACAATCTCGTGTACTTTGTAAGCTATTGGTAGGCAGTTTGCCTACAATCTCTTATACTTTGTAAGCTATTAGTAGGCAGTTCGCCTATAATCTCGTATGTTTTGTAGGCGGTAGGCATTGTTGGCCGTTGGGTAGAATCCTTTTCTAGTTTTCCTACCATTGTTGCCAAAATTTTGACTGTCTCACATCCGCATCCAATTCATAACACCAACAAATTCATTCATTCCATTTCCATTTTTTCATAGGAATCAGTTAGGGTTCCATTTTTCTACATAATTTTTCATTGAATTTAAAATTCGATGCTTGACTTCCAGTGCTGTCTTCCAGTGAATGAATATCCGCAAAAAGTGGGGTAAATATTATTTCTCCCTAATAATAAAAAAATATATTGCTCGAAATATTGTTAGCCTATACATTACAGAAGCAATTTCGCTTGGTATCTCTTTGATTGCTGAGCATATTGCCGCTTCCTTTCGCTTTTTGTATGTATGCTGCGCTATTTTTGTTGGCCTTTTGCCCATTTGGCAAACGTAAAATATTGTTTATGTCGTATCCTTCACATATCCTTGTTGATTGTTCTGCGTTTTTCTATGAAAACATTTTTTTTTTTTATTGGTGTGGGCAATTTTCCCGTACAAACAAACAGCCTTTGGCAATTAATTCGTAAAGTGACCAAACGGAAAGTAAATATAATTTCAACAAATGTTATCAAAACGGAATCTGGGTCAGTGGAAAAATGCTACAAAATGGGCAAACTCGGCGAATATTCATATTGTGATTCTAGAACACTGCAGTCGCACGCGCGGGGGGGGGGGGAGGGGGTATTTCGAATGTAATCAAAACAATAATACATTTTCGGTGATACATCGACCTTTGACCAGCTTTCTTCCATCGTTTTGGTTTTTTTAAAAACTTTCGATAGTTTTTTTTTTTTTTTTTTTTTTTTTTGGCCAATCACTAAAAAGGACTGTAAAAGATAATTGAATCGGTGAAACAAAAAAAACAGTTGAATCAATTAATGAAAATGCTAATCAATTCAGTCACAGAAAAACTTACCCTCAATTCATGGACTCAAATAAAGATAGAAAAAAAAAAACGGAAAACCCCAAGAAAACTTTGAACAAAGAACATCGAAAACAACACGAAAACATCTTCCGGAACAAGTAAAAACACAAGAAGTTTATTTTCTCTTTCACTTGAATCGAATATGCGAACGCGAGTCCTTAAATCTCTCTGGAGTAAAATTAGGTCAATGTTACAAAGCCATCAAAAAAGTTTCAGGATAAGCGGTAATCAGCTGTTTGCGCTACATTAATAGAAACAAAAACATTGCCGGGCAATTATGTCAGAGGAAAGCCTAGCTCCAGTCCGGAATAAATAAAAAGCCAATTTATGGTTTCAACGTCGATTAATGAATCATGAAACTCATGGATCGGGGGCTTTTATGCCGACAGAGTTAAAACAAAAAAGAAAAGAAAGTTTGACGTCTAAATAAAGAAGCTCTCAGTTTTATGGAGAAACTTTCCGCATGCATTATTCATTCATACAGTGAATGAAATGAGATTTCTTCTTTAATGCCAAGGCACCTTATGAATCTATTAACCCATAATATAAAATTTAATAGTTCTCCATGGTAATGTTATGATAATGCCATAGCAATGTGTTCTCTTTCGCTTTTATGACTCAATCTTTTCTCGTGCAGCTTGAATGTTGCTCTTTAAAGGATTCCGAGAATTTCGCCGCATCGAAAGCAGAGCCTAAGCCTGAGACAATGAATGGGATTAGAATGGCCACGAGATGGCAAACAAGTACCAAAGTTCTTAAATAAATGCCTTCAATTGGAAATTTACGCTTGAGCTATCATAATTTGGCATCTATTATTCATCGGAATATGCTTTTTAAGGCACAAAAGGACAAGTTCTTTAATATCTTTTCGTTCGCCTTAAAGTAGGCTATGCAAATTTTATTTACATTTCATTTACTTTGATGGGGACCATGGAGAAGCAAAAAAAAAGAGAAGAGAAGAATAAACCAAAAATTACGTGCCACACTGAAGGTCAAGTTTTGCCAGCGATTCGTCTTTTAAAAATAAATTATCAATTTCATGGCCATTACATGATTTCTCTCGTTCTCCCCCCGTTGGCATGCCTACTCATCTCTTTAATATTGTTGAGGCATTCATTGCATCAATTTCATTGTTGTATCATGCTCATCGGAATTAAAAACGAAAAGCTTTGTTTTTTCTTCTCAACACTTGGAATCGCAGAAAACAAGAAGACTAAGCCGTTTGACCCAAATTCGTTGAGTTAAGGATTAAAAAAAAAAAAAAATGCCAAAGAAAAAGAGTATTAAAAAATGATATAAATACTAGGAGGCTGGGGGTTTCCTTTACGGATTGGCTTACCTTGGAAACAAACGCATAGACGAGATTTCGGATTAGATGGTCCAAGACAAGGGAATAGAGAAATATATGTATTATAAATAGAACGACATGATGAGATATTATGGGGAAGGCAGTACGAATACTTAACATAATGACGCCATCAACCATACAAGGCAAGCATTCAGAGAACTTACAATCACGCGATTATGTCCTGATGTCAGGACGGCATTACACTACAAGCGAGCTTATCGCAGACAAAATAGTGATAATCGTGACGATTAAATCGAAATAATGACGCGACAAATGTAATTTGATTGCCAACGCACGTCGCAAGCAAATAAAAATAGGGTTTTTTTTGTTGGTTTTTTTATATTCATTCAAGGATATCGGTCGGAATGTTGGGGCAAGGAAAGTGACATCAAATCGTGAGACATTTTCATGATGTTATGCGGGAAATAATTGGGTCAAATGCCGCGGTGCCCCATTCGTATGAATGCCAAAAATCGAGTTAGGAAGACGTCGCTTTGTCTTAATTTTCAAACGGAACATTCACGTGCTCATAGCCATCGTTTACTTCAACAATTGCTGGCGGGGAGCGAATTGCTGTCATGAAGAGCATAAGAGAAAAAAACGAAATAAAATAATTTTGACTGCCAGACGATCTCATACAAAATTTTGAGTGTTAATTTGAATACATAAAATTCTCGTGTCGCGGTGTTTGTTACCGAACTCCTCCGACATATCGGATAGGCCTATCCTTTGTGTGCATATCGGATAGGCTTGAGAATAAGCTAACATTTATTTTTCATGCCCGTAAAATTCAAAAATTCTATCCATCGGGCTATTTTTAGTTTTCATACCCGACGTATGAGCAATGTGTTGACGTAATAACGTGTTGGAAAATTCCATGAATACGGTCTCGCTTATTTTTAAGGTCTTAGCTCATAATAATTGGAAAAAAGGACGTGACGTGATCAAGGACCTAAAATTTTATTGAATCGATCATAGCACAGCAATGGTAACACCGGCGAATTGGGCAATTCAATGTGTGACAAATCAGCGGCGACAAAGTTGGTTTGATGACGAGAGACGCACGGGGAAGAGAGAAAAACACTCGAATATCACATCTCAGAATGTCCTACGCCCTTATACCATTCAAATACAAAAAGGGACAAACCGGTTTGACCACAACCGAAAGCGAATCCCATCTCTTCACAAGCATACAAGGCGAGAATTAAGATATACAATAGAATATCCCAGCCGGAACTGTGCAGAGGAGGTAGTCGAACACGTCCATAGCACAAAATACGATGCGCACCTCACGGCTCTAATATACGAGACCTGTGCACTGTCATACTTTGTGCTATGCACCTTATCCTCTCACACTTCATACAGAATTTCACCCAATAAGACAGCTGTGTGGTAATGGTCGTTCCACGTGGGCGAACGTGTATCTCAAATGTTTATGCATATATTTGGGTACGAAAAATTCCATCTAAATTATAAATACCCTCGAGTCATTAGCTCACTGAACCCACAAACATGATTCGATGTCATTAAGAATAATATTCTCATCGAATAAACATACATAAACATTAATTTTTATGTCGTGCAAAAATAAACACATCATTTGAAGAACATATTCGCCATGGCAAAGGAATTGACCTTATTCTTGAACTCGTTTCTATGCAATAAGAATAACGAGGCAGGTGTAATTATATCAAATTGGTGTAAGGCACTCTTTTCTCCATTCGATTGGGGTCAACGGACTCTAACGTTTTACGGCAGCATTATTTTCACAGCCATCCGAATCTTAAAGCAAAACATAGAAGAAGTCGAAATAGAAAGCTTAGAACTTCCTTCTTTTTATTTATATATAGCCTTTGTACACTGAAAATGGCAAATTGCAAAATGTAAACAAATACTTAAATAAAACGCTTTCCTATTGCTTCTTTCAATTGTGTGAAAATTGATTGGAAAATTCTATTAAATAGCAGATCCTACGTACACAAAGTGTGTTAAATTAAAAATTTATTTTAAAGCAAGGAAAAAGCATGTCATAGGACGTCAAAGAAGGTGGGATAGAAGATGAAGAAGAAGTGGTCATTGAATCGAAACTACATTCAACATCGAATCATTAATTTTGTAAACATAAACAAGAGGCATTGATGTTGGCAATTTTTCGAGCTTAATGGAAATTTCTTGTTGCCGTGAAAATCTCTAATGAAAATATGACCTTTTCATGTTTTTCTACCAACATTTTTTTTTATTTCTATTAAATTATTTAAGACTCTATTTTTGAATATGTTAGCTCTAAAATGCAACGAATAACTTTAGAAGAAAATAAGCCAAAGGATATAACCCTTTTGAGCATGATTTTACTATAGGGCCTACAATAGCTGGAAAATATAAGGAACAAAAAAGAACAGGATCTGCAAATTATATTCCATCACCAGAAATAAGAATATTCCTCCTTGAAAGATCAAAAATTTTTTAAAAGGATAGCGCACGAGTCAGAGCTTCAGTGTTTTTTTTTTCCCAAAACGAGAAAGGCCGGGTGTGAGCAAAATTCCAATAATAGAAGATTTTAAAAAAGCCTTTTTTTACCGACAACATGGAGACATACCTGGTAAACATAATTGGAGGGCGCTGAATTCAGTCCCATCAACCGTTTTTCTAGATTGGCTCTAGTTTTTGAGATATCGCGGTTTAAAAATTGTGACTAACTTCATTAAAAATTATATATATTTCGCTCATGTTGCTATATATTTATGACAGAATAATGATGTTAACGTTAATTACTTGTATTTAGTAGAATTCCTGTCCAAAACTTCGCTGCAATCCCAACGGTAGTTGGTATTTTATAAGTCCTTTTTTCAATTTTATTCAAATTTATTTAAAAAAAATTGAAGCATACTTTTAGGAGAAGTGAAACTGTTGACATTCAATTTTTTTTTTAAATATATTTTTGTTTCAAATTTAAAGAAACAGTTCTCAAAAAGAACTTTAAGATTATTTAACAAAACGGCATATGACTAGGAATCGAGAGTTCTGAAGTTCAAGGCCCAAAAAAGTTTAATGGAAATAATTTTTTATTTTTTTTATTTCGGATTTTTTTAAGTTTCGGGTGGTGTGGAGTTCATCCGAAAAAAAAAATTTTTTTCTATTATAATTTTTTGGGCTTTGAACTTCAGAACTTTCGGTTCCTAGTCAAATGCTTTCCCATTATGCCGTCTTTTCAAATATAAAAACGGGTCCCAAAATCGAAATTAATTTTTGGAGCACGTAAAATTTTTAAGTAAAAAACAAAATTATGCTTGTATGGGGCACAAATAAGGCACAAATGACATAAATCACAAAAAAATGACATAAGGCCCAACAATCCATACAAAATTGGGTTTTATGGCATATGACATAAGGCCCGAAAATTTGGGTTTTATGTCATAAGAATATTTGGGTCTTATGTCATTATGCCATAAGGCCCAAAAAAGAAAAATGACACAAGGCCCAAAATAATAAATGACGAAATTGTGCCTTATGTCATTTTTGGAAATTTTAGTTTTAAGAGGCAGTGTGGGTTCATTGATTTTATCAGTTTGGATTGGAGATAGGCACACGGACTACGCGGAAAAAAGGGGTTGAAACCCTTGGTCAGGGCAAAAGTTGGGGGAAAACTAAATCCTTATGCACGAAAAGCTGTAAAAGTCAATCAATCGGTCAATCGGCGGTAAAAGTTACACAAAAACTCGAATAAAAAACAACGCGTGCAGAAAGCGGGGGGAGGGGGGCGAAGCCCCCTCATAAAAATAGCCTAAGGCATTAAGTATGTGTCCTACATTAGAATTTCTAAATTTTTTGAGTATTTTCTATTTTATACACGACAGACATCGTCAAGTACCAATCGAGATAGACCATATTAAATTTATATAGAAAAGATTAGCGTCACCAGGAGATTTAGACGCAAAATTGCGGAAAGACAACATTTGCGAAATATCGGCGGTCAAAGTTATACGAAAACCCGAATTTAATATTTTGGGCCTTGTGTCATTTTTTTTTTTTTTGCCTTGTCATTTTTTTTTTTTTGGTCCTTATGTCATTTGTGCCTTATGTCATGTCGCCCTATTGTATTCAGCGCATTTGACTTAATATTTCTAGATGTGAAAATCCGTCTGTCGTTTTTTTTAACTAGCACAGTGTTATTATTTCGGGTCCCTGATTCTTTATTAAAAACAAAAACATAACTTACTTTGATTATTAAAACTGTTTGTGATTTGTATGGGAAAAGAAAAGAGTTTTTCCGACAATTCTAAAACACATACAAACGCCGCATATAGCTTAAAACATTCAAGCAGATTTCACATTTCAAACAAAAGAAAAAATCTCTTTAAGCTATTATTTGAAAGATTTAAACTTTAAAAAGCTTAAAATAGGTTAAAGACTATGAGCCTCAAGATCAAAATTATCGGTTAGTCAAAAAAACTAACGGTAACTATTTTAAAAATTTGTTACCCCTCTTTGGCACTTAAAGTAAAGCATTCATTAATTTAAATATTTATAAATATCCCAGGAAACTGCCAATTTATTTCTAGAAGAACAAACATTCATTCTTTGGGATAATTTGCCACAAACATCCTTTAAGTATGCTACAAAATTTTAATTGCATATATTTTTTTATAGCCATAGTAGCCTAACTGGTAAAGGCATTACCACATGCCATATTCAGATAACAAGTGCATGCATTAATGAGTAATCAAGTCGAATTTCCAACTTGTAGGTACTTAATTATTTACCTTACCCTTTTTTTCAATATTGTTAAAATTTGTAGCTTAGACTCACTCAAGGACGTCATAAATTTTTGAAATATAAAACGCAAATCAATTAAGTGCAAATCGAAATTGAGCTTAAGACCGTTTAAGCTTCAAGCCGAAGAAAATTTTCGTGACCAAGCATTGGCATACAAAAATTTTGCAATTTTAATCTTCAACATCGCTTTTTTCAAGGCACCATTAAATGGACTCTTTGAATTGTTTATTCTGTGCTCTTGTAATGGCACGAAACTTTGTAGATCAATGCTATTGATTGCTATTAAAAGGTTGCTCTGTTATTTTTGCAACTTTCCAAGAAATCAAAAATAAGAAAGAAAAAAATAAAAACATTGGCATCCGAACCCAACTCTTGACTACTTTTTGAACGGTCCTTTTATAAAAGGTCCTATGTCAACAATGGCAATACTGTCAAGTGATTAAAGCTTTGTTGGGCTTTTTCCAACGAAAGGAAACTGTGAATTAAAAATAAAAAAAAAATCCGAAAACATGCAGTTTTCAACTTAACATCCGCAAATGGATGCTAGCACAAAGAGCGGCGCAAAGAGACAGAAAACGGGAGTGTGAGAGAGAGAGAGAGGGAGATATAGACTGGGTGGGAAAGGGAAATAGACAAACCGAGAGTAAGAAGAAATTTTCTTAAAATTGTGCTGGCTCCTGCACGTTTCAACGTGTTTCGTTGGCTTCCACTTGACATGAGTGCTTTAGCTTTCATCATGATTGCAATGGCCAAAGAGTATTAAACTGATTAAAGGCGACTTCCGCCTCCGGTTGGACCATCGTAAGCGCGTCGATTCACACGAATTGAAATTCATGTCAAGTAGCTCATCGAAAAAGAATGAGAAAAAACAAAAAAATAAAACAACAATAACAACAACAACAAATAAGAATGGAAAGAGAAAAAGCGAAGGGCTTTTTGATTTATCAACGAATCGACGCGATGCTGAAACTTTCGAGTGTTTAAAGGCAAACTTATTTAATTAAAAGCAACTGTTTTACGAACAACACACATTGCCCAACGAAACGCCCCACACCCCGCTTCCTAGCACCCACTCTCGGCGCTCCTCCGATCAAGTGCGTTGCGCGGCTGTATAAATCATAAATAATGTGTTACAAGCGAAGCCTTAAGAAGGATACAAAGCCTTCCTTTTCCAATACGATTCTCGTGTTTGCCACTCCGCGTCGTGCCGCCGCCGTATCATGGAAGGACGTTTATGGATTTTTAACTTGGCACGATGCTCGTTGCGCGTAAATTATGTTTATACTCTTTTCTATTTTCAAATTTCCCCCCGCGCCACCATTCTTCTTCTGCTGATATTCTTTTTTCTATAATACGTAGATATGTTTTTTTTAATTTTTATTTTTATTGCTGCACTATCCGTTTTCAATATCAAGAGCCTTGACTCTTATATGTTTTTTTTCTTTTCTTTTCTACTCTCTTTTTGGCATTTGAAAAGGAACGAAGGCAAGAGAAAAGAAATTGAAGAAAGGGAATAGAAAGCATTTGCAGCTGCGATCTGACCCAATTTTCTACAGTTCTTAGTGGTCTACCACTGAGCGTAAAGCTCTGGGCAGAGCGCCTTTGTATCGTTTTATTGTGTGTAAATGATTCGAGTTTAATCGGTTTTATAAATTGGAATTTCAACTGCTAAGCTTTGCGGTCGAAATATTGCTTCTCAATGGCCTTTTTTTTTTTTTTTTTTGTAGTGAGCAGCAGTGCATGTGTGAGCATGAGGCTTAAGAAAAGTTGAATATTGGATATTTCGCTGTGATTGAGCGGTCATGTTGCGAAGACTTCATTTAACGCAAATAATACCCGATGACCTTCGATGTTTCGCCAGTGTGCAATATTATTAAGTGAAATATCATTGATTTATTAAAAGACTTTTCAATTATTTTCAGTTTCTCAAGGTTTTGCTTTTGTTAAGAATGACGTGGTGGATTACTGTTAATTGAGTTCAAAATATGAAGTACTTACATAACAGCTAAAGGTGTTATAGTCAGGAAAATGAATTTTTGTAAAGTGTTCAAATGACTCAAAGGAAAGCGAACCTATTAAAATTTCAAGGGCAAGAGAGAATTATCGAAAAATGCTTTTACCACACCCACTTTTCGAGTTTTTGGAAATTAAATTTAGTACACTGAAATATGCTCACATACAGCGTTGCCGCTGACAAATTATTTTCCCTACCAAATATACATCTAAATCCTACCAAAATCGATTGCAGCCTACCAAAAAATTTTCAACTACAAAAAAGCGTTTTATTGCTCACAAATCTCATATTTACAATAACAAAAGTCATATAGACACATCAAGCGCAGTTTTTCGGTGCATTTAAATTTACTCTGACGTTTTTGCAGTTTGTCATCATATCAGTAATTTGAATTGGCTTAAATATAATATATGAAAGATAACCAAGCTCGGACTGATTCTCCAGATTAATTAATTACAAAATGTTTTTTTTTTTTATTTATTCTTAGCGTCCAAAACTGCTTAAAAATAACGAATAGGCTATCTGCTTGAATTTCATTTGCCATATTCAACCGATAACAGTGTTTATTTTCTTCAAAATATTTAAAGAAGAAAAAATCAACCTACCACTGTTGCCAGTTAAGCGAGATCTCTGCGGTATTATGAAGATATAACTCGAACCACCATTATCCAAAGAAATAGTTCGAGTTATACAGACTTCGAATAGGTGAAAAAAAAAATTTATATAAAATACTCGCTTTTGCTTCTCGATTCAGTTCGAGTTATAGAAAATTCAAGTTGTAAAAGTTCGAGCTATGCAAGTTTGACTATAAATAAAAATGAATTTTGTTGAAAATCCACAATCCTACTAAAATATGATATAACCTACCAGCTTACCAAAGGAAGAAAACCCTACCAGATTTGGTAGAAAAAGCCCAAAATGGCAACGCTGCTCACATACCAAATTTAACCTAAATATTTCAAACAAATCAGATTTCAGAACAGTTTTTGTGATTTTCTTAACAGCTCCTAGTACTGCAAGTAACCCTAAAACTGATTCGATCGGGTCCGATCTCGTATTTGATATACATGATGTACCTACCCACTAACAACCATACCAAATTTCGTCCAGATAGAAAGGAGTTGAGGCTTTGATAAAAAAAACCATGCACAGACGGACGGTCATGGCTAAATCGAATCTCCTGGTGATTCTGATCATTTCTATACATATTTTGTCTATGTATGTGTATGTATATTGTATTATCGAATATTGTGAAAGATTGTACAAATGATCTTACGCCATTAGACAGCAAAGTTTTAAAAAATTCTGAATAATTTTATGAAAAAATATACCGCTCAATATTCATATTTTTTATGGGTCCATTGCAACTCATAGTTGAACAGTATACAGCATAGTCCTATAGGACTTACGATTACTATGTATGCACAGAGTTGAGAGAAGGTTAAAAACATAGGCTTATAAGTACGCCTTCTCTGACGAGAGTGGAATCTTATAAATAAACCGTGAAATAACCAGTGACAGGTCATCTGTAAGTAACGCCACAAAATAGAATGCCAAAAAGGGCAATTCTCATTAAATATATTTGGAAAATTTCCTGCATAAGAAAAACTCTTTTCACGGCAATCATGGTTTGTGTCTTTGTTCCTTTCTATTTTCTACTGATGGATTCTATTTATAGAAGCCTTTGAGACGAATGAATAACTACTCCCATAATTTATTCCATTATTTTATTTTCCTTTTTAAAAAACACTGAGCTTCGTGCACGCACACGCAAAAAATCTAAATGCTTTCAAATCCCCTTCAGTTCATTCATCCCAGTGACGTTTGGATGGTGTCGTCGAAATTATCAGATTTAAATGATATTTCTCAGCATTATTTCGGGAGCAATAAATCTAAAATCGAAAATTTCATCTGAAATAGGTAATCATATCCTTATCAGAGTCTCTTATATGCAACATTCGATGGAGCTTATGCAGAAAGCCAAAGCTCGGGGCGATGTCTTTAAAGCATACGTAAGCCACAAGGATTGCATATACCATTTTCGGTACCTAACGCTGTATTGAAATGGTCTCCAGGATACCACGCAAACAATGAACTTTCCGCGGTACGTGACTTCAGCCTTGGCGGATGCAGAAAAAAGAGAGAGAGAGAGACAAAAACAAATAAAATAAAAAAAGGAAAACCTGAATACCGAAGAGCATCAAGAGTGCCCGTAGATGTGAATTTGTGGGAAATGTGTAAAGGCATAAGCTACAGTTCACTGAACTGTAAACGGAAAATTTGAATTATTATGGAAACGTAGACGTCGAATTCCTATTCCTTGTCATATCTGTGACAATAAATCATAAGTTCATTGGCGTTTACTACTTTTGGAACAAAAATTCGTGGAAGTGAAAGTGTTCGGGATCGAAAAAATTACATGATGTACATTGAAGTATGTAGGTACTTGAGTTGGCTTCTTGAACATTATGGAAGATGGTCATGTGTGACTAAGTATGGTCGTAAAACTACCATTTAACCGAGAATATCAATTAATTAGAAATTCACTGAGCCGTGGAATTAACTACCGATGAAGCATAAAAACCAAAACTGAAGTAGTTAAAAAGCTTCTTGTTTTTTTCGGCTGTGGCGACTTTCATATTGAAATTATCGGGCAACTTTAATCGCTGGAGAGAAAAATACTTCTAGCGACTTATATCTTAGAATAATGAGAGAAATGATAAAATCTGGAATAATGGTGACCTAAGTTACATTTCTCTAGGTGATAAGCGGGGCCCTCTACAGACATTTGCTGGTATTTTAACCGACGTATGAGCAACGTTGTTGCCGTGGGACCTAACATTACGTATACGACACTGGATTTTTTGTCATTATTTGCCATCATAATCGTCATCACAGTGAGAAGTCATAGATAAAACAGCTCGGGAAATAGTTTTGTCGAACAAACTTCCAATGAGTAATTTGAATTTTCACAATAATTGTTGCTTTTAAGCGGGTAGTGCATTTATCCGGATTGATTATGCTCGAAGAATACTTTAACTCATGTTATTTGCTATAATTTAGAGCGAAAAATTTTTAGAATGAGCACTTATCAGGTCAAAAATAGTTGGTTCGATAATTTAACCTTTTAAAGCATGATTTACTAAACGAGAAGAGACTATTTTTTCTCAGTAAATGATTCTAGAACCCTTAACTGCAGAATAAATTAAATTATTGAGTTTCATTTATGGCGTTTTTTATTTGGCAAAAACTCTAATTGGGACTCGCACACAATAAAGGGTTACGAATATAAATTTAAGTCACTCTGTGGCAACATTTCAAACTGAAAGCCTTGAAATATTTTAAACTTTTCTATATGATTGGGAAATGCCATATGAACCCTTTTGCATTGCATAGTTATAAAATTGAAGCATCCTGAAGCATTGAAATATTTGAGTCCAAGGACCTGCATGCATGGCGACAATAAGTCAATGCATATGATGATGATGTAATTACATAAAAATGCCTTTTAATGCATTTTATACTCTCGCCTCGATTTTACTGCTCACTTTCCTTTGGAATGCATGAAAAGAGTTACTCGAGAGCGTCATAACGCAACTTTAATACGTCGCACTTAGAATTGTGTTGTCTCGGGTTCCAAAGCATCTGGCAGACGTTCAAGGATAATCCGAACTAGCTCGTACATCTTTCAACGAGTTGCGAAACTTAATTAAATAAAGAATTTTAACAGATGTCACAGCGTGCATAAAACTAAAAACTAAAATGAACTCTAAAAACTAAATACGATTAAGGCAAAGGGGTCTTTAAAAGCGCATCGTCTCGTCGTCGCATTGTCGCATCGTCTGCTGTACGCAATGCAGAGCCAGCTCAAGAGCCTGACCCATTTCAAATTGGTGCACAAAATGGCCATGTTTTATGAACCGAGACCGAGTTCCATTGCTCACGCTGCTCGTAATGGCGTAAATTGTGGCGACACAATGAACAATGGGCAAATAGTAAAGAGTAAGAATGTAATGCAGAAATGTTGTCTTTGCTTGTTGCTCACGCTGGCCTTTTGTAATTTTGCATCGTTCGTCCATCGGGCAGGGAGACCTCTTTTTGGTGAAAATTTTCTGTTCTCACATGGATTCCTATCATTTGCTTTGACTTTGTTGTGGCATTACGCTCGATGTTCGTTATACGATGTGTGTGTGGGTGTGAGTGTGTGTGTGTGAGTGTGCGTGCGGTGTTTGGTATATCCTCGATCAGAATAAATAGCAATATCGTTTTACAACGAGCCAAAGATGGGCATTTGCAATGGACCATGCCAATTTTGACCTTAGCGTTGTCGCAGCTGCTTTGGTGCTATTCTGCTTTTCAGCATGACAACAATGCGTTGAATGTATGCGGTCCTTAAGGATGTTGCTATGGCATGCAAATGACATTTATTATTTGCACAAGAATGCCATTTGCAATTTTATGCTGAAGCGCATAATGAAACGATGACACTCGAACGCATTTCGATTCGTCCTTTTCTGCATCGCTTTACTCTCTTTGGCTCGGTTGTGTTTTGTTCTGTTCTGCTCGATTCTATGTTCGGCTGTGTTCTGTTTACTGGTGTTGCTTTCTGATTCTTGTTCTTGAATTCCAGCAATGTTGTGGGAAAGTTATGACACAGACCCAGATTATGAGTGCCACTTACTGTGGCCTTTCGGATGTTGTAGCGCTTGCGATCTGAAATGAATGACAACTTTTTTTCAAGCACGCATGACTCCCTTGTGGTTATTTAAAATGAAATGCCCAGTGTGAAATTGTTCGTTAGTTGAGTGAAATTTAAGATTTTATAATATTTAATTATGTATACATTTTGATGGGAGAAATTTTTGCTGCTATAAGTCGATTGGAGGCTTTTAAAAGCTCACAGCTTTCGTTTGCCTACAGTTCTCAGGGCTTTAAGAGTTTTTATCGGATATGCGAGTTTTCAACTCTCAAAATTAATAAATAATTCAAAAAAACCAGTGAGTGTCGAGAAAAGATGTCAAAAAATATTGTTTTATCCGAACAATTACTGCGGAAACCAAGGAAAACAAGGTGAAATTATTATAACTATTTGTGATTAAAAAAGTTAAATGAAAACCCTCATTTTATTTAATTCTATTTACTTAAATCATAAAAATATCTCAGAAAATCAGTGCGTGATCATTAAAAAAATATCTTGTTCATAAAAATAAGAAACTTGCTGAATGTGAACTTTTTTCTCATCTTCAAGAAGCAAAAAATCAGGATTCCCCAACCCCAGTA
The DNA here is from genome assembly GCA_020466095.1 of Chlorops oryzae. NCBI lineage: Eukaryota > Metazoa > Arthropoda > Insecta > Diptera > Chloropidae > Chlorops > Chlorops oryzae. The sequence goes on along the minus strand of CM035808.1, from coordinate 20,516,531 downwards.
CTCTCTACAAATGAAAAGTATGTTTGTACATGTAGAAAATCTTAAAGAAGATTCAAGCTCGGTCATGAGAATCGACAAAAAAGTGAGAAGTAACACATTTGTAATTTTTGGTGATTTTAATTTCCCATCTCTTTTATCTGCAACATTTATTTTTATAGAATTACGTAGGAGAAGAACGAAAAATGCGAACTCAAACTCCTTGCAATTTTTTTTGGACACATCAAAGGTTTTTGATTGAAAGAAGTAATAAAATTTATTTCGAGCACTGTTGGAGCTATTCACTTTATTGCTTCGATCCTCAAAATTTTCTTCATCTGTCACACATCTGTCTTAAACAATGAAACAGATGAAAAATACAACGTCATAAGAAGGTTTATAGTCACAATTTATGTGGTCTTTGGAATTTCCAAAAAAAAATTGATTTCATCTGCAAAATATCTTAAAGATGATATTGACGACTTTTTTAATTTAATTTCCGAAGGCTTTTGATTTCGATTTGTCATTCAATCAAAACATTTTATATTATAGATTGAATCTTCTTCCTTTTGCATGTTTAACTCTCCCGGGGTCCGCAAAACGCGACCAGTTCCTCCATTTTGTTCTGTCGGTTGCATCATTCGAGGTAAGTCCTACAGCCTCTAGGTCTCATTTTTTTGTGTCCATCCAGCGCTGTTTCGGACGCCCCCGTTTTCTGTAACCTTGAATTTCCAGTGCGTAGCCCTTCTTTACCAAAGTCTCCTCATTTGATCTCAGGACGTGTCCATACCAGCGTAGCCTTGCTTCCCGCATTTTCCCAATAATTGGTGCAACTCCATAGCGTCTACGAATTTCTACGTTTGGAACATGATCAAGACGCGTGAGTCCAGATATCCAGCGAAGCATCTTTGTTTCCATAACACTAACATTTCTTTCTGCTACTTTCGTTGCTGGTAGACATTCGGTACTATAAAGAGCGACTGGTCTGATGATTGTGCGGTAAATTTTGGATTTTAAGCGGTCGCTTATCTTTTTATAGATGGAATGGCTTGCATTAAGTTTTCACTTCTGTTTGGAGTAAACAAAATTGGGGTAAAGGGTTATGGTTTCCTATCTTTAGCTAGTGAAATTAAAAATGTAATTTCGTCCCTAAACGGTTCCGTGTGAATTCGCAGGCTTCGGCTGCTTCAGTCTCGTGGGCTCGATTCCAAAAAATTCTTTTTGAGATAGTAATCCTACGGAAAACTTGAACACGATTAAATATATTTAACGTTTCGAATCAGTTTAAACAGAATGGAATTAAAAACTCTAGAAAAAACCTCACCGATAAATTTAGAGCAAATCATCCTCATTTTAGCAGGGGATTATTTTAAAAGGGATCTAAGAAGACCTTGTGAATTGCCTCTCTGTGTTCCCCGACAAAATTCGCAATGCCTTTTTCCTGTTTGCCTGAGACCACACGGCCATGAACAAATTACAATGATGGCTTGATTGTAGGTGTTACAAGATCCAATTAAAATTCGCTGCGGACTTTTAAAGAGATTCCCTCCAGGTAATATAATTCAGGACGGTACTCAAGAAACGTGTTTTACATAGAATACGAAGAAAAATTTAGGCCTGGACGTATCCTTGAAGCCCAGGTTAGCCTTAAATTAATAAGCTTCCATCGCAGCGGCTTGCCGATCTTCTTTAAACAGTTATTATTTTACTAACTTGCCTTAGTCACTGATGGCAAAGGACTTATCGTTTGATTAAGACTGAATCTAGAAAAAGTAGGCTTGATATTTGCAATTCTACTTTATTTCAATGACTCTCTCATACTTATCCTATCATCGGCCTAGCACAACTTCAGTGTCGCATCCACTGAAACCGGAGGCCGAAGCTTTTACGCTCAAAGTCTTCATCAGTCATCAATGGGAATTTTTTTTTTTAGCTCATATTCACGTTTTAATAGCTCTGTAAGCTTTTCTGTGTTCTACTTCATAGCTCAGGTTCGTTACGAGAGTGTTTGCTACAAAAGCCAAATCTCCTAGAAATATTGCAAAGCCAAAAAAAAAAAAAATAACCAAAACAAGTAAGGGTTTTATAGTCTTGGCGAACATAATACAAGAGCCAACACATCAAATATGTTTGAGTATTTTACAAAACCGACCTCAAGACCACGAATATTAAGACAAAATAATTTGGAGATTTTCGTTACAATGAGGGCACTCACATGCCGAGTTTTCACGATTTTGCTAACAGACTCTAGCACTGGATATACCCTTAGAGTGGTCGGATCTGGTCCTTTTTCGAACTTGATCTTACTGATGTCTCCACCAGATATCTTAGTTCCTTCCTTTAAAAAAACTGTATACAGATAGACAGACAGATAAAAGGATGTGACTCAATCGAATCTCCTGGTGATGCTGATCATTTCTATACACATTTTGTATAGCCTATTCCGAGTGGTTCTGGGTGTTACACACAACAACACAATTGCAATATACCCTCGAAACACAGTGTGTCGGGTATAAAAAAAAAGAATCGCAATTTCCATTATGAATATGCATGAAGGTTGATTGCACAGCAAACGGAAAAAGGCGATTTTTGCCCTTTTTTTTGGATTCTTTCAAATCTACTTGTTTGAATATGGCAGCTTTATAAGAGCACACAACGACACCGATATGCACCGCAAAAAAAATTTACATTATTTCATGATATTTGGGCATGACGAAGGGTAGCAAAAGAAAACCTTGATTTTCCCGCTATCAAAATATTTTCTTTTTATATTCAACGTTATGGGTAGCCATATAAAAATGTCCCTGACAAAAGAGAAATCCTTTTCAGTGTAAACATTCACCTGAAAACACCAGAGGGGAAAATTGTCTCTCTTTTTTTGAATTTTTTTTTTTTTGAACAAGTGCGGATTTAACACCAACAAAAGCGCAACTGAATATCATGCAAAGAGGCAGCGAAAAAAATGCAACACTCAACAATTGCTGGCGACAGCAACAACGACACCGGCAAGGACAACAACGCTGAATGAACAACGGAAAAGTAGAACTTGCAACTTGCAAGTGTAGCGGATGTTGTTAATTTGGATGGAAGAGCAGAGCAAAGGAAAAAAAAAATAAAACAAAAACACATAAAAAAAAGACGTTTTCAAGGGATGTGACGAGTGCATCGCTCACGAATAAACATCCTCCCACAATGCAAACATTTATGCATATGAGAATGCCTTTTGGTCTGTATTCGCAAGGACGAAATCATTGACGGAACTGTTGTTCGAAAGCGAAAGTCCTCGTTTGGCTGTGAGTTCAGCGAACCCACTCATTTACGAACAGAATGTCAAGTAGGAAAATCTTAAACTCTGTCGGTAAATGAAAATGAAAATAGGATGAATGCAACAAAAACAAACAAAGATTTCGGAAAATTTGGGTTTTATGAACTACTTATTGTCGACATGAAAAGTGCATAGGATCTCTTGAGAGAGATCGACCTAATAACTGTGGGCTTTAAATGTGATACCGAAGGTTCTGTATTCACATTTAATCACTAAATCAAATATAAAAATATGCAAATAAAATACTGTAGCATACTTAATGGCTGATTACAGCTAAAGTATCGATGCGAATGCAATTCAAGATCTTAAAAGCTATCAATTTTTATGTACCGCATCCGTTTCCAAAACAAAATGGCTCAGAAAATTAATGACTCATTCTTAAAGTAAGAAATAATTTCATTCTTAAGTATATTTTGGCTATTACTTGGTTAGTTTAATGTGGCTGCCGTCACGAAGAATGACACACTGAGGCCTCATGGGCCCTTTATGATAGCGATAACTACCCAGCTGTAATATGGACTGATCCAAGTGTTGCCTTCGGTCAGTCCTTCATGTTACCAGTACTAGTTCCCTCATAATTCCACTTCTAATGGAGGTATTCAACTGACCTTTTTAACATGAGCCTGTTATTGGAGAGGGACTAGTCCGCGAAACGGCTGACCGTAGGACAGTTTTTTTTTTTGGGTCAATTGTTGTAATTTTGTCTGCTTTTAGGATAGTGAAATAAGGAAAATAAGAAACCAATTTCTTATATATATTCTAAGTTGATGAAAGTGTCATTTACAGACTAACCTTAAACCATCCCGTTTATTACCGACCCCCGGCTAGCCGAATTCCATGGAGCCGACTGCCATAATATAACCGCTTGGATTTGGACCGATCAAAGGCCAGTCCTTCTAAGGAAATCGAACGGCTCATTACTGCAGTGTAGGGGTATTTAAATTCCGCGCCAAAAAGTATGCTTATAAATATTTAAAATTCCATATGTCCAAAATCTGTTCATTCTTGTACATTTGTCTATTTAAGAAAATTCTGATCAAGGATTTTAGAAATGGTATGGATCTTCTGAGGGCTTTAATTATGAATTTAATTTTCTCTTGCTCAAGCGATAACCAATTACAAAATGTGCTAGGAAACTTTATATTAAAAAAAAACCATTTTACTTTTAAAGACCCATTTTACTTCGAGAAGTATAAAAGTATACCATTAAGTATGCTAAATTGCTTAATTTTTCTTACCATAATTGTCATTTCATAAAAAAGTGACTTTATTAACCTTCAGAAAGCATTACGATACTATAATTTAGCAATATTTAAGTACTTTTCACACTTCAAGATAACATTCAATGTTGAGAACAAGATTTCTAATCCTTTATGTAAGATTCTTTACCTGACAGCAGAAATACAATCACTGTCCTTAGAGCTACAGGCATTCGTGTCATTAAGCTTGAAGCAATCAGAATCAGAATCCATGTCATCAATTGCAGTCATCAGTTTGTTCGTTTTGCTAACAGAATCCTTCTGCTTTTGAGAGCTTTCCCTTAGAAAGGACCATTTTTTCAGTAGAGCTTTATTCGTAATTAAAAACGTGAGCTGCTTTAATGCAAGCGGCCTTAATTAGGTTTTCTTCTTTGTTAAGCGGGAAGGAAATTAACCCGGTAGCGCCTGATTTCAAAAAAATAAATACTTATAAAATATAAAATAAAATATGAACCGGTTCAGAAATGGCGATGACAAAAATTTAACCATCTTAGTCATGCCATATGGCATCGCTAGGCGCTACCGGGTTAAATAATCCAAATGTCAAATAAATGATAATTGCATCAAATTTCAAAAGTAAAGAATTCTCATTGGACAACCGCAATTTCTGGTTAAAATGTGGCTTCAGTCCTTTATCAGTTCAATGAGCCGTTTTAGCCGTAAGGGTGTCCGAGGCGATTAAAATTGTTTGCTTACATTTGAAGTCTTTTTACAAAATTGATCGACCTTAAATAATTCAATTTGAAAAAGGATGTATTTTATTTATTTATTTAATAATAATTTTTTAACGCATCCCCAAACTTTCGTTTTCATTTTTTTTTTTTTTTTTTTTTTTGATTTATCGATGCCCATTCAACTTTGTGGAATCAGACAAAATAAGTCGTTAGGAGATTTTACTGACCTACTTCCGTTGACAGCGAAATAAAAACACACAGATTCTATTTTTCTTTCTTTTCTTAAATATTTCTCGTATAGAAATGTGGAAGAACGGGCAGGAATCGTTACACAGATATCGCCTAATGGCGCACGTGAATGAAGCCATCTCGCCGTAAATCTTCAACGGAATTCCAGACGTAGCCACAGGCTAAGAACGCGATAAATGTGAGCATAAACGAAGGCGAACGGACATGAGCAATGGCAAAGACAACGATTGATAGCGATAGATAAAAACAAAAAAAAAAAACACAGCGATGCTTACAGCGATGAGGAGCGAGAAGAACTAATTCCGGCCAATGATATTGAAAAATTTAAGAAATTTAAGAGAAAACGAAGAAAATAAAATAAAATTGGAAAAGACAAAAAATACAAAACACAATGCTGAAAAGATAGAAAGATGAAAAGAAAAGGCATGACGATGGCAATGGAAATGTCGATGGTTGTTAACCGATGTAGGACAAGCAATCAAACGACATCCGTTTCCGATGGCATGCAATCGAAGTCGACAATAAAAGAGAAATAATCATCGGATGCTGTCTATGAGAAAATTCTTCTAAAGAAAAAAAAAAATAATAATAATAAAAAAAAAGACAAAGAACACGAATGAAACGAGTGGAAAAAATCACCAATGAAAACGACGCCGAGAATTGCTAAGGAATTCAGCCCGACAGCAGAAGCGTCACAAGAAGCGACGCAGTTCAATGAGCTGTAAAAGGATCTGGGTAGTATATTTTTTTTATTTTTATTTTTTTTTAATGAAATTCCATCGAAAGTGTGAAGGCTGGAGGTATCTACCTATGTAGCTCTTTCCTCAAAAAATTTATTATCTAATAAAATATTGGCCTGGGAGATATGAATTTATGATTTTGATTTGCTCTTTGCATACCTAATTACGTCAGAGATATTTTGCCTACATTCAATAGATATCGTTTTGATTAAGTTCAATGCTTTGACGAAGGGAAGACCGAATCAGAAAGACAGAAGGATGAGAGTGGGAATGAGCGAAGGTCAAGTCCTTTGAAAGTTAAATAAGGATTCCTATGATATTTATGCTCTGAACAGAAATTAATTTTCCAGGAATTGAAACATTCGAATGAAACAATCGAAGCAAGCTGCCGTTATTTACACTTTTTAAAGGGGGCGGCAGTTCACTAGCTTCTGCCTCCACAGCTTATTCTTGCGCCCATTAACATACATTTACGCTTCCAGCTGCATTTTTTGGTTTGAAGTCCATGTGCACATGTGTGTGTGAGTGTGATTGTGTGTGGACGTGTAGCCATGAACAACGTGCTTGCGTGCTGACTGGCTTATCAACGAGTCAAAGCAAGACGTTTGTTTTGATTTGAAAGCAAGCATTTAAATTGCATTGAATCAGCTGTTTTCAGTGTTTTCGTAGTATTTTGAATTGCGCACGCGTAGAGAGCGTTGAATGGAATAACAGTGCTAGAAAATGTTAATAACAGAGTGCTGAATGAATAAGGACCTCACGAAATGAGAGAAATACTATCAAACAGTCAAACATTACCACGTAAGCGGTAGCCCTTGATAATGGCAATGCATGGGCATAATTTTAATCAGTTCAAAACGCGAGCTCAACGGAAACGGACGTTTGAAATGAAACGTCCAGAAAACAATTGGAATTGCATCTAACAGTTAAAGTGTTGATGGTTCAATGAAAAGAAGTGCATTTTAATTAGTTATTTTAATATAAAAATAAAGAGTTATAAGTACATGCGAAATGACATAAATAGAAAATTTAATATCGACGGAACGTCCAACAAGCCGAACTCCATCAAGTATGCAATAAAATTTTTTATTTCATTTTTATAGGCTTTGATTTTTTTGTGACTTACGAATATTAAGATTGAACGCGTGTATAAGATTGAATGTTTGTAAATTATGGAAATATATTTTTCGTGAAATTTATGACAATTTGTTGAAGTTCTCGAAAAGTTGAAACGAATATCATTATAACTTGATGATTTATGATTCAATGATTTTATGTCAAATTCTCTTCATTTCCGCTACTGTTAAATGTATGGTTTAAAAAAATAAAAATAAAAATAAAAAACATATAGAAGTTAGAACTGAATGCTTCTGGCATTAAAAGTAGCCCCAAGATACGTTTATATTTACTATCTTTTTATATGACTTGCAGTCTATCTCTTACTTCCTTCGCTCCTTATTTCCTTCCGTTCAGTTAACATTTTCTCGCTTCCCAATGGTATTTTCGGTTGTTTTTATTTATTGTTTTGCATGCTTTTTCACACGCTACGTGCTGGGAATAAAACTTTTATTCCATGTTTAAGAGTGTTTTTTTCCCCCTCCCGTTCCTTCTATTTGTTGTGGCCTTTGGCGAAGTGCGGATGCAGTTTTAATTTTTGGTGAGAACTCTACTTGCTGCGGAAGTTATAAGCTGCGTTGCAGCACTGATTTTATGCAGGGTACCAACTAAAAAGTTGGATTTTTAAATAATATAGATTGAAAACTTTTTAATAATGTTGCTTTTGAAAAATACAATCAGTTTTTTTTTATTCGTAACATAAATAAATATGTTTATTGAAATTGTTGCCTGAGTCCGTTTCACCCTTAAATTGCACAAAATTATCAAAAGTTTAAAACCCAAATATACATAAAAATGTTTGGTGCTATTGAAAGCGAATGAAACAAAAAAAAAAAAAGACTTATCTGGAATTTAAGGTTTATGGCTGAGATGAGGGAATAAAAATAAAATAAAATGATATATTTTTAAGGCAAAGGTAAGAACACGAAAAGTTCGAATCCGTTTGGTGAAATGTATGGGAATCTTTTATTCCTTGAATCCAGATACATAAAATTCCAATATGTTTCCCAATACGCATGGGAGATGTTTTAAAAGATATCAAAGCCTCGTTATCTTTTGTTTGAGAGAACAATCGAAATGGGGATTTAGCTCCAAGGGTGAAATTGTGTAAACATAAATTTAAAAAAGTTTTCGGTGATAACATGGTAAAATATGTACAATGTGACACATTTGTGGAGTCGTCTAAAGGAAACAAAATTCCGATTGAAGTTTATGAAAGAACTTTTACGCCTAGATGTATGCTTCTCATAATTTAAAAACCAACTTATATAATTTTAAGCACTTGCTAATGGTTCATAATTTAAGCCCTCAGAAGATCCACACAAGATCTAAAATCCCTTCTTAACCCTGGAACCCGTCGAATCGAAGAAGCACTTTATTTTTTTCTCGCATAAGGAGAGAAAACAGTGCTCTTAATATCTTATTTTTTTAGAGAATAAATATTTTTTTTTAAATTTTTTATTTTGCTTTTCTAATTGTCAATAAATAATTTCGCTACAATCGGGTATTTTTTGCTCAAAAGGTTTTTGCCTCGCAAGCTTTTGAAAATGATGAAATGATGAAAATAGCCAAACCGTACTAAAAACAAGTATAACCATCCAGGTTTAAATGGACAAGGCTACAAGACCGAACAGATTTCTGACTATTGGAATTATTTTCAATATTAATAAGCATACTATTAGGCACTGAATTCAAATATTTTCTGTTGCACTTGTAATGACTGATCTCGTTTCGACTTTTTGACTCATGGGTATCAAACCGGGCCAGTTTTAGGAAAATCCATTGTTAAAGTGAAGGAAAAATAGGCTAAAACAACTCCCTGGAGCATACCAGTTGTATCTGAGTGCTCCTTGATTTTATTGTGGGACTGAAAATTTGAAAATTTTTATCCAAAAGCAGAGAAAAACACTAAAAAATTACTCTTTAAATATGCAAGCAGTTTTTCATGTCTATTGCAGTATTTTAATCCTTCCCTAAAAGTATGCTTTTTAATATTTATTGATACCAAAAAAAATTTTTTATTTAAAATCTTCTATTTTAGGAAGATTAATCGCTTTAAAAGGATTCGATATGTTTATCTATTAATGCTTGTTGTGTCTTTATGTACATTTTTATTTTGGCGTGGAAATAAAAATGCAATTTTATTGCTTTCAGTTTCAATTTCCATTGATTTTCGCTTTTCCCCTGTGCCACTGGAAGCTTTCAACAAATGAAAACAGCGTATCAAAACAGTTTCTCAAATGTTTGCCAACATTCGCTCTAAGTTCATTCATTCTAAGAAATTGTGTCAAATATATTCTTTTCTTTGCCAAATATTTTCGAAAAAAAAGCCAAATGTGAAAAGTGAATGCCTAATCACACATTCGCTTAATTGGTTTGGCATCCGATTATTTTTCTGCAATGTAATCACTTTATTTTATTGGAATGACTTGATGAGAATATTTTTAGCTATTTGTAGACCTCATCAACACGTTGGCAGACAGATTTCCGAAAGGTCTTTGCGAGCGTTTTGGGTTAACAGAAGATGGAAGGATTCAGTTTGACAGTTTAATTATTTCCGTGTAATAGTTGAGTCCTGATCCTTTAATCTAAACAAGAAATTAAGCTGAGTAATCAATTGATCAGCGAAGAAAAAGTCCTATCATCAATTCTGTTACATATTTTTATTAAATCTATCGTTTGTCAATCAATCTTTCAATCGTGAAACTTTAACAATTGTACTTCGATGGATTTTTTTTTTGTTTTAAACCAACTGCTTACGTGTGTCTCAAGCACTTAAACACGTTATGAATAGTAAACACCAAAGGGGAAGCCATTAACAAAAACAATAAAAATAACAGCAGCAGTTGAACAAGGACATCAACTTTCACTCTTCTCGACACTGCAGGAGAACTTCGGTCTTTAAAGGGCGTCAGTGAAATGTCATCGAAACAATCGAAAATGAATGACCACTTGTGAAGGAGGGAGCGTCTGCTTGAAACAGTTCGATAATAAAGAATGAAGATAAGAACATCCCCAAAGCTCTAATATGCGTTCAAAGAAAAGTAATTTTGTATGTAGACCAGCGGAAACATGCTGATTTTCGATTACAAAGTTCGAGAGGCCCAACTCTGAGTGTCAAGCTAAGCAAAACGATTTTTCGATCGTGGTGTGGCGCATAAGTACCGGAATATAATCAACGCTTAACTATGTCCATAAGTAACTTCTCTAATACATGTGTAGGCAATGTGTCCCGCAATGACTTCCTAATATGGCTGGATTTTATTCACACGCTGAGCCATAAAGAGCGTACAATCATTTATCAGTCTAGCCTAGACTCCTTGTCGTTTGCTGCCGTTGCTGTCGTCGTTGTCGTTTCTAAGAATGAGTTTCGTTTTGGCCTATCGCTTATGTGCCTGTAATGTGATGTGATTATTTTGGAGTGTGGTCGGTGTGGTTTTTCTTGTCGTATATAATAGCCCCAAAAGCCCCATGCCATGGCCTTGAGATTTCGCTTAATTCCAGCGTAAATCCGCGATCTGCCATGATGAACTATTGTAAACAAACACATAAATCATTTTCGGCAGTTATTCTCCTCTGGATTTGGCACTCATTTTGGGTATTCTTTGAATCTTGAACAACACTTGATGGAAATGTAAATTGATTGTTCTCTTAAGGTCTGAACGGCAAAGGAGCAAAAACTTAAGAGACTCTGAATAAACTGAATATTTAAACTTTAAACTTCAGGGATCATACGGATTTATAACGATGCGACATTGCTTTATAGTCATGCCTTAACCTCACTTGTGCGACCTGAGAAAAAGGAAAAAAAATGTGTCCCTTCTTTTGTACTTTACTTCAAATACACATAAGTTCTTTCGAATTGTTAAACACAGTGCGTGAACGCAACGTCATTACTGGAGTAGGTCGAAAGAAGAACGTTACGTATACAACGACGAGCCTCTTGCTTTAAATTCCATTTACATAAGCACAAAAAAACCGCAAAATTTATTAAGCCTTAGAGTATATTAAGTGAAATTGAGAGATTTTGGAAGACATAAAGTGCCGTTTAATATTGCCTCTAATTACGGTAGCCGTCAACTCTAGGTTGTTTCAGTCTTTTTATACCCAGCGTAAGCGGGGTATATTAGTTTTGTGCAAATCTTGTAACAGGGAGAATTAAGCTCCGGAGATATAGAAAAATATATATAGAAATGATCAGGATCAAAAACTGAATCGATTTAGACATGTCCGTCCGTCCGTCCGTCCGTCCGTCCGTCTGTCCGTCTGTCCGTCCGTCCGTGGTCGGATCTCCTCCGAAACGGCTGGACCAATCAAATCGAAATTTGGCACAAAGGTATATCGGGATCCGAGTATGATCCTAAGTAAAAATGGAAGACATCCGCCCACTGCCACGCCCCCAAATGAATTTATTGTGTTTTCAATAAAATGCTTGTAACTTGCGAACCATTCAACACATTCCATTGATATTTGGTGTGCTGGTAAACTACGAAAAGGGACATTTTTTGGCAAAAAATGGACACCGCCCTCCTCGAGCCACGCCCACAAATAAGCCAAAAAATAAGGTCTTATCGTTACTTCCGAAGTAAACGGCGTAGAAGCTTCAAATTCGCAGCATAGGTTGACCAAGGCAAATGAAAGGTGTAGGAACAAAAGTTTATGTAGCCCGCCCACTTCCACGCCCACAAATAAAGAATTTTCATAACTTCCGAAGTAAAAGGCGTAGAAGCTTCGAATTCGCAACATAGGTTCACCAAGGCGAATGAAAGGTGCAGGAAAAATTTTTTTGTGGCCCGCCCACTGCCACGCCCACAAATAAAGATTTTTCGTAACTTCCGAAGTAAAAGGCGTAGAAGCTTCAAATTCGCAACATAGGTTCACCAAGGCGAATGAATGGTGTGGGAAAAAATTTTATGCGGCCCGCCCACTGCCACGCCCACTGCCACGCCCACAAATGAAGATTTTTCGTAACTTCCGAAGTAAAAGGCGTAGAAGCTTCGAATTCGCAACATAGGTTCACCAAGGCGAATGAAAGGTGTAGGAAAAAATTTTTTTTGGCCCGCCCACTGCCACGCCCACAAATAAAGATTTTTCGTTACTTCCGAAGTAAAAGGCGTAGAAGCTTCAAATTCGCAACATAGGTTCACCAAGGCGAATGAAAGGTGTAGGGAAATAATCTATGTTGCCCTCCCACTGCCACGCCCACAAATAGAGAAGCAAAACATAGTGCGCTCATAATGTCGGGACGCTGGGTATTTCAAAGTCGGGCTGGACCGACTTTAGCTTTCTTACTTGTTTTTATTTTTTTTTATTAATTGTCTCTAGAAGAAACCGCTTTATTTTGACCAAAAGTGGCAGAATCTTCAGCTGAGATGTTTCACAATTATGACTATTAGGATGGAGACGACGATTATCGTTAAAGAGCCTATTGAGAGAAAAAAGAAAGGAAAAACGATTTTCCTTGATGAGTTGCTTATTTATGTACAGAAATAGACGTGAATCAGCATATACAGAACAGCTCGAATTGGATTTTGATTATTTCTTGGTATTGTATTTATTTTCGTAATAATTCAAGTTAAAGAAAACAAATTGCAGGGCAAACTATTTTTTTCCAACTAACGAAATATTATTCTGCATATATATTACGAAAACTAAACGATCAAACTTTATGTATAGAGGAAATAATGCGCACATAATTAAGGCAAAATCTTAATCTAGAATCGTCAACATAAAGTAGATAACGCAAATATCTGAGCTTAAATAAAATAAAAATTTCTGCTGCCGATTTCAAGACAGAGAATGACCATGGCGCCACACAATTCTCATTGAAGCTGACAGCTTCCGACAACCAAATCATGATAAAAACTAATCACATAACTTAAAAACTCATCGGCATATATTGGAAAGATAAATTTAAATCTGAGAAGTTTCATTTGGCCTTCTCAGAAAGTTTTTATCAAAAGCCAACAAAACAAAAAAAAAAATTGAAAATTACAAAATTAAATTTATTTAACGAGATAAAGTTTCTTTTTGAAAGTTACTGCTTATTTTGGGATTTTAAAGCTTTAAGCATTTCTCTTTGCGAGTTGAATGCTCTCTCGATTTTCGGACAAAGCCGCACAACAAAGCAATTCATCTTCCAATGTTTATTTTTCAGATTTCCTTTAACATATTGCAATGTTTTATTATCTGCCATTACTCATGACCAATGACGGGAAGATTACCTTTTATTCCCCAAAAGCAGCCTCGCTCGGCAAAGTGATTCGGGTTTTGTTTCGAAATTCCTGACCAATGCTTTCAACATGATGAAATAAACTGTTGACGACTTTCAATCTTTATCGCTTTAAGTAAATCATGTTTGTGCACGCATCAAACGGAATAGAAACTGACAATTAAGTAAGCAGATGTGGACCCAATAACTATACTACCGAACGTGTGCAATGTTGTGTAATCCTTAAACTCATTCGCATTGCATACCATTGGGAAATTAAGCGTACTTGTTGGGTGAGCTTATTTTGGCTAAGTGACACAGATTTTGATACCAAATTAGAAACAAATTCATTGCTTTCTACATATAATAACTTAATTTTAGCAAGGGCACCGTGTAAAATGTCCGTGTTCATGGCTTAACTTAAATCTCCGCTCAACCCTTTTACGTTTGTTTGACTTTCATGATTCGTGCCTTTAATAACGTCAATGACCGCTTGGCTTAAAGAGAGTAATTTACATGTGAATTAATGAAAACCAAAGAGGAGTGAAAAATGCCTAAACAAACAAAATTAGACATAAACAAGCAATTTACAAAACCATGAAGATATTAAAACAACGTGCGTAATTACAAGGATAAATTCCTCCTTACTTTACGTTGGTTGTTTTTCCCCTTTGCTACCTACCTACTAAGCCAAAGATTCATTTTTCGAGCATGGTGTATTTTTCATGCCCATTTTCATGGCCGTAGGTAATTTTTTCATTCGACTCGGGTCCATTTCATTAGGAAATGGATAGACAGAAGAAACTTAAGCAGATGTTTTAAGTCTGGAATGCATATTGAAGGAAGCAAGAAAAAATATTGCTGACAGAAATAAAGCAGAAGCTGTCAACTCAAAATGAAAATAAAAAACTTTAGATTTTGGGAAAACAAAAGAGGGATGCTTTGTTCAGAAAATATGCTACCGAAACTAATTTAATTAACTGTAAGTGCGCTTGAGTCATAAGCAGCCTCCTTCGATTTGAGATGCGACTTTCTCGCCGAGCACATTAATTGCCTATCTCAGAGTAGGTATAAATATCAGCAACAACAAGAAACAGCTTTTCCCGGTACCTAGTCATAAATGTTTGAAACAAATTTTTCCGCCTTCATTATGCATAAATAATTTCATGCCTCCCACGCACCAAATTAAATCGACTACCGATTGCTTACAGTATCTCACAATTGAGAACAAAAGGTTTCATTACGATGGCAACATGTGCTTGCAAAGCGTTCGAGGCTTTGGTAGGTACACTAAGCGAAAATGTGTGAGTGTAGTTTTGAATCGGAAAAACGGAATAGTATTTCAGGAAAAAGGATTCCATTTCGAGCTGTTCGCACCGACAACACACTTCTTTGCTTTGACTTTGAAATAGGGATGGACGGGGAAGATTTTCAATGCGATATCGGGCCTCAAAATCGAATTTCGTGCGGGCTTAAGCGTGGCACAAAAAGCCGAAATTTGTAAAATGTGAAGAGCCGGTCTTTTTCTTTCTCTATTGTATTATCCATACATGGGCAGAAATGATAAATTCGATTCATATTCACATATCCAGGGATTGATCATAAATGGAAGACGAGTAAAATACAAATAAGGGAGAGTTTCTCGTCAAAATGTATAATTTGGAATGTATTATGTGTGAACAGCTACACCTAAAACCTGAGTATGTGTATAAATTGTTTTGTTTTAGCTTCGGACCGGTTTGGGCTTTTGAACAAATAGGTATACTCGGGCGGGCCCGGATCTTTCTCACTATTTAATTGCTTAAATCACATTTTTGCCGGGCCCATTTCGACTTTGAATTCTTCAATTAATTCTCGGGATTTTTTTTTTCATGTACTCTATAATCGTATGAAAGCAGTTGCCTCAATCAAAGAACTGCACGGAAATTAGAAGTCAAGAGTATGTCATCAGTTAATTTGTTTCAACTTTCGCTTCCAATAGACAAGTGGTCCTCTCGATTTCCTTCTTATTGTCTTATTTGTTCGATAAATATCTTTGGGCACGTGAAAGCAATTGAGTCGGTAAGTACATATTGGAAATGAGTAAATAAGAAGAACTTTTATGGAAATCATGTCGCATTAGAGCAATGTATCAACGATTTCGATGTCCTTACAAGATGTTTGACCTATCATCAGATGATAGCCATCAATGAATCGTGAAACGAGAAAATAATATGAGAAATGTGTGTTTTGCCTGTGAAGAGAGTAAGTAGAAAGATAATATGAAGCAATAGAAAACTATAATTAATCTCTTGTTTGAAAAAAGAAAAAAAAATTAGGACACTTGAAAGGATATTTTTTTTTTTAAATCTCATCATTATAAAAGCCCATGAATTATTACCTACACAAGAATTTCCTCGATGAAATTATGTTTTTGTTTTTTAATGTTGACTTTTTGTTTTATATTGTGTACAATGATGGCAGGTAGAGCATCCTTTAAATATATCTTGACATAGATGTAGATGTCGAGAGTGTCAAATCAAAATTATACGGGGAATTGAGCCCTTGAAATCTAAAGCAAAGACAGATTATGCCCGAAGCATGTTAATGTCATTTCACGATTACAGTCTTAAAATATTCTGCGTTTCAGAAAGAGATTAGTTCAAATTATGTATGATATCTCAAAAAAGCGAGATTTCCTGAATACGAGGTATGAAGGGAAGAATGAAGAGAGTGCCGAGAATCATGCTATAAATAAAATTTTAAATAACGAGTCGGCAAAGTGAAAAGTGCTATTGTGTAAGGTAGCGTTTCCCATCTGAGCCCGTACGGGCAACTTGCACATACTTATGAGCAGCTCTGGGAAAATTATGTTCGATGAAAGAAGAGTAAATGTTTTTTACTTCTGAGTTTGACTGCAAAGACAAAGATACAGCGATAATTTTGTCGTTTAAATGTTCGGCGCGCTCGCAGCCCTCACACAGCCGTCTCTGGTCTTTTTGTGCAGTCGAGATGGAGAACGCTAGTGTTAGGCAGACCTGGGCAAACCCAATTACAAAATTTTTCAATTACAATTACAAGTAATTGTAATTGAAAATTTTCCAATTACAATTACAAGTAATTGTAATTGAAGTTTCTCAATTACAATTACATGTAATTGTAATTGAAAAATTTCCAATTACAATTACAAGTAATTGTAATTGAATTTACTCAATTACAATTACATGTAATTGTAATTGAATTTTTTCAATTTCAATTACATGTAATTGTAATTGAAATTTTTCCAATTACAAGTAATTGTAATTGAAACACCTCAATTACATTGAAAAACAAGTAGGAAAGCTAAGGTTGGTCTAGCCCGAATACGGTATAGTCAGCTTTCTAATCTTTTGCCGTATAAATATTTAAATGTATAAAATATATAAGCTTCCTACTTATTTTTCAATGTAATTGAGGTGTTTCAATTACAATTACTTGTAATTGGAAAAATTTCAATTACAATTACATGTAATTGAAATTAAAAAAATTCAATTACAATTACATGTAATTGTAATTGAGTAAATTCAATTACAATTACTTGTAATTGTAATTGGAAATTTTTCAATTACAATTACATGTAATTGTAATTGAGAAACTTCAATTACAATTACTTGTAATTGTAATTGGAAAATTTTCAATTACAATTACAAGTAGTTGTAATTGAGTGTGTAATCAATTACGAAATGTAATTGCGTCTGCCCAGGTCTGGTGTTAGGGCAGCGATTGCCACTTTAAAGAGTAGTCGAAATGGCAAAACAATAAGTGAAGACCAAATTCGAAGCTCAAAAGTACCACAGCAAAGCCTAAATTTATGGATATTGAGGGCTATAAAGTTAGATTTTAAGTCATACTCCAGCTTTTATTTTTACCTTAACTTTCTTTTAAGGCCTCCTCACCTTCGAATTTCAATAGGTTTTTTTTTAAAGGCGTTGAATATAACTGTTCTGAGTTTCCGTCGTAAAAGCATCGAAATGCCTATTCAAATTGAACGATCAAAAATAATTATCCAAAAGCTGTTCAATTTAACTTTGCGAGATAACAAAACTTGGTGGGAAAAAAAAAACGAAAGCTTCTTTATTTAATTTGTTTTTTTTAATGCCCAAAGCTTAAATAAATGCGTTTAACTTTTGCTTCATTATAACTGAAAATTCAAACAACGTTTCCGTTGAACATGAGTTCAATTAAATTTTATTAGCTCGCGTTCTATTCAGAGCCCTCATGCGTTTGTTAAAAACGCAAAAAGCAATTAAAATTTTTTCCCTTTTGGTTTCTGTCATTTTCGCTCATTTCGCCGAGCTCCCAAAAGTGTTCAAGACAAATTTCGTAATTTCAGAAAGTTGAACGAACAAAAAAAAGAATTCAAACAAAGCACTGTCAAACTTTTCCGCATTCTCATACAAACCTCCCTGCGTCGCGTCGCTGCATAATAAAGCAAACTTTGTTCCACTACTTCGGAAGAAGGAAGCACTCCTTTTTCCGTTGAAATTTCCAAAAAACAAAAAAAAAACAAGTAAGAAAGCTAAAGTCGGTCAAGCCCGACTTTGAAATACCCAGCGTCCCGACATTTTGAGCGCACAACATTTTGCTTCTCTATTTGTGGGCGTGGCAGTGGGCGGGCCACATACAATTTTTCCTACACCTTTCATTCGCCTTGGTCAACCTATGTTGCGAATTTGAAGCTTCTACGCCTTTTACTTCACAAGTTACGATAAACCCTTATTGGTGTGCGTGGCTTAAGGAGGGCGGCGTTCATTTTTTTCCAGGATATGTCCTTTTTCGTAGTTTACCAGTACACAAAATATCAATGGAATGTCCTGAGTGGTTCGCAAGTTACAAGCATTTTACTGAAAACACAATAAATTCATTTGTGGGCGTGGCAGTGGGCGGAAGTCTCCCATTTTTCCTTAGGATCATACTCGAATCCCGATGTACCTGTTTGTCAAATTTCGACTTAGTTGGTCCAGCCGTTTCGGAGGAGATCCGGACAAAGACGTACGGACAGACGGACGGACAGACGGACGGACAGACGGACGGACAGACGGACATATCTTAATCGATTCAGTTCTTGATCCTGATCATTTCTATATATATTTGTCTATATCTCCGGAGCTAAGTTCTCCCTGTTACAAGATTTGCACAAAACTATTACACCCCGCTTACGGTGGGTATAAAAAGAGTAAAAAAAGAAACTTTTATAAAATTAGCGGATTTGGTGTGTTCACAATGATTTCAAATTAAATATGGAAAACTTATAAAAGAACAAAAAAAGTTCGTGCCGCAAAGTTTTATGTTCAAGTTGAAATGAGAGGTCGTCAAAAGTTTAAATGCCGCCGCGTAACTTTATCTCTCAACCCTCCACCTCCACCCAGACGATCATTGTTTGATTAAATTTTCCACTTGATCGGAAATCAAATCAAATTTAATCAAATCAAATTAAATCAAAAACTAAAATTTACAAACCAGAATTATGCGCACATTTCGAGAGAGTATTTTTAGGCGTTGACCTAATTTTTTGGCACTTATTCGCTTTGAAAATAAATATCCAATCAACTCACCTACGCAAAAGTGATTTCCATAATTGTGTGCCAGTAAAAATGGCAGGCAGCCTTCACATTGAGTGGAATAAATTACACTTTCACTCAATGTCAGTGTGATCATCTGTTTGTCGTACAAGATTAACGTTCACCCGTAATAAGGACACACCAGAAAAAGAATTCAGTATTGCGAGAAAAAAAAAATAATAATAATACGAGTAGAGGAAAAAACGGACAATGTGGGTACTGCGTATGAACATGCGGGTACCTTTCTGCGGCTAGCGGGTGTGCGGCGAAGCCAAACAATGGCTCTGACCCTGATAGAAAAGAAATCGCCGTGGCAAATGTTCTGCGTCAAAATGTCAAATCACAGAGAATACGGCAAAGGGGGTTAGCGTAAGCATAAGAAATCGCAGAGCAACGCAACAACGGACGGCTAAGTGGAACGAAGGTTGTCGGGGATGCCGTCGTCGTTGTCGTATTATACGATTAAACCCTTGAAAATTATGTTCATGTTGGCATATATGGTTCCGTTGGGGACCAATAGACCATACCATGAAGCATGAGCAATGTAAAAGGGTTTCTAAAAGTGTATGGCAACAGTGAATGACTCGCGTTTACAAAGTTTGATAAATTACTTCACTGATGCCAAATAAATGCGCATTTGTGTCCATTGCAGCTGACCTAACTGACTGGTCGGTACGGTATGGATATGAGCGGAAAAGGAAGTCAATTTATCGCCATCGAATGAAGTTGCTTTACGTCCTTTTTTATTAAAGTTTGTGTATGTGTTTGGGTGTGTGTGAGCAGCTTTAAAATTGCGATCTCAGCAGACAATCATTGCTCAGTGACTAAGAGCTGGGGAATCGTTTTTGATTGTGCAAAAAAAAAAAAAAAAACGCGGGGGCCAGCACATTTAAGCTCAAATTTAGCTCATAAATTAAAGCTTTTCAAAAGGAATTTCAATAAAATATTGATTTTTATCTCAAAGTAATATATTTTTTGTGGTTTGTTAACTTTCTTCAGAATAGATTTAATTAATATTCTTGATTCCTTTGTCTATATGCCTAAGGATAAAGTACATAGCCATTATTGAATCGTTGCAAGCAAATATGATTTTGAAAATAATTCAGACAGTCAGAGATGCCTTCGGTAGGGCAAAGAACTTTGCATAGAATAATAAAAATGACCTGCGGCTCATTGGATTTCAGTAGGAGTCTCCAAAATATGTGCTCGCCTTAAATTCGACGATTAAATTAAATAAATTTCCCATTAGAACCCAAATATGGATAACCTCGTTCGGAAAGCAATCCACATGATTTCTAGAGTAAATAAATTGAATAAAATTCTCTGTAAAAACATTTTTTTTTACAAGCCGACCCTGGAGCTTTTGCAAGTGCTTTTAAAGTTTCATTTCTTTAAAAGTCACAAACAAATGTCAGTTAAAAGTAAATATCAATAAAATGTGCTCTTCACAACTATGCATGTATGTTGGGAACAACAATCGCATGGAAACTCAAGTCAAAGGAACTAAATAAATATACTCCCACAAGCCTGAAGTGCATATGCTTTCGTTTCTTCGGCCCGGTCCTATTTCGAAGATATCTTTATAGCATCAAACTGAATATCACAACAAAGAAACAACAAAAGCAAACAAAAAAGTAAAAAAAAAATAATAAAAAGTAAAGAAGTTTAAATCGACTTCGCCGATTGCACAAATACCATTTCCTCAGCTTAAAATATGTTAAAATATTACCCTAACAAAAATTCCTGCCGTTTTCGTTGTTCTAGCTTGGATATCTAGTTATACCTACCTTATCTGTACTTCGATTTAGCTTCTCAAACTCGAAATTATTATTAAGCACAAAATTTTCTCGAATCGTTGTCATGGTCAAATTTTAAACGTAAGAGCGCATTATATCTAGCTGCGAAATACTCAATTCAGTGAGTAGTGAAAATTAAATTTTTGCGAATTTCGCAAATTGTGGTTATGGGCAAAATTTACCCGTAAGTGAGGACTATGTTTGGTAGATAAATACACAATCAGAAGTAGTAAAAAAAATTCGTTTTATATACAAATATGAGAATAACAGAACATTTTTTTTATAATTTAATGTGTAGGATGAAGACCATAGTTATAGCGATGTCTCAATTTTTTTTCAGCCAATGCTTAAGTCTATATAGTATATAGCTATATCCACTCCAAATTTCAAGAGTCTGGGATGTATAGTGAAAAAGTTATCCGCGAAAAACATTAAAAATCGTCAAAAAAATTTTTGAAATTTCTGAACCACTTAATAAACTTTTTTTGAAGTGCTACAACTCGTAAACGGTATCACTAAAAGAGTTTTGTCTGAAAACAAAAAATGTTTCTCTTGACTCGACCTATCGATGGTTTGATTTTTTACAAAAGTTTTCGGGACACCTGGGTCGCAAATGCACCCCTGATGAGCTATAGGACCTTAAAGATTTTAGGCAGTAACTCGAAAAAAAAAAACTCTCCCACGATAATGGTTCACCGTAGAAAAAAGACTTTAATGCAGTTTGAAAGCCAATTGTATGAGCTTTTAAGCAAAATTATATTGATGGTAAAAATTTGTCCCATTGAGTGAAAAAAAAGGTCAAAATGAAAAATTCTGAAAAAATTTCAATGTGTTTTACTTTGGAAGCCATTTTGGTATGAAAAGTGTCCAATTAACACAACATTTTTTTTACTTTGTTTAAAATGCTGGATCGATTTCCTTTTATTTGTTACCCTATATGTCTAATAAAATTTTTGCAAATAAGATGAGAAAATTAAATATCTTTTTAATAGTCTTTTTTCTACGGTGAACCATTATCGTGGGAGAGTATTTTTTTTCGAGTTACTGCCTAAAATCTTTAAGGTCCTATAGCTCCTCAGGGGTGCATTTGCGACCCCTCCTCCCATTCGATTTTTTGTTAGTTCTGACCTCCTCTATCAGCTCCCGAACGGTTGACCTTCACAAACGGAAGACCCTGTATATCTATCGCGACTTCTATGGTCTGTTACAAACTCCGTGCCAAACTTAATATACCCTTTCATTCGGAAAAAAAACCTAATTGAATCACTTGAATGAGCTTAGAAATGCATATGTAAGCATGACTTGCACTTTGAAGAAGATTTAAAAGCATAATAAAAAAGAGGATAGGTAGCCATAATTTTCAAAAATAACAAAAAAAAGACTTAAATAAGTAACAACATGGAAAATGGAGAATTTGCTTACAAATAAAACTTATATATCAATAAAATTTAGGCATACAAATTTTAAAAATGTTTTATTAAAGTACTTACCTTCCTAGTGCATGCTCTGCCGTAAAGTCCCGTTTTTTTTCTGCAGCAAAAACGGATTCGAGAGAAGTTCTTACCATTATGGCAATAAAAACAATTTCACTGCCGCACATAATACTTAAGATAAAATCATCGGCTCTAAATTTACCAACAACCCACCTAAAAGCTGACCGTACTTGAAAATGGTAAGTAAAGTCATATAACACAATGATTTCATGAAATAATATTGCGTTTATCAAGTAGTTTAGTTCATATAATTAAGGCTATTTATCTTTTAACGCTTAACGCAGGTCGATAATTCTTAATTTTAACCATAAATCTTATCCTACACAAGTAATTTCATCTGTAAGCGGTTGCACATACCCTTTCTGACCCTATGCTCCCGACGTTAACTTCACAAACGGAAACCCTGTATATCTATCTGAACTTACTTGGCTGTACAAATCACGTGCCAAACTTAATATACCCTTTCATTCGGAAAAAAAAAACCAATTGAACACTTGAATGAGCTTAGAAATGCATTGTAGCACACTTCAAACTTAAAGCATAATAAAAAAGAGGTAGGTTATCCAAATTTTCAGTAAAATTAACAAAAAGATCTTTAAATAAATGAAGCAACCATGGAAAATGAGGAGCTAACCTTTACAAATAGAAAGTGATAAATATCAATAAAAAAAAAGTCATATACACTCAACGACGTGTACAAAAGTCTATTAAATACCCACCTTATTCAACGCATGACTGCATTTCGACACGAACAAAACGAACGACTTCTCTATTTTATTCGAGCAAAAATCTGAAATGAGAGTAAGAAAGCGCCTTAACCATATATCTGGCCCATCAAACAATTTCACTTGCCCGACACACTTAACACTGTTCTGCAAATTCGAATTCCGACTCCCGAAAACCATCAATCACATCGCACCGAAAGACTAGCGCGATGGCTTGGCATTAATGGTTAAAGGCATGAAGATTCGATAATAGACGAGCCATGATGATCCACATCGCATAAAGATATTAGATTTTTGTAATGTTATTTGAATTATATTAATGTGAAGAATATTTATGGTTTTTCTGGCTTAGGAAGGCTTGATTAATTCTTTATTTTTCTTAAAAATAAATATTTTTTTTTAAATTACTCAAAAAAATTTGACGAGGAGTTAAAGGATTTTGTAAAACTTTCCACAAAAATGCGTAAAATGAAATTAAAGTAAGCAATGAATGGAAAAATTGAAGACCAGAGACCTTTACAAAATAGGATTAATGATAAATATCAATAAAGAAAATCATATAAAAAAAGTCTATTAAAGTACCTTACCTTATCAAAAGGTATAAAAAGAATAAAAATAATTATAAAAGAAAAAGACGAAAGAAAATAAAAATTGTCAACCACTTCTTGAACTTTTCATGCCTGCTAAAGAAATTCGAAGGCACAAAAAGCAAAGACTACCTCAAGAGAGTTTGTCCTTCGGCGACGGTTTTGTATTACGAAATGCCATGAATTTCTTAAAAATACTTGTCTCAATGCTCAATAGAAGAGTTTTTTTTTTAAATATTTTTTATCTCTCTTTTTCTTAATCCAAGCATACAACATTCCAAATATTAACGAAAATATTCTGTGACCATCAATGAAGACGACAAAAACGGATTGCTTCTACTTAAATTATGTCATCGTTTCGTAAATTTAGGACAAACTTTAGCCCTCACCTAAACAAACATCAAAAAAAAAAAAGGAACAAAGAAACAGAAAATATAAAACGAATACTTAAACAAACAAATACGCACATTTCGATATCCTCGAGATATTGTACACTAAAAGCAAACACAGCGGAAAAATAAATAAAAATTTAAGTTCATAGATTTTGAGAATTCGCTCTTGTTCGATCAAAAAGTTGCCGGAATAACTGTGGCTTCAATTTAAGGTCTTTAAATAGTAATCTAAATCACAAGCTCCAGTATTGGCTGTCAGATGTGATGTGCCAGAAACCAAATTTTGGTAATTAATCTTTGCATACTTTGTGGCGTTCAGTATAATTTTTGTCATTTTCACTTTTTAAAGTGGTTCGAAAATAGCTTAATTTTTTTTTACTGAGTCAAAAAGCTTTAAAATTTTCCATTTCACTAGAAACTTAAGGTGCTTGTAAACGATCAACGAAATTTTCGTCAACATTTGTATGGTTCCAGCGGCAATATTGCTTTCTAGTTTACACTAGCACGACACCATTCGAGTTTTCAGCGTTGTTGTTGATTATTGCCGAAGTGTTTACACCAGCAATGTAAACGTGTTGATGTCAACAATTAGAGAAAAATTCATAAGCATAAAATTTAAACGTTAAGTTTTTATGATTCGTTATTTCAGTATTTATGATGCGCGAGAGAGGCGAAAGATCTTTCAAAACTAGAAATGAATATGGAATTTTTTTACTGCTTCGGTAGAACACCCAACCTCAGTAGCGATAGCTACAGAAGCAACATTATTATTTTGGACATTTCGATACTCAGTGAGGCTGAGGTCCCATAGCATAGAAATTAGTTCGAAAAGAGATATTATTTTGGTCTCTTTGTCTAGAGAACAAAACTTTTTTTTTTTCCTCAGACCTATATATGCATCCAAATACGAGTTTTCATACATCAAAAACATCAAATATTGCCCTAATGGCTGGTTGGTAGGATTTCTTGATCGTGTACCGATACCTTTAGGAGCCCTTTTTCCAAAATTGATTTGTACTCTATTGTTCGCTTGTTTTTCGATTTAAAAAAAAAAAAAATTGAAAAATATAACAATTTTGACTTGCAAATTAAGGAAGCAAGGATTGCAAAAATGTCATTTACTAAACTGTCAATAAATATCTTCATCATTTCTGCGATACATCGGTCTGTGTGCTGGCGAGTGTGCTGACGTTCTTGTGCGTATGTAGAGCGTATTTGTAATATGACCGCTCATGTCCGCTAAATAGCAAGCTGCCATGTATATGTCAATTCAAAATTTATTTATTCACACAAATACGACATCTGTTTTTATTCTTATCGTGGAAAACCTACACACTGACACCATTCGATGTGGTTTCCAATATACTGACACCCAAAATTTATTTATTTACACTGCACAATATGCATACAATTCATTGAGTGAATTTCGAAGAAGGCGACAATCACAACGTACATATGTATGTATAAAATCTATGAAAGCAACCATAAGAAGGATTTGGTGTTGCTCGCAGCCTTCGCCTTCGCCTTTTTCATCTCCCAAGGAGATTGTTGAATTTCGAATATGAATTGCAAGCATTTATAAATGTTTTGTGGTCTCAATATTTGATTTATCATGCATGCACGCACACATGCAAATAGTAATTTGCATTCTTGTTTCCATATGCACGTTCATTTGCCTGAATCCTTCGACTTTTCATTTTACTTTCATTTTTTAATGTCCTTTCATTGAATTCATGTTCGAGGCGATGTGCGAGGTGATGTGATGTGCTGTGCTGTGCTGTGGTGTGGTTTCGAATGGTTCGGTTCGGTTGCTGTTCGGTTCGGCTGTGTTGGGAGCTGGTATCGCTCACCGCATGTTAATTTTTAAACGCTTATCAACGACATAATCTAAATTGAGAAAGCCTTTCTTTCGTTATGTATTCGTAGGCACAGAAGGGAGTGTGAGCGGGGTAGTGGCCCACGTATTGTTGCTGCTGTTGCTATTGTTCTTCTTAAAATCACAGCATATGTGCGGCATTATAATAAAATGAATGACGTTGGCAAAAATTAAAAGGTAAAAGTTTAAAAATAGTACGTCAAGGTTTTATGGAGCAAAAAAAAGTAGTTAAGTAGGCGAATTGCTCAGAACATACTGAATACAAAACCGGCATAACTCAAATTTTTTTAAATCAGAATTTTTTTGTTTTTTTTTATGTTTGTAAACATTTTTTTGGCGGAAAGATAACTTAGAAAATCACTATTTATACTGACTGCTGCAGTTCTCAATTAAGAATTATATCTCAGCCAAGAATTCATCCAATCAGTTATAAATCCAAATGGATATTAATTATAATAAGATTTTATTGTTTCTTGCAGACCCCGGGATAGGTCGGAACTTTCAAAACACAAGAAGAAGAATAACAATTTATTGTTTCTTAGTTATTAATCATTATTATCTTTAGTTTTGATATCGCTTTGGTTATTAATCATAAGGATTTATGTTTCGGGCAGTCACATTTATTCAATTTTACCACTTACACTAGTTTCCAGCCATTTTGTTCAGGAGATCTCAATGCACTTTTCCCATAGACTTTGGCCTTCTAAACACGAAAAAATTATTGAAATAAAATTTCATGGAAGTTTTTTTTTATATTAATTTTAAAAAAAAAAACAAAGTTTTTTTTTGGAGATATTGAAAATTTTTTGAATTTTATTTTTCAAAATCTATGAATAAATGGCGAAGTTATAACTTTATAAGTGAGGGGATAAAGCCAATATAAGCAATGAAAATAAAAAATTTAAACCGTATCGCAAAAATACATTGCATACTCTAAGGCAAAATTTGTCATTCTCATTGCTCATATTGGCTTTATCCCCTCACTTAAAAAGTTATAACTTCGCCATTTATCCATGGATTTTAAAAATATTATACTGTTTTGTTGGGTAAGGACCCACCTTTAAATCAAAAATGTAAAAACAAATTGTCTTTTTGGAATCTATTTTTTAGATGCCGATAAATGAAAAAAAACATGTATTTTTGCTACAAAAATATTTTTTTTTAGGTTTATAGGTCTACAGAATCTTAGTTTCCTTACCAATCTTAAAAATATGTAGGAAAGAGTTTTAGAAGCGTTAGTTTTGTTTAATTTGAGTGGTACTTCATTTGAATTGGTCGATGCATGGCCGAGTTCTGCTCAAAAAATCTATAATATCTCCGAAAAAAAAATTTCTTTTTTAAAAAATTAATAAAAAATAAACGCTTCCATGAAAAAAATTTTTTAATATTATTTTCGTGTTTAGAAGGCCAAAGTCTACGGGAAAAGTGCATTGAGATCTCCTGAACACGCCAAAAATTATTATTTGTAAACTAGTGTTATCATACCTGCGGATTTTAATTTCAGTTCACAATTAATCCACACTATTTCCAAATATCCCTCATCCGGTATGTTAGAATAAATGTGTTTTCAATAAAATTACAGAGTCTAGTGCCTGAATTTTTTACCTAGAGAGTCCTTTGATTTGTTACAAACTTCTTGCCAAACTTAATATACCCTTTCCTTCGGAAAAGGTATAAAGAGAGAAAAGAATCATTTATATGAGCTTATGTAAGCATATGTATGTAATGCATATGTAAGCATGACTTGCACTTTGAAGAAGATTTAAAAACATTAAAAAAATAGGATAAGTGATAAATATCAATGAAAAAAAAAAGTCATATACAACTCAACGACGTGAAAAAAAGTCTATTAAAGTACCTCACCTTATCAACATGCTGCTGACGATGCATTTCGACACGAACAAAACGAACGACTTCTCTATTTTACTTCGCGAGCGAAACAACTGAGAATTGCGAGAGAGCGAAGCGCCTTAACCATATATCTGGCCCATACAAACAATTTCACTTGCCCGACACACTTAACTCACTGTTCGCACTAAACTACCGCGATCCGCGACTCCCGAAAAACGACCGAACAGCAGCGCGCACCGAAAAAGACTGAGCGCGTGAGCTTGGCTTGAATGGCTGAAAGACTATGAAATGTTCGATCATAGACGAGCCCGTCGCATAATAATATTAGCGTTTGTTTTTGTAATGGTAGCGTTTAAGTTCATATTAATGTGAAGGAATATTCTATGGTTTTTCTGGCTTAGGAAGGTTCGATTAATTGTTTATTTTTCTTAAAAATAAATATTTTTCTCAATTCCGAGAAATCAGTCCTGATAAATCTAAATGAATATTAATTATAATAAGAATTTTTTTTTTCTTGCGGACCCCGGGATAGGCCGAAACTTTCAAAACACAAGAAGAAGAATAAGAATTTATTGTTTCTTAGTTCTTAATCATTATTTTTTGTTTTCATTTCGCTTTGGTTATTAATCATAAGGATTAATGATTCGGGCAGTCATAATTAAACAAATTGACCAAATTTAATTTCAGTTCACAATTAATCCGTACCACTCCCAAATACCCCTCATCGGATATGTAAGAATAGATGTGTTTTCAATAAAATGACAATGTTTAAAGCTTGAATTCTACTATAGAGTTTTTAACGTAGAGAAAAGAGATTAGAGTGTAGATAATCTACCTTTTTTGCGTACACTGAAGACCGTCGAAATATTTGACGCAGAGCTCTACTTTGTACTCCACGACTGTTTTCATTGCAGAAGAATGCTTTCTCTATGACTCTACAGCAATTTGTTTAAATTGATCGATGCTTGGTCGAGTTCTGCTCAAAAAATCTGCAATACCTCCGAAAAAACAAATTTTTTTTTTGTTAATATAAAAAAAAAAACGCTTCCATGAAAAATTTTTTCAATATTTTTTGCGCCCGCCAAAAAAAATTATTTGTAAGCTAGCATTACTTTTGCAGTGTATAAAGTCGTGGCGCTCATAGCTGATATCTACTTGATTTTTATTTTAAAATCCACTGTTAATTGATTATTTTATTGATTACAATGCTAACGTTAAGGCACGAATCCATAGAATTAATTTCTTGGAGCTGACTGTGTCTAAGGTCAAAAGATGAAAACAAAATCCTTACGATTTTTAATCCAAGGATAATTTTACCATTTTCAACAACCATCAGGCACAAAATGGCGGCCTTAAAAGTTAAGTTTTTTCTGCTGATTGCTAACCTAAAAGAATGAAAACGAAAACTAAAGCAAGGGGAGAAAATTATCAAAGGAGCTTACTCAAATTATCTTTTCGTTTTATGCTTTCAGCTCTTTCTCATATTCAAGTGCGAGCGAAAATCAAACTGAAAGTGTTCATTCAACAATTAACGGAAAAAGGCATCGACAGCAATTTCCGAAGCCGCTATCAAGGAAAAGCAGGAAATGCAATTTCTGCCGACTGTGCCATTGAAATCTATCGCACCGTGATGGAGCGCGGCTGCATAGATTCGATAGCGTTCAAGGTTTGATGCGTCAAAATGCAAGTTAAAAAGTGAATGGCCGCCGCAAAATCAAAAGAAAAAGAAAACTTCGACAATAAAAGCCAAAAAGGAAAAAGAGGATCAATTAAAAGGGGAGAAATAAACCAATCGAAAGTGCAAAAGTAAATTGAATGATCAGACGGAAAGCTTCACTCAAGCGAAAGCTCCAGTGCTCTACAAAAAGCACGAATAATTGATTTGCTTATTCGGTTATTAAACGCTCGATAAGTTTTAACCCCTTTTCTGTTCCCTGTTTTCTCTTCATTTTTCAATTTTTTATTTTTATTCTATTTTTTATTTTATTTTATTTATTTATTTATTTTTATTTTTTTTTTCATTTGACTTTATTTAATTTAAGGTCAATTTTATTATTTCTCAACTCGCTCCCATCGACCGCCAAAGAGACGCATTCTCGTCTCAAGCTCCCGTCGTTACATTGAGAGCGTCAAAAGTGTCGCATCCCAATATCCGTTTGCCGCGATACCTCTCGTTGGCGTGAAGGACTTTACACGCTACAGAGCGACACGGCACCGCACGTCACGGCACGTCCGGAGAAGAGCGTAGCGCACGTGATTTGCAATTCTAATTAAGCAGAATCGTGCAGCAATCAATCGCACGTTTTTGAATGCACTAATTTAGTAAAGAAAAAAAAAGACGAAGGAGCAATGATAACGCGACTCTATCAAACCGAAGAGGACCCCACACTCTGCTCCATTATCTGGGGTACGAATTTGAGTGCGAACTCCTTCAACAGCGCCGAGACCGAGCGCGGCAACGACGATGGCAATAGCGATGCTGGAATCGCCGGCGCTACAAGCTCAGCGTTCAGTGGACATATTCCTCGAACAACTGGCAGCGATTTGCGGGGCGAATTATTCATCACAAATGAGGTGAGTAGCGATTGTTCGGCTGCGTTTGAAATCAATGCATTTCTCGGAAGCATAGATAGAAGCATTTCCATTTTTAGACCAATATATGAAGCTTCTCTTTTTTGTCTATCACAAGCGTCCTTCAAAAAATGTTCAATGGCAGATCCATAGGATTTAAAATTCGGTTGAGGAATACTTAAATTTCATGCAAATTTCTCTGATGCGGAATTGATAGAGATTCGCCGAATCTGAATAAGGCCAACAAGGCAAACAATTTATATGAAGTCGAACTTTTTCGTTCTGCCATGGATTTGTAGCCTTTGGAAAGCCTGAATTTCCTTAGAAATAAATGTGGAGTATCAAATTGAAAAGCCGTTTTTTTTTTTTTTCTTGGAAATCCTCCACTTCTCGCTGGCTGGCTTTTCAATCTAATGTAGCACTTTGTGCAACCAATTTTGCAAAAATTTTATGGCATTCAGCTTAAGCAGAAATTTATGCAAACTGTTTGAGGCTGTTTTGATTTTCATGAGCTCAGTCATCGAGTGAGGCAGCATTAAATATTAACTTCCGCATGTTCTTCTCAATATAGATATATATATGTATGTATTGTATATCGAGTGATTCTCGGGATTCGCGCATAATTTAAACACACGCGCCGAGAACTATGCTAAGATATTTGAAGAATTTTTCTTTTTCAAAATTATCTTTATTGTTGTTATGGATTTAAACCAAAATACCAAGAAACGGCTTTTATATTTGCCATCTTTAATCTGCTCCATGAAAAAAAATTTATTGAAATTACTCTCGTAACTGCGGGCAATTGAAATTATAGCACTTCCCGTCCTATAACTCAATAATTTGCATTGTAATTAAACATTTATAGGAAGTGTTTTCCAATTTATTTCGCACATCATACATATAAAGCGATAACGTTTTTCCTCGAATCCAAATAATTTTCTCATGATTTATTAAAGAAGAAATATCGTTTGCTCTGTAAAATATTTTGAAGAGTAATCAAGACTCTTTACATTTCATCTTTCATACATTTAATTCGGTTGCAAGTGTTGAGCACACAAGCGCGCTGTTAAAGGAAATTATTTGTTGAGCTTTAGCGAACATTTTGTTGACTTTGCCCGTCTGCCTCTTCTAGCATAGAACATGAACGTGCCAGAGCGTGCATGGTATGTTCTGTTTTCTGCATTAACATGAGTAGATAGAACCGAGTTCTCCGAGGTTCTCCTGAGGAGCAAAATAGTTAGAGTGGCTTTTTAGTCATACAAAAACAAAACCAAAAAAATGGGAAAGAAAAAAATTTATATTTGAACATTGCATACTTAAGCATTGAGGAGCAGACTGCAAAATTTCTACAGTTTTCATATTAATTCTATTCGATATTTGTTGCCCGCAGAGCGTCGAGGACCCACGTACGGAGGCTTTACGTGCATACTCGTACGGCATTATTTTGCCCATTATCTGTACGCTCGGCATCATTGGAAATGTGCTTAATCTGGTTGTACTTACGCGACGGAATATGCGAGGAACAGCGTACATTTATATGAGAGGTAAGTGGATATGAACGAAAGGATTGTTGCCCAGGTGCTGGGGTCGAATTCGCGTGTATCCTTTGTTTGCTTTTTGTTTTATTTTTGCAGAAACTAGCCTGTCTTTGTTTCATGGCTTTTTGGCTTATATTCCAATGTTTACATCTATTAACGTCGCAAAAAATGTGTTTCATTAATATTCGCAAATCGTATGCGATTTTAATGTTTGCCATCGAGGACCTTTTGGAAAATCCTTGCAATATCAAGCGATTGGAATTTTGCCAAAGTTTAACTTTCTCCTTATTTCTTTTTTTTTTGCCTCAATTCCGAATAAGTTGCCTACTTAGATGGGTTTTTGTAACGAGAGATCTTTTTCTAAAGTGACTTTTGGAAATCATAACCATCAATTTGAATCACTCAAATAACACAAATGGCACTGGTAAATATTTCATCAAAGCATTTTAAGCTTTCACGAGCTTTTTCGCCCATTAAATTGGATAGCCAAATTAGCTTTTCATAGCGTTAATTTTTCTATGGAAAAAAATTAAAAAAAAAAAAGCTTTCATTGGTAAAGGAAGTACTTTGACCTCGTTAATTGCATTTTGATGGACTTGGTAAACATTTGTTCTCTATTCGGATGGTAATTTTCTAATTGAAGGCCAAAAAATCGAATGTCCGTCGAATGAACTTGTTTGAACTTGTAAGAAGACTTCAAGGATATCAAATGCGCTTCAAAACCTCATGTCACATGTATGTATGTTGGAGTGGCTAGCACTTAGGCCGTTAATCGGCCCTTTGTGATACCAAGGAGGTTTTCTTGTGTTTGTGTAAGTGTATGTCTTTTTATGTAGTGTGCCCCTAACATTCGATTTTTGAAAAACCAGTGCTAGGCTTGGAACATTACAATCCGTTTTGCCTGTGCCGGGAATCGAACCACGAACCATCAAGATTAAAAGCATAGCACGCATCCCCTACGTTATCCCAGAGCCGCACTCCATGTTATAACAAAAGACGAAACCAACAATAAACGAGTAAGGGTGTTATAGTCAGGCGAGCCTGACAATAGAATACCCGACACAGACACACATCTTCAAATAGTTTTTAATATCAGGAGTTTTTTAAGGCCATAGGGGCCCCATATACCGACGTTTGTTTAATTTCTTTATGAAAACCGCCCCTTTGCCACGCCCACTTTTCCAAGTTTTCGGAATTCTATTCGGAGGCCTAAATATACGCGCGAATTCTAAGTTTCATTGAAATATTTGGAAAAAGACCGATTTTGAGGCAGTTTTGCGATTTTTGTGGCAGACCCTAGCACTGGAAGTACCCCTAAAATTGGTCCGATCGGGTCCATTCTCAAACTTGTTTTTACTCATGTCTCCGTGAGTACGCATACCAAATTTTGTCAAGATAGCTCAACTCCTTCGATAAGCTAACTGTATACAGACAGACAGACAGACAGACAGACAGACAGACAGACAGACAGACAGACAGACAGACAGACAGACAGACAGACAGACAGACAGACAGACGGACATGTCTAAATCGAATCTCCTGGTGACACTGATCATTTCTATATATAGTTTGTATGGTCTATCTCGACTGGTTCTGTTACACACAACCACACAATCGCAATATACCCTCGACATAGAGTGTGTCGGGTATAAAAATAAAAATTAATACGATCCTCTTTCTATGGCGCTCGAGGTCTTTGAGGTCCAATTGAACATTTCATGCTTTAATTTTATGCTCACAATCGAATTTCTTTCAATCGATTTTGTTTCGTAGCATGTTAAAATATTTAAGGAATAAATCAGGACTTAATGTATGGCGGCTTATCATCGGTCACAAATCATTTCAATAGTATTCTTATACCTAAATATATTAAAGTCGAAAAGTGTCGAGTGTACGTGAATTATTTCCTTTCTTTAGTGACATATTGTGTGGCATACTCATAGGGGCTTTTATTGTATTGACGATGTCACTATCAATGGCCATTGACCCTGTCGTTTGCAGTCCTGATATTTTGACTACTCGAATTTATTCCATTCAAATAATATTAATACTTCTGAAGACTTGAGAAAAATATTTCCATTTTATTAAAAATTACGAATGTGAAAAATGAGAATGGATAAAACCAATGATTGTGTTTGATTTTTGCATAAAATGGAATTGAAATTTGAATTCGTTTCGTTCATAAATTCTCGAAAATTGTTTGAAATGGGAGTGGATTTTTTTTTTTGGTTGTTTTTTTTTTTCGATGAATTGAAACCGATTTCCTGTAGTAACATCCTTCGCCTATCATCATGACAAACATGGCATGCCAAATGGGGAGGAGTCGGCATCAGGAATCAATGAACCTTAGACACAATTGTCAAGCAAATGTATGTAGATAGAATCATATATTCATAATTTATGAAAATCAATAAGTCATGTTACGAAATCGTGCGATATCAGTTAACAAATTACAAAAGAATTCCAATATAAAGACCATCAAGGGACCAGGGATAATTTGACATATAAAACGGTCGGGTAATTTGATATAACATATGTATATAGGTATACTAATGCGGATCGTTTTGTTGGACAAAAAAGATGATAGCTTCACTACTGATATAACACTCTAGGATTTTTTTCTTTTTGGATGAGGAATGTTTTTCGAAATAAGGTCCATCTTTAATGTGCCAGAAGCATGCTACAAATTATAATTTGATATGGTATGATATGGTTTTTGAGAACATAATGCGACATAGGTTTAGCACTACAAGAGTAAAATGGTCAATTCTTTAAATAAATCACAAAGGATAACACTGTCCTAAGAACTGAATCATTACATTTCTCCATTTTCATAACAAATTAAGAAGTTTCGAATCCTTATTTTTGTGACTTCAAATTTTTTCCAAAAAAAGTGCAATTAATTACGCCTTACTGACAAATAAAATAAGTATTCTCTGTAGTTTAGACACATGAAAACAACAAAGACCCAAAAACATTGGAAAACATGAAAAAAAAATTTTTTTTAATTGCTTTAACTTAAAACCTCTCAAAAACAAGGAAAGGTGTTATAGTAAGGCGAGCCTGACAATAGAATACCCGACACAGACACACGTGTTCAAATAATTTCTAATATCAAGAGGTGTTTAAGGCCATAAGGGGCCCCATATACCGACTTTTGTTTAATTTCTTTATGCCAACTGCCCCTTTGCCACGCCCACTTTTCCAATATTTTTTAATTCTAATCGAAGGCTTAGATATACACTCTAATCCTAAGTTTTATTGAAATATTTCGAAAAAATCCGATTTTGCGGCACTATTGAGATTTTTGTGACAGACCCTAGTACTGGAGGTACCCCTACAATGCTCCGATTGGGTCCATTCTCGAACTTGTTCTTACTAATGTCACCGTGAGCACGCATACCAAATTTTGTCAAGATAGCTCAACTCTTTCGATAAGATAACTGTATACAGACAGACAGACAGACGGACAGACGGACGGACATGGCTAAATCGAATCTCCTGGTGACGCTGATCATTTCTATATATATTTTGTATGGTCTATCTCGACTGGTTCTGGGTGTTACACACAACCACACAAACGCAATATACCCTCGACACAGAGTGTGTCGGGTATAAAAAGGATGTTTAAATAGAAGTTATTAGGCTCCCTACTGTAGATTTAGACACTTGGGCCTAAATTCCAATGTGCAACGGGCTAAGGTGGTATTGAATTCCTTTGAAAGGGATATTCTACGCTTTATCTTACAATTTGTCAATACAATTGATCTAGAAACTCCCAATGTGGGTGTGTGGATGACTATAAATCATCACTAATTAGCTGTAATGCATTAACCGCATTGTGAAAGCATCAACGTGCTCTAATGGAATTTGTGCTCTAATTAACTTCACCTCGAATGAGATTCATATAATGATATAATCTCTGTGTAGTGATATGGTGGGAATAGTCATTGTATTAAGATTTAAAGTCGAAAAGTGTCGAGTGTACGTGAATTATTTCCTTTCTTTAGTGACATATTGTGTGGCATACTCATAGGGGCTTTTATTGTATTGACGATGTCACTATCAATGGCCATTGACCCTGTCGTTTGCAGTCCTGATATTTTGACTACTCGAATTTATTCCATTCAAATAATATTAATACTTCTGAAGACTTGAGAAAAATATTTCCATTTTATTAAAAATTACGAATGTGAAAAATGAGAATGGATAAAACCAATGATTGTGTTTGATTTTTGCATAAAATGGAATTGAAATTTGAATTCGTTTCGTTCATAAATTCTCGAAAATTGTTTGAAATGGGAGTGGATTTTTTTTTGTTTTTTTTTTTTTTTCGATGAATCGAAACCGATTTCCTGTAGTAACATCCTTCGCCTATCATCATGACAAACATGGCATGCCAAATGGGGAGGAGTCGGCATCAGGAATCAATGAACCTTAGACACAATTGTCAAGCAAATGTATGTAGATAGAATCATATATTCATAATTTATGAAAATCAATAAGTCATGTTACGAAATCGTGCGATATCAGTTAACAAATTACAAAAGAATTCCAATATAAAGACCATCAAGGGACCAGGGACAATTTGACACATAAAACGGTCGGGTAATTTGATATATGTATATAGGTATACTAATGCGGATCGTTTTGTTGGACAAAAAAGATGATAGCTTCACTACTGAAATAAGATTCTACGATTTTTTCTTTTTGGATGAGGAATGTTTTTCGAAATAAGGTCCATCTTTAATGTGCCAGAAGCATGCTAACAAATTATTAAAGAAAATTGAAAATGGAATTGAAGTGGAGCGTGGCGTAAATTTGGTTTGAAAAAAGTGTTCGGGGAAAGCGAATCATCAAAATCATTATGCATTGCACTTTTTCTTTTATTTTTTGCTTATTAATTATAAAAAAGTGTTCAGGAATCGACATGAATTGGCCGTTTTACGTAAATATGTAGTAGTAAACGAAGAAAGTCTGTTAATTGGGCCTAATATTAGTAATGATTATTTAGTAATGGATTTCTTTATGAATACCAATGTGAAGTGTCATATAAGTAATGAAAATAACGACTTAAAGCCTTCAAGTATGCAACGCATTTTTATGATATGGTTTTTGAGAACATAATGCGACATAGGTTTAGCACTACAAGAGTAAAATGGTCAATTCTTTAAATAAATCACAAAGGATAACACTGTCCTAAGAACTGAATCATTACATTTCTCCATTTTCATAACAAATTAAGAAGTTTCGAATCCTTATTTTTGTGACTTCAAATTTTTTCCAAAAAAAGTGCAATTAATTACGCCTTACTGACAAATAAAATAAGTATTCTCTGTAGTTTAGACACATGAAAACAACAAAGACCCAAAAACATTGGAAAACATTTGAAAAAAAAATTTTTTTTAATTGCTTTAACTTAAAACCTCTCAAAAACAAGTAAGGTGTTATAGAATACCCGACACAGACACACGTGTTCAAATAATTTCTAATATCAAGAGGTGTTTAAGGCCATAAGGGGCCCCATATACCGACTTTTGTTTAATTTCTTTATGCCAACTGCCCCTTTGCCACGCCCACTTTTCCAATATTTTTTAATTCTAATCGAAGGCTTAGATATACGCTCTAATCCTAAGTTTTATTGAAATATTTCGAAAAAATCCGATTTTGCGGCACTATTGAGATTTTTGTGACAGACCCTAGTACTGGAGGTACCCCTACAATGCTCCGATTGGGTCCATTCTCGAACTTGTTCTTACTCATGTCACCGTGAGCACGCATACCAAATTTTGTCAAGATAGCTCAACTCTTTCGATAAGATAACTGTATACAGACAGACAGACAGACGGACAGACGGACGGACATGGCTAAATCGAATCTCCTGGTGACGCTGATCATTTCTATATATATTTTGTATGGTCTATCTCGACTGGTTCTGGGTGTTACACACAACCACACAAACGCAATATACCCTCGACACAGAGTGTGTCGGGTATAAAAAGGATGTTTAAATAGAAGTTATTAGGCTCCCTACTGTAGATTTAGACACTTGGGCCTAAATTCCATTGTGCAACGGGTTAAGGTGGTATTGAATTCCTTTGAAAGGGATATTCTACGCTTTATCTTACAATTTGTCAATACAATTGATCTAGAAACTCCCAATGTGGGTGTGTGGATGACTATAAATCATCACTAATTAGCTGTAATGCATTAACCGCATTGTGAAAGCATCAACGTGCTCTAATGGAATTTGTGCTCTAATTAACTTCACCTCGAATGAGATTCATATAATGATATAATCTCTGTGTAGTGATATGGTGGGAATAGTCATTGTATTAAGATTTATTAATAGAAGCGAATTCAAAGGCTTTGATTTTAGATATTTACTGTCAAAAGGATCAAAGGATTGCGTATTACAATCGCAAAGTCAAAGTGACAAAAGAAGAAAGTTCAAAAGTCGGTTAAGGAGTTATTCTGATGTAAGCACTTTAAATAATCGTTTTTTCGTTTAATTATTTAATATTCGTTTGGGGTTAGGGTTCAAGCATTTCTGTTACGAAATCGCTAAGGCGCCGGAAGCAACTTATTTTGCTCTTGAAACTTCAAATGCGATTTTCTTGAAAAGTCATTTTCTGACACGGTCAACAGTCTACCGAACAAACTATCCAACCGATCGCTTTGAAACTATAATATATTCTTTCACTAATTATAAGTTCTCGCAGGTACAAAAATTTAATTTTTTTAAATATATTATTTTTTAACGATTTTATAAAAAAACAACTAAGAAAGCTAAAGTCAGTCAAGCCCGACTTTGAAATAGCCAGCGTCCCGAAATTATGAGCGCACTATGTTTTGCTTCTCTATTTATTTGCGTGGCAGTGGGCGGGCCACATTAAATATTTCCCTACACTTTTCATTCGCCTTGGTGAACCTATGTCGCGAATATGAAGCTTCTACCCCTTTAACTACACAAGTTACGATAAGCCCTTATTTGTGGGCTTTTTTGTGGGCGTGGCTCGAGGAGGAAGGTGTCAATTTTTGTTCAGGATATGTCCCTTTTCGTAGTTTACCAGTACACCAAATATCAATGAAATGTGGTGAGTGGTTCGCTAGTTACAGGCATTTTACTGAAAACATATTAAATTCATTTGTGGGCGTGGCAGTGGGCGGATGTCTCCTATTTTTACTTAGGATCATACTCGGACCGCGATATACCTTTGTGCCAAATTTCGACTTGATTAGTCCAGCCGTTTCGGAGGAGATCCGACCACGGACGGACGGACAGACAGACAGGCAGACAGACAGGCAGACAGACATACAGACAGGCAGACAGACAGGCAGACAGACAGACAGACAGACAGACAGACAGACGGACAAACAGACGGACATGTCTGAATCGAGTCTCCTGGTGAAGCTGATCATTTCTATATACATTTTGTATGGTCTATCTCGACTGGTTCTGGGTGTTACACACAACCACACAAACGCATTATACCCTCGACACAGAGTGTGTCGGGTATAATAACACTAGTTTACAAATAATAATTTTTGGCGTGTTCAGGAGATCTCAATGCACTTTTTCCATAGACTTTACCCTTCTAAACACGAAAATAATATTTAAAAAATTTTTCATGGAAGCGTTTATTTTATATTAATTTAAAAAAAAAGAATGTTTTTTTTCGGAGATATTATAGACTTTTTGAGCAGAACTCGGCCATGCATCGACCAATTCAAATGAAATACCACTCAAATTAAAGAAAACTAACGCCTCTAAAACTCTTTCCTACATAGTTTTAAGATTGGTAAGGAAACTGAGAATCTGTAGACCTATAAACCTAAAAAAAATATTTTTGTAGCAAAAATACATGTTTTTTTTTTCATTTATCGGCATCTAAAAAATAGATTCCAAAAAGACAATTTTTGAATTAAAGGTGGGTCCTTACCCAACAAAACAGTATATTAGTTTTTAAAATCCACGGATAAATGGTGAAGTTATAACTTTATAAGTGAGGGGATAAAGCCAATATAAGCAATGAGAATGACAAATTTAGCCTTAGCGTATGCAATGTATTTTTGCGATACGGTTTAAATTTTTTATTTTCATTGCTTATATTG
Organism: Chlorops oryzae; assembly: GCA_020466095.1. Lineage (NCBI taxonomy): Eukaryota > Metazoa > Arthropoda > Insecta > Diptera > Chloropidae > Chlorops > Chlorops oryzae. The sequence continues at coordinate 20,476,458 of CM035808.1, read as the reverse complement.
GCTTTATCCCCTCACCAATAAAGTTATAACTTCGCCATTTATTCATAGATTTTGTAAAATAAAATACCGTTTTGTTGGGTAAGGACCCACCTTTCAATCAAAAAAGTAAAAAAAAAATTGTCTTTTTGGAAACTATTTTTTAGATGCCGATAAATGAAAAAAACATGTATTTTTGCTACAAAAATATTTTTTTTTAGGTTTATAGGTCTACAGAATCTTAGTTGCCTTACCAATCTTAAAACTATTTAGGAAAGAGTCTTAGAGGCGTTAGTTTTCTTTAATTTGAGTGGTATTTCATTTGAATTTGTCGATGCATGGCCGAGTTCTGCTCAAAAAATCTATAATATCTCCGAAAAAAAACATTCTTTTTTTTTAAATTAATATAAAATAAACGCTTCCATGAAAAAAATTTTTAATATTATTTTCGTGTTTAGAAGGGCAAAGTCTATGGGAAAAGTGCATTGAGATCTCCTGAACAAAATGACTGTAAACTAGTGTAATCCATTTGACTTTTTTTATTTCGGACAACATAAGGACCCTGATCCGTATTGACCACAGACCTACTTTTTGATTACACAATAGGTTTAAAAAACTTAATATTAACAACGAACAAAAATTATATAAATTTTTTTATGCAGTTTAAGTTGCTAGTAAGAACATAAAACATTTAAATGATTATTGTTTTGTAAAAAAAAAAAAAATTTATAAAATAAAATAAAACTACATCAGAAAACCCGCTTAACTTCGTCATGTGCAAAAGAAAAATATTTAAATTTTCACTTAAATTCTTTATCGATAGAAAGACAAATTTCGAAACTCAAAGGTACTTTAAGGCAAAGCAAAGATTTCAATTCTTTCCATAAATCAATCAAATCTTCTTTTAACGAATATTATTTGCAAAATGAATAAAATACTCACAGAGCCTTGAACACTCAAAGCCTTCGTTGAAGTTCAAATAAAATTAAAACGATTTCCAAGGAAATCTTCTTACATGTCGTTCAAGTTTTGTTTAAACTCAAATTTCGTTCGAGCGCAGAAATATTTGGATATTTTTGTTGCTCTTTACACGCGTCCGGATGGTGAGGCCGTAGCGGGAACGGTCTACGAAGGTCTCTCGATTCTCGTGTTGCGTTCAAAAGCAATTTTTCTCACCTTCAAAGCTTGTGTTAACATCAAGTAAATTACCAAAGATCATGCAACATAGTCCTTACGTTCGTTTCGGCACGCCTACACAAGACGCAACATGCGCCTCGTTCGCTTCGCTAAGCATATACAAACATGCATACATACAAATACATCCCCAGACCCATGTAGAGTGAGTGGTTTGCTTGTGCTTGCATGAGATATTTTACTCGACGACTTTGAACTTAATGTTTGGGTGTGGATGTTTAAGGCGACAAACTCAATTGCTTGTTTTCAACAAGTATTTTGGAAATAATGAAATGTTCTTAATATACGTGACCGTGTATGATTATCACACAACAATGCCGGATGTATTTATTTCCAATATTGTTCTTCAGTTTCATAGCATGTGCATTGTGATGGCCACCTATAATTTGACTATATAAATCACTTTAGCATACGTTCGTCATGGCAATCGAGAGTAAACGCAACTTAAGCACGGTCAAGAGTCCTTCAAATCTAAGTGGAGACAATGTCATCGACCTTGGAATTGTAACAAAAGAAAGAGAGAGAGAGAGAGAGATAGAGAGAGACTGAGTAGAGTATGGAAAAGATGAAATCTTTTTTGGTTTGCTGTCTGTTTTTTTTTTCTTCTTTTGGCTCGTCTTAGATTCATTGTCACGTAAATAATTACGGAAATTTTTCGCCACGCTGAATGTCTGAAAACACCTGCAGTGAAGCTTTATGATTTAAGTCCTTGCGTGAAGAAGCATGCTGTGTGGAAGTTCATAACGTCTCGCACGTAAATCAAATTTAAAACGGTTGTAAAAGCAATTCAGACGCCATTTTAAGCATTCGTACTTTGCACTCGCCCCCCAGGACTTTCTTGTCTGATATTTATGTTTTGAAGTATGAATATTTCGACTGTAACAAGTTGCCTGATTTGCGGCTATCTTGGAATGCCCTCGAAATGAAGCACTCGACTTCAGTTGAACGTGATGAACTTTCTAGAGAATGGGTAATATTTTTGAAGTGTTATCAATCTTTTCACAAAAACACAATTTTCTTCTGTTAAGATTTCCTTTGAAAATGGATTACCGTTAGCTGCAAACGGGAGTGTTCTTTCGAGGGCAAAAAGTACTGGAGTGGTTCTTATTGGTTTTGCACAACTATCGGATTATACATCGACCTGCAAGTGCTTCTTGCTTTGTGCTTTATGAGAGGCTATTTATTTTTTTCTATTCATCCTTGAATAATCGAATTAGAATGCCTTTTTTCCTCTAAATGTGATCTTTTGAAGGCTTGTAATCGAAAATTGAATTAAAGGGAAAATTTATGCACTAAAAGCACATCAAGGATCAAAGAAGTGACGACACTCATTTCCGTTGTTTCTATTCATAACACTAGTTTGAAATGCACTTTATAAGTGAGGGGATAAAGCCAATATAAGCAATGAAAATAAAAAATTTTAAACCGTACTGCAAAAATACATTGCATACTCTAAGGCTAATTTTGTCATTTTCATTGCTTTTATTGGCTTTATTCCCTCACATATAGGTGAGGGGATACTTACAAAGTTATAACTTCGCCATTTATCCATAGATTTTAAAAACTAATATATTCTTTTGTTTGGTACAGAACCAGCCAAAAATAAAAAATGTAAAAAAACAATTATCTTCTTTCGGTCTATTTTTTATATGCCGAAAAATAAACAGAAAACATGTATTTTCGCTACAAATATAAACTTTTTTTTAGGTTTATAGGTCTACAGAATCTTAGTTTCTTGACCAATCCTAGAACTATGTAGAAAAAAGTCTTAGAGGCATTAGTTGTCTTTAATTTGAGTGGCAATATATTTAAATTGGTCGATGCATGGTCGAGCTCTGCTCAAAAAATCTGCAATACCTCCGAACAAAAATTTTTTAATTTTTTAAAATTAATATTAACAAAAAACGCTTCCATGAAAAATTAAAAGAAAAAGTTTTTTTTCGTGTTTAGAAGACCAAAGTCTATGGGAAAAGTGCATTGAGATATCCTGGACAAATTGGCTTTAAACTAAGTAGTATTACAAATAACTTTATCGGAAATGGAACCGAACGGCCTTAAATGATTGTAGTGTTTCGACATAAAGACAATTCTAAAGAGCCTTACGAAATATTTTATCCAAATTATTTTAAAAATAATAATAATATAAAAGTGAAAGGTATCCACCCATCCTTTCAGATTTCAAATTTGTGGAATAAGGATTAAGTTTGTCAGAAATGTTTTCATAGAAACATCAGAGATAAGTTCAATGCGATTTTCTGAGGAAATGAAAGAGCATTCTTTAATACGTAGCAACGAAATATGTTAACCATTAAAATTTTCTTCAAAGTTTTTGTTTGAACCGAAAATGCTCGATTCGTAAGATATTTCGTGCTTTGTTCCTTTTTCTCTTGGAAAAAAAAAACCAGATAAAATCACAATGAAATGCTTTTTAAGTTTCTCGCTTATAAAAGTCTGCCCCAAGGTGAGGATTTCCCGTAATGGGGGAGGAAACATCAGCCTTGATGCCACCTCAACAAAGAATTTATTCCATATTTAGTCTTTGAGAATTGGGAACAAGCCTTGAGGCGCATTTGAGATTTATTTTTAATTTTCAAGACAATCAAATTTACGAAATTATTTACAGAATTCTTTAGACTTGATTTAAAAAATTTTTCAGTGGAGTAAAAGCAAAATTTCTAACGCTATTAAATTTGATAGAAACATGCAAATTGAATTCGCTCTCAGCTCGAATGAATTCTTTCAAATCATTCTTTAGGATGATTTAAGATAAAAAAAAAAAGAAAAAAACCATGACAATTCAATAGCCGACACAGACACATACAGTATTGTGCAAAGCAATAGCAACCAAAATCACATTTCATCGTCTTTTTATTCTTTTATATGTTGTAATATTTGTTCTTTTACCAAAATCTCCTTTCCATTTAAATAAGCTGTCTAATTTTGAAAACACTGCATGTTCGAACAATTTTTAAATAGGCCTCAGGATCACGACCGATTTAGACGAAGTATTCTGGAGATTTGTAAGGCAATTATTTCTATGAAACTGCCCTCTTGCCACACCCTCTTTTCAAGTTTTTATATGTATAATTAATCGAAGCCTAACAACCTCAAATTCGAAATTTCTTTGAAGTATCCCCGAAAACTCAGATCTGCGGCCAGTGTTTAGAATTTTTGTGATAGACCCTAGTGCTGGAGGTATCCCTAAAAGTAGTCGGATCAAGTCCGTTCTCGAACTTGTTCTTACTTACCTATCCAGCAATACGCAAGATAGCTCAACGTCTTCGATAAGAAAGCAGTGTACATAAAGACAGACATACAGATTGAAGGACATGGCTAGATCGAATCGCCTGGTGAGGGTGATCATTTCTATACATAATTCGACTGATTCAGATATTTCCGCACATAGTGATTCGGGTATGCCAAAAAAAAAAAAAAAAATAAATAAATAAACCGAAGGAATGTTCCATCATTCATCAGACCGAGCCCAGCCTTTCCTGCTGCCGTATTTTCCATTCGGAGAACTGTTCAAAGCTAAGTGCCTCCGCTGCAATTTTAATTTATTTCATTTGAATCTGTCGCTTAATGCAAATTTTATGCATGAAGTTCATGTCAGCTGCTTTCGTCCTGCCGCTGGCGGTACATTCTCTCTTCGAGGCCTTCCGATCTGCTAAAGTTTGAAAATCTTCTAACCAAAAATGCAATATCCAGAGATGCGGTATCTCTGCGATGAGGCCGATTGGGGCCCTAAATGCCAACCAAGCCCAGCAAACAAGGTCTTCTTCGTGGAAAGTTTTTTTTATTTATTGATTTGTTTTTTCTTTTATTTTTATTTATTTAGATTTTTCTTTTATTTTTCCTCACAACAGTTGGTTTTTGTAATTGACTGTGATTCAGCGTTAAGCGCATCAATCAAGTGGAAAACTATGCTGTGACGCTCTATGCTGTAGCACTGAGATCAGATCGTCGTGTGTGTGTTCAGTGTGAATGTGTGCGGGAGATTTATTTGCTAAACAATTTAAGTGGAAGAAAAAGTGTTGTGTGAAGAATTTATTTACAAATGACGTGTTGTACGTACATGGATCTAATAGAAATAGTTAGGGATTTTTTTTTTCTCTATTTTTTTTTTCTTCATGGGAACGTTTGCAGGTTTGTTCTTTCAACTTTTTCATGTCGTGCAAATGAAGTTCTTGTGGAAAATTAAATGGAAATATTTCAATGAATTTATTTCAATCTTTTCAAGTAACTTTGGATGCATTGAAATAAATACATATATAAGTGTCTTAACTCTTGGTCGCTAGTTTGTCGAAGGATTAATGCGGAGATTGCCGGTGCCTCTTGTTTGTCCTCTAACCCATCGCATATACTCATTGTCTGAAAATTCTTTGGAATTTACAGTCAGTTCTTTTTTCAACATAATTCATTCTACGTACATAGGTACTTAATATAAAAAAACAACGCTTCAGAAATGAATCAGAAATTTTCTGAAGTAATTTTTTATAGGAGCTATCTCCAGTTCTGTCAGATATGAAACAGAAAAAACTTCATATAAAAACGCTTCCGAAAATTTCGGATTCATTTCTGAAGCGATTTTTTATATGAAGTTTTTCATTTCTGACACAACTGGAGATAGCCCCTAAACTGTGAATTGAAATTCTCATTTCAAAAAAGTAGAGTACGTTCATTAAGGGTTATTTTATTTGTTCATTTTTTTGGCCAAGGATACCCAAGTAACATTAATTTGAATGACACATTTGATACCGGCATATACTTAGTATAGGAGCAGAACACTGCTAGATGCAACCATGACCTTAGCAACATGTTGCAAACAATCGTTAGTCACAGCTCTAAGATGCGCAGTTAATTACAGCTAATAAGTGATCTGAATCGCCTTCTCTCGAAATTATGCAATGAAATAAATATATCGAACCTCCGCAATAATGGAGTCACAACTCAAAATTTGTCATTTTTCAGAAAATGCGTCGCTGTGTCAATCAAAGCAAGAAGAAATAAGGTTTTTTTGGTTTTTATAATAACAAAAATGGAGTTAATTTTTGCTGCAAGTCGCCAGGTTACTTACGAACAAGATCCACCTTTGTTACGGAGGTGATCATGAATATCCCCAACGTCGCCGGAATCACCAATAAGCCCTTTCGGAAATATCACCACAAGAAACATCTCATTTCCTTAAAAAATCTCTTGGGACATATTCAAAATATTCGTTTCTTTCTTCTTCCCGATTATTTGGCTGCAAGTTCCAGAACTCCACTTTTCTCTCCTCTGAGCTTATTTAGTTCATTAATGAAATTTGTTTCACCAGACTCGAGAAAACAAAAGGTCTACCCTAAATTACCTAAAAAATATTTTCATATTACTCAACTGGTCGCTTTAATATTCAATCCAATTGCCCTCAATTTTTTTCATGCAATATGATCTTCCTTTGAATCATAGCTTATTCTTAGATGCTTGGAAACATGAATAACTAATTACTTACCAAATCTGGAAAAAATAGTGCGCTTTGAAAGGTTTCCCATGAAAAACTATTCCGTACTTACATTTTTATTCTGCGAAAAAAAAGTTGTATTGACCTATATTCCCTGAGAGCATCATAAATGCGAGGATAAAAAGTTGATCTTGGTACAGAAGAAGAAGTGCAGCTTTAATCTACTCAATGACGATACAATGCATAGCTCGCTGGTCTTCTAAAAACCTTTTAATGATTAAAAAACCAGCACTCACTAATAACAGTAAAGTCCAAGAATTATTTTTCCATTTGTCGACTTTTAACGATATAATATTCTTGAAAGGAAAAACATTCACAAAACAGAATCGCCGAGCAACAAATAACAAAAAAACAAAAACAAAAAGTTCTCGGAACTGTTGCAACGAAACAACTACATTGTGTTGGTAATTTTACACCTTTTATTTACCTACCTCCTATCTAAGCCTTCTGTGTGCAATTGCTACATCCACGAACCGTACACTTCGGCTCGCCGCCGATTATTACTGTTTGCCTCGGGCATCAACAAGTCGGTTGTGAAGCACCTGTCGGGTAAGTCCACCCACAACAATGCTAAACTTGAGTAAACAGAAATTCCATCGAGTTGAATAGGGGGCTTCAGAGCCAGCATTAAGTGCAATTAAAATTAATTTGGCGATATGAAAAAAGTTTCAAATATTCAAGTTTTTGATTAAATCTATTAAATTTGTTTAATGGACGAATCGCAGGAAGAAAAAAAAAACAAACAATTTAAAAAAAAGAAAAGAAAAAACCTTATCTGAGAAAAGGAATCATTGCTTTGGCGGCAAACATTATTGAACGAAAAGGTACGCAAGGTACCTGACCTGACCCAAACGACTTTCCTTTGCGAAACCACTTGATTTCTGTTGACAGTTGGCAGCATTGATTTGCGCGGAAGCTTTCATAAAATCGGTTGAAAAAGCTCTAAAACGAACTTTCCTTAATTTCAGCTTATTCGACGGCAGCCCTACTGGCGATTGTCTTCGCTATACCGTTCGGTATACGCATGCTCATTCACAAGGATAAAGGACAATGGGAGGAATTCGTGCCAGCTTTTTATACAGCACATCTGGAGCTTTTCCTTGGCAACGGCTGTTTGGGTAAGCTTTCGCTATTTTCGCTTTCAATCAATCGGAAATAAGTAAATCTTTAAACCATCCATAGGTGTTGGTGTCATGATGCTTTTGGTGCTTACAATCGAACGTTATGTATCCGTTTGTCATCCAGGATTTACACGTCCCGTTATGGGGCCGCCCGGGTTGGTTTCTATGATAAAAAGCCTTAATATTTTAGAAATGAAAATTTTGTGAAAATTTTCCAGACTTATTGTGTTCCTAACCACGCTGGTCACCTTTATTATATACCTTCCGAGTGTTTTCCGTGGTGAACTTATCAAATGTGTTTTGATTAGCCATGGCGAGCTCTATTTCCGGCGTGATAATGAAGTGTTTTTGAAAACGCTTTTCTATTCGGTAATTCATTGAGAAGAATATTTTCTAACTTTAAAACATATCTACATATATGTTTATATATATACAGGGTGTTCCGTTTGTGAAGGTCAACCAGACGGGAGCTGATAGAGGGGGTCAGAAATAACTAAAAATTCGTATGGCATGAACATCTATCCGTTTGCTATCAATGAAGTCGAACTTATTAGATTTGATACAGTAAGGGCCGTTTTCTCATCCTACTTTTAAGCTCTATCTGCCAGTTAAATTTCAATTTCTTTGACTTATTAATCAAATTTGTATGAAATTATCATCAGGATAATTTAACTTACAGATAAAAAAAGATGAGAAAACGGCCCTAAAACTAATAAGTTCATTTAGATATTTAATTTGCTCATCTAATTTTCCAAAAATTTTTTAAAACATATGGGGTTCCAAATTAAAGGAAATCGATCCAGCATTTTGAATAAAATAAGAAATGTGGGTGTTAATAGGACCTTTTTCATACCAAAATGGCTCTCAAAGTCAAAAAATGTTTTGAAAAATTTTAAATTTTGACTTTGAATGCTCAAATACCCTTGAAGCTGCAAGAAAGTATATACTATTTTATACGCCTAGAAAGGTCTGACAATTCTCTGTTGAACTGCATTAAAATTTTTATCTTGGATTTAAACGTTGAGGCGTGAAAATTTTATTTCTGAAACAACTGCAAATCTCTTTCTTTCCCTTATAACTCCTCAGGGGTGCATTTTGGACCCCCTGCCGTACGATTTTTTGTTAGTTCTGACCCCCTCTATCAGCTCCCGACCGGTTTACTTCACAAACGGAACATCCTGTATATGAGTTTAACCGTTTTAATAATTTTTCTTTTTTTTTTTTTAGATATATAAAGTAATGCTGGAAGTGATATTCAAATTGATACCCACCGTTTTGATCGCTGGATTGAATCTGAGAATTATGTTAGTCTACAGACGGACCTGTGAGAAACGCCGCAAAATGATACTGACACGAACCACTTGCGTTCGAGATGAGGATCCGCGCAAATTTGCCGAAGAACGACGTTTGTTCCTATTGCTTGGTAAGCGTTAATTCTCGCTTCCAGTTTCGTCAAGTCATGCGCGAAATTTTGCTCCATTTGCAGGAAGTACGTCAATATTGTTCCTTTTGTGTGTCTCGCCGATGGCCATTCTGCATATGACAATTGCCGCTGAAGTGCTGCCAAGCTTTTCCTTTCAAGTACGTTTCAAATACGAGCGGAAAAATTACAAAGTTTTTCTTTTTTTTTTTTCTTTTGTTTTATCGGAAATCACATTTCAAGTGGTCGGTGGTCGGTGGTCGCAACATCGATTGACAAATTTTGACGTTGGCCATGATACCGTTCTGTTTTGTTTTTGTTTCCTCAGGTTTTCCGGGCACTTGCCAATCTACTTGAGCTGACAAACTATTCCATTACATTCTATATATATTGTCTATTCAGCGAGGACTTTCGGAATACGCTGCTTCGTACATTCAAATGGCCATGGTTTCGTACGAAATTCTGCCAGCATGTTGAAGAGGTGAGGGAACTGGTTATTTCAAACTAAGAGTGGACAAATGAAAATTGTGTAACTTGCCTCAACAGGTGTCCGCGAAGGCAACTCCCTTAATTAATTTCGATAAACTCGCACTGCGAAATCATCACATTACAACAACTTCTGGCGTTTGCACCGGCATGGGTCGGTCCAGTAGCATATGATGCAATCAATATCGAACATTGTGCTGAAATAACAAATGCGAGAAACGCTAGTTCAAAACTACAAAAGGAGTTGTGTATACAAAGAACAAAAAAATAGACTTAAGTACAATTACCCAAAAAGAGGATATACCTACTCATATATATATATATATATACATATATATACATGAAAATATACATAAAGATATACTTGAAAACAGAGATATGTACGTCTTACTTTAAAACTTATGAGCACTTCGCAGTCCTAAGGCAACTTGCTGCGGCTATATTTACATGTGTACAATAAATATATAATTGTCCAAGCGTATTTATATATACGTACATATATAACCATCTAATGATGTCAAAAAATCTGTGTTCATTGTTAGAATAGACACCAAACATATGTTTGTATGCATGCCTGACTAAGCATGGAGGAAATACTTAAAGTAATTTTCAAATGGTTAAAATGTAATTGAAAATAAAAATGGAAAAGGACTCTTCAAAAACATAAATGTCTTAGGACATATTATTCTTTAAGATGCTGGATCATTTCAATTATGATTCGGAAACACTTCTCGTACATACTATATTTCAACAATATATACTGCCGTTGAAAAAACGAAACTACCAAGATATACTGCCTTTAAGTTGAAAACTAATACATATTTATATTTAACCTTATGTTCTTCTTTCTCCTACAGAACCTCTTCTTCTCCAAACCACTATTATTTAGTGCTAAAAATAAAAATTTGTTCATAAAAACAAACAAAACTCTTCAAAAATGATTCCAAAAAAAAAAAATCTTGTTAAAAACAAATAAATATATATATATATATATATACATGAAACTAGCTTTGAAGCAGTGCATCATGAAAGCGTAGCAGTGTCTAAAAAAAAAAAATGTGTATACCTGGAATGAGTCCAGTCAATCCCCTTAAAAGTAGAAATAGAGTTTACCCGTTATGCCAAATCAATTAAATTATTAAAATTATTAAATTTGAAATCCATATTTTGATATTAAGTACCTTTCTTTCACCATGATAAAGGAAAATCCTTGTGAATCTAAGCACTATAGGAATATTCTTCACTTCAAATGTTTCGTTCGAAGTCCTCAAAAGGGAATTAAAAAAAAAAATAAAAATAGTTTATGGAAATAAATGTTAGTGTGTAAGAAAAAACTGTATGTATATTTGAAATTTATTTTTTTGAATTAATTACCTTAAAGGACTAATATTGAAAATGTATTATATCAAAACAATATATATGTATGTATATGCAATGTACAAAATTAAATGGTTCAAGTGAAATTTCTTTCATAGACAAGAGTTCTTCCATGCAGTTTCTTTGACTTCTCTTCAATTACTGTGCATTTGAAGTCTGTTCGAGTATCGTAGCCTCTCTTGAAAACACAACTTAACCCTCTAATTCCTGGCTCCGTCTCTAGACGGACTTTCTTCGAACAAATTACCAAAAAAAAAAAAAAAATTATAGTAATAATAATAATAATTTGAGATTCGTGTTTTTCTACATAAAATAAGACATATGGGGCATTTCACATCAAGTGTACCCGCTCAAAAATCTTCATACCTGGGATTTCGATGAATCTTGGTGGAACAACCAGAAAAGTTCAGCAGCCACAGCTGAATAGCGGCTTCTGCGTGCTTGGCGCGTGGGTCGCGCTGGGTTCTACACCTCCATTGAGCCGTTAGTTTTGGAGATCCCATCCTGTTTAAGATGTCATTTTATAGAAAAACAAGCTCAGCTTTCGTTTAAAATTATTTTAAAAAATATTAAAAATGTCGCATTCGGCGAAAAATTGCTTATAAAAATAAAAACCGTTTTTTTGTGCATCAATAATAATTTCTGGGAATTGTAATATTTTTTTTGGAAAGAGCAGACAAAAATCTATAAAAATCCTTTATCACATTTTTTTCATTTCCCAATTTGCGAGACGTAGAATTTTGTGAATACAAAAAGGACCGAAAGTTTAACACCCTGTATCTAGGCACCCGGTCAATATTTCCCCTCCTCCTTTTGCACAATTCATGTACTCTCATAGCGCAACATTTCCACCAAGTTTCATCGAAATTCCAGGTATAAAGTTTTTTGAGCGGGTACACTTGACGTGAAATGCCCCATATCTGAACTTTTCATTGAAAAAAAAAAAATTGTGGCATTAGAGGGTTAAAATACTTATGTCATATTGCATATAAAAAACCACAAATAACCCAGCAGTTATTTGTAACCGATGGTAATGCAAAAAGTAATTCAAAAGGCGTGCCTTTTTGCATTACCAGTTGTACGAAAAGTAATTGAAAATACTTGATTTTGTAATGCATTACTATTTGCACTCTCAAGTAATGCTATAGAAGTATGTAACGCTTTGCTTTGGGAGTGAACATATCAGGCAACACATTACATTTTCGATTACCTCTCCATGCAAATTTGTTCAATTTACTTTGAATTACTATTTCATCGATGAAAAAATGCATTACTTTGGTAATGAGCTTCCTGACTAACTGCTGGGAACTGTCGCTGCCGCTGTCGCTACGCAAGGAAACCTTGACATCGGCGAAAAACGGAAAAAAGGAGGCAGCAAATCAAGCTCAGCTGTTCGGGATATTTTTCGCCGCAATACTAATTAGCAACACTAATTGCTTCAAGGCTTTTTAAGTTTCCAGCAGTCGATCGCGTCGTCGGCTTTATAAGTGAACGCATCGTAGTGAATAGTTTCAACCCGGTTTGTTTTGAATATTTCGGTCAGTTTCGCTATTCGTTCTAGTTTTTCATCGGCATTCGATCAACATCATCCGACGTGAAGTCAGCAGCGCAGTTCGAAAGGTACGTGGTTGGTTTTCTTTGTTATCTTTTGAATCGATTTCCCTTTGCCCCATCATTTGATCGAATCGGACCAATTGACATTTTTGGTACAAACATTGGCGAACCTGAGATTCTGCGAAGAAAAGTCCATCCGAAAGCCAATTCCAGTGCACGAGTCGTGAGTGTCATTGCAGTGTCATTCAAAGTTCTAACGTAAATTGGAAGTCCAGTGCTTGGATGGTCTTCTCTCGTTCGAAAACAACGTGCCACTCTCGCAATTTCTCGGCAAGGGGAAACCAAAAGGTGAGCGGCAACGGGGTGACCAGTGCGTTGCTTTGTGTTTACATTTCGCTACGCCTAACGGCTTTTTGCACGTAAACAAAAGAGATGACAAAGCAAATTAGACGAAAAGCACGTTGGTCAGCTATTTTGCAGCGCTGCTACTATACACCTTTTGTTTTTTCGGTCGCTGTTTCAATCGTTCGATTTGAATTCGCAGCTGGCGTGCGAAATAAGACAGTTTTTTATCGCATGCGATTTCTTCACTTAGGAGAGTTTGAATAATCAAACAAACGAATGGGAAAATATTCATTGCTTGCACTGGCTAGCCTTTTGAAATAAATAAAATATTTACAACTCCATTTCGACTATTTATTTTATTTGCGTCTTGCTAAATTGATCTTCAAAGGATTTGAATTCTTTCATTGCAATAAAGTTAACGTGGGAGGTTCGCTGTGAAGATTAGTATTTCCGGGCCCCTTTGGTATTTCAAGCGTAGTCGGTAGATTTTAGTCATCGCGCCAAGACAATAATCGACATGACGTCTAACGCGAAATTGAATCATATTGTGGGTCAATTTAAAAAAGTGTGCTCATGAAATGAGAGGCATGAGGGGTTACATTCCTTGCGATTCCTATTGGATGCGCATCTAGTGGACATCAGAGCCTCTGGGGAAAGATCTGCGTACGGTTTTTGATGAGGTTTTGGAAGCGGAACTGATCAAGCCCCCTTTGACAAACTTATCTGTCGGTATGGAGGAATGCCGCGCTTTGTTTATGAAGCGAAAGGCGATCTTAATAAGCAATTAAAGCTCCTTTCGTGCCCGGTTCCGTTCTACAGTACGCACATGCCACGCCCTCGAAAAACCGAAAGCGATACCAGCATAAGAGTTTCATTGGTCAACTTTTTACTATAGGGAAAACTAATTGAAGTGTTTGCAATCCTTATTGTTAGGGCAACAGAAATTATTATAACACAGCACCCAAAAATGTGCATATAAATTTTAAGATTCCTTTCGATAATGAGGATTCGATCCCTATATCCTCGGAAAGAAACGCAATTTTTCTTTTTTTCAGAGAGGCTTTTTGGCGCTATGAAAATCTTCTAAGAGCCTAAGCCCAGCTGCTACGTTCATAAACTCTTCAAATTAAAGGAATTCTTACTAAAATATTCACTTGCAAGTTCTTGGGTGTCCTAATAATCACTATAAATTTAGTGAATGCTTTCAAGTTCAAAGCTTTAGTTAGATCTTCCATTAGGAGTCATTTTCTGATGTTACAATTCAGGGTATGAATTGCAGTCAAAGGTGGTTTAATACGCAAACCGAAATTTGACTCAATAGTCAGCCAATCCGTAAAAATTGCTCTGATGACCCCAGACGGCAGGTCGAATTGTACATCAGCAAATAGTTCCTTATAGATGCCTTTCTCAAGCATCGCTTGAAAATAATATTTCACATTAATAAACTAATTATTGTTCTTCTATAGAAAAAACTTTCGTTGCAGAAAAGAGTCACCGAAAAGGGACCAAAAAATGTAACAAAAATATGAATCTGTTAATTCGCTACAAAAAGAAAGAGAAGTTTAAATCATATACTTTCACTACAAATATCAACTTGTAGCTGATAGAGATGTGTTACCCGTATCACGCGTTCCTACGCCAACGATTTGATGACATTGAAATCGATTCTGTAGGGCTATCATTCAAAGAAGTTGAAGAGGGCACTTCTGCCTTTTGTTTTCTTACGCTGCAAAGCTCCTTTAAAAATTCGAATTTAACAATTTCGAAACAATCACAAATAGAATATTTTTTAATACAAAAAATGCTTAAGTTAAGTTAGAAATTTACAAAATATGGATTTATATTAAACTTATCTAATGGAAGATACAATTTATTTCAATTCAAATTCACAAAGACACAACAAACACTTTCCTTTTAACTTAGTTACTCCTTAGAACTGGGTTAAAACATTTCATATTCTAGAGAAAATTTTGTATTCAATCTAAAGCAATGACTTCTGTCTTCCGTCTTCCGACCTCTGTCTTCACCAAGGACGCCATACATCCATTTGCTGTTCCATTAATTCGCGCTGTCGTTTCCTTTCAAAAATCTGATGACGAATTTTCAGTAGAATATCACGCTTCTCCTTGGCACAGGTACTATGCTTGTTATTGGTCGTCGTGTAATTCCTTTGATTTAATTCGTCGTCGAAGGCATTTGAGTTGTCTATCAATTTATCGGCAAGAATATGTTCCGTGTTGACTTGTGACGATGATTCCAAAAGGAAGGCATCGTTATTGCTGAGCAGGTGTGTGCACGACACATGATTGACGGCATCGAGAGTTTCGCAACTCGAATTCGACTCCCGCTGATATTGTGCTCGAAATTTTAATTTTCCGCCGCCGCGATTGTTCATGTTATGATTGGGACTGCTCGGAAGGCGTTTGCTGAGGATATTCTAAAAGAGGAATTATTTTTTAAAATTTTATTTATTATTCGCTTCAATGAATCGAAATGTACTCACATTCCGTTTGGATTTTTCTGCCAGAAATTTACACAATTGCACAATGTGTTCCGCCGTAAATTGATTATCCGCCGTTGCTAACTTTGGCAGTAAATCATCTTCAGCCACATCGTTCGATTGTATTTGATGGTTGGACTTAATGCTATTATCCTTTGATTTCGTCAAATCCATGATCAGACTCTGACGTTCGAGATATCTTCGTTTGAGTAGCTTATGCATAATACCCATCGAATGTGTGTGTGTGTTGCGCTCTTTTCACTCTTTTGACTCGACGAAATAAACACGCTCTCTTCAAGCGCCGCGCACGGACTGTCGAAATTTCCATTCCGACAACGTTCCTTATATAGACTAGAAGAAAGTGATACGCACTTCACTCAAAGAAATTGCGGGCAATGAAGGCGCACTGTTGATGCTGCTGTCACTGCATGCTCTTTTTGGTTTTTATAACTGCTTACAACGACCTTTTCCACATATGATTTTCATTGCTTTATTAAAATTTTTGAGTAGCAATATCGGGGAACAATGCGAACACATGTTCGAATGTTGCGCGAGTGTGCCTAAAAATAAAGGCCGCAACATCGTCAATATCGCCAACATCACCGCAGCCAGTCAGCCAGCCAGCCAGCCCTTCAAGTGGCTCAGACGAGCGCGCACGTTCGCGATGCAGCGACTCATTCGCTTCCTTCGGATGATGCACTTTGCTCGTTCGCCGCATTAAATTCGTCGTTCCTTCGTTCATGTTCGTTGGAGAATGCTCACGTTCAAATGAAATGCTCTGTTCAGATGTAAAGTACATTTGAGTGTGAGCGGCTGAGACTGTGTGTGTGTGTGTGTGTGTGTGTGTCAGTTTGGTGTTACTACTTTTGAATGGCCTCTTGCCTTCGCGCTAAATATAGACTTTGGGAAGCGACACTTTGCGCTCAGGCGCTCGGTCGCTGCACATTTTATGATGTGTTCTAATAATGATTCCGATTTCGATGCTGCTTCAGCGCAACATGCCGCTCGTTGCACTTGAACCCATTTGAGCTGTTTTGGAGAATATCCTCGATATTAAGGCGCACAAATTTGTTATTCTTTCGTTTTCTGGCGCTGTTGTTTTTGTTGTTCTTATCGTTGTCGTTGTTGCTGTTCGTTTCGTTTCAAGCGCTCCAGCTTGGAATGTTACTATTTTTAGTTCCATGGGAATATCGAACACATGTTCGATGCAATCGCACTCCATATGCGCGCTTGAATGCACTTCACAGAGTCATAATTCTGTTGTGTGCTTCGTAATTTACTTTTTTTGTTTTTTTTTTTTTTTGTTCCTTTAGTTTTGGATTTCATATTTTTGTTGCATTCTATTTGGGAAAAAAAAAGGAAAATTAAAACGAAATGGAAAATATTTCTGATTTAATGAGCGGTTATCTTCTTTCATGGAGACTCAAAATCTTCGTATCAACACAATTTATTTGTGATAATTCAGTGAATGAAATTTGAGGGGTCCCCTCTTATCGTTTCGATGCAAGTTTGTCTTGAGAAAGTGCCTCAAGATTTAACGAAATATGACTCGAGCTTATCTGGCAAACATGCATACGAATTTTTCTCGCCCTGCCTTTGAAGGAATCATATTGGGCGGCGCTTTTGACATTTTGAGTGGCGCTTCCAAGTATACATGAAATTTTGAGTCAGGAATTTTTTAGAAGTCAACAACCTTATAAAGATTCCTCTTTCACAATCATTTTATCAGTTTATCCGTTTATCTGTCTTTGAAGCCGATTACCTCAATTAGGTAACGATTTAAAGGAAAAAATCCTTTTATTTAAAAAAAAAAAAAAAAAAAAAACACTTATCCTCATTGAGAGTTCTCCCTGTTAGTTGAAGGCACAGCTCTTAATGTTCGGTGCTAAAGCCTCTCACGAGTATTCGAAGAATTTCCCGAATAACTGATTTTCGCAGTAGATTAATTTCAGTATTTTCACCCTCGAAACATTTTCGCAAAGCAGAATTAACGAAGGGAAAAACGGCACAATCAAATTTAAAGAGCATTTCATTTCAATTCATTTGGAATTTTCGTTTCAAGTGCCAAACAAACGTTCGGCGGAGGGTTTTATACATTGTACATGCATACAGAGTTGTATAAAGAATTCACCATCCAATGAGTTTTCCCGACGCTGGGCAGGTGATTCATGCTGTTTGAAGTGTTATAAATGTTGCAAACGAAATATCGACGCTTCAATCGGAACATCCGAAATCGAATTAGTGAGAAAACCGCAACACCTACCTCCCAGTCTCCCAAAAATCGTCATATTCTCCCCAGGCATTTGCGAAGAAAATTATTTCGGAAGGGAAACTTATATCATTTCAGAGGAGGTTTAACACACCAAAATCTCCCCATGCGTACGCCCTAACTAAGTGAAATGCATGAATGTTTATGCGTTCGATATTCTGTTTGAGGGAAATATTGCCAATAGTGTTCCTCGTACTCATTGAGCTATAATTGAGCGTTCGAAATTAGTTCCTAGATTGTCGAAAGTAATTCAATTAACAACACTTGGCCGCATTTTCAGGCTTCGTAATACATTTTTAGTTCCACATAAAATGATGCGTTTCGGTTTCGTTTCCAGCGAAAGTGCCTTGGCACATATGTTTCATGCTCTATTCATTTTGTTTTAAGTGCAGGGTTGCATCTAAATATAGACTTTATGGAATTCATAGTGCATGTTAAAAATGTGGCTATGCGTATTTAAGTGGCAATTCTCTTGTTTACAATTTTGTGATAAATTATTTCGGTTTATTTTTGGAAACTCTGATACACGCTTCAATGGGAGAAATATATACACATTTTTGTTTTATTTTTTTTTTTTTTTTCAACTAATCTCGTGCACTTGTGAAATCTCGAAAGTGCAATTTGGATTTACCCAGAAAATGTTCGGAGCCATTTATGAGTCCTTATTCGGAGCAACATAGTTTTGAGATAGCTTTCACATCCTGAATGAGACGGTATAAGAGTGATGTGCTTGTGTCTCCCTTCGGCACTGATACATTTTTCTAGTAATTATTTCATTTGATTATATTTTTTTTTTTTAATTTTCTATCTATCCGATTCTTAGATTTTCTTTTATCTAAATTGCTTCCGAGTTATTTCCATGCGTGACCCTTAACCCTGGACCCCGCGATTTATAGTCGTTCCCTATCCGTATGTTAATAGGTAGGTACTTCTATGTAAAAGACAAAAAAAGAACTTAATTTATTTGCTCCAAACATTTCAAACTAATTTCAATTTCATTTCGGAATCATTTCGGACTCATTTCGGAATCATTTCGGACTTATTTCGGACTCATTTCAGACTCATTTAAAAATCGTTTTCAACTTATTTTTAATCAATTTCGGATTCTTTTCCATCTTATTTCGTCCGCGTGGGCTCATTTCATACCCATTTCAGACTCATTTCGGAATTTTTTCGAACTCATTTCGGACTCGTTTCGAAACTATTTCGGACTCATTTCAATTTAATTTCAATTTCATTTCGGAATCAGTTCAGACTCATTTCGGACTCATTTCAGACTCATTTCAGACTCATTTCGGACTCATTTCGGACTCATTTCGGACTCATTTCGGAATCATTTCGGAATAATTTCGGACTCGTTTCAAATTAATTTCGGAATCATTTCGGACTTATTTCAGACTCATTTAGAAATCGTTTTCGACTTATTTTTAATCAATTTCGGAATCTTTTCCATCTTCTTTCGTCCGCTTTTCAGGCTCATTTCGGAATTTTTTTGGACTCATTTCGAAGTTATTTCGGACTCGTTTTGGACTTATCTTAAACCTATTTCGGACTTGTTTCGGGCTCATTTCGGTCCCACTTTGGACTCATTTCCAACTCATTTCGCTCTCATTTTGGACTTCTTTCGGACTCATTATAATTTTATTTCGGAATCAGTTCGGACTCATTTCGGACTTATTTCAGACTCATTTAGAAATCGTTTCGGGCTCAATTCATACCCATTTCAGACTCATTTCGGAAATTTTTTGGACTTATTTCGGATTGATTTTGAATTTATTTTGGAATCCTATCTTTTCGGGCTCATTAAGTTCTCCTTTCGGACGCATTTCGGATAACTTTCATACACATTTCCAAATTTTGAAGGCGTTCCGACTCTTTTCGGAGTATTTTCGTACTAATTGTTGCCTCATTTCTGAATCACTTCGAACTAAATTCGTACTGAATTTCTCAGCCTCCTGTTTTATAAAGCTTTCGGAAACATTATTAAACTGAACACTCCGAAACTGATAAAATTTTCGGAAAAAATCAGATAGCTTAGGCGGAATTATGAAAATTATTATTATCGCCTATTATTATATCTGGCCAATCACAAAACAAAAAGAACTCAGGACTTAATACGACAGGCGTCAAAGTTCAATTAGCACATATCAAGCGAAATTAGAAAATAATGAAAGGCTCTTTGTGTGAAGGTGTTAATGAGGATAAGTCACGCGCCACAGTTACTATGAAATCATTTGTTTCATTCTTCTCACTAACCATGCAATCACTTTATGACAATTTCCATTTAAGCCGACGTAGAATTAAATTACTCTTAAAGTGGGAGGCATTTTTTTCTATTTCAACTAACAATTTATTTCAACATTCTAATGATCTCTGATGAAATCAGGTATTTATGTAATTTTTGGACTTTGCTTGAGCAGTTTTGTCTCTCATACCCATACAGATGTTACAATCGATTATTTCAAAAGGAATTCTAGCGATCTTCTTTCCTTGATCTTCACAAACACCATTTATACTCCTACTGTTAAGGTGCCATCACCCATCACCGGCCACCGTTTCAAATGTATGGTGTATGTTGTTTGTTGACATACCCCTGAAGGTTCAGCGCCAAGTGATGATTAATTCTGTCCACACATCGCAAGCACTTGCCTTCGAAATAAATAAATTTTGTTAACAACAGATGAAGTAACATAACGCAAGAGTAAAGGTGACCAAATAACCAGTTCAGCTGTCCGACTAACTGACGGACTGTCATTACCAAGAAGCAACAAGTGAACCGATGTTGATGTGATTGCTAGAACGGGCGTTTCCCACGATTTCTAGATTGTTACGCTTGCCATGTTCTTGCGGTCAAATGAAGCGCTGACGCTAGCTTATGTGGTCAAGAGCGAATCATATTGCCATAATTCTTTCAACAACGAGAGCATATGCCCGAGGTGGAGTCCACGCCAAACATGTTTATCGTTCTCTCTTGCTATCACTCGCTGCCCTCTGACGCTTAATTATTTTGTTGACCGGCAACGGATTCAACAAAAAAACAAAAAAAAAAGAAGTCATGTAAATCTCTACGAAAATGAACAGCCGCCCACATTTTCCTCCTCTTTTTTTTTTTGCCGGGAAAACGAAAACACATTCATTTGTTGTTGAGATACAATGTTGCCATTAGCTTAAGTGACTTGTTAGAATATCTCTCACAAACAAATCATTATTTCCACCGACAAATTGCCTTGATTGACAAATTGACAAAATGACAAAGCTATTTGCCTCCCATTGAACGTGTCATTTGTTATGAGTAGAGAGGCATATTGTTGTTGGCCGTTTGATTGTTTGGTTGTTGCTCGAACTACTGATGTTGCGAATACATTGTATGGCAACATATTGAAGACGACACAAATTAAAAGCTTTAAAGAAAATGTTCCATGGCAGGAAGGAATTCATCTGACTTATGAAAAGTTTTTTCGGTTTTAAATGTCTTAATGAAATGAAATATTTCAATCCACGAAAATAAAGTCTTAATAAAAACCAACAATCAATCAGTAAGAAGTTTTCCATTTCAATTTAATTTTCCACCGTCATGTTTTGGTGAGCAGAATTTCAAATAAATTCTGCAATACCCCCATCAACATTAGTGACAACTGTTCACCGAAGAAAACACTCATGCATCAACATCAACCGCAGAAGCTGAATTCAGAGTAATTGCTGTGTGTCTGCGCTGGCGTTCCATTGGCAAAAAGTAAAACACAGCTCCTAGCCTTGGGAAGAAAGAAATGTGGGAATCGCATCGTATTTTCCCGCTTTTTCTTTTCGGTACAGACAGACAGACAGACCGACAGACAGACCGACAGACAGACCGACAGGCAGGACCCCCACAATTTTTCCCGCTGCTTTGCGCAAAAACAAAAGAAACAGATGGCATCGAAATTGAATGTTGCCGAAAACTGAAAAGTGCAAACGCGTATTCAACAATTTTATTGCAAGTCAACAGATGTTCGTACCCAGTAACAATAACAATTTGTTTCCACTCGCTTCTCTATCGCTCTCCAATTCTTTCTCTGTCTCTCCCTATCACACCTTCAACAATTACACCACCATCATTGAAGAAAATTCCCTGATATCCGGCAACGTTAAGTGCGATTTGTGTGTGACGAACACGACAAGTTCTTTCGCGTATGCTTAGCTCAAATGCTGACGGTTTTTCCTTTTTTATTTTGGCTCTCTTTCTCCTCCCTTCTGGAATTTGTTATTCACTTTCTGCACCTTCAAGAAATTACTCAAGTTCGATGCATGGGAAAAAGTCTTAATGTCGTTGTGGCAATACGGTTTTTCTTTTCTTCTTTCTTCTCTTTTTTGTTGTTTTTGTTTTTGTTTTTGTTTGGGGTAATGAAGCAGTTGAACGGGTCCAAAGCACGCAGACAGTTTGTCAGTCAGCCCCACTGTGCCGCATAAATTGACATGAAGGGAGTCGATTGTCATTATTGTCGACATGAAGATTAGGTGCGACAATTCGAATGGGGGCTTAAGAAAAACGTACAACAGATATTACATCGCATTGCGATGAGATTAATGTAACTAATTCGGTGAAAGTTCGTAGGGAGATCGCAACGATTTATGGGTGAAGTGGTTGACATGCTTTTGCCCTGCAGCACATTGGTTCAACTCGAGCAACTCAATAAGCGTGGGAACTGTTTGTATTTTCCTTCTTTTTTTTTTTTTTTTTGGTTTTTGCTTGCCTGCTACTTGAGTGGCATATCAACGCCAATTGATGAAATTGTCTCAATGCACACACACACACACACACACACACTACTCCCGCGTCGCGTCTTTGATGGGTCTATGTGCAGTTCCAAATTGCTAAAGACCCATTGAGATTGGACAAGGCGATGGTACAGACATCGCGCACATGCGATCGCATGCTGTGAGCAAAAATAGTGGACCTTGCGCCAGCCGAGATGCGACGACCGTATAACGAGCACTCAACATACTGCCAAAGGCGCAAAATTGTCATTCAAAGCTTTTACAACCTTAATTCTTAATGGCTTTATGCGATTTAATTGCAAAGAGAGCAACGTCCGTCGGTCAGTCGGTCGGCCGGCAGTCGAAATGCACTTTCAACTCGTCGTGAGTGCATGCGAATCGCCATCAGCGAAGCAAATCGTAACGTTTCCGCAAGCTAATCCGATTACGAGCCGCGTACCCGCCGTCTGAAGTGGTTTGCCATTATTTGCCTTTATGGTTTGGCGTTCAGGTAATCAAATGCGAGGAACAATTCGAAAATTGTCGCAATTTGCATTAATTAAATAAACTGGCTGGCCTAAAGTGAGCGATAACCTTTATTCATTCAAACGCTATGCAAACACGTCCTTAGGTTGCCTTTAACCTGTTCTTAAATTGAATGAAAACTTCATGCATACACACATACGATATACATACATTACTCCGATAGGGTGCATGTTGAGACTTGATGCATGCATTTGTACTTACCTCATTTATTGCTGTAAACAATGTGTAGTGCAAGGAAATGGCATTGCACGATTTAACAATTAAAGTCCGATTTTGTACTAATTTCAAAAAAATTCGATAAGGATTTCTTTATACGAAAATAGCATGCGAGATTTGACATTTCATTGCTTTGTTATAATTTTATATCCTTGTGGCGATCCTTGGTTTATTTAAGTGTAACTCAAATGAAGCCGATTAGAACACGAAAAGCTTAGGGCGAATTTGTGGGGCCTTCTCCACCCCAGAAGGTGAAAAGTTTCAAGTACTCGTATGAACACCTCAAGGACGTCTCACTTCACAGTCCCACCGATGGTGCATGAAGGCTTTGATGCAATTTAAACTTATTCTTCCAAAATATTGAGAATTCTATCAGTTTTTTTTGCAAAAAAAAAAAAAAATCCAATGAAGTTTAAAACTCATCCTCCATTATTAACCCTCTATTCCCACAAGTTAGTTTTGTTCAATGAAAAATTCGGATTAGACTAATTTCGGGAAAAGAAAAACTAATATGATTGGAGTATTCCTTTCCAGATACGGAGACAAAAAAGAGGGTTAATAACTCTATTGATTACGTAGGAAAAATCCACATTTTAATATTTTTTAAATTTCCTTGAACGAAGCTGAATTAAATCAATAAGAAAATAGATCCAGAATTTAATTTTTTTTTTTTTTTTGGAATTTGTGAACAACATTTCTTAAAGTAAGAGTCCTGGTGTGACAGTTACATTCCTCCATTCCATTTCGATATGTTCCCTTAGACGTTCGTCCCTTGTCCCCGAAGCACTTCCGCGGATAGCAGTGCCAACAAGTGATGATTCATAAGCCCCAAAGCTTCTTCGCTTCGTTTCCTTAATTCGAAATTTCGCAGCTCTACATTCAAGGCATGCACAAAAAGCATATCGCATGCTGCATGCTGGTGCATGTGCCATCGAGCGTCGTCGCCGCAACGCGCAATTCAAATCAGTTCCAATTCCGTGCAACGAAGCCAGGCCCGAAACACATTCGAATTCGATCGGCAACCGCAGCAGATCTCATTGATGACGTTGATGTTGCCCTCATTACTTCTGTTGTTGTTGTTGTTGTTGTTGATGATGTTAATGTGTATTTGTTGTTGTTAATGTGAAGTTGTTGTTGCAGAGTATGGTTAAATGTGTGTGTTGCTATGGTTGTCATTTTATCTGTAAAGTTTTTTCGTCATTGAGTCAGTGTGGAAGCTGTAACGGCGTACGGTGTGTCTCTGCTGAGTCTCTCTCCCTCTCTCGCTCTCTCACACAATCTCTCTCTATTTGTTCACTTCATTTTTTGTGCTCCCTTTAGTGCTGGCGCTGCAAATGGTTTTGGGATTGTGGCGAACCGCAGATTCCCACGGTTGCCAAAGCTGCACGCGCGCGCTCAGCACTCACAAGAGTTAAAGATACTTAAGCGCACATCGCACATAGCCGACTACTCGTACATGCCGGCATGGCACTGGCGGCGACGACGACTACAACGACGGCAATAACAACAACATTCAAGTAGCAGTCTTGTCTACTGATGATACTTATTTATTGTTGTCGTTGTTGTTGTTGTTTTTGTTGCCGTTGGCGATCGCGATCGCGATCGCAATGACGATGGCTCGCAACTACTGTGGTGTTGCTGATGTTATTGCTTGCTGGTCGTTCGCTCGTTTTACATTTGTTGTGAGGCTCCTTTGCGCGTGCGCAATTTACAATTCATTTTCGAGGCAGTCAGTTAGTCAGACCGTCCGTCTGTCTGTCTTTCCGTCTGTCGTTGGCCAATTCAGTGCTACTGATTTTGATCATTATGAACTCATTGTTGCTCATGTTAATGCGATTGTTTTTGTCGTAAGTTTTTGGGCTTTTCTGTTTTTTTGTTAACAGTCAATTTGATTATGTAGGCGAGACGTTTTTTGGTGATCGTTTTTGCGTGTGCTCATTTGAGAGGAAAATATTATTTGCATTGCAGATCCTCGTAATCAGTTTTTATTCAACAAAAATATTGCCATTTTCATACCCGAGACACTCTATGTCGAGGGTATATTGGGTTTGTGGGGTTGTGTGTAATCCCAGAACCAGTCGAGATAGACTCCACAACATGTATGCATAAAAAAGTGATCAGCGTCACCAGGAGATTCGATCAATTCGATTCGACACGTGTCTGTCTGTCTGTCTGTCTATCCGTATGAAGCTTTCTTATCGAAAGAGTTGAGCTACCTTCACAAAATTCTGTATGCGTATTGGCGGGGGCAAAAGTAAGAACATTTTTGACCATGGAGCTTAATCGGGCTGTTTTAAGGGGTATCTCCAGTAACAGGGACTGTTATCGAAACCATTGAAACTACTGTAAAATCAGAATTTATTGAAATATTTTGATGCAATTTGATATTTGAAGACATTTAAAGGCATTTAATTTTATTAAAAAATTGTAAAAGTGGGCGTGGCAAAAAGCCTATTTTCATAAAGTTTTCCATAGTCGGCTTATGAGGCTCCTTTATGGTTTTGAAAATTTCCATAAACCTTTGTCTTAATAGCCGTTATCTTGTAGCCAATTTTAAGAACTCTTCGAAGTTGTGATTTTGCTAAGGCCTCAAAAAAACAACGCCTTGGAGCCTTAAGGGAGACCAAACGAGTCATTTTTTAAAAAGCAAAGTCCAAGCTGACTCTTAAAAAGCATTTTTGCTTCTGTCGGAGCGACTTGGGAGTATTAACGCTCCGGAAAAGGGGTCTTTAGGAGGTCCGTGCGGACTCTTATCGTTGGGTGGGTTGTTAAACTTTTATCTGTGTCGGATATTATAATTTCAGGCTCGTCTTACTATAACACCCTTACTTGTTTCTTCTTTTCAGCTTCCTTTAATCAAACTCATTGAAATTCCTTGCAAAAAAAAAAAGAAATATACAAAACACTTCCGGCTTAAGTACCTACACAATAAAATAATAATCAATCTGGCCGAGCGTGCCCAGAAGTTAATGTCGAAAATATTTAAAATTTTTTAAACTACATATGCACATATGTATATATGTATGTGTGTAGGGGCTGTCGCAATAGACTTTGCGGCTCTGATTTTATTGCTAGCAAGATGACTCCATTGGTCACACACGAGCTTTCGTAATTCTATACTTCTCTTCTTGCTATTGTAGACTAAACATGAAGCAAAAAAAAAAAACAATTCTCCAGAGCTCCATGCCTGATAATTCGAGACAATCTGAGCGTGAGAAAGTCGATACCGAGCGAACAGGTGCCAACGAATAATTCTTTGTTGTAATTCAATGTCGCTACATATGTAAGGCAAAGCATATGATAACAGACTTAATTATCAACATTCGATGTTCATTAAGTGGAAGAAAACGAATTCGATCATCCTCATTATGTACATAGTTTACGATTCGACGAAAATACGTTGTTTACAAATAAATGTCCCTTAAATAATCTTCTCACATCCGGCTATAATCGTTGTCAATCGTATGCGAATTCCAATCTCACGCGTATCACTCATTCATAGATTCAAACTCAACTCCAGACAGTATGCTGCCGCAGTAACGATCCCGCAATCGCGAATTTGCAATCTGAAATCAGGAATCGATAATCAGTAGACTGCGATCGCCGCTTTCAGTTCTGCCTGCGATCATTCTGCTATCATCTTACCAACTGACTTTCAACACACACGCGGAGAGAGAGAGAGAGAGAGAGAGAGAGAAGAGAGAGAGAGAGAGAGAGAGACAGCTACAGATAGGGAGCCGTCGAAATATAAATATAAATAAACAATATATAAATTATTCATTAAGTCGCTGAGAAAGCGCTCAACAGAAGGCGATACGTACGATAATGTACGAGTATGTTCACGTCTTCGATTGTGGCGTGTCACTGTTGTTAAATGAAAAATTGCAAACCCTGCGCATGCGCAGTGTCTCACGGTTTCCTTTCATTCATAAAAATGCGCAACGACAATCGATGCCGCCACGCGCACCGCCTGACCAGTTTTCAGGTCCCATCATGAGCTTAAATGAGAGAAGAAAAAACAAAGAAAAAAACTCTTCAATTCAATCGGATCTTTTGAGTTCGATGCGATGCGGTGCGGCTTGTGTGGAGCATGTGCAACAGCATGACTCTGCGTACGTGCCACGGTACCCGCTCAATCGTTCGATCTTAGCTTTAAGATCCTTTTCATGTCATTCTGTCGCCATTCGACTTTGGAGAGAATATTTTTTTTCTTCTATTTTTGTATTTTTGTTGTTTACTTAGCGCTTTTGAAGTTGTGAATCAAGTTGTGACAAGTGTCGTTATCAGTTATGATATCGCTGAAAGTGTGAAGAATAATAATTGGGTCCATAAATAACTTTCCGCAATACATATGTATATCATCAACAGGGCCATTGAGCAGTTTTATCTATCTGTTTTCCTTTTTTTTTTATTTAAATGATCTCATTCGGTGCTCTTCTATTTGAAGACACTCCAATCTTCGACTCAGGGTTCTATGTACTGGAAAGAGCTTGGGATCGATTTCTGCATATCATATCGATCATCATAATTATTAATATTCGAGTAGTTGGTATTCCTCCAGCAAATTGCGATCCAACATGAAAAAAAGGAGGCTGACAAAATTATTGCACCATGACTTGCCTTTTCAATATGAAAGTTACCAAGTTTCGAAGGAGATCCAACAATAGACGGACGGACAGACATACATGTCGAAATCCATTCATTCAGTTTTCGATCTTGATCAAGTCAAGCTTAGTTTTATGTAGCTGGTACAAGATCCGGACAAAACAAATGTTTACGCTGGGTATAAAAATGAGCTGAATTAAATAGAAAAAAATATAATTTGGTTTTCAAGTTATAAACGAAAAGAATCCCGGTCCAGGGGTGAGCACGGGACTAGAAAATGAGAGCTTCGCGGTTCAAAAACTCCACACTCCACATTCAAACGAAAGAAATTTGACAGCGAAACCCCAAAAGGTTTAAAAAAATATTATTGACATTTTAATACACTAACGTAGCCCAGAGGCCAATTGTGCTTACCGCCTCCAAAGTATATAAGATTGTAAGCGACGTGCCTAATAGGCACTGCCTATTAATCGCTACAAATTATACGAGATTGTGAGCGAATTGCCTACCAATAGCTAACGAGTAGTTTAAGTGGTGGTGGTAAGCGTTCACTCTACAAAATGGCGACGCTACACCAAATGTATTCTAGGATGGTATAACAGGTTGGCTGATAAGTCCCCGGCCTGACACATAGATGGCGTCGCTAGTATTAAATGCATATCATTTTTATATAGTAGCAACCTTCAAATGATTCGTGTCAAAATTTGACGTCTGTAAGTCAATTAGTTTGTGAGATAGAGCGTCTTTTGTGAAGCAACTTTTGTTATTGTGAAAAAAATGGAAAAAAAGGAATTTCGTGTTTTGATAAAATACTGTTTTCTGAAGGGAAAAAATACAGTGGAAGCAAAAACTTGGCTTGATAATGAGTTTCCGGACTCTGCCCCAGGAAAATCAACAATAATTGATTGGTATGCAAGCGTGGTGAAATGAGCACGGAGGACGGTGAACGCAGTGGACGCCCGAAAGAGGTGGTTACCGACGAAAACATCAAAAAAATTCACAAAATGATTTTGAATGACCGTAAAATGAAGTTGATCGAGATAGCAGAGGCCTTAAAGATATCAAAGGAACGTGTTGGTCATATCATTTATCAATATTTGGATATGAAAAAGCTCTGTGCAAAATGGGTGCCGCGCGAGCTCACATTTGACCAAAAACAACAACGTGTTGATGATTCTGAGCGGTGTTTGCAGCTGTTAACTCGCAATACACCCGAGTTTTTGCGTCGATATGTGACAATGGATGAAACATGGCTCTATCACTACACTCCTGAGTCCAATCGACAGTCGGCTGAGTGGACAGCGATCGGTGAACCGTATCCGAAGCGTGGAAAGACTCAAAAGTCCGCTGGCAAAGTAATGGCCTCTGTTTTTTGGGATGGGCATGGAATAATTTTTATCGATTATCTTGAGAAGGGAAAAACCATCAACAGTGACTATTATATGTCGTTATTGGAGCGTTTGAAGGTCGAAATCGCGGCAAAACGGCCCCATATGAAGAAGAAAAAAGTGTTGTTCCACCAAGACAACGCACCGTGCCACAAGTCATTGAGAACGATGGCAAAAATTCATGAATTAGGCTTCGAATTGCTTCCCCACCCACCGTATTCTCCAGATCTGGCTCCCAGCGACTTTTTCTTGTTCTCAGACCTCAAAAGGATGCTCGGAGGGAAAAAATTTGGCTGCAATGAAGAGGTGATCGCCGAAACTGAGGCCTATTTTGAGGCAAAACCGAAGGAGTACTACCAAAATGGTATCAAAAAATTGGAAGGTCGTTATAATCGTTGTATCGCTCTTGAAGGGAACTATGTTGAATAATAAAAACGAATTTTGACAAAAAATGTGTTTTTCTTTGTTAGACCGGGGACTTATCAGCCAACCTGTTATGATGTGTTGCGGTTCAACGCTTCTGTGAGCAGCATTTTGGACGCTGGGTAAGAATCGAAAAAATTTAATTGGTATTAAATTTATTAATAAACTATTTTCAACGATTATAATAGGACCGAAAAAAGAGTCGAGAATATCCACAAATATGATGGGAAATGTATTTGGAAATGATACCGAATATGACTCTTAAAGAAGAAATGCTGATCTGATAAACAAAAAATGCTAACTTGCTGCTAGTGAAAGTTTCACAATATCCATCAATTGAATGTCAATTTAAAAATAGTAAGGGGATTCCCCTAATATTGTATTTTCCTTTTGAAAGTCTTAAAGACCGTGTCCATTTCATGTTGTAGTTGTTTGTCTTCCCTTAAGCTACGACAACATGCCTCCATAGATCGCATTTTGATCGTTAAAAACATTCCGATTGTAGGAGTCCCTGAATAACAAAATCATTCCCAAACCCATATCGTTCTCTTATCGAATATTATTTTAACGATGTTATGATTTCTCTAATGTTGCCCAACAACAAAATCATAAAAAAAAAATTAAAAAAAATAATTAATTATTAAATTATGCCGGATGTTGACTGTGACTGCAACATTGTTGCTTCTGTTGAGCTCATACATATAAAAATATTTTGACTCCTATCGTTAGAGATCGCATTACAATTCGCAATAAAAAAAAAAAAAACTTAAAAAATTTGTTTATTTGAAATAACAAAAGTTTTAGACACAAGTTGAAAAATGATCAACAACAATAGGAGCAACAACAGCGGCAGCAATGGCAGCACCATGAGTATTGAGCATTACGAAAAATAGGAATATTCACATATGAGGCTCCCTGCTTTCGAGGAGGAAGTAGCATTATGAGCAAAAAGATGTGAAAATGCTTACGAAGCGTAATGGAAGCTACCGCATCGCAATTGTTGCCGCCACTAATGTTGCTATTTCTTTTTATGCATTGTTGTTATTATGGTGTCGCTCTCATTGTTGTTGCCGCAGTTGTTGCTACTGTCGATGTGGTTAAAGTTGAGACTATTTCATCTCGTTTTATTCTGCCACTTATTGCTGACGGCGATGATGACGATGATGGTGATGATGGTGCTGTTGGCTGATGCTCCATGCTCATTGCTGCATAAGCACGGGTGTCGGTTTTTATTATTATTATTGTGCCAGAGTCCCCCACCGAACGCCGAATGCCGAGCGATCGCATGACGTTGGAGCTTCGACGCGATCGTGGGAACTGTTACGCTAAAAAGTGAATCAGAAGCAATTTTTGGCGGGATGATGCCTCGCATTGCTTGGCTTGGTCGTGTGTTTGCAATAAAATAAAATGAAAAATTTGATGCTAAAAGAATTTCATGAATTCCACATCGTCTGTAAATTATGCTGCAGTAATTGTGACTACCCTCAGGGTAAAAGCAAGAGCGACGACTGAGAAAACGATCGTACTTAGCTGGGGGTATATGACGATACTTACTTCATTTGAAATTGGCAAGAGTCATAAGCAATTTCATGTAGAAATTAACACCTTTGAGCTATCTTTAAGTTAGTTTGCCAACAAATAATTGAAGTAAAACTTTGAAAATTACTTTGAAAAATTTCCCTTTCTTCGAGGACCATGCAAACTTTGACCTAAAGAAAAGGCTTTTGGGGTATTAATATGTATGATGTGCTGAAAATTGCACAGCATACTATTAGACATGAAGGATCGAAAATGGATCTGAGGTCTTCAGCAAATTCAGATTAAATATTAGAAGTAAAACCCAGAAAAATGAGCCTGTCCTTGTGCGTTTTCTTTACATTTGCGAGTGCATTAGCATCTCATTTAAATATTGGAATAAATCACTCAGCTTCTAATAATCGCCGGCGTAATCCAGGCTACAATGAAGGGTGGGTCTAAATTTTTTTGAGTTCAAAATTGAAGTTGATTGAAGCCTTATGGCGAGATTTTCAAAGTCATTCTGTCTTAAAGGTGGGACATTGCCTCATCGGCCCCCGTCAAATACGCCCTTGGCACGATAGTTCAGAAGGAAGTTAAAAACAATTTGGCACTCCTTTTATGGAACTGCCAAAGTCCCTTCAACAAGTTTGCGATCGATTCCGGGTACTCCCCGTTTCTCTACTCTTGGTACACGATAGGTCCTTAAGAACCTTTGATTTTAATTGAGGCTTTATTGATGAAAGGATTTTAACTTCACATTTTGACTGTCCTTTTTTAAAAAAATTTGATAAGGAATTTCGCTTGCTTATATTGAAACTCTTAATATGCATCGACTGGGTACCAACATTCAACATTTTCCATGAAGCAGATTATATTATTATCTCTTTTATTTATTTCTCATGCCCTGGCCGTCCCGATCATTTCTTCATATCCGCAATCTTCCACAACCTTGACAGCTCAAATCAACAACTTGCAGCTTCCGACTATCCCACGAGAATCAGTGTCGCATTTGTATCAGCAAAAAACGAAGCGAAAACAAATTCAAAAAAAAAAAAAATATATATATAAATAAATAAACAAAAAGTGTATATGAAGGAAATCAGTAGCTGCAGCAGAGGCTAAATTAGCATCTTTCTTATCCCTTTTCAACTTATTGCAATTTGTTTATTTTCACATTGCCTCAGCTCGCTCAAAGCAGCAGTGTAATCTCACCAAGAAACAACAGCAACAACAGCAGAATGCAACCATCAAACGGGAGCAGAAAATATTGATGCTAGAGCTCAGCGTACTCAGCTCCCCCATTGAGTTGCTCGCTGCAGTGCCGATCATCATGTTGACAACGATTTTCATTCATAAAACCGAATTGTAATCATTTTTCTCAGAAGCTGGTCACTCCACTCGTTCGAGCATGCGACACACTCAGACCGCCCATTGGTTCGGCCAGCTTCAAGTCAGGCTTCGGCTCGGCCCCAACATGCCTTCGCTGCCGCTGTCGTCGTCATTGTCGTCGTTGGTTCTGATATGGCTATGGGCCTTGCGCTTGCCGCACTCGTGCTCCAATGATCGTGCACACGATCGTGTCAACAGTAAGCTTAGTTTGTGTCGGATAAAAATTGCGCTTACTGTCGCATTGACGCTCATTTTTAACGAGAGCGCGAACGTGTCTGGACGTGAGTCCACTGGCGGTGATTTAAATAGCAAAACGCCTTGTCTTGTGAAAAAAGTGAAGTGTGCAATTGTGCGACTCGAAAAGAGCAAAAACAAAAAAAAAAAAAAAAAACAAATTAAAGAAAATTGAAAAAAAAAATTTTTTAAAAAATTTCATCGTGGAAAAGTTATTTTGAATGAGTTTCGCAATGAAAATGACACCGAATCATCATTTCATGTTAAACGGTCTGCCGCTCGAGCCAGTCTCGCGAACCTATCAATATCGGAAGATAATGAAACCGATGCTCGAACGGAAACGACGAGCCAGAATTAATAAATGCCTGGACGAGCTCAAGGACTTGATGACGGGCACTCTTCAAGCTGTAAGTCGGGATTATAATTTATTTTTTTTTTTTTTAAGGATTTCCGGTTACAAAAATCAATTGACGTATTTCCAATTATTCCTAGCAGGATGGCGAGAATGTTTCGAAATTGGAAAAAGCCGATATTCTCGAGCTGACGGTACGACATCTGCATAAGCTGCGAGAGAGTAATGCACTATTTCTGCGACGCAACGAAACCATAAACATGGATAAATTCTGGGCAGGATTCCAGCATTGTGCCGCTGAGGTTTCGCAATTTCTCAATAAATACGATCGGAGCATCAGCGGTGACCTAATCAAATACATTGCCAACTATATTCCAAGCATTGCCGCGACGGCAGCGGTGGCGAATGCAGCAGCGACACAGCTACATCAACCGCCGTGGTGTCAACAGCATGCAGGAGAGAACAAGAAAGGCTCCAGGCATATGCGAATCAATTTCCTTTAAATGTCGGCAAACCGTCGAAACCACTCAAATATGATGCTCCTTCAGCGTACGAGCAACGACGACGTCATGCGACGACGACAGCCGGCGGCAATGAACGATTGCATCCCTATGCAAGAAATGCTGTCAGTACCGATGAAACACTCAGCGACGGCGACAGTGATGGAGACTCTGCCAGTGTATGGCGTCCTTGGTGAGACTGACGAGTGGCAGGAGGGGGGTGGTGAACTCCTTCTTGTTATATATATTTAATATGAAAGCAGTGCGAGCGTGTATAATGTTTAATTGCAAGAAATTCTGAAACGAAAAAAAATTTCAACAAAATTTTCAAATGATTTCAATTTAATCTTAAGAATTCAATAATACCTTTAAGTGAAGAATTTGTTTTTATTATGAATAAGATGAAAATAAAAATAGAAAAATATAAATCATTGAACTGATCGTGTACCTAAAGGCTAGTATATTCATTGTACTCCCTGCTTGCGGACACTCCTTTAAGGAGGGCACCCCTCTTGAACGGACACTTTTCGGGAATACTCTGATGTTCCTGCTTCTCAAATAGTTCCCTCTTAGGTGGACATCTCTGTGAAGAGGACATTCTTTTTGGTCCCGTAGGTGTCCGCTTAAGAGAGAGTACCCTGTATGAATTTAGATAAATATGAAGGCATCCAGAACTGCCCATTCAGTAATGTTGAAGGACCTGCGACTGAAGAAACTCTTATTAACTCTGCAGATCTTCAATGATGGCAACTGTGCCAATAAATTATTTCATTTCACTATTCGCAAATAATAAACGAATTAATTTATTCAATGGACGACTTCATTCGAAGTCGAAACCGCGGCTTAACTTACCAATTTATCGAAAATCAACTCAGATGAAAGTTGCAATTATTTATTCTTTTTTTTCATGAACTTTTTATTTGATTTTATTTTAATTCAATATGCAATAAGCCAAATTTATTTATATTTAGAATAATTTTAAAAAACCATCTTTTTTTTACGATAATATTTCGTATTTCCTTTCCTTTCTGTGCGGCAAACATGGTATTTTTTTTTCTTTTTTTTACATTTGCGCGTGCGCTAGCGTCTCATTTAAATATTGGAAAAAATCGCTCAGCTTCTAAGAATTTATCGTGTTGAATGGCAAAGGCGTAATCCAGGCTATGATGGAGGGTGGGTCTAATTATTTGAAGTTTAAAATTAAAGTTGATTAAGACTTATGGCACGATTTTCAAATTAATTCCGTCTTAAGAGGGTTGTCTCCTTTGCGAGGACTTTTATGGACCATTTTTTAAAGAAATTCTTGACAGAAAACGAATTGAGCTTTTTCAATTTTTTGTTTTCATTGTGTTCAAAATTTATGAATTTTGTAACGAAACACTTTTTTATGTGAAAGCGCTCCAAAGAGTTATCGGCCATAAAAGTGGAGAATTTAAAAAATAAAGTGTAGTGCCGGCGGCAACGATTTCTCGTCTCCAAAATGTCTGATATTAAAAAGAAAAGTGGAGTTGTAATCAGTACAGTTAGTGTAAAAAGAAAATTAGTAAAAAAATTAGTTAAAATTATGATTGAGCTTGACCCGATAATGGTGACAATTTTGCGTCGAATCCATTTTGTTTCATTAAAATCGGGCCAGTTGAACTGGATAAATCGTGGCCACCAGTTCAAAGCAAGTGGTGAGGCAACGCAAAAATTACTCGTTTGAGCGCAGACCTTACTCGACCGAGAAGGCAATATCTTCTAAACTATTTTGAATTGCAAAAAATCCTTTTGACACGATATTTTCGATAACATCCAAGTTTAAAAAAATAAAGAAAAAAAATCGACAAAAATTTTTGTCGAAGGAGACAACCCCCTTAAACGAGGGATGGTGCCCGTCAAATACGCCATTGCTTAAAGCTATGTTCAACTGAATAGGAGTCTAATGAAAAGTAACAAATATAACGTTTTTGTTCTTTAGCCACGAGGACCTTTTGTTCTGTCGTATATTTTTTTGTCCTTGACAGCACTGCTATTCGATTAAACACAGCTGTACATATTCAAATGAATTTCTGAAATTGATTTCCTTTCTGTGCGATTTTTCCCATCCTTTTCTTTTGCGATAATTCAATAATTTTGTTTGGTTTTTTTTTTACAATTACGCTTTTCAAATTAGGAATAATTTCTTCGTTTTTTTTTTAAACATATCACGTCTTAAACGAGCATAAAATATTTTTCTTATTTCGTAAAATATTATTCGGAAAATGTTTATTCGTTTTTCGTTTTGTATTGCTTTCGAATTAAATGTTTAACTTTTTGATTATTTTATTACTTTCAACTTCTTTGGCTTTAATTTATTCTTACAGCTATTTTTGTTTTCGAATTGCGAGCATCCTTTTATTTAGGGCTTCTCGTTTGTTTTTCATTTTCTTTCTTTTTTCTTGAATACTTTTGCTTCAATCGATGTTTGGTTACTTACTTCCTTTTGTTTCTAAACGTCTTAACTTATTTACAATTCTATTTTGTTTTACTTTGTTTTGTTTTGTTTTGCTTTGTTTTGTGTCGGCTTTTGTTTTTCTATTAAATTTCATTAGCAAGAATTTTAACGACACTTAACTTGAGTGATGTCTTAAAAGCTAAGCGGACCACTTGAAAATTCAATATAATATTTAAGTACGTTACGTTAAGTGATAAAGTTAAAGTTAAGCGTTCAAATTGATTGTTGCAGCTATAAATGTGTCTGAATTTGCTATGCTGTTAGCGAAACTTTATTCTTTATGTTTGAACTAGTCTTCAAATTTATTTTAAATTTTTTTTAATATAAATATATATATATGTATATATGTAAATATAAGTAGATAAGGGTTTACTGTGAATAGAAAAGGCATACGAACTTTGTGCTTTTAAAGTTATTTATAGACTATGCTTTATCGAGGCAATACCATCGATTCGAATGAGCTTCATCAAAAATTAATTTCTCTTTGCCATTACAGTGTACGGTGGTCTTCTCTGAGAGAAGAAATATTTTTCTTGAATCCAAGCTCTTTCACATTGAAGACAACTGAAGAAAGCAGATGATTCGTGAAGTTAAGTTAAGTTGCCCTAAGTGAAGACTAACTGAGTTTGGAGACTAGTTAGCGTATTCTCTCGTTGATCGGACTCGTCTTAATAAGTTAGACATAATTATCGTGTCAAATTTATATGGATGACCTTAATTAATGGCGGAGTCAGGGTAGTGCTCCTTCCTTCCTTTTCTACCATTTTTATTTGAATTTTAAGGACGATAAAAGTCTCAGAGAGATGGGCGTTAAACTAAAAAAAAAAAAAATTATTTTGAAACAACAATTATCAATATGGGCAATTCCGCCCCCAGATTTTTTCGTACGTCCGCGACACATTTTCCAACATTTTCCTTCCAGTTTTCTTTGTAATTTCATAGTATTTTGGTAGCTTTACATGTGGTGCAGAAGAAAGCCAAGCAAATTCTGCTTCGAAATGTTACCAACACAAATGCAAGTATTTTGATGTTCACTCACACATACATATGCGATTTCCAACGTGCAAGAGAGGGACAGTTGCTACATGTACACAGAATGTTTTCGAATAAAGTTCCCGATGCCCATTTAGCTTTACCAAGAAACATTCCTGGAACAATTCTGAGAAAATTTGGAAAATTTACCAAAAATGTGATTTGCTTTGAGATTTCTTAAAGTTTTAGTTCCCATAAGGATAGCAAGAAAACATCGCGGTCGCGAACATGCGACAAAAATACTGGGGGCAAAAATTCATACCTCCCTCCGAATTGCGAAAATTCATAAACGAAGGCGAGAAAATAATGACTTTATAAGAATTCCGTACTTCAAATACCCTCCCGAAATTTTTCTTTTGACGTACGGCGCTCATAGATTGAATTATAAACACCAAAAGATATTTCAAAAAAAAAAAGGGTTTTTTTTATAGTGGATAGAGGACCGATAGGAAAATGAATCCCTCTCTGCTGATATTCATTAGTTGTGCCCTCTTAAAATGTTCGAGTGTTGATTTTTTACCTACAAAGGTGTATTCACAAATCAGTGTCGATAAGTAAATTCATCGATATTTTTACTCCATACCTATTGACCCATACGGCATGTTATATTGCTTCTGCAAGAATAATGTTGCAGTAATATTATAACAATGTAAAAGTTATAATATTGAAAGTGTAACAGTGCTGTAATGTTGCAGCAGTGTTGCCATTTACAATATTAATAATAAAATGTTGCTACAATATTGCATATATAATACCAATACATATATAATGAAAAGGCGGACATTCACATATTGCAGCAACATTACTGCAATGTGCAATATTGCAGAAGCAATACTGCTGCAATATTGTAGCAATTTAAAATGCCGACTGGGGAATTCCAATTTCACATATCTTTTACTATGTTAGCCCGGGCGCCGTCATTCGATGAGACCCATTAAAATTCGATTTTTCCTCATAAAAAAGGAAAATAAGTAAAATATTACGTACCTACTTTGTTCTTTTTTTCACTCATTTCGATAACGTTGATGGGTTAAAATGACTAATCGAAAATCGAAAAAATGACAACAAAAGAATATTTTGACAAACGTATGGACGTGAGTGCGCTGTAAACCATGATTTCTAAAATCACCTTAAAAATATTCTCCACTTAATAAAGTAAGTTTTCCCTAGGTTTTTTTTTTTTTTTTGTTTTTTGTAGAAATCCCAATATGAATTTGGATTTTCCGGAGTGTAAACTCGTTTATTTGTTCCTTTTAAATCGCAAATACGATAACGGCAACAAAATATCTAGAACAGAATCTAAAAGTAACAGCTTTCTCAAATTTATTTAATTTTAATTATAAATTTCAATTTAAAAATCAAAACACAAATTTTTCCGAAAATTTCATTTAAACAGCCACAAAAAAAAAAAAAAAAAAACAGAAAAAAACACATCAGAAGAAAAATTGCGAAAAATAATTGGAAAAGCGAAAGTCATTTTCAAAAGTGCACACGAACAATTACGGCTCAGTTATAGTATACAAATATATATCAATAATAAATAAAGTTAAAGTCATATAAAAAATATATATATATATATATGTAGGTATATACTTAGTTAAAATATTTGCATACTTTTGTGTTTATTTGGTTCGAGTTGCGAGATAAGTTGATTGAGGGTAGTCATATTTGGATGTAGAGTTTTTCGTTTATCCGTTTTAATTTGAGTTCATTTAATTATTTATTTATTAATTGTTTCATTTATTTATTTATTTATTATCTTTTTACGTATTTTTTTTAAATAGTTTTGTTTTGTTTGTAGAAAGCTGAGCCACATATAAAATAGAAATTATTTTAGTATGGTGATTAATTCTGAAAAGTGTTTGAGTGTAGAAAGTGTTACTGCTGTGAGGTAATAAGAGGTTGAAAAAGTTCAGTTTTTTTTCTTCTTTTGATTCGTGTGTAAAGAGCGAGAGAGAGAGAGAGAGAGAGAGAGCGAGAGAGAGAATTTCTTTTGATCTAAAATGTGTTTAGTTAATTGTTAGTATATATTTATAAAATTAGAAAAAATATTTACATAAATATCATGCATTTATAGAGAGGAATTAAATAAGCGTTAAACATGCACACAAACTAGTTTATCGTATAAAGATTTTAAAAGCACTAAATCAATTTAATAAAGATTAATTTTCGTAAGTTGAAGCAATTCGTATATTTATGTAAATAAAGTTATGAAAAAATATTTAGGTGTATATTGAATAAAAAGAAACAGCTTTATCGATGCTCCTTGGGCTAAAGCCTAAGTTGGTCTTGACTGAACGTGGTTTTATTTAAGAATTTGATCCGTAGATACTTAAGTTTAAGTTATTTAAGTCAAGTTTAACAAGGCTAGTTCGTGCTTAGGATAGATTTTTGTCACGAAAATTCGTAGTTTAAAGGTGAGAAACGTTAAGGGCAAGGGGATGGTGCTCACCTGTACCGCCAACTCGTTTATAAGTAGTTACACATTCGAGCAACTATCTCCGCTAATGTAAAGAGCTCTACGCTTAAATTGGGTTATGAATACTAAGATTTTGTTCTGTCAAGCTGGGAAGGTAGGCCTACTGATCGAACCAGCTGATTCATTAAAATAAGTTTATTTGCGTCACGACTAACTAAACTTTAAGTCCATCTTAGCCAATATTGCGACTTCAGGGGAATCCCCCAATAAATTATGAGAACTTTGTGGTCATTAGAGGAGACTTAGAGGCCTTTTGCGAAATGTTTAGGGAACCAAGTTTACGGTTTCAGAATATTTTTTAATAAAATTTATCAGATTTTTGTCGTTGTTTCCAACTCGGTTTAAGAACTTTGAAAGTTAAAATTTGTGAATATATTCTTTTAGTTTTCAAGTCGGTTGAACTCAAAAAAATCCCTTTGCCATATTCGAATTTTTCAAAAATTTTGAAATAATATTTGTAAGCCTGGTTTAAACTCTCCTGAAGGCTGCCCTTGGAAAGTCTAAACTTTCGAAAATCTTAAACTAGGTTGAAGACTATGAATCAAATTGGATATAAGTAGGGCTCGGATTTTGTTGAATTTTATAAATTTAAAGCATACTTTATGGGGCAAAATTTTTTCTTACCAACATTTTGCGAATAAGTCTAGCGAAATTGAACTTCAAACCGCTTTTATTACTTCATAACAATTCATATTAAAGGTAAAAATCGATTTCAATCGTATCTTTATGTGAGATGAACAAAATTTGTACTCCATAAAGTATGCTTTAAATATATAAAAGTCAACAAAAGCCGAGCCCTGGATATAAGTAACTTTCCCCGTAAAAACTGTCAACTGTCTCTTAGCAAGCTGCAAGGAGCTTTAATAGTGAACAATTACATAAACATAAAAATTTCAATTTACACTTTCAATAAATTTTCATAGCCATCTACGATAAGAAAAAACTTTGCAACTTTTAATTGATAATTTGGATTAAAATAAAATTTAATTCAACCATGACAACTCAGTAAAAGAAAATTCTAAAATATTATTTAATCAATTTACCAATAATCAATGCTTCCACACACAAAATTTCGTCAGCAAATTTTTCATTTGAAAAGCGACTTTCGTCCTTAGGCTCGGTTAGTTTTTCTTCAATTGGTTTCGAATAAAAAAGCTTAGATTTCTATGCAAGAAGTTGATTCAAATATGTTAATTTCAATTTTAAATTTTTAATGAAAAAGCAACGCTGATTAAAGATTACGATTAAGATTACGTCTATGATTAGTTAAGATTGGTGTTAGATTTTGTCATAAATATTTTATATATATAAGATATTTATATATGCCCCTCTTTCGCGCATATCCCTTTCTTTAGCCTTGATTTTAGCAAGCTTAGCACACTACTTGTTATGGCACGTCTTTGCGTAAAAGCACCTTTTTTGTTGAAGATAATTAAAATATTTTTTAAACCAAAATTAAAGGTTCTCCTGCTTAGAAAGAAGGTCACCATTAAAAGGGGTTAGTGAAATTTTAAAAATACAAATAAAAATAAAAATAATTCTTTGAATTTGGTTTTCCATTGCTTTTTAAAATGCACCTTTGTATTCGACCTTTATACAGCTATGTATGTATGTATGTTAGTAGATAAGAAAGCGCGTACGTTTGCATTTATTAATTTGTTTTTTTTTTTTAAATATTTTTCATTCTAAAGACCTTAAAAGTATTTTCATGTATGTGTGTATTTGTGTGTTTGTATGCGTGCGTCTGTATTTATATAGAAATTTTGTGTGAATCATGGCCTTACGAAAATTCTTCACGCCTTCAACTTTCAAAACATTTTTCATCCTCGTTTTTACTGCTTTCTCTCAGCATTCCATGAAGCCATAATTATTCTATATGCTCGTTAGATTTAACTACACTTTATGCCTTTCAACTACCGCATTTTGATTTGATTTTTGTATTTTGTATCGAAGATGTTAACGTATTTGCAAAGAATTTTCCTTTCCTTTTCTTTTTCTTTCTTTCGTTTCGTTTTGCTAGAGGGTTCTGTTTTTGGCTCGTTTAATCACCTGCTGAATTAAACTAAGACTCTTTTGGTTAATCACCACCTAAACTTAACGCCTGAACTATACGTGGATCAGCTTTACTACCCTCACGAAATTCTTCTAACGTCAAACGGTCATCGTGATTTTTATCCATTTGATCGAAAATTTTATCCACGCGCTTTTGCGGCGTATTTTCATCCTCCGTTTGAGGTTGTTGTCCCTGAAAAATACGCAAATTGAAAAATTCCCTTAAAAATCTGATATCATAAAAGTCTGACCGAATACTTACAACCATCTGATATATTGCATCCACAATATTGTACATCTCTTCTCGCGTTATATAGCCATCATTATCAACGTCGTATAGTCTGAATGCCCCTGTGAATTTTTAAAGACACAAATTCGTGTAAGAGTTTAAGATGAAGAAATAAAGTTGAAACTCAAAAAAAAAAAACGTATTAAAATAAATTTTAAAAATTTTTAATTTTTTCTTCTCATCTTCTTTTCTTCGTTCCAACTTCCCATTTTTTTTCCCAAAATCGAAAAAAAAGAAAACCTTCAACAATTTGTTTGCATTAAGCGCTGCTCAGATTTCCTAAAAACGAAAGAAGCTAAACATCTGTCAACATGCTATTGACAGTTAAGATGTTGCTAACGATAGTGCTCAAGCATGCTACACAGCAACTTGTTTACATCCGCTGATGGAATCATTTTAAGTCTTTTACAGTATTTAAATGGACAGAAAACGTTTTTGTTAAGAAAACTTAAGAAAGGAAATAGCAAAATCTGCAA
Source organism: Chlorops oryzae (assembly GCA_020466095.1). Lineage (NCBI taxonomy): Eukaryota > Metazoa > Arthropoda > Insecta > Diptera > Chloropidae > Chlorops > Chlorops oryzae. The sequence goes on along the minus strand of CM035808.1, from coordinate 20,434,007 downwards.
TTCTCACTCTTGGAGAAATAATGAATAATACGTATCTTATTTCACATTAATTATATACAATCTAAATTAATATTGACAACAAAATCCTTACTCCAATGCAAGGCTATTATCACCAGTTCAAACATCCATAATGCATAAAAGTAATTGATAATGACACTTACAATGAAGTTTCTCATCAAGATTGCCTCGTGATGTAATCGATAGCGCTCTGATGAATTCCTCGAACTCAATGGCTCCATCCTGTCAAGTGTCATCGATGTGAAGTGCGTCAAACGGTGACGAAATCGAAGATTAAATACACACAAATGAATGGAAAAGTCAATAGAACAAAATGAAATAAAAAAAATAAATAAAAAATAAATAAAATATGTAAAGAGAAGATAAATAGAAAATGTAAATAGACGACAAGGGGTCATTAGTAGTCGCAAAAAAGCTCGAATTCCAGAGGGATATACAATAATAGTTACTCGGATACTTACATTATTTTCATCGAAAACGCGAAATACCAGCGATGCAAATTTACTGGGATCACCTTGTGGAAAGAACTGTTTGTAAATTCTTATAAAACCCTGTAAGAGAAATTTTAACGAAAAGACAAACAGAAAAAAAAAATAAATAAATAAATGAGCGCTTAGGTCAACAAGAAAATTACATAAAATAATGAAGCATACTTTTCGGGGTAAATGCTTGAAAATGTTTGAAATTTTCCGAAAGTGCCTTAAATGAAAATTTAGAATAACAAAAGAAGAATAAGAGCATAAAATTTAAGAAGCTTATGTCTCGAGTATTTATGCTTTCGGTGAGTGTAAAGAAAAGTCCACCAATGGAAAGAAAATCCCACGCCCTTGCAATGGTTTTTCTTTTTTATTTTAATTATTTTTTCCGTTTTCCCTAGAATTTTTATTGCTTTTACTTACTTGTTCTGTGAGTAAACCGTTCGGACAGTCTTTTAAGAATCCTTTGTGCCTTTTTTTTGGTTTTTTTTTTTTTTGGTTTGATTTGCAGTCATTAGCGAAAGAGGCAAGAAGTGCGAGTTTCAATTTTGTATAAAGTAAGAAGGCGAAGACGAACCGGAAGAGGAAAGGAAAAAAAAAGAGAAATTAGAAAGATCAAATTATATATTTCCTTAGATAAAGCATGGAAAGATTAAATATTTATTAATTTAAATTAATGATAGAATTACGAAAAAAAAAAAACATAATCCAACTGTGCTCGCCTGTAATTAAATCCACGGGGAAGAATGTCTTACACTAGTTTACAAAATTTTTTCTCAAAAGAACTCAATACACTGTTCTTGTGAAATTATATATAATATTTTATATAACTATATATTATATATTATATAAATAGGTATAGGTCGAAACTCGCTAAAACGAACTCTTCTATAACGAATTTCCATTTAAAGCGAATCTTTTCAAGGCGTTTTCGTTTCATTTTTAGCGCCTTTTTTCTCCTTATAACGAATTCTTCTCACTGTAACGAATTTTTTTTCCAGCCCCTTGAAATTCGTTATTGAGAGTTTTGACTGTATTGAGAGATTTTGAAAGTGAATATCTCATTTTCTTTGGCGAAAAATTATCTTGAAACAAAATATTCAGAAAAACTTCTCGAAATAACATGTCTTCTTTTAACTCTCTAATTCCTGGCTCCGTCTCTAGACTTTCATTGTTTCAAAGATTCTTATAACAGACCGCTCCATAAAGACCAAAAAAATTTTTTTTTCATTTTAAGAATACCAAAGTCTGTCGTAAGAACGCAGTAAGATCTTTTGAGAAATTTAAAAATACTTATTTGTAAACTAGTGTTATCAATTAAGTCTTTGGTAATTCGACTTACCTTTTTGGGATGTCATTAGGGATTGCTGATAGAACGATTTCGTCATTAAAATATCATTTGCAATCAATTTTGAATACGATTCATTGCAACAGTTTCTTAAGTAGTGTAGGCTGTAGGCTTGTAGGTAGGCTTGTGCTAATCACCTGTGATGTTAGTTATGATTTACTGATAGCTTAGTTCATTATCTAAATTTATTCAGTAATTAAATTCTGTCTCATCAACAAAAGCCTTTAATTCGCTCTTAAATCTGACAGACCAAAAATTATAATATGAATTTAAATAAATTAATTTGAGGATATTTTTTCAAGCAAAGAAATTCTTCATAGAAGGACTGAATACAAATGGGTCTTACTTAAAAAAAAAATTTTTTCCCCCTCAAAAGTCGTGGTTTGATCACGACATGAAGCCTTAAATGGGACTTACCCAAAAAAATAATATATGATAACTAAAAGACCTTATGCCTAATGAAGAAAACCTAGGTTGATTACTACGAAAATATTTTAAAAAATAATAATTTCACTCACCATTGTCGTATTTCCTTTTCTGTGACTGTAAAGAGATAGAGAGAAAAATATTGGCTTTAAAATTACATTAATCAAATTGCAACATATGTATATTGTCACCTGCTCTGTGTTTATAACTGTGGCAAAAAAACAAAAAACGTGCTCGCTCGAACGCTAACTGCTTATTATAAAAGAAGGACATAAAAAAAGGGAAAAGTTTTTTCAAAGCTCCTGTGGCATGTATGCATTTGTGTGTAGTGGAACGAATGGAGTTGGGACTGATTAGCTTCAATGTTGCTTTAAATTAATACATGTGGGAAGAATGACATAATGTTTTTGTCTGACATAAAATAAAAACTCTTACGCAATATGTGCCCCCAACAAGCAGGAACCAATTATCCTTATCATGAACAACCGCAACCAACAATTGCGCTCAACATTTTATGTTGTTTTTATTAGTTAATATTAATTAATTTTCCGTCATTATGCCTGGCAACATGTTTGTTGCCCATTGTTGTAGATAGATTTTTGAGTATTGGGAATATTTAGGAATTATTAATATCAAGAAGGTTGGAAAAACTCAGTGATAAGTTCTAGTTTATTCTTGACTTTTAGTGTTAGAGCCAAAAAATCTAATCAATGATGAAAATTGCTTGTGACTGTCCTGTGTCCCTGTGTGTGCAGACCCTGGAATCTTTTGAGGATTTTCATAATTTTTGTACGCCTTAAGCTAGGCCGCGGCTAAATGACATCCCATCCAACTCAAAAGAGTCCACAAGGCACTCCTAAGGACCCCTTTTCCGGAGTATAATGCTCCGACAGCAGCTCTAAATGAGCGTTTTTATTTTTTCGGAAGAAAAGAGCACGGAGCCTAACATGGAAAGGTGTACCTTTCGATATCTGTAATTTTGTCTTTCATGATTGTTAGGAGTCTTGTAAGAGGTTGTTTGGACTCTCTTTCGGTTATAAATTTTTAAAAATGACTCGTTGAATCTTCTCAAATGCTCCAAGGCGGTTTTTGTTTTTGATGCCTTTACAAAATCACTACTTCGAAGAGTTCCGTTGGAAGACCTTTTACATTGAGCACTTTAAGAGTTTTAAGTGGAGTCCTTTAGCACTCTCAATTGGAGCACTCCGAATATTTTTGGCTGGGCTAGGGCTTAGTCCTTTGATAAGTCGGTTTTTCTTATGAATGCCTTAATTATCCACGGTTAAGACTTATACAGCATAATCAATAATAAATGAGAAAAATTTAAATTTCAGTTTTAACTTCTCTACTCGTACTTTATTCATGTTTAATGTCATTAAATCACTTCAATACAAAAACCAAATGCATATTTCAATCACTTTTTATGTAATCAAAACCGAGAAAATGTTGCACTTGCAGCTTTACTTACGGCAAAACAATGTTTTTCCAACACCGAACCCAATTTACTTTATATATATATATATATATACAGGGTGTTCCGTACTAACGTGCTTTTCTTTATAGGGTTGGTAGAGGGGGTCATTGTGAACAAAAAATCGTATGAGAGGGGGGGGTCTAAAATGTAACCCTGAGGAGTTATAGGGCCTTAAAGTTTTTAGGCAGTGAGTCGAGAAAAATAATTCTCCCACGATAATGGTTTATCGTAGGGAAAAAACTGAAATGCAGTTTGAAAGCTAATTGTATGGGCTTTTAAGAAAAATTAAGTTGCTGGTCAAAATTTGAGCCATTGAGGGAAAAATAAACGGTCAAAGTCAAAAATTCTGAAAAAATTTTCATTTTTTCGACTTTGAGAGCCATTTTGGTATGAAAAAGGTCGTATTAACACATACTTTTCTAATTTTTTTCCAAATCTACGTTAAATTTCCTTTAAAACGTTGGTACATTTGTCATACCTTGTTAGCGGTTTAACCTCAGGAAAAATAGGTTTCAAAAACAAAAACAAACTTGAACTTTTTTTATTCAATTTAATTTTATTTGTAAACAGAAGATATTTGTCGAGTTAGCCATGATCATTTATGGAAAAGTCTTTTGTAAAATAAGCTTTGAGTTATTTTGGAATTCCAAAATGGCATATTCCAGTGAGGAATATGCTGACATGGTGTTCATTTTGTGCACAGGAGTAAAATGGTATGGATGGAGACGTTCCTTGTGAAGGATTCTCCATACCTGAGTTTGTGAGACTCCAGTTCTTCCGCTTATTCGTCGAATGCTTATGGATGGGTCCGCTCGAACAGCTTGCAAAACATTTTCTTCTTCTGCAACATCCCTAACTGCTACACCAACATCAACTCTAGGCCGTGCAAAAGAGCCACATTCGCGAAGGCGTCTGAAACAGTTTCCAAATGTTCTTTCGTGGGGTACTGTACGTTCAGGAAATCGCCTAGTGTACTCCCTGCGAGCTTCTGCCTGGTTTCCGTTTGCAAACCCCAAAATGAACACCATGTCAGCATATTCCTCACTGGAATATGCCATTTTGGAATTCCAAAATAACTCAAAGCTTATTTTACAAAAGACTTTTCCATAAATGATCATGGCTAACTCGACAAATATCTTCTGTTTACAAATAAAATTAAATTGAATAAAAAAAGTTCAAGTTTGTTTTTGTTTTTGAAACCTATTTTTCCTGAGGTTAAACCGCTAACAAGGTATGACAAATGTACCAACGTTTTAAAGGAAATTTAACGTAGATTTGGAAAAAAATTAGAAAAGTATGTGTTAATACGACCTTTTTCATACCAAAATGGCTCTCAAAGTCGAAAAAATGAAAATTTTTTCAGAATTTTTGACTTTGACCGTTTATTTTTCCCTCAATGGCTCAAATTTTGACCAGCAACTTAATTTTTCTTAAAAGCCCATACAATTAGCTTTCAAACTGCATTTCAGTTTTTTCCCTACGATAAACCATTATCGTGGGAGAATTATTTTTCTCGACTCACTGCCTAAAAACTTTAAGGCCCTATAACTCCTCAGGGTTACATTTTAGACCCCCCCCTCTCATACGATTTTTTGTTCACAATGACCCCCTCTACCAACCCTATAAAGAAAAGCACGTTAGTACGGAACACCCTGTATAACACATTTTCTTATCCTTCCAAACTTTCCCCAGACTAACACTTACAACCAACTGTTCTTTTTTGCTTTCAAGCTCGCTTGAACCTTAGAGGAAATTTTCAAGAAAAACCCTCAAGCTTTTTCGCTTGTCATTGCTTTTCTTTTGCACTTCCCGCTCCACTTTTTAATCGGTTATTTATGTCCATGGAATTGTGATTTATGAAGTTGGTCTAAGGTCTTCTCCTTTTTCCATTCGTTTCTTACTTTAATTTCATTTTCGCATTTTCGAGGAAAGTTTTACAAAATCCTTTAACTCCTCGTCAAAATTTTTTTTGGAGTTATTTTTTTTTTTTTAATTATGATTATCTTTTTTTATGATGTTTTTAAATCTTCTTCAAAGTGCAAGTCATGCTTACATATGCATTTCTAAGCTCATTTAAATGATTCTATTCCCTTTTTTTTCATTTTTTATAGAAATTTTTTTTTAGAAAAATATTTATTTTTAAGAAAAATAAAGAATTAATCGAAACTTCCTAAGCCAGAAGAACATAGAATATTCCTTCATATAAATACGAACTCAAAGGCTACCGTTACAAAAACAAACGCTAATATTATTATACAATTGGCACGTCTATGATCGAACATTTCATAGCCTTCCAGCCATTCAAGCCAAGCTCACGCGCTCAGTCTTTTTCGGTGCGCGCTGCTGTTCGGTCGCTTTTCTGAAGTCGCGGATCGCGGAGTGTTTAGTGCGTTCGGTGAGTTAAGTGTGTCGGGCAAGTGAAATGCATTTGTATGCGCTTAAGTGCTTCGCTCTCTCGCAATTCTCAGCTATTTCACTCGCGAGGTAGAATAGAGAAGTCGTTCGTTTTTTTAGGGCCGAAATGCATCGTCAGCATCATGTTGATAAGGTGAGGTACTTTAATAGTCGTTGAGTTGTATATGATTTTCTTTATTGATATTTATCATTAATCCTATTTTTTAAAGGTCCTAGGTCTGCTCTTTTTGCCATTCGTTGCTTATTTTAGTTTCGTTTTCGCATTTTCGTTAAAAATTCTCCCTTTTTTTTATGTTTTTACATCTTCTTTAAACTGCAATTCATGCTCACATATGCAATTCTAAGCTCAGTTAAATGATTCTATTCTCTTTTGTGTATTTATTATTGAATTTTTTTTTTTTAATTTCTGAATTCTTATATTTCTACGTTTTTCCTTTCATCCCTTTGCGGTTTTTTCAAAGCCGATTAAAATCATTTGATAGATTTGCTCTCTTTCGTTGTTTTGCTTTTGCCGATGAACCATTTGAAAACACAAAATACTACACTTGTGATTATAGTGCTTGTATTATCCTTAAAAAGAACAAATCTTACCACAAAACTGTGGCTTACGGTCAACAAATCTGCTCCGACAATTCGATTCGGGTGCGGTCGGATATGTTGATATGCTAAGCAATACAACAACAACAACAACAGAAATCAAGCTGCAGTATTAAGTTGTCAAAGATAAAATGGGTCAAATTAGCCATAAACGTGTAGAAAAGAGGCATGCAGCATTATGTAGGCGGTTTCACATAGTTTTACATTCGCATTTTATAGCATTTTTATGCGCCTTGTTACAAGTAAAAGTCTTCACATAAATTTTTCCCATAAAATCCAATGAAAATAAATGTAGAAAAAAAAATATATAAAATGCTATAGCTAAGGACTTTATCAAACAAATTTCGCGGAACTTTTTAATAAAATAAATGATAAGAAACGGAAGTGGATGGAAGAATGAAACCAACGCTTCTCTAAAGTATAAGCCCATAGGCACTACAATGGATCTCTACTGTCTACTACCCCCCACCACGCACGGCCCTGACTTGCTTCGGCGCCGATGACTGCTTACAGGCATTTTCTGTTTATTTTCTCTGCTACCGGGATGAAGAAAAAAGGCAAATATTTACATTAAATGTATTCGGATTTATTCGAAACGTACATTTTTATACAATGTACTTGACGAAGAATAGCAGCAAGAATAAACACAACAAGGCCTTTTATGTGTGTATTATTAAAGGAATAATTTTCTAAAGATATTATTCTATGTTCTTTCCATGTAAGACTCGCTTTATTAAGGCCCATAAAAAGGAAGAATATGCGAAATTTTCTTGTCAAATTGTCAAGCTGTCAAGACTTAATTTGAGAAGAAATTCAAATAAAGCTAAGTGGAAGATGTTTTAAGCCTTTTTGTTGGTATTTTTGTTCTTTTTCATTTTTTGTTTATTATTGCTTGCAAAATGTTTTCCATTCGTTTTTAATGAGACGAACAAGATTGCTTTAACAAGGTTTTATGGCATTTTTCGCTTAACAACGTAAATAACCGCTTAAGGCAAATGCTCCTGAGAGAAAATATAAACATTTCTCAATTTCCTTAAGGGCAGGGCACGTGAGTCTTCCATGTATGGAATGTGATGTGTGTGGGGAGGGGGGTAATATGGTAAAAAAAAAAAACGTTATAGTCAAATAATAATTGTCAAAAACTACTTTCATACTCGAGGATTTTTTATTTAGGTACTTTTACAATTGCAAACTTTGTTCACATTCGTACATGTAGAGCTGGGTATTGTCAACATCAATTTGATGAATTTGAAGTACTCAGGAACTAATCCAGAATACCAAGAGTTATCTTTCATGAAATTCACAACATCTTTTATGCTGTGCAAAAGAGTACAATTCAATGTGGCAGCACTGACGAAATCATCACGATTCCTAATCAATATTGCGCAATCGAAATCTCTTCTGTTAAATTTCTAAATTTCAACTATGGATCCTCCTTTTCCGACAGCAAAGGCCTCCAAATTATCAAGAAAAATGTTGTATCCGTTCTAAAACGCTTAAAGCTAAGCGAGCTTTCGTAAACTTAGTTTTTGATTCGTTGAAAAATGTGGGAAGTTCTCACATTTGACCAAAGTTCAGAGGTCCAAAAATAATCGAATAAAATTCATCCCAAAATGTTCATAATGTGTGTATGTATATAAAAAATATATATTTATCTAAAAAACAACACCCAGAATAAATGAAGTTCCATTTATTCGGTTCTATTGCTTCTTGTGGATACTCTTGTGAAGATCATCCTTATACGGAAACTCAATTAGAACTTCCCACATCGACATGGACATGAGGCACATCAACAGCGCATCGAATATGAATCTCAGCTGAATACTACAAGCGGATTCGTAACGACGACAAGAGCGACATCACACATACATACATACATACGTCCTGCCTGCCCACCTTTCACTTACGTTGTTAATTAAAACTTTTTCCCTGCGCTATGTAAACTTGTGGACTTCACTTCAACACACATGCCCACTTGCGATGTGTGTGACGTGTGTGATGTGTGTGTGTGTGTGCATTCTTCGTTGCGAGAGTGGCACTTTCAATTTGCTCACTTTATTTGTCCGACACTTTTGCCATGTACTTTATTTCCTGTACCTCTCGTTAGGAGGTTACATCAAGGAAAAGTTCTGCTAATAGAACAAATTACTGTCCCGACTGTGTATTTTCACAATGAAATTATATTCGAAACTCAATGGAAAATCTTTGAAACAACTTAAATTTGATGCGAAACAACGCATCACAAGCAGAAAGTCCTGTCGAAAGTTCTACGTACGAATTGGCTATGAGCTTCAAACAAAATAAAAAAAAAATACAAAAAAAAAAAAAAAAAAAGCGAAATCCTGACAAACTTCTGCGTTCGAGAGACTATGTGAAAAGGAAAGTTTCTCGCCGTTAGAAAAGTTTTTTCGACACCCTTCAAATATCATGTCGTCGTATCGCATTATTCTCTTATTACCTATTATTATTTTTTTTTTTTTCTTCTTTTTCCGGGCGTAGAGAAAAACTTCTCTGTTGTTTTTTGTATAACGCTGAATCCATTATGAGATTTGCATGCATAAATTCGCTCATTTCTCACACAGAGAGTCTTGTGGAAAATTTACTTCAATTTCACAGCACAATGCAGCGAGTTGTTGCTCGAAACTCCAGCAGCAAAAAAGGACATTGTGTGGTGCAACATTATGGCTATCATGTAGTCACTTCCGGTCAGTCGGCGAGTGTGAAAGTCAGCCCGCATTTCCGTGTAATATCCCTAGGCGTGAATTAGTTAGCGCCTTGTAACTATGAGAAGTGTAATTTTTTAGGAAAACATTGTTCAACGTACCCACACATACCCATCTGAAATGTTGACTTGAAAGGAATAATATTTTTCGCGGTAGCTGCTCTGTTCATGTTTATTCAAGCGCAAATTAAATGAAAATTTAATAACTTTTTTAATTAAAAATTTTCTTAAAACGTATTAAGACAATGGTTTAAGCAGAGAAAATTATCCTTTTGTATTCGGTTCAGCGTGCAATTCATTAGCAACATGGTTTGTTGGAGGGGGAATCTAATTCAAAATTATATTGATCCAGATGTTGTCGCGAACATTACGCAGCATGATTTCAAATTAGTTCATAATTTCATCACGAGTAGATGGGGCTTCGCTTTTACTTTGAAAAAATTTATTAGGGGAACACATGTACATTTTACTCTGGCAATAATTTATATAATTCGCGATTGTTCGTAGCGTTATTGCGGTTTCAGTCAAACTGTAATGGCATAATTGCCATCATCGGTTCATTTGTGTTCGGCTAACGAAGATTGGCATTTGTTTCCCACAGTCGAAAAACACTGATGTACGGATATTGCCAATCAATATTGAAGCATGCATCGCAGCCTTAGGCATAACCAAGTCTATTGTGGTCGTCTTGTAAATACATATATCGATTCAATATTTCCTTTGTGGAAAAAACAAATGGCATAAGCAATTTATACCACGTATAATATGTGTAGGTGTACTGTCGTATATTATTTTTATTTCCATGGATTCAATATTTTACGTGACTCCATGTCAATTGTGAGACAAAATGTCATATAAATACGATCACGCATGAAGAGATGTGATTAAAATTTAACCAAAAGCTATTAAAGAGAAATTCCAAAGCCTCATAAAAACCATCTTAAAACGGAAAATAAATCAAAATCATCGATAAAAGGACTTGGACTTTTCAGGCAAGCTCTTAATCTAGGCATTCGGAGGCAGGCAACTGAATAATTACTATAGATAAAAGAAAACAAAGGAAAAGGAGAAAAAATGCTTCCCTAAGGGGTTGATTGTTCGAAATCATTGTCATCTAAATTAATCTCTCAACTAGAATAGACTGTTAAGGGAAGAAAAGGCTATGCCTCGGAGGATACGGTTAACAAATGAAATTAATTTGCTTTGATCACATCTACCTACTATTTAGTCCCCTTTCTAAAAGAATAATTTATGTCATATATATTCTCATTATTTTTCTTACTTATTCGAATTAAAGCACTTTGGTCTTCCTCTTCAAAGGTTGCAAATTTTCTAAGGATATGGTAAAAAGCTAATCTCATGCTATAACCGAAACGAAACTCCCTCCGACCAACCTAATTGCCACTCAAAGCATTGAAATTACTACCTTCGGATGCATCATAAACAGTTGAATAGTGAAACAGAGCACAAAAATTAATGGCCGTAATAATGTCTGCTCGCAGTCTATAATAAACTTAATCCCCAAACTCACCGGAGTCCCGCAAAAAGCAAAAAAAAAAAAAAAAACTAAAAAAAAAAACTGCCAATACCCTAAAGCAGCCGTCCTACTTCTATTCACGACCGAAATGTTGCCCAATTCCCGGTACATGTTGCGAAACAGCTGCGATGATGAAAATTACAAGCAGAACTTTATCGCACGTGCGCCCATAGTTTATGTGAAAGGCATTCATTTTGGGGCAATAATGCTGGATTTTTCGAAATTATCTTTGAGCGAAAAATTAAACCCCGGGTCCTTTTGTGCATTTAAGGCGTTTAAACTGATGGTTCTCTTAGGGCGATTTAAAAACGCACAATTCCTGAAGAGGGACCGCACCCGAAAAGCAAGCTGACATAGCAAAACAAAATTAAGTACGTTTTGATGATGGACGATGCCATAGTACAAACTAAGAGTTAATTAAATTTTTTTTTTTCTATTTTTGCTTTTCGAGTGCCAAACACCAGAATGGCCTTTCATGAACCCAATTAACTCGTCTACGTCAAAATAGAAGCCAAAAATGAATCGTACAAAGACCACAGAACAACTTCGGTTGGCTGTTCGAAATTCCCTTCACAACTAACCTAAATTTTCTACTAATTAGCCCAATGTATATATGTATATGTATGTTATATTAAGGGGCGGAAGTATACGAGTAAACACACACATTTGTATATACAAACGTACAGAAGAACGTCATATCAATGGCAAGCACGTGCTGTGCTCATGAAATACCTATATTTATGTATTTTTGATCTCCTTCCGTGTGCATTGATACTTTACACAAGAACTTGAAGCTGCTTTAAGACTATCGCAACACATGTGTGCTAAAAGTTCAAGCGTTTTAAGACTCACGCTTAAGCTTTAAATGCTTAACTAAAGCCGGCAACTGTTGAAAAAGAAAGAAAGGAAAGCTCAAAGCTTCGTATTGTGTGTTTTATGTTGTCGGCGCCTTGTTTTTTTTTACCCTCAAAGAATTCAATTACATTTTGTGAAGAATGTTTCGAGCTTCGCAATGCATTTGCGCTTCGGACAGGATTATGGGAAGCTGCATAATTGCTAGCTTTGAGGGATTTATGCTGAAGCCTGCATAGCGTGCTGATGGGATTATCTCTTGGGAGGCATTATTCAAAGCTTGTGCGGTTTAAAGCATTCAGTTTAATTAAATGTCCAAGCCAAAAGAACTTTTGTTTAAAGGACTTCAATGAGTGAAAGTGCGAACTTTAACCAAATTTCAAAGGTCATTTTTCGATCTAAGAATAAAGCCATGAGGATATTTACAATGGTGTTGTTTTAGTTTATTTTAATCAAAATTTGCTTTCATTTTATTATGGAACATACGCATTTATTGTCAAGAATTTAAGTCTCGCCTCTCTCAGTTATCCTGAACAAAATGTTGCATCAACATAATTTGAAATTATAAAATAATCCCTCGAGCTTGTATTTTAAAGCTTCGTTCGGCGAATAAATCTGCTTCATGGGGAAAATGCTGTTTATATTATCATTTTGAGCTGAAGCGAAAATGCTGTTGGGTAATAAAAAAAAATGAAGTCTCATAAATTAGGCTCAGCTAAAAATATAAATAAAAAAGCCTTAGAAAACACCGCAAAATTATTTTCGCCAAAATGAACACAGATTTTTATGTTTGAGAGTTTAATATTACCAAAAAAATCTTGATTTAATAAATGGATTACTGAATGTCGGTGAAGTTTTTTCATAGAACACAGTTAAAGCCAAACTTTTAAATATTTCTCTTTTAGAAAGGACTTATTGCGCTCAGTATAATAAATTTTAAAAAGTGAAAATAAACACTTAAAATAATAAGTGTCGTTCGACACATCCAAAGGCCACTCAAAATTAATTTGGAACTGTATCGTTAGCTTATTTTAAATATCCTTGAAACTTAAGGCCTTCCCTAAAAAAATATTCACTTTATTAAATTTAAAGGCTTAATTTTATATTTATTAAATTTCTTAACTTATTTTTTAACGAAATTATATTTTATATTTTTTATACATAAGTATATGTAATGAGAATTTTAAATAATTCAATTTCTGGGAGCGGAGATCGTCGGCTTTCTTAATTTTATATATCATTGTATGTATTTTTAAGAAACACAAAGAATTAATTGAACTTTCTAAAGAACCATAACCATAGAATATTCCTTCACATTAAGACGAACTTAAACGCTAATATTACAAACAAACGCTAATATTATTATATTTACAATTGGCTCGTCTATGATCGAACATTTCATAGCCTTCCAGCCATTCAAGCCAAGCTCACGCGCTCAGTCTTTTTCGGTGCGCGCTGCTGTTCGGTCGCTTTTCTGAAGTCGCGGATCGCGGAGTGTTTAGTGCGTTCGGTGAGTTAAGTGTGTGGGGCAAGTGAAATTATTTTGTATGCGCTTAAGTGCTTCGCTCTCTCGCAATTCTCAGCTATTTCACTCGCGAAGTAGAATAGAGAAGTCGTTCGTTTTTTGAGGGCCGAAATGCATCGTCAGCAGCATGTTGATAAGGTGAGGTACTTTAATAGACTTTTTTCACGTCATTGAGTCGTATACGATTTTTTTTTTTTATTGATATTTATCATTAATAATATTTTTTAAAGAACGCGCACGCATTTTATGGTTGTTTTGGTTTGTTTTTGTAAGAACTGATTAGTAAATATATTAAATTATTTGTTAATTTCAGTCGCTTGCGGCACCTGACAGGCATCAAAAGCGTTCTATTGTTATGCTCAATTAAGAACACTTTTTTCTAATAAAACTTTTTTCTCCTTTATTTTTCTCCTCTCTCTTATATACAATTTTTGGTGCTCCTTTCATAAAAATTCTTCTTAGCTACCATTTTAACATAAACAAATCTCCAACTTAATTTTTGCTGCAAGGCAATTTTATCCTTGTTTGAATTCTCTTATTAAAACGATATTAAAGAGAAGAAATCCAACGCAATTATAAGATCAAAAATGCTACTGAGTCATAATAAGAAAAATAAAAAGTGCCACAAATTTATAATGGGTGCATTCCTCCGCAAAATGAGCTAGAAAAAACAAAGGAAACAATAGCTTTTTTTTATTAAAAAATGCATGTTAAAATGTCACATGCAGTTGAAAAGTGTACGCTTCTTCCACGCTTCTGGGAAAACGGATAGGTCTTATTCCCATGAAACATTAATCACAATGCACAAGTGTAGGTAGGTAGACCAATCCTCTGAGAATATCCTCTAGTATGACCTACTTAGGTCCTATTGAAATGAAATGGAATGATTGTACACATTGCCATCACATTCTGAATGGAATGATAAGGAAAACAAGCCCGAATGATGTTCGCTTCCACATCACATTGGGACACACACATTTATTTCGTAAAATATGTACTCACATTTTGTACAGCGACTCTTTCAAGCCAAGAAGTCAGTGACTAAATCCAAACATGATATTTACATGCCCCACTAAGAAGCCACATTTCAAGAGAGCAAAAATAAGAAAACAATTCAAACAAGATAAGAAAAATGAAGGGGATATATAAGTCAAGATACCATTGAAAAGAATTTTCTTGCCGCACACACATGCCCTTACGTGTGCCCCGCGAGGGTTCCACATTTTTCCCAAGACATGCAGTTCCACTATCCATTGTCGAGTGGCAAGATTTGCGTGAACACGTGCGCTCCTAAGCACATCGCATAAAACCCCAACGTATATGAAAAATTTTAGCCAAACAATGACTCAAAATGCTTCGGGTATAAGAGGCTTCTAACGCACTTTATGAGCAGAGATTCAAAATAAATTTCTCATTTCCCATGCGAAAAGATAATCATACTATTTAAGAGGAAATTGCTGTAGCAGCACAAAAAAAAAAAAAAAAAATTAAAGAAAGAAAAAGAAAAGAAAAGCTCGCCGCACCACAAGGATCTCTTTAAACTAAGTGTGCGTATAAATCAATTGGATACACAATAACCTTTAAAAAAGTTTTTCATTTTCTTTTTTTTTTCACGTCCAAAAGCAGTTTTGTCAAAGCAATGAAAATTTACTGCTTCGGAGTATAGTAGTTGCTTTTTTCGAGAAAGCTCAAACGAAATTGGCAAGTACACTTTAAAAGGATACTTACTAAAGCTATTTGTTCCTGAGAGTATGCTACAAAACGGAAACTTAAAAGCGCTCTTTTATACATATATGTATGTACCTATCTTTGTGTGAGTATATCCTCTTGCATAAAGGGCTCTGAAAGTATTGTCTGCAATTGGAAATAATGTCGATCCTAATGCGCTGTGGGGATTACTGTTTTGATATTTTGAACACTGGCTTATTGGGTAGAGATAACGGAGATGCTGAAAGGTCCCACAAAGCTTTTGAAATATTTCTTTAAAGCACAATTGAGTTACTCTACGATATTGAATATTTCATTTATTTTTTCTAATGAGCAAATATTTCGAATTGATTTTTGGAACAGCGTATGGAGACTTCAATTAAGCATAAAATCGAATCACTTCAAGCAAATCCACATTTAATCGAAATAAATCCCCAAGAGTCATTCAATTAAAGTAATTTTCTTTGCAAAAGTACCCCGCTCCCCGTCTATCGAAGGCGCTCGATTGGGCGAGTTTCGATCTTTCATCCGGACGTGCACGCACCTCACTTATTCGAGGGAAATCGAAGAAGACTTAGAAGACTGTATACCAAAATCGTATTGCCGTCAATTGGATTATTAATACGGATAGTCATAAACAAATAAATTTCCCTCAATAATGCCACAAACACAAACGGCTTGCGAAATTCATTCATCTTTATTTATGTATGTCTAAAACACATAAGAAAAATACTCGAATATTCTGAGTCAAGCAAAGCGTACCGTAGTCAGAAAGGAGCCAACAATTTCTCACAACTCCACCCCCACTTGACAGCGCTATGAGTTTCCCTCTAGCAACATGTTTACAGCGTGGTCGCATAGAGGGTCCCCATTCAATCAGTCGATATGTTTACAAGTATTGGTTTACACACATGCTGCTACATATTTTATTTTATGGCACACGCCCGCTGTGTGGGTATATGAAAATTACTATTTGGGGGAAAGCAAAGTTCTCGAATTCGCATGGAAAACATCGAACGCTTTCCTTTATTTATATTAATGCAACAAAACGAAATGGGATTTCGATATTTACCTAAGTGGATATTCGAATGTGTGCTATTTCTGGTGCTGCCATGAAACTAATCAATCGGCTAATCGCTGTGAAATGGACACAAATTCCATGATCACTGTAATTGAAACTATAATATATGGACGTTTCGCTCAACTAACAGTTGTGGTAAATTAAGGAAAACTATTTTTCTACAACTTCTAAGAATGGTAGTATAAAAGGTTTAACAGAATTCGTATAGCGGAATTTAAATTCAGATCACTGGGATAAAAAGGTTGAATTTAGCACCTAAATGCTCGCATAATCAAATAAATATTTATAAATTCTTCGATGCCGAGAACCTGTTTCCTTATGAAAATTTGTGCCTTTTCACCTCTTAAGTTCAAATTTTGAGTGTGTTGTGGATTTTCTTGAAGAATTATGATTAGAGCGTGTATTTTTAAGCATTTATAAAATTGAAGCGTACTTTATGGGGCAAAAAATTTGTTAAATTTACATAAAGTTAAGATTCAAATCGATTTTTAGCCTATTTAAGACTTTTTCAAAGCTAGGAAATCCCCTTGAAGTTCAAATTCGCTACTTATTTCCAAAATGGTGATAAGAAAAAAAATATCCCCCCAACAAAGTATGCTTCAAATTTATAAATGCTTAAAAATACACGCTCTAATTATGATTGAGGCAATCAAAAAATATTTAAATTAAGTCCCTAAAAGTATGCATGTAAATATTAACAACATATTTCAAAGCGATATTTTGAGTGGAATTGTAATGGGGCAGATCATATTAATACTCGAGCTATACTCAAATGGTTAGAATATCTCCAATATTTGGTAACAGTTCTTTTGATAATCATGTATCCTTATACCCATTTTAAGCAAAGCTTTTTGAAGCTGTGCTGATCTTCTCAAAGCCGTAAGCAATCTCCCAAAGAAATATTTAATATTTAATCCCTTTATTCTTAGATGGAGCATAATGCCGTAGATAAAGGCATAAAATCTCTATCAGATTTGGTTAATGCTAGACTGCTTAGACCCTGCAACCATATCTCTGAGGGGACTTTTCTCACGCGCGGCTATTCATTATATTTTGGAATTCCATAAGCCCTTTATTTTTCCCTATCTTACCGATAAATATCACTTGGCAACAAAGCCTCTTAGACCTCACGCAATAGCTTTAAGCGAAAAGGAGATTTCTAAATTATGAGGAAAATGCATACGCACTTTTATCGTCTAAAAAGCTGAGCCACCATGCGTTCATTTTTCATAAAAGAACAAAATACTTCAACATTAATCCTAACAAGATGATTTATGAGCTCAGCTTTATAATTCCCCATAGAATTCTATTGCCTTTCATATACAAATGTAACGATGAACAAATTAATAGAACGATATTTTCCTTCGCCAATTAATAGAGACGCAACATAGCAAGCCAAAGAAGTGTAGCATTCGAAGTGGCGGAAATGTACGAGGTCACGTACACATGCACGCACGAATAGAGTATCCTTGTTCTAATGGAATTATTTCAAAATTTTGACAGTTCGTGCTTTGTTGGTTTAACCAAGCTTTCAACGATCCGAACCCCAGTGAACATCAGCAAATATTAAATTATTAACCCGCGTGCAATCGATAACTCCCGACGCTCTCTTCAATTGGCGGCTTCGAATTTCTACTAGCCCAAGCAATTAGGTAGTTCTTGCACGTAGAACCGCAACATTTGCCGAACATTTCGCTTCTTACTTAGTATCGCCCACAATTCAGGTTGGTTCGAAAATTTCTTAACAAATTTATTGTTGTCTTAAGTTGTTAGTTTTTCAAGTGATATTTACCGAGCACACGGACACATACACATACAGACACATCGAAATGATGACAAACCGTAACCCTAACGTCAGCAGCGGTGTAGTCACCTCGAGAACGGTAGTTGAGAGCGGTTTCTGGTGTCATAGTTCAATTGGTGCATGCGGTTGAGTGTCGTCGTGCGACCGAATGTGCCATGTCGTGTTGTGGTTTCCGTCGACGATGTCGCCAAAAATTTTAGTTCACTTAACTTTGCCAGAGAAACGATTTTTTGGATGTCTAGCAGGCTCAGAGACATTAACATAAATTTCGAATTTTCGTTCCAAATTTGATTCCGCTTGCAATGGCTGTGAATAAAAAGCCTTACGTTTTTTCTCTTGGCTTCGATCAGTTGACTCTATATCTTTCTTCCTCTTTTCTCTTCAATGGCCATTTGCAGTTCAATTAGGAAAAATGAGAATATTTCTTACAGGCAAAATTGGCAAACTAAATTAATTTGTGTTACGCAAGCAGAAAGGAGAAGCCTTAGAACTATTCAAGGAAAATTACTTATTGAACTTAGGGTTCAAGGTTTTCGGGTCATTATTTGAATGAAGGATGCAATACATCAAATTTAGGACTGACTTTAAATCCTTGGTGAGAGAAAGATAAAAAATTGAAATTAAAATGTGATATACGTAACGGTAAAACATAGGTACAGAATGCGAAGCTTACAACTTTTCCTACTCTTTTTTTATACGAAATTTTTAACAATCCCTGATTTTTTCAAGAGATGAGACAAGGGAAATTTTGAAGCATTTTTTTTCGAAGAGTCTTCACGGCACTCCTAAAGACTCATTTTCCGGAGCATAAGTGCTCCCAAAACGCTCCGACAGGAGCTCTAAATGATAATGATTTTTGCGTGAGAAAAGATCACGGAGCCTAGCTTGGAAAAGTGTACCTTTTCGGGATCTCAAAATTTATCATCCATGATTGCTAGAATGCTCCTTAAAAGTCTGCTTAGAAGTGGACTCTCTTTCAGTTATGAATTAAAAAAAGTTACTCATAGAGTCTTCCTTAATGCTCCTACGAGGTGTTTTTGAGGCATTGGCAAAATCACTGCTTCGAAGAATTCTATTAGAAATCCTTTTACACTCCTTTTCGGAGCACTCCGAATATGGTTGGTTGGGTATTATTCTGATTAATACGATTTGCTTCTCCTTGAACATTAAAATTGAATGAATTCGAAATTTCCAATAAAACAACATTTTTAAGGCTCCGTAAAGTATGTTATGCTGTTTTTTTCGGTTTTTTGTAGGCAATGTTTTTTCAAATATCTAATGGCTTCCCTTACTTCAAATTGAGTCTAAAAAGATAAATGTATTTTAAGGTGTAGGTTAGATTCTTTTCGACAAAATTTCACGTCGTAAAACAATTTTTTTTCACCAATATAATGGAAAAGCAACATTAAAGCGTAATAAAATATTAAATGAAGGTAAACGCTTCGACAACAAAAGGAAAAAATATTTTATCGCTGCCTTGAACCTAACAAATCCCAATACAAAAAAAAACCTCCGATCCTTCAACGACCCAAATCAAATAAATTGGTATTTGAATGCAACAATGACATCAGAGCTCCATTTCAGCCAATCAAGCTATTTCGTCTCACAAAAAAAGGCATTTAACCTTCTTGGCTTTTAAAATTATTTTCTGGTCAAAGTTCAAAAGAGAACAATAGTTTAACAAAAAAAAAAAAAAGGCCAAAACGTATAACTCAGGCAAAACGGCAATGTGGGTGTGTGTTCCTTCAATTTATATCACTTTCCACGGCATTCTGCGCCCTCATTTTTATTTTCCACGCAGAGACAATGACACTGGCGCCATTCTTCTATGCTCGCCATTAGGTGTCATCAGCGTTTTGACATTGTCTGTTCATGTTTTCAGCGCGGCGGCTTCGTCCTTATACGCCTGAAGCGCCACGCAGCATGTTAACACCTGTGCGATGAGTATAACGACCTCTGGCTCGAAACTTTCAAGCGATACCAAACACCAAAGCGATTTATAGAAAAAGCCAATTTGAAGCCCACCGCCGAATACAACAAAAAAAAAAAAATAAGTTCAAGCAACTTTAAGTCGAACGTCCTGTCGCTATTTCTAACTGTCTAGATTCATATATTTTCGAGTGGAACGCAATTTCGAGCATGAAAATTCGCAAGCGGAAACTGAACTGAAATGACTTAAGTTTAAACATTTTAAAGCATATTAAGCGAACTATTCGCATTAAAATAGCACCGACTTTGAGGGTGGATACAAAAGAGAAATTGTCCTCTCAACTATGCAAAAAGCAAAATGTGAAAATGGGGATTTACACAACATTTTCCTCATTTGCTTTGCTTATGTACAATTTGCGCAGAGCTTTATGAAATCACAACAACGATTTTGACTTGCTTTGGCGCTCCTCAATGTAAATATTTATTTATTTTTTACACGCTCTTGTCCTTTTTGCTCCCGCCCTTCGAATGCAAAGAAGGGAAGATCTCAAGTCATTTGCTCCTGCCAAATGGTCAAATGCAGTGCAACATTTTGTCATTTCATTTTGAATCAGCATTTTATTCTTCTTTCTTTTTTATTCACTATTTCTTTTTTTTTTTTTTTTTTTGCTTCTATTAATGCCATGACTTAGCATGCTCTTCGCAATTCCCTGCAAGTCGAGACATGCAATTGTCCTACGGTCGACTTTTTCAAACGACCGTCGAACGTCTCCTCCAAGTTTCTAAACCAGCTCCAGTTTTGTTGAATTGAATGTAAGTTTGCTATCTTTATTGTAAGCCAACGCTGTTGTGTTCTATTTTATGCTTGAATGGGAATTTCTTTTACCCTGATTTGACAATGCTAAAAAGCGTATTCAGTTCAGCTCAGTTCGGTTCACTTGGATTTTCTCTCCCTTCTCGTTTTAATTCAGTGGCAATCTTGCTTTTGATGATTTTACTTGATATCGTACTGTTGAAAACACTAACTGCTTCGGATGATAAGTCAATATGTTCATTGACCCATATAAATACCCTAAAGCATTCCGATACATTTCATTCAATCGTCAAGAAGACTTCGAACTTTTTAAAGTGATTAGAGCTGTCTGAGTTTTGTTGAAATTCAATTTGAGAGAAATTTATCACTTTGCAAAATTAATTTATCAAAGAGATGGAAACAACCTAATTGTAATGAAAAGGTCATAAAGCCAAAAGCGAGCACACACACGAAATATAACAATTCAAAATTTACAATAATTGATTGGTGAAAATTTACCAAACTCTAACTATCAACAAATGTCCTTGTCAAAAGACATACGAGAGGGTTGCATGTTTTATTTTATTATATTCTTAATGAAGTAAAATTTTAAAGCTCGATTCTAATTGACAACAAAAGGTCTGCTCTCATAGTTAAGACATGTGTAGACTTTGGCCGGTTGCAAATTAAATGGAGATTACTGAAACTTACTACTAAGAAATAATATTGCTAATAAAAGGACAGTGAACTTTGAAATTTAAGGGACACAAATTAAATTATTCATGTTTTAATGCGTTCAAAGGTTACCGAAATGAACATTATTAAAAGGTTAAGTAAAGGTGTCATGCTCAACAGAAATGGAGAACGGAAATTGACTTAGATTCACATTAAATAGGGTGAAAGATGTCCCTTTAAAAGTAAATAATCTACAGTAGGTATTTCCTACTATTTACATGATTCAGTTAAAAAGTCAAGCTCTTATCGATTTCCTTCATCAATTTCCATTTTCGATTTCACTCTTCGTGTTCAACGGAAACAGGACACCAATTTGCGAAGAAGTTTTAGAGTTCAACATCATTCTTCGACTTTGTGATAACTCAATTTCCATCAAAGTGCCACGGAAATATGTAAGTTTGAATGAAACCTTCGAGAAAAAATGTCCTTCAGAGTGTCATTTGGGAAATCAAAAAATGTCGCATCTGCGACATAATATGTTCACCATGCTCCCTGTTATCTTATATACTGATTTTTCAACACTTTATTTGCTTATAAGACAAGATATTTTATGCCATGTATAAGTTCTATACATAACTTTATGAAGCACAAAGAGTGTCATGCTTTACGGACCAGTGCTCGTCAATGTGTTCCCACTTCATCTTGACAAAATTCTTTTCAACCCATCCTTTTGTTTGTTGTTATTTCTTCTTTCGTCGCATTTTTTTTTTAAACATTTTTATATCCCTGATTTTTTATGGTCTGTTGAATTGGTTGCCAGAAATTGCTTTCTGAATATAAAAATCAACATAAAAAATCGAGCAGAAAGTACGTCGGTGAAAAGCGCAACTGCAGTCTTATATCTCATATGTGCTTGGATTAAGACCGAAGCAAACGAAAGGAATATGCTCAAAATGTCAACAAAAAAAAAACACCAAAATTTTATTGAGTGACAAAATATTTTGGTGTTTCTTTTTCATTTCATTTGCAGGTTTTTTGCTTGATGAATTTCAATCCATAAAATATTGAAATTTCTGCAATGTTTACGAATATTTAAATTTGAGATTCAAAGAATGTTATTTTCTTTTCAAGTCCTTAATACCTACTATAAAATCCTTCATGAGTGGACATTAAAAGTTAGACATTTTTTATCCGCTTTTGAGAGAAATATCGTCTTGTGGAAGGTCATTTCTGGAACATCGAACTCTTCTCACAATCGGCAGATATTCTGTTTCGTGTGATGGTTCTGATGGGGCAAGCTTCCATAAGAGCGTCTACTCCTGTTCTCAAATATTCGTCAAGCATTTTTTATCAAATAAAAATTAATGAAAGCATAAATGAATCTGATATTGTTTGCATACTTCAATCTAAGGCTGAACTGTATTCCTGAATTCTTTTAGGTCCTTAGCAATCAAAGTTCAAAAGAGGTTCATTCAATAACTCATCGTCGTTTTAGAGATATTCATATGTCAAAAAACGATCCAAAGTGCGAAAAATCTCACTGTTTAGTGTGAACATTGTAAAAAGGATTTAAGTTTCTTTATGACGGACAGTCAGTTGTTGTGGGTAGGATTTTTTTTTTTTTTACTTGAGGACTATTTTATTTTCCATAGTTGGCAATGCCAACATAAAGTCTTCATTAATCCTAGCGAATCTCGGAAATGGTTACAGATCTTCTAGATATCGCAAAGAGCAGTTTTAAAGACTTCATTCCCCTATTACTCCCTTAAAAGAGTAGCATGCCATATAAAGCAGTCAATCCAAATCAAATTTTTTTGTAAAGAGATCGTCTTTGTTTATGCTATCAAAATCGATTAGCAATTTAGAAGCTGTAAAAGAAAAGTATCACTTACAGTATGTATCCGTTGTTAGCCGATCAATTGTGTCTTGCTTCAATTTCGAATTTTTCTTGCCCATTTTTTAGATGCTCCACTTGAGCTTTAAGATTGTCTTTCCAACTTTTCTTCTGGTTCCTTAAAAGATTGTGTTTTTTTTTTTTCTTTCTTTAAGTTAGCACTCGATTTTGATTAGGTTACGAGTTTCATCTTTTTTGAAGAATCTGAAAAGAATGGGGAAATATTAAGTTTTGATGTGAGCGGAAAATTTAAAGTACCTAACAATTTTAGGAATATTACTATTTTAAGAAACCCCAAAGAAATCAACACAAAACGAGCTCCAATAGAAGACTTCAGCACTTAAGTCATTTGCAAAAGTTAAGAGTTTCAAAGTTCGGAAAAGTTTTCACCACAAATTAAGAACGAAAAACGCCTTTCGAAGGAATTTCAATAGTTAAACTAAGTCAAACTTCTCGTCCACCAATTTGACAATTTCTCTGCGTCGAGTCATGGTTCCTTAATGACCTTCTTCATTTTAGCTTTTGTGTTTTTGCGGTCATGCACTCCGCGTAACGAAAATCATATCAAAAAAAAAAAAATGAAGACGAACATTTGCGAAAGTCCTGAAAAGTCTTGACTTGAATGACACTCCTTTTTAATTAGGCGCACGGAAAGAGACGCGACGTTTTTGATGTGAATTAGATTTATTTGTGTTTTCAAAGCATCGAGCGTGCGTGCCAGCGCATTCTCTGACTTGACTTAGAAATATTTTTGTGGCCTTAAAAGGACACAGATTAAGTAGGTATTTATTATTAAAAGATTTTTTTATTTTTTTATTACTGAGACGTTGATTTATTTAAACTTAATTAGGAAAAAAAGGTCTTTATAAGGACCATATATGTATGTCTTAATTCATCCGATCTGATGGAACATAGAAATCACAATCTTAACCTCAATTTCGTTCGTGACGGAATAATTGAACTTTTACTGAAATACGGACATTCAAAGGCGATTGTTTTTCATGGAAGAAAACATTCTGAACATAGCACAAAAGAGCCCATTCTTGACTTCAAATGTGCGACACTTCAAGCATCGAAGGTGTATGTATTACGTATGTGCATCCATGTAAAACGTTCAGAGCCTAAAGATTCGGTTTGAATACGTCTGCTGTTTTTCTGAACGTTCATTTTCATGTTTCTGCGTCTCAATTTTTCTTTGAACACTGTGCAGTTTGCTTATCCAAGGAGTTGAGTTGCCTGAACAAATTTCGAAGATAATCTTAATCAGACTATCCTTAGGCGTACTTGTAGTACTAGAATCTTTTATAGAAATCACTTAATGTGTCCTGTGTTCTGTTGCCCCAAAATTCTATTAAAATTTTCGAAAACGTCCTCTGCCAAAACTATATTAGAAGGCGTAGTTAAATACCACTTTACAAACATTGTTTTTGTGCTCACAAAAATCAAATATCATATGCACGTATATAATGATAACACACTTATATATTCCTCACCAGCAACATCATTCTGAACAGTTTAAATTAAACAAAATTGACTAAATTAATGGATATATTGAATTGTGTTGTATGTTTCATTAACTAGTGCAAGAGGAGAAGATTGAAACACAACGAAGGTTTTTAAAATCCAATTGCAAAAGCTTTTTTCGAAAGCCCTCATGAATGAATGAATTCAATTTTATTAAATGACTTTTCCGAAACCCATGCTGACTAAACCCAAAATTCGATTTGCACAATCAATTCAGAGCAGCTATCATTCTATTAAAATAATTTACATTTGAATACAAGCCTGGCATGCAAGTGTATTATTTAAGCGAAACCGATGTGTATTCCTCATCAATTATCCACATAAAAATTGTGATGTTTTTATGAAATTATCTTATTTTTGGCGTTTATTGGCGCAATATGTTGGTGTCTTTCTTTGTTTTTTTGGAAATCACAGTCGAGGTGTCAAATGAAAACATGAAGTATTAACATCGGCAGCCGAAACAGAAATTTTATTAAAAGTTTTTGCATATTTAAATTTCCATCATTCAACAAAAAGGCAAAAAACTTGAAATATTTATCAATTTTAATCAAGTTCAGTTGAATATAAGTACATAAAAAACAAAATCGCGGGTGGTGAAAAAGGACAACAGTGATGACGACCTCCTTCAAAAGCCACTGACGTGAAAGGTCAATAGAAAATAAAATACTTGGCTTCATTCGTCTGTTCTTTCATTCATTCTCGTCCTGAGCATTTCATTTCTGAAGCTGTCACTGGCCCGGTCAATGATGCTGAAACATATCAACTACATTTATCAACGTCAAGGATTCTTGTTTCTTTTTTTATTAATTTTTTTTTTTTCTAACGCGTGTCATACTTTTATGAATCAAACATTCTAGTCGCCATAATATGGTAAACATTTAAAAAAAAAACCAAACCTTCATGACAATATGACAGCCTGTTTCCTTCCAGATCCCAAAATAAAAAGTTTTTATTAAAAACACCCACGCACTTTTAACTTTCCACTTCATCAACACAGCGATAGTTTCAAATTTTTGAAGGCGCAAAATCCCTTTTACCAAAAAAAAGGAAAAAAAGAGTCCTTCAATAAAAATAAAAATAAAAAATTTTTCGAACCAAAAGTAGCACAATTTCATCATAAATTGGACTTAATGGCAAAGAACATTGCGTCAGAGCTTAATAGGCTCGGATGAGGCAGCAGAGGGAGTGAGAACATTGCGACAGTTGCTTAACTTCCTACGAAGGAAGCCATTTGTGTGGAACGAGTGGGAGTATTTCAGCCCTCGGGAGGTTGTATGTTATGTTATACACTTGATAGTATCCCGTCACAGTTGTGTAAGCAGCCTTAAACTAGACACGGCCTAGTCTGCCTAGACATTAAGCTATCCAAGCAGAAGTTTCGGGCGAAGAATTCCAAAAAATAAAATAAAAAAAAATTCAAATGCTTTTGTTTTTGTAATGTCTCCCTTTCGATTTTTGGCAGGAATTTTATGTTTTCTTTCCGGCGGCGGAAAACATTATATTTTCTTTTTTCTTATATTTCCTGTTTTCAAGCAAAACTGAATAAAGCAAGAACAAATTGCTTTGATTTCCATATTAAGGATATTAGAGAGGATAGTAGGTACAATAAACAAAAGTTTTTAAGCCCGAAATGCTTTAAACAACTTTAAAAAGCTTGCTTGAAATTTTCATTCTAGTATGTTAGTTATTTGCTGTTTGTACAAATATTCCTCAATGCAGCGAAGCCCTTTGCTGGCTTGCCAAATTCATCCACACATTAATGTGCTTAAAAGAAAAACATTCTTCAGCATGGAGCGGTAGAACTCACCGGCTCGTTTCAATGGCATGTGCTTATTTATGTACGTATGAAGCGAGAAATTGTTTTACTTGTCGAACAATAACCCTCCACGATTTCGTGGGCGTAGTGTTCGGCAAACAACCATAACAACAATGGCCCTCTGGAGTTTTCATAGTTCATTTATGGTTGGCTCTGCAAAGAGGTAAGGTCGAGAAAAACTATTAAGACCTTCTGATTTCATCTCATTTGCACAAGAAATAGCTCGAAGGCTTAAAACAAACAAAGTCATAAAAGCGCACGCCGAAGGACGTAGCTTTTTTTTTTTTTTTTTTTTTAACCGAAGTGCTTTCAAGAAGCAAGGAGCCAATATTTGCTGACCTCGATATTGTTATAAAATTTTATGGAAAACAATTTGAGTGTTTTTAGCAAATCAACTTGCTACTCGTGGCTTATCTTAACGAGAAGAGTTGCCTTCGGCTCACTGGTTTGTTTTCTTTATTCTTTAAGTAAATCTATCGAAATAATGCGATGAAAACAGTCTTCATTCGAATCAAGCTTAGAGATTATGAGAAGCAAAAACAACAGAACTTCTTTCTTACTTGGTTGGATTGAATTAATGAACACATTCACAGCTCTAGTACAGTCATCTCACGATATAAGCACCGTCATAAATGAATAAAACTAGGTGAGTACTTTCATCAAAAGAAACTCAGCAGCTACATCGAAGTGTCAGAATAGCGAAATGATCGGTACTTTTAAGCGACCTCACTGTAATCCGGAATAAATTTCTTATTTATCAATTTTGTGAGTTCATTTTCCTTTTTTCCACCTTGTTTTTTCTTTCGTCTATTTTTCTCCCCCTATTCAATTCGCCTCCTCCTATCATGGCCTGTTATCTTTAATAACCTCTCGTGTTAAGTTATGCAAATTTCTGTTATATTTTATTATTGTTTGTCGTGCAAGAATTAACGGCTACTTTGTAGGTCATTAAGCTAAGTAAGCCATCATTAACAGTGATGAAGTACTTCATCGAAGCTTTTACGCCATTTACAAGTATTATCTCGCTTAATAACGATCCAATAAGAACCTTTCTCAGTTTCTGCGTTCAATTTTGATATGAAAAATGAAATTTGAGCTACTCAATGAGTTGGCCGTAATGCTTTGTGATTCCTTTTATTGTAGATAAATATCAAAAAGGGACTTAAATACAGAAATTGAGAAATAAAATATTTAGTTTTTTATTCATTTAATGTTTTTTTGATAGCTTTCTTTTTTCAAAAAAACGAATAACTTCAAAAAAAATTGTGGCCAATGCTATGAAATGTATTTAAAGGCACTTTAAAAATTAAATATAAATATGTTCCATTTTCAATATTTCATTCTTTAGATTTAGAAAATTTTTTCAATCATTCTAGTTTTTGTTTTCAACTCCATTGAATCCATAATTTTCAATTCTGTTTGTGGTTGTCTTTTCTCTCCCTGAATGAATTTTTTTCATGTAAATTATTTCTTTAAATTCTTTAAATAATGGTTTTTTGAATATCTAACACACAGTTGCTGCCGTATTTGAAATTTTCAAGAAAATTTGACGGACTTTTATTTTTAAATTTTTTTCAGTACGTTAGTTTATATTGGTCATAACTATCACAACTATTTTATGTACTTGTCAAGTAATTTTAAGTGTGTGGAGGGTATTAGGACTTGAAATTTTCGAAATACTTTAGAACCTTCAAAGTTCTGCTAAGTTATATCCGCCCAATGGCGGCGAATGCCTCAAGCGTTTAAGCTGGATGGATCTTTAAGTTTATTCAAATGATATACAACTCCCAAAAGTATATACCTATGTATGTATATATTTTTAAAATATTTTTGATATTGAAAAACTGATCAATGATAAGGGCTTCTAATTAAGTTTTTTTTTGAACACTCGAATGCATTCATTTGTCTGCCTTGACTAAACATTTTCTATTACTTAGGTTACTTCTACACTTGACAATTTAAGCGCTTTTACTTCCTGCAGAACACTTTTGCTTTTTGAGAATGCTTTTTGATCAACCAAACTTGGCAAGCAAAAGCAAATTAATTGTTAAAATCGCTTCACTTGACAAGCGGGAAAGCCTCTTTAATGAGAGTAATCCTGCTTTGAAGCAGCATCTAATGCAAGAGAGCCACATTTCTTTCATTTCAGAGGCTCGATTTTTATTTAAAAAAAAATTTTTTTTTTTTTAACTATATTTGAATACTAATTTTGGTTGAAGGAGATTTTGTGAAGTTAATTTAGTTGTCAATGAATCCAAATGCTTTTGAGTTTGAGCTTAAAATGGTTTTAAGGTTGTTTAAAAATATTTCAAGGAAAACTGCGAAATTTCAATATGCAAAAAGGAGCTCCAATTACTCCGTCAATCCACTTGACTGCGCCCAGTTAAATTTCAATTTTATTTCATTTTTAATTTAATATTTTACCGCTAGAGCTCCTACAATAGCTACGATACTAAAGAATATCAATTTTCGCTTAAAAAGCCACT
The DNA here is from genome assembly GCA_020466095.1 of Chlorops oryzae. Taxonomy (NCBI): domain Eukaryota; kingdom Metazoa; phylum Arthropoda; class Insecta; order Diptera; family Chloropidae; genus Chlorops; species Chlorops oryzae. Next base: position 20,404,908 of record CM035808.1, on the reverse strand, counting down.
TGAAACGCTGCCATTTGTTTGCATGTCAAATTGTTTGCTTTCGAAATGAAGGCTTATCCTTGCGCCAGAGCTTGCATCACGTTCAAGGCAAGCAAGACGTGCATTCAGGATCTTCAATATAGCAGCTGTAGCTTCTCATACATTGTAGATTCGTATTATAGATGAATGCAGTACGCTTTATCTATACAAGTCGATGACGGCAACCTCAATTTAAATATTTTATCAAAAGAATGTTCGACATGAACGTGAACTGTCGTCTCACGTCCTCTATGGATTTTCTAACCCATCACGCAGTTTGACACAATCGTTTACCTTATAGCACTGCCATTCTGCTCCAGCAATAGTAATATTCTGTGTTGAACCTTTGCTCCAAAGCGGCGCAAATATTGATTTTCATATATGGAAAAAATAATGCAATTTCTTTTACATAATTCTCCCGACGCGACCACCCGCGATGCCGTTACGTTTCACTGCACTTCAAATCATTAGTCACGCATACCCCGCCGAAGAGTAGCTAGCTGTTTGGCTGTTCGGCTCACTGACTAGCTAACTGACTTACTCACTCACTCACTGACTGACTGACTGACTGAATACTCCAATGAGCCGTAACGTAATTTTTATTGAAAACTTGGCGTAATTATTTCAATTTGTCCGAGTAACAGCGAAAAATCACAATATCAAACTTTGGACGACTCGATTTTTCCGGTGAATTCGTTTTTCAAACTTATGAAAGTTGGCAAAAAGGCGCCTAAGGACTAATTCGAAATTAATCGAAATAGCACGATACCATCACAAGGCATTCTTGCTGACACCCAAAATTGTTTTTTCTCTTTTTATTTTATTTTCTTTTCTTTACTTTTATATCCGCAGTAGAGCACTTTACTTTCTTCAGTTAAGAAATTTTTCATTGAACTTCCTCTTTCCGGAAGGTAACTTATGTTGTGTGCTGCTTCTTTTGCTCCTGATGGTTGTTGTGCTGCTTTTGCTGCTTTACTGTGACAACAAGTATCGTTTGCGATCGCAACGGAAGGTCGCTGTGTTCACGGCACGTTCCGAAAATGAACTGAAAGCTCAACAACTTCGAATTCAACAGTTAAACCGATAAGCGTATGAAGCGTACGAAGAATCAGCAGCAAGGATACTCTTGCACGGAGTGCCTTCTTGAAGAAATTAAAGCGGTTAAATGCGGTTAAATGAGCACAGCGAAAATAATGGCCCATACGTTTCTTCAGGCAAAATAGCATTTCATGCTCGGTTCTCTTAATTTTTTCGAAACTTAATTTCTTGCACAGTGCAAATCTCTTGGAATTTGTGTGATAAAAATGTAATCTATTTTTTAAAGCTATTATTAACAAGTGTTCAGGCTCGTTCGGACACAAATTTTACGAAGTGAAATGTACTTTTGAGTAGGTTTGAATAAATCATCGTACACTGTGAATTTGTAAGACAAACTGGTTTCAAAATGAGATGAAAATTTATCAAATATTTCCACTCTCATTTATACTTTTCCACAAGGACGAACGCTTCAAGCTGCTGTTCTTTTCGAACTCAAGTTGAACTCATAACAGGATAGAAAGAAGGATATAAGAAAGCAATTCAGCAAGTCTTCTGAAACCCCGCTTGAAAGTTGATTTTAGAAGAATTTTTGAATTGCCTTATCCTGTTTTGAATTTAACTTCAGTTCAAAGAGAACCGAAGCTTAAAGCGTTTGTCCTTGTGAAAAAGAATCTAAAGTCATTACCGACTGTGCTGAAGGATTTCTGCTGGCCATTCAAAATTAAGAGAGTTTTTGAAACTTTCAAATTAAATGTTATTCTCTTCGGGGAAAAGCTCTTTTACAAGAGCTTTTCTTTCTAACCGTTTCCGTTAAAAGCTCATTTAGTTAAACCTTTGTCCGTTATGAACCGTTTCGTAAGCATGCTTTCTTTTGCAGGCTGTAGTCAATCTTTCCGGTCTGTACAGCCATGTGCATGCTATCAGAAATTCATCAATGAACGTATCGAATATGTACTTGTTGGCTCGGTTATGTGATTAGGCATAACGAAATTGATTGTTTCTCATCGATTTCGAGAAGAAATGAAAACGATTTTAAATTGAATTCTTTCTTCAAGGCCATCTGTGCGAAAAATTGAATAATTAAAACGTTCGAAAGCTTTCAATTAAAAACTGTTCAAAAATGAAATTTTCTTCGTTGATTGCACTTTGAATTTATTTTTATTTTCGTACTCAAATTGCTTTTCTTTGTTACCCCTTATGGCGTTTGTGCGCTGAATACGCAATGCCGTATCAGAGCGAATTATAAATGCGTTCAGTGACTCACGTGGCATTTTAATGTGATTCATGGAGAGTCTGGAGCCAAACCAAGCGTAAAGGCACGTATTTTTGTGCTTGAACTTTCCGAAAGCTATGTATTTGTATATGCTCTGTAGTTGGATTTTTTCAGAGTTTTAAAAAAATTATTCCTATTTGCTTCACACACCTGTTTCTTAGCTATTTCCCAGCATTTGTTTTGCCATTTGTTTCATTATCGATCTGAATTTGAAAAAAAAAAAAAAAAAACTGTTAAAAGCTCTATAGAAATGCTGGCACTTTACGATTTTTTAATATTTTTTCCTATAAAAGAACAATAGGATCTTTAATCAAAAATCATTTATTCTATAAAAATGTCTTTGGCCTTTAGAAGATAATAAATGGTGTATATGTTTTTGGTTTTTAAATACAATCCTTCAGAAGTTTCTGTAAATCTTTCTCCACAATTTAGTAAAGGTATCGAACTATTCTCGAAAATACTCATACCCCAAACATGAAATTAAATGAACACTTGAATGAGAAATTTGTATCAAAAGATCTATTCGAACAGAAACTTCTTCTCTAGAAGCCAATCATTGGAACCTTTTAATATAATATGTAATCCGTTCTTTGATTTGCATAAATTGAATAAACTCAAAGAAAACTTTTTTGGCTGAATTTGAACTCTATGAGTGATTTATGGGGTATAATTAAAATTCGCTTTGTGTCCAGTCCACTAAAGTAAACTTTTCCCACAAAAGAAAAATCAGAAAAGAAAAGAAAAAAAAAAACGAACGACCGAACTAAATAAAAGTTAAGCTCAGAACAAAGTTTGGCCTTCGCAGAGTAGAAAAGAAAAAGTTTGTGCCACAAAAGTTTAAACAAATTACTTACCACTTAAACACAACTATCGCATGCTAATTAGCGACTCAAGCCTTTGCACTTACATTGAGATTACACATTTCAGTGGCTCAAGTCGTGCGATAACTGATTACCGCGCCTTTCCAATTATAAAATCCGTTTGCTTCTACGTCAAGGAAACATAAAAAATACCCAAGATATGGTGCAAATGGTTAAGTACACCCCGTCCTCTTCACACACAAAACCACACCCACACACACAGAGCCACTCTGTATAAATGTCTCTGTTGCTGGCATTCAACAACGATTGCAGTCCCACTTGCGATGCAAATACATACATAGCTAGTGAAACTTCCGTCTTTCTTCAACTTCCGCCTATTAAGGCAAGTTAAAACAACAGCACAGCAAGACAGTGTGCGAGAATTGTAGCCGGTGAGCCTACGATGCCTCAAGTTCTTCCTTCATTCAGTTGGAACTTGAAGCTTAACTCGATTTCTGTTTTGTGTGCCAGTCACTTTGGTTCATGGCTGTTTTTAAAGCGACGTTAATTAGTCTCTCCGACCATACGTAATTAGCATGCGGTCGAGTCGCGTGGGAGTGGAAGTGAAAAACGCATCGACATGAAGACTGCATAAAATCGCGCCATAATGATTCCTTCCGTCCATTCTTCATTTGTTTTGGTATTCTCATTCATTCACACAGAGTGCATACAGAATGATTTCGACAACAAAAATTTCACTGACGCAGCGGTACATGACTGACTGACTGACTGACATGATGTTTCGCAGCACGATTATTTAAATTTTTAGACATCGTTACCAAAAAGGCCACACTCAATTATTTCATTACCACGTTGCATGCGTGCATGTTCACTGATAGCTGCGGCCAATTTACTTTGTGGTACACACTGCGTATGAGCAACGTTGTGCTAAGCCACTCATCCATCATACGCATATGAGACCGTGACAAAGACTCATTGCACAATGAATTTACGTCCAATTTTAGATGGAATCAATTTAATTTTAAAACAGAACCGACATTGAGAGAAAATGAATGAAATTTCAGAAAGAAAAACATATATAAAAAAATAAAGTTCATTCAGTTCGTTAGTGCTATTAATTTGGCGCCCATTTGAAAGGATTTCATTCATAAGAAAACTCCATTCTAAAAGTATTTCAAACTTCAACAATAGACCTTCCGAGGAGCATACAAGAATAAAAACAACTTAACAGCTTAAAATAAAAACCACAAAAGCACATGAGAAACAAAAACAAACATGTGTATATAAAAACAAAAGAGACAAAACAAATATAAAATAAATAAAAAATAACTTTCCCGACTCAAAGGAATTTCTGTGAATTTAGGCAAAAGCGTAAATTACTCAAAGCTTCTCTGCGATTTCTTATGGTATTACTGAATGAAATTGTTACCAAAAAGAAAACAAACACACATATAGACCCCGTAAAAGAATAACCTAAATCCGAAAGAGAAACAAAACTTTCGCAAAAACCGCAAAGAAAAATCATTACACATTCCTTGAGTAGAGCTTTCATTGAAGCAGTTGAATTGATTGTTTTTGTTCTTCTCGTCTGAGGCACGCTTTAACTGCCCCATTGACAGTGCCATTCGCAGAAAAGTTTCTGCATGGCATATGCCTATAAGCGTACAATCATCGCAACAACTTTACCAATGTTAATATTAACATCGGCTGAACGTTGCAAAAACAATGGAAGCTGAATTCGACATGGATGTGCTGGAGTTGGGCTGATTGCTGCTGCTACTGCTATATGCTGTATGTATATTAAATGGGCTGCCTTATGTGCTTATCGTCAACGATAATACTTATATTGGGAAAAAATTTTCAAAGGACATAAAAACATAGTGAAGCCTTGTACATTGTTGTACTTTCATGCTTATTTATGATATTCTCTTATTGCTGGGCATGTTTTCGCAGTCAATGTGCCTGCCCGCTGCTTTTGAGCTTAAATAAATATGTATGTATGTATATATGAGCAAAACAGAAGTCAAACGTGAAGAAATTTTCTTTCGTGTTTTTTTTTCTCTATTTTTTCAGTTTTTGCTTTTTTTTTTTTTGGTTTGGTTCTTGGTTTGGTTTCGTTATGGCTTTGACGCCATCGAACATGATTCGCCTTTCGCTTTGGTATCCTTGTCAGTTGCCAGTTGCTTTTGAGATGGTTTCACAATCGGTTGGCGACAAGGTTTTCACATTTGTTTTTATGAATTTGCCTTGCAGAATAACATGCGCAGCTCATGCATTCAACGCCTAAGTCTTCGAATGTAAACAGCGTCGTAATTTTGCTTGTGGTCTTTAAAAAGATTTATCGTCTGTTGTTGGTGTGCAATTAAAGTTGAGTGCTATGCAGTTTTCAAATTTATTTACAAAATCATTTTTACGACCATTTGAGATGATTTTCAATTTCGTTGAAATTTTAATGAAAACATTAAAAATTCATTGGCAATTTATTTGACTCTTGTTATGTTTACATCAACAATGCGAGCGAAAAATTTCCAAGTATTTTACGCTCACTTAAGCCGGATGATTTCTATGAGAAAAATTACTTTTAGATGAATAGGCTTCAGAGCTGTTCGAGTAAAGTTGTTTCGGCTCAATAGATTTGAGCTTCGATATTCATTGAATTTTCTTGGGAATTTTCCATAATTTTTGGCATTATTTAAAAGTGTTCTTCTTTGAACCCTTTATGGTTTTCGGGGCAGAAGTCAGTATCATAAAATTGATTCTAGTAGTCGAAATTGAATGAAGACAGAAAAACTGACTCACTGACGACCCCATTGAAATTCATCAACACTTTTCACTTGAGATTTTAACATCTTTCGGAGATAAAAACCTCTACTAATTAAACTCATAACAATTGTTAACAAATGTAAATTCGGCATTCCTTACAAGCTGAAATTTCATCATTTCCAAAAATTTCAATTGTTTCTATATAACAACTCTATGCAAAAGAGCAATTCGGTTTTCCATAGAAGTCTCTTAAGGTCCCAAAATATTGAATTCTTCAATATAAACACCTAAAAATATTTTATTACAACAATAACTTGCTTTCATTTTTATTTACTTCTAATAAAAATGCGCATAACATTTTTATTAGTATTTCTTTTTTTTTTTTGCTGTTTCCCGAGAAGCTTTTATGTTACCAAAACAATTCGTCATCGTTTCAGTTCTCGACTACGACGTGCAAGAATTCCTACATTCACGTAATCAAGAATAGGTGCCTCACAATGGTTTACTCGTCTTCAAGCGGCGAGGTCAATGATTGTTTACATGTTTGCCTGCATGTTTATATTAAAACGCTTTTATTTTCTTTTGTTTTTCGTTTCGTGCTTCTCTTAGTTCCACTAGAAAAAGGTACAATTAGGGCTAGCAGCACAATCGAATCATGGACGCAGCCAACGCGCAAGTACAGCGAGGATTAATTTTGTCCAACGTTGCTTGAATTTTGCACGCAATCCGAAAATTTCTCACAATTGCTTAAATTCAGCAACGCGCGAAGTTTCCTGCTCTAAAAAAAAATTCTTTTTTGTTCTTTTTGCCCAAATTTTAAATGAAAAGAAAACAAACGCTGTAAAAATGTTGCACGTTGTTTGGGAAAAGAAATATTTAAGCTCTTAAGTCGTGGGGGGATTTCATGAGTGCCTACCCGGATCTGCTTAGTATTCAATTTCTTTGGAATGTAAGGAGAAAAATTTTAATCATGAAAAGAATTTGCATCCTTTGTTCGCGGCACTGTATTTCAGAGGGGATCTAAGCAGCAGAAAATGTCAGTGACTTTGGATCAACAAAGCATAATATTTCACTCACTCGGTAAATCATTTGGGTATTAGCTTCTTGTGTTTTCTCTTTCTTCTGAGGTCTTTTAAAAACTTCTATTTATGGAACTTTTCTCTTTTTCTAATTAAAATTTCTTGAACTCGATTTTTTGTTTTAATGACATGACTTTTTCTGCTGGGATATCATAAATATCGATTAGAAGAATCTAAGCAATGGAATCTCTTCGTAAAGCGGTTTTCCCTAATCGCCCTTGGATTTTCCATACGAACGCACAAACGCATCGAAACATTTCGATCGGATAATCGCAAGAATAAAAAGCGATATTTATGAGATGATTTTCTGCAAAATATGTGCTCAATTCCCAATGCTTGGTATGAAAACCGATTTCCTATGACGTCTGCAGTCATTTATTTATAAATCGTAGGCAATATCGCACAGACAGTGAGTTGGTGAGCTTCCTCGTTTTCCCCAACGATTGTTGTTGGAATTCGGGTTGCCAAATGTTTTTTTTTTTTTTTTTTTTTTTTATCAAGAAAACTTTTGTGCATCTCAAGTTAGGAATATTATTAAAGGCAGCAATCGGCATGAATCATATTGTGACAAGTGCATTGTTTGTCTTTTGCTGGCTTCATTCCAAAGAAAAAAAAAATAGTTCCTCGAAAGTGAGACGTTCAAAGGTGATTTTCTTTCTTTCGGTAGGTTCGTTTTATTCTTGATAAAATGTTAAAATAGATTGGCTATAAATTAAGGTCCGGATATAAACAAAGGAAATCAAACGAAGTAGGAAAACAATTTTATTTTCTCGCTCAACTGGCTTTACCGAGAGCGTTTGTGATTTGAATGAGAATCGCATAAAATGAACATTTTTATCTTAAGCGAGTAGCGAGAGAGAGAGAGAGAGAGAGAGAGAGAGAGGAGAGAGGAGAGAGAGAAAGAAAAGTAAAATTCTACAGCTCACAACTGTTGTCAAAGAAAATACTATACAAAGAATTTTTTCCTCTTATTCCTGTTGATTTTACGTATTAGCATATTCTTGCCAAGAGAAGGTATGAAAATTTCTTTTGTTTTGTAAACAAAAATTAAAATTATTTTCTTCACTCAGACTCCGAATAAAGCTTGGTGGATTTCATTTTGAGCTTCATACAGACAGTTGGGATAGGGTAGATTGGTTTCTTTTAAAAATTGAATTTAAAGGATTCTTATGGATTGGTTGCTGTATTATATTGATACTATATATATACACAGCTCATATATCTAATGCGGAGGAAGAAAGTCTAATGTTGAACAGAAGAATATTTGCTTGAAGAAATGATTGTTATTTATCTTATCATCCACAGATTTTAAATGAGTTTTTTTGCTCCAAACGTCATTTTCCGCTACGGTCAACATCCTACACACCAAACAAACCAACCGATTGCTTTGAAACTTTAAGTCTCACTTGTTATATTTCTAAGCATGTTAATTTATTCTATTCATTAGAAAATCTTCTAGCATTATTCTATTCGAAATCCTTTTTTATGCCGGAAGTTGTTTCCAGCTGCTAAATACCATCTCTATAGCTTTAGAAGTATTTTCAAAAGTTTGTACCACCCTCACATAACTGACGAAGGTTAAAAGTGCTGGTAGGATGTCCCCTAGTGTGTCTTTGTAGATCTCTTCTTCGTGAATTGCAGCCATCTCCAATAAATTTGTGTAATTTCATCCTAGAGGGTGGAGACCTTTCATTCTTAAAAGCGTGGTAATCCTCGTGAAGTCGGCATTAGAGAGCACAAAAACTGCACCATACAATTCACCTATTTTCACCTATATAATAACCTTGTTTTCCACGTCCTCCGTGATGAGGCTCAATACGTCTCGATTTAACGTAGCTCTGCTTAACAAAACCAATCAGCTAATTTGATCAGTTCTGTAAGAGAATCTAGTGAATAAAGAATCTAGACAATAAAATCTCAAGCTAGAATCCCACTACCTGCGTAAATAGCACAAATTGCGCCGATTTCTACTGGGCCAGATCGGCAGAGATTAAAACGGCTTCCACCATCCCCTGTTGAGGGGTCGCATATTGTTAGAAACTTTTCGGGCCATATCGGGGAACATTAAAACTGGGACAAAACTAGCTCAAGACGGTTTAATTTACCAAAATCAGAGTCATAGTTAAGGTAAGCTTGTTTCATTCCGTACAAACTTGTTTGTTAAAACTCTCAGACTTCTCTATGTCAGAAGCGATAGCCCTTATCATCTTCAATTATTCCTTAGAGTGTTCGGAAACGATCTTCTCTGTCTATTCAAATCGAAATTATTAATCCAAATCGTCTTCGATCTGTTGCAACATGACAGTCCCAACGCTTTAACCCAGCAAACACAAGTCAAATGTTTGAGATTTTTTTATTCTCATATAATTCTCAAATCGAGAATTATTAGATATGTTCCCGTACTGCACGAATGTGCCCAAAAGTGCCCAGTTTTCAAACAGTTTTCAACAAATTGGGCAGATTCGTGCAATACGGGAACAGACCTATTGTTTGATATTAACATTTGAGTTCGATTTGAGAATAATCAATTTTTTTTTTTTCAATTTGAGAACAAAGTCCTCTTTTTGTTGAGAATGCTATCATTCTCAAATGAATCTCAAATTGAAATCAAACGTTTGACATTTGATAATACATTTACTCTCAAATAATTCTCGAATGATTCTCAAACCTCAATATTTGCTGGGAACATCAAGAAAATGAGAATTTCAGTCGAAAGTTTCGATGGTTGAAAATTACAAAAAATGTTGTTGATTACACAAGTAAGCACGATTTTTGTTTCTGACTTCTGTATATCAGATTCCGACTACTTATACCTTAGTGATGAAGCAAAATAATTTTTTTTTTTTTTTCAAAGTTTGATTTTGTGATCAGGAGGACGATTTTTTAAATTTTCGCGTCAATTTATAGATTTTGCTCAAAATCTCAGGAAGTATGTATGTGTTTTGCATTTGATGTAGCTTCCTTTAAAGAGGAAAAACGCACCTTTACAACGATGTATCATGTCTTTCAATCAAAGTTTTACTTCAAGATCTATAGCCATTCAAATGTGAAAAATGTGGATTTTTTTGAATTTTTTTCGAAATTTTTTGAATTCATTTTGATATATTTTTTCGGTAAAAATTCTGAAAATAATTTTTTGCTTTGAAATAATAACTGCGTATTTTACGTTTCCAAAATGTTATGGTATGCTAAATTGGTAGAAAACTGTAGAAGTTATAAGGAGTTTTCCGACTCTACTCAAATTCAAAATGCTTCAGGCAAAAATCATCGAACATGCATTCAAACCGCTGCCGACGCCCGATTTCGATGAATATTTATATATAGAATGAGTGAAAAAATCTAAGAATTTTGGCACTTAAACTTTTTCAAAAAACTGATTACAACTAGTCCTTTTTGGACCAGTATGGAACTATACCCAAGCTAGACTAGTTGTAATCAGTCTTTTGAAAATGTTTAAGTGCCAAAATTCTTAGAAAATTCAAGTTTCAATTTGTCGACTTGTGTTATAAGAGCAGTCATCACATCGTATCTCAATTAAAGTTTAGTCAATCGTATTCAAAGAGTTTAAGGGCATTTTTTTCATAATTCTCATAAAATTTTCATTATAACTTAGGAAAAATTTTTTTATATAATTTTTTTCTGCCAACACAAGTCAATCGCAAACATTTTCCTTTGTCACAATTGAAAAAGTTACTGTCTTTTACATTTTAGCCAAAAAATTTAAAATAGTAGGGGTGTTCACAAAGGCGTGTTAAAAACGTTAGAAAGTCGGAAAAATTAGACTTCGTGCACAACTTTTTAAGCAGTTCAAATTTTCCGATTTTCCGACTTTCCTATTTTCCGACGCCTTTGTGAATACCCCTGGTATTTCAAAATTCTTCATAATCTCAAAATATGCCCCCCATGAATACGGGTTAAATATTATTTATATTTTTTCTCTGTCATCCACAAATAAATCCATATCACTGCCGAAGGCTGTTGGCTATTGCAGAACAAATCATAAGCTCATTTTTCTATATTAGGCCTCTTATTAATAAATAAATAAATAAATAATCCGTATCATTTAAGTGAAAAATAAAAGCCGAACTTGCTCTAGCCTGGACATGGTAATTGAAGAGTTAGGGATACCTCTTACCATTAATATCCTATCAGAGTCTTCCTTCAATAAGCTTTCATGAACATCATTTAATCCGATTGTTTGCTAATTTCCCAACACTCGCTCGCGATTTATTTCATATTTCACTGCATTTTGCAAACGTTTTCATGAATATTACCGTTTATTTCCGCATCGAGCTTAAGTGATATTTTATTTATTTACAAACCACCGCAAGAACACAACACAAGAGGCAATTGACTTAGTCAACCGGCGATTCGTAACGAAATAAATAAATTCTTCATTTGCATATTTTGAAATTTACATAAAAACGTTCGAATAAGTAAATCGCGAGAGCACTTGAAGCGTTACGAAAATATACTTTTGATTGTATGACGAATGTGCGTCTGAATTGCAACACAGAAAGTGAGATATATTTTTTTTTTTTTTTGGTGGGTTTTTTCGCGAAATTTTCTGCTGCGGAAATTAAACGGAAAGCAAAGCATCGGGCACCGAGCACGGGAGCCACGGGAAAGTGATTTGAACTGCGCACGAGAATGGTGGAAAGTGAAGTGAAAACCGCTCGATATATTTACGAGCGGCAGCTTCATTTGCATGTTCGCTGCTGCCCATGCTGCCCAGCATCCTAGAAATCGCGGTCATTTGTTCGTCTGTTCGTTCTAATTTTTTCGTTCGTACGTGGCGCGCGCCTTGTAAACAAAGCCAAAAAAAAAGTATTCAAAAAAAAACCTCTCATTTTTTTGTTTCTTCTTAATAAACGTTTGGTTTGCTTGTTTGTTCTTTTGAGACTAGAATCCACCATTACTCGACTCGTGCTACTCTCACCAGACAAGTGAAGCGGACACGGAGAGAAGGTGGGAAAGTGGGAGCACCAGTGCCAATTTCGGATTCAAAGTTAATGAAATAAATTTGCACTCGCTGACAGCTAAGAATCAACAACACCACCAAAAAAAAAGGGGGCGAAAAAAAGCAAATTCCCCACTTCAATCAAAAATCTCTCGAAAAAAATTACCTCGCATAGCAACGCAGCAAAGTTGCTCAACGATTTACCAGCTGAGATCCGATCGAACGTTTTGATTGGATTTCATTTTTCTCATTTTGCTGCAAATGTTCCAAAGGAAATGCATTGATTTATGGCAAAATATTTATTATTTACGATTTCAACCATTTCATGCATTTCGCTGTACAGCAAAACCTCAACTCTATTGGGCTCCCGCTTAAATTTTCCAACCATCCGTCGATGTGCCATTCGTGTTCGTCATTGGAAGAAAATTCCCCTCGCCAAAGGTGTCCGCCTGCTCGAGTCTTTACTCTAGAAATGAACACGCTTCCAATTTGATTAATCAGTTCAACGAATCTAATGCAATTTTCGCGTTCGTCCTCGCATCTCAATTACTTTCAACAGTTTTTACTCTTCCCTCGGAGTTAATTTCTCCCCACGCATTGTTTTCGCTGCCATTCGCAGAAAATCACATTAAAACTCCAACTCATTGTTTTTGTTGCTTGGCAGACATTTTTTTATGTTTTTGTTTTTGAAAGCCATCCGACGAAACGACAATCCGCTACTTTTGTTCTGCAAGATTTGTTATTTTAGTTTTCTTGCTTCTTTTGCAATGTTTTTCCCCCTTTTTTGGGGGATTCCACAAATGTCGTTAAATATAATTGCTATGGAATTTATGAATTATTTATGTTAATTTGAGTTCTTTATGGCTTTTAAAGGCATCTAGTTATTGATATCTATCATTTATCTTTGTTTTTAATAACTTCAGCTTTTCCCATAAAAAGGATTACTTAAATTCTTAAGAAAACTATGCAAAGTTAAGCGATGCGTTGGGGGAGAATTTGTTTAATTGGAAAATAAAACGATATTCATAGGTACTTGAGCTATAAATTTCCCATTTTTAAGGCAATTGAATCACGTTAAGGAAAATTATAAGATTTCCGCTTTGTATAGAAGGCTTGATACAACATCTCGAAAGACTGTTGATGGTGAAGCGTATTATGTTGAGATTCCATTTCTTCTAGAGCATGAAGATTCTTTTCTCTTTTGTTAACAACAAGTTGGCGAAAACAATGCGAGACTTAGGTCAGTCTTTAATTAAATCGTTGCCTTTTGGTTTCAATTAAATGAGTAGGTCTGGTCGTTGCCTCGGCTTTTCAACGAGCAGCCTTTTAGACTTCAAAAGAGAAATTGAAACGACGTTGATTGGTTGGATAGTTTGGTTGCCACCAAGGGAAACACACTCAGGCCTCACATGGGCCCGTTGTGATACCACAAAAAATAGGAAAACAAAGAAGAATAGAAACAGAAAAAACTATATTACTTACATCTACGCCGGAGATGGGATTTGAAGCCAAAGGGGAGGTTCGTAAGTCGTCATTTCGACCAACTACGCCACGAGAAAACGTTACTCGAAGGATAAAATTTGTACATTGATATTCACTAATCGTTTTGACTCTTTCAAAGCCACATTTAAGCACATAATCCAGCTTGACGGTTTAAAAACTTCTCTTTCATCTAATGGATATCTGCAAGCTCTTCAGGTATGCATTCGTCAAAATACAAAAAATTGAAAAAAAAAACTGTCACAAAAGCACATTTCTGCGAGCAAACTTCATCCACAGAGACTCACAAACATGACAATGCAGCGCAGGAAAAAATGTTAGCTTGTCGCCCAAACTCAATGCCAAAGTCACGAAACGAGGCACTTTTGTTTTTGTCCTTCCATTTTACAAAACATACTTTTTTTGTTAGATTTTTTATAGCACGACTTAAATTGAAGAGCAAAAATGGTTGACATGTTTTAATATCCCTTTTTTTTCTTGTTTTTTTTTCAGTACCTACGACTTTATCCCACGAGGGAATATCCAAATAAACCCATGAACGACAAATCAAGCCACAAAAAGACAATATCTCCCCGTGTGCAAGATACGAAATGAAAACGAAAAAAATATTATTGCAAAAGTAAGTACTCTTTCAAAATTAATAACTTACCTTAATCTAAAATTGCATTTCAAAATTTATGGATGTCATAAAATATTTGATCATAAAAAACTTTATATTTTTTTTATTAGTTTCAAAATACAAGAATAGAAACCAAAATTTTATTGAGCTTTAACAAAATAAGAGTAGGGTTTAATTTTGGAAATATTGCAATACCGAAACTTTCACAAAACTCTCGAAGTTGAAAGGCATATAATTATATATGTATATATGCGTATATGTATATATATAAGGTATATAAGGTTCGCATAATTCTCTTTTGCGTAGAAAACACAATTATAAAACACAAACTTGCTTGTTTTTTATCACTGAAATTAACCAACTCATCTTCAATTATAGAATTTTTGGTTTTTTATTTATTTTTTTATTTTTATTTAATACTTATGCTATTAATTTTTCAATATATATTTATTAATTTTTTTTTTATTGAATTTCATATCAGTAAAACTATATGCCTTTTAATTGAAAATATTGCTTTCGAACGATACAATCTCGTATAACTTTTTTTTTTTATAAATATTTACTCGCATATTTTATAATTTATCTAAACGCCGCTACTCTTGCTCAACAATAATGCTTTTTTCAAAATAAGTTACGGAGTTTTTCCTCGTTTTCGAATTGAATTAACTCTTCACAATATAATTAAACGATTCAAAGAAAGACTTGATTGGTTAAAAATGTATTTTCATAAAAGACTATAACAGTATACTGTGAAAAGGATTCTGTCACGGAATTAGCTTTTCAAAACATGTGTAGGTCACTTGAAATAAGTATTTACATTAATATTTGTGTATTTTCAAGACTTTTTTTGCTTAATTTTTTATATATTTATTTTATTTAATTATAAAATTTTTTTTTTTGGTTAATTAACTGCAACGATCTGTACTATGCTGTTACGTTGTGACACGATCGATTTGTTCTGGTTACTGCCGTCTTTTTTTTGCGGCTTTTCGATGTTTTCGAAATTTTGCCGCCATTGGGCCTTGTGGCCCCCGTTCTTCTTAAAATAAAACTTTAATTAAAATTAATAATATCCATAAATATTTCTTAACACATTTCTTTGTGACGTTTAATGAACAGGATTTATTTCTGGTATTTCTATTGCTTGTGAAGAATTTACGTGAGGTTTATCGTTTTCAAAAGTAATTTATTTGAATACTTATCCAAGTTTTTCTTTTAAATCCTTATGCTTATGTAAATCAAAATATTATTTTTAGAGACCTGGGCAGAGCACTGAAATTTTTTATGAATCATAAAACAATGCTTCTATTTAAGGGATCAAAGATAAAATAAATTTTTGATTGAAGGAGTGTAGTTTCACCTTCGCTTCTTCTCCTCTCCAGCATTGAAAGATTGATGAGCATAAGTCGGTTTGAAATTTTTAAGACAACAAAACATAGTTCTTTTCAGCACATAAAGTAATGATTGCAATTAGCTTTAGGTATAAGAAATTAATAGGCTTTTTTTATAGAACTTGCTTACGGCTAACATAGAAACTCCGAAATTCCGTGCTGAAAAGATTTATAAAGGTAGATATTTTCAAGAATCGAAAGATTTAACACAATTTTCCAAAGCATTGATTTATGAGTGGCACTAAGCCTAAATCCATCACTATTTCTTCACTAAGTGAACTACCATTTTCCCCAATTTATAAACAATATTAGCTTAAATAAAAAGTCATCAAAACATTCTAATTAAATTCCCTAAAAAGGATTTGCCTTTTAATCTTTCAAAGTACAGGCTCAATGGTTTAATTGCAATCGCTTTTTAAATAAATACTCGAAGGATATTTTCAACAATAATAAAGCTGAACCGCATATAGAATAGAAATTATTTTAGAATGATGGAATTTTCTCACATGCGTTTGTAGTGAATGTCTCCTCTCTCTCTCTCTCTCTCTCTCTCTCTCTCTGTCTCTTACTACCTTAGACACTATATATGTATTACTTAATGTATTTGTTTAGTAATTGATTTTCTTCTAACACGGCTAGAGGCGAGCATGGCAACACTGACAATAAGGCTAAAGGCTAATGTCAAAAATATTCTCATATTATGATCAAAGGCTTCTGTTTGCTATGCTACCAAGTAAATATTCATGTGTATACTTCAAAGATGTATATGTATATATATTATATATTTATATATATATATATATAATATTTATTGATTATATTTGCGCAAATTGGTGTACTTTGTTAACTTATCTATTATGCTATGTTTTCTCCTCCAATCTAATTGATTTCGTTAAAAATTGCTACGAACGATTCAAGTGTCTTAAATGTAGACTTAAAAATTTACCTTCGAAACGTTTCGCTTATCAACAAAGCTCAAAATGAGAAAGGCTTTTCTTGTTATGAAAACTTAACAACTGCTTTATAATCTAGTGTTTCCTTTTATTTTCTATATTTTCGTCGATTTTTCTTTCTTGAATTTCGAATTAATAAACTTTGCAATTACAGTTTGTGTAGTTAACTATGGTTAGAGATTAATTTTGTGTTTTTTTTTTTTTTTGCTAAGGCAATTGCCTAGCCTAATTCGAGAAAGTGAAAGAAGGTAGCATTCGCTTGCTTTCATTTTCGATTGACACCCTCAGAGGGTAGGGATTTTGGTAGAAAATAGTTTTCCATTTATTCAAAATTTATGTATTTATTAATTTTTTATTTGTTTGTTTGTGTGTATGTGTGTTTGTGTGTGTGTGTGTGTGTGCGTGTTCGTGTGTGCTTGAGCTGTCACAAATTGATAGGACTTATATGAAAGAGCGTTGGAAATCGAAATCTAAGACTGTAAGTTTTAACCACCACCTAAACTTAACGCCTGAACTATACGTGGATCAGCTTTACTACCCTCACGAAATTCTTCTAATGTTAATTTCCCATCGTGATTTTTATCCATTTGATCAAATATTTTATCAACACGCTTTTGTGGCGTATTCTCGTCTTCCGATTGCGGTTGTTGACCCTTTTTAGATGGGAAAAATTTGTAAAAGGGAAAAGTTTTTAAGAAGGAATTTTACTGGAAAGAAGTGTTCCTTCATATGCAGGTACTCACCACCATCTGATATATCGCGTCCACAATATTGTACATTTCTTCTCGCGTTATATAGCCATCATTATCCACATCGTATAGTCTAAACGCCCCTAAAAATCGTATGAAAGAATTTTTCGAATTACTCATGCAAATAGAACGATCGAAATCGATACAAAAAAAAAAAAACAAAAACGGGGAAGAATTTTGGAAATAAATTTTTCCAGCATTTGATTTGTTTTTCATCTATTGACAGCAAAAAGATTTAAATTTCATTTTGCTTTGAGGTTTTGTGGTATTACCTCTGCGCATATAAAATCTCAAACTACAATTTCTTCCAATGAATAAATAATAAATCATTTCTTCGTGCGCAATTACAAACGCCAATGAAGAAAAAAAAAATAATAAAAAATTATATAAAAAACAAACAAGACGTACACAAGGGAAACAATACCGAAATGAAATGAAAATAGGAAATAAATTCTCGCACCCATTCCCAATAACTTACATTGTAATTTTTCATCCAAGTTTCCTTTGGATGTCACGGAGAGAGCCCGTATGAATTCCTCGAATTCTATTGAACCGTCCTGTCGATCGAGCATGGCGACATCACACCGGATGGATTCACACAGAAATCGCAGCGACATTCACATGTCAGTGCCGGAAAAGCGAATAGCACAACACCACATCGTATTAACCGCAATCGATGTGAGGGTATCAGAGAAAAACAAATCGAAGGAAAAGCAATAAAAGAGGAAAAAGTTTTTTTTAAGAAAAGCATGAAAAAAAAAACAAAATATAGGGCAACAGAGACCACAAAGTTTGTGTAATTAGTTGCAAGTGAAATTAATAAATCAACAGCGCCGTCAGTCCGGCCAGCCAGTGACTCAGGCAGCCAGTCAGTCAGTCAGTCAGTTCGTCCGCAGACCCATTCAACCATTCGCTTGGTTCGATGATCCATTAATGCAAAATTCCAATCGGTCCCAGTTCCAATGGCGCTCGAGAGAATAGAAAGAAGAAAAGAAAACGCTAAGATAACATCTGAATGCCACAAAAAGTTCATTAGCCACAGTCGTTGCTCGGATGGACGAAATGCGAATGGCGAAAGCGTTGAAGAACATCGAAAAATTTTGTTGCTGGGAAAAATAACCGAGCGCTTTTCTATTTTCGCCTCTAATTTGTCGTTATTCCCTTTCTTATTCCTTTTGTCCTGCGTTAAAAAGGAAACGACAGAGCTGAATGCTAAACGGAATGGTTTATGGACTCGTTTTTATTAGAAAATGGGATCTCAGTGGCGCTGATAGTTTGCGGCTCCTACTGTAAGTTACTTTAGTGGTCTTTTCTAAATGACAATCGCTTTGTTTGATTGTGAAAAAGCTTCGACTGAGACGAAAAGTTTGTAATTAGAAATGAATTAAGTAATTATGTGATTATTGCGCGCAGGATTTTATAACCGAAAAAATATAGGAAAATCTCTTCATTTAGACACGATAAGACAAGATGGACTGAAAATAAGGAAATCTGATTGGTTTTTATTGGAGTTATGAAAAAGCCTCAATTGATGGCGACTTTTTCCCCGATAAATAGAAAGTATCGAATAAGATTTCATAGGTACCTATTCCAGATTCGAAACCAAATTGAATAAAGTCTCAAAGCAAATTTGTTTCCGAAGTACAGTGAAGCACCAAGACTAACCAGCTTCAATAAGACTGCTACACTGATATCAAAACGTCTAAGACTGAGATTCACTCAAAACAAATTTTGCTGACAGAAACTTATTAGCGTCATATTTACAAGATTTATGAATCGAATTTTGCCAGCTATTCTAGCCACTTTTCCCCATTTCAGTCGGTCGTTGTTAGCGTTAAATTGACTTACGAAGCAATCCGAGTGTTCAACTACACATGCCTACTTACATTGTTCTCGTCGAAAACGCGAAAGACGAGCGAAGCGAATTTGCTCGGATCTCCTTGCGGGAAAAACTGTTTGTAGATTTTAATAAAGCCCTATTTAAAGCATGGGCGCACACACATATGCATACGTTGGGATTAGCATACGTTCATATTTATGAAGAAAATTCATATGTGTATGTTGTTCGGTAGACGTTTGTCAATATGAATGCACAGTATAGAAACACACATACGATGCGAAATCGTTGAAGACGACGATGTTGAACGCGTTAAGGGCATTCAGGAAACAGCAGAGAGCACAAATCGGTGTCAGAGGAATAGTGGTGTGTAGCAGCACCGCCAACGCAAAAGACAGCAACAGCAACAAGAGCGAGCAACATTATCAGCAGCAGCATCGGCATTATTGATGTTGTCGCAACGGTCGTCGTCGTCATTTAAAGCATCGGAAGCATTTCATTTAATCAAATGTCGCGCATGCCATTCGGTTGAGTTGTTTTTAAAATTTGAAGTTTCCATACGTTCAGGAATTATATGCATGTTTGAGTTGTTGGTTTTTCATTTAAAATTGTTGCATGGCATTGTTATCATTGGTAATTTGTTGCCATCCGGTTGTTAATATTCGTGGTTGACGTTGTGTGCAAAGCGTGTTGAAATTACAGTAATCAGCAAGAGATTTTGTGCAAGCGAAGTCAAAAAATGCAGCATTGTTGGTTTTTAATTTTTTTTTTTTTTGTTCCACGATATTTTTGAAGAGTGGAAGAAACAAAAAGGACAAGGAAAAAATATTTTAATTATATAATAAATAAAATCCGTAAAGAGCTTTGGCTAAAATGAAAATGTATGGAGATCTTAAACGCGAATGAGTAACGTTCGAACGCTATATCACGTTGCTCATACAACGCGTTGTTCACTTTGTTTGAATACGGTACTACGCTCGAAACTATGGCTGCGTGCATACAAAAGTTGAACTTCATTTTTAGCCAAAAATTAATTCAAAATTCAACAATGAATATAACTAACCTGCTCCGTCAACAAGCCATTTGGACAGTCTTTCAGGAATCCTTTGTGCCTGTTATAAATGCTTGATTGAAATTATTTGCCATAAAAAACAACCCTTCGGGAATTGCTTACCATTGTCTGATCTCCTTTTCTGTGACTGCAAAGATAAGTGAAAAGAATTTTTTTTTTAATCCAATCTCCCCCATTATTTTAAAAGAGCATTACAATGAAACTGAACTTATAAAAAAAAAAAAAAATAAAGATATTTCTTTTCATTTTCGAAACAATAAAAATCCCAACCATTTCATTAGTATTCACAGCGTTTCTCACTCTCTAAAATAAATCCCATAAAATACATACAGACACAAGCTGAAAAATTATTATGCTTATTGCACTCTTCGAACATTATTTTCATTCTTTATACTTTAAAGACTTGAAGTTCAATTATCCGAATCGTTAGCTATGGCAGACAAACGAAAGCTCTTGAGACTCTTGCCATTAATCTTGAAAAAGTAATTTCGCCAAAGACTTTGTCAGCTTAGTCACTTCAAGCTCAAGCATTATGCATCAAACTCTCATGCAACTTTTCTAGAGCTTTATCTTGAAAGTGCCTGAAATATTTTATCGGCATCCTCTATTTGACGTTCCAAATTACATGTAGTCCCTAACGAGTCTAATGCATACATTGACCTCGTTCATCGTAGCTGACGATGACAATGGCTGCGATGATGAAATTTTGGTTCTTACAGTATTCTACGTGCAATGGACAGAGCAAATGGTGCAAAACATTGAACAAGTAACGAGATATCTCAAAATGTGATGGAAGAACCCTTCCAACCTACCTACGACAGATAAGCGAAAGTGCAAAATTGAGCATGGCCAACGACTACAGTAGGCTGCTGAAATGGCAGCAATATTCGGGTAGCGAAAAACTTGATGACGCCCATAAAGACCTATCAGAAAATCAACTGTCAGCAAACGAGCACTGAACTGGATACACTCGACGACGCTTCACCTCTATGGATCGAACGAAGTGCAAAAAATAAGAGATTACGAAACAAATTATTAATGGCAAAATTTCAATTCAGTACCTGAATTCAGTACAAGGATTTCCTGAGCTGTTAAGTTACACGAAAAATTATGTTTTATAAAGTTTAAATTCATATTTTTCATATAAATGACACAACTTAAAATGACGCAACCCTTTAATAAGTCATTGTCTATTTAATGGCAACAATATAAGCTTTTGTAAATGCCTCATTATATCTTTCTTCAACAATTCGAATGACAATGGAACGAGAAACGCTCAAACAATTCAATCCATTGTTCCATGAAAGCGAAAACAAGCACGCACCCACTTATTTCTAGGTTTGTTGCACATGAAGGCAACGAAGAGGACGTGGACTGGAATTAAAAGATTCTGCAGACAAAGTCATCATTAATGCACAAGGATATAAGCAAACAAAGTCAGATTGTGCTGCGCTCGAGAGTGGGTGGATAGCTGCGGGGTTGTTGGATGTGACAGTGCAACAGACAAGATGAAGGAATTTCGGTTTAAACTGCAGAAATGATTGCACTTTGAGTGGCGACATTAAAGCATCATAAATTTATGATCCAAAGCGCATCGTTGATATTCAACCGCCCCATAAAATGTTCGGCAAACAATGTTCGCAATTAAATTTAACAAGCAGATAATTTGAACTTAAGATACTTTAAAATTTTCATTACTGTCATAAAGACTGATATGATAGTTCACTCGAAAAGAAGGCAAAGAGAGTGAAGAGAGCTTATATCGTATCCCTCAATCCAAACGAACGAAGCCAGACAAAATTAATCATTCCCTTGTGGTTTCGTACTCATGATGTCAAATGTCCCATGAAGACCACAACAATGAAATGAATATTCAATTCGATAAGATCAACTTGACACTTCGACAACTTAATTTTGTGGAATCAGTGCTCTTGATTAAAATTGGAATAAATATTCCACGTCTTTTAATGAATCCATTGCGACTTTTAATTAATTTAATTTAATTTAGGTATGTCCTTTATTTTAAATCGATTCACATGGAAAATATTTTCACTTCAACAAGAAGAAGTTAAATGTGATCTTTTTGCGAATGCTTTCGATGTTCAAACAGAGCTGTCAATTGCTCATTTTGTAGACCAAAAAAGCCTATCGCTTCGGTATGAAATTGACATTTCCCATTGACAATAGGAAATTTAAGCTCAGCTGAAGTGACACCCTTCGCATATTGGACAAACAAATTTTCAAAGTCATTTTGACACATTACACGAATGTGTTTTATACACCCGTAATGGCCCATCAAATGCCATTGATAGAGATGGAGCAATGTGCCTTCACCGTAAAACAACAGGCGTTTTAATGACACTTCCGTACGCGCTCGTAGCGCCATTTCTCAATGCACTCAAGCGAAATGAAATACGCACTCCAGCATTCATGCTCAACGACCATCGATTTATTCGATTCCACTTTACTTGACCAACGTGGTCGCAATGACGGTGTCATTGCGTAGTGAGTGTAACAGGACACGACAGGATGCATGCACGAATCAAAGGGGAATAAATAGCGGCAACAAGACAAAACCATTAAAACCAAAAATATTAAAAATACCGTTGTGTGTAATTCAGCGAGTATTTATGTCGCATAACCCGGCAAGGTGGTGTGTGTGAGTATGTCAACGGAAAAGGATATGAAAGACTCACTACAAACCATTAAGCTGATAAGGATGAGCTCGGCGTATCAGTGTCGATACGACTTCAGTGTATTGTACGTACTGAATGTGTTTCCTCGGAACAATGTAGCATAGAATGTTGTAAAAGTGATGTAAAAAAAATTTACGTTGCTCTTGAAAAACATATAAAGTTCAACTTTGTTGCATGTTATTCTATTTTATGAGCATTTGGTACAGTGATTTTCGAAGGTACCTATGTGTTCATTTCTATTCCCAATGAATTAAGATCTACCTACAAAATGCTTTACATAAGTTTGTTGCTTTAAGTTCTAATTTTCAAAACAGATATGGTATGTCGGGCTATGTTGGGGAATTAGGGAATGATTCCTCTTGGGGCTTATACTTACTTTCTGAGATGCTTTGGAGCTTACAAAACCTCTGAAGAAGATTAAATATCGCATTAGAACGGATTTTAACCCTTAGGGTTTGACTAAATATATGTGTAAAATTTTTTGAGCTTTAGAAAAATACCAAATTGCAAATAAAGCTTTAATGGCATCGGATAGCTTCAAAAATATACTCTAATTCTTATCGTTCAGTCTCCATCAAAATATACACATCACAAAGACAATCAACTTAATTTCCTGCTAAGCTCACATAACTATGTTATAAAAGTCAAACAAACACACATTCATTCATTGTATTTCTCGGGCGTTTCTGCTCTGCGGGTATATTTTGATGTCGCAACAATGCGTGCATTGAACTTTCCTGTCAGGTGAGCGACTGTTCATCCCACACCATGCCATCGAATGCTCCCGTGAAGTTCTTTAACCCAAGCACGTACAATGCTATTAACGAATCGATGGCGGAAGTGCCTCGTTCGTTGTCACTGACGTGTTGCCGTGTTCCACACGAATTCCAGTCCAAATGAATGGCATACCTTAAAACCTTGAATAATTTTTTTACCTTCCTTAAGAACGCTAATGACAAAGGAGCTTAACGAGCTTAAAACCTTAGAGCTCCATCTATTAAATTAGGGGAAATGTATTGTTTTAATCAATAAATAAAAAATTTAAAGCAAGTTAATTATGCCTTTTGCTATGAAAAGTTGATTCCAGTTAAATAGAGAGCATTTTCAAATTGATATTAAAATAATTTCAGAGGCAAGGAAATAATGTGTTATTGATTTCCCGGTCTTTCGTCATGTAATTATATTCGAATCAGATATAAGTAATTTAGGCTGGTTTTTTTTTTCTAATGCATCCACTTAGGCTTAATTTAGAAACATTTAATGACACAACCTCGAACTGCTGCGGTCGTTCAGTTAAACGGGCGTATGCGGAATGCCTTAAGTACCTATGTTACAACCCAGTTGTAAAAACAAGCACGCATGCCCGTAGTACTCATGATTCATGCCTTACCCTGTTATAAAACAAGAATACATGCCAGTAGAATTCATGATTCCTGCGTTCATGATCATGCATGTTTCACGACTCCTTGAAAACACATGAAACATTTCTTCTCCAGTTGTAAAGCAAGAACGCATGCTCGTAGTATACATGATTAATGCGTTCATGATTCTGTTTGATTCTTGAATCCTTGAAAACACATAACACATTCCTTCCCTACTATGCATGAATCATTTATAGAAAAAATAAAACTTTTTTCAAATAACTTTCTCTTGCATCTAGAAAACACAGATGTAGCACCTGCGAAATAGATCGCTCCGTGGCGTAATGGGAGCGTGTTGGGATTTTTGTAACCTTGGAGGGCTCGAGCTCGATTCCTGCCGCAGGCGGAAAAATTGGGACTTAGAAAGATGCAAAGTAATTTTTCAAATTTGTGGTAAAGTTTGACCGAATTAGGGGGGCGGTACCGCGGGGGGTAGAAAGCAAGTTGGCAGTTATAAACAGAAGTTTCCTATCCAGTCATCAGACACGTCATGCATAGGTACAACAAGTGCTTACAAATTTTGTTTAATTTTTTCATTAATGTTTGAATGAAAGCAAGTTATTCCTCTAAGTTTTGAAATATTTTGAAATGGTATATTATTATCTACCTAAGTATTCACAAAAAAAAAAAAAAAAAAAAAAAAAAATTACGCTCGCCGCAGCGGGGATTGAACCCCCCTACATCGGATTGCTACTGCTTGTTTAGGCGAACGAATTCCAGCAATTGGATTATTGTGTTCTCAGGATCATTGATTCATGCATAGTAGGGAAGATATGTTTCAAGGGTTCTCAAGCATTAATCAAACATTTTTTGTCTATGCATGATTTCCTATGACAAGCCTGTATAAAAAAGAAATGAGGAGGCATGGAAGGTTGGTATGCATGCAAAGCACCCTTAAGAGGCATAATTCATGCATCTTTCATGAATATTTTTACAACTGGGTACCTACAAGGAAATAACGTTGCTCATACGCAGTGGTGTCTGTGTGGCTTTAATACGGAACTTTTTCGAATTATATAAAGCTAAAAATCAATAATAAAATCTGACATCATAATAGGTATTTAAATTACAAAATTACAGTTCAGTTTTAAGTGGCTTCTTTAAAATTGCAAAAGAAAAATCACATTTATATAGGAACATGACGTGCATGCTTTTAGAACCGGTCCAAGCTCGCAAAATCAAATAATACGGCTTCTAAAATGTCAAGCTTACTTATGAACGTACTAGTTTTTGAATTCATTTGTAAAAGCAAATATTCTGCATACAAAGAGCGACATGAAGGCCATTCCAACAGTGCCTCATACGATTGAAAGGCAGATGGGAGAAAGAACATGACAAACGTGCCTTCACATGTTGTACGTACGCAGGGAAAGAAATTCAAATCATGGCCGGTGCCAAAGAAGTTCACATATTCACCATCTTTATTTGACTGAGTCAGAAAAAAGTCACTTCCCTTGCTTGCGGGTCGACGTTAGAAATAAATTCCTTTTAGGAATAGAATTTTTTTTGTTTTTGGTTTTCCAATTTATTTTGTGCGCTCAGATTTTAGAAATTGCTTTCATCCTTGCACATCCACGAGATCAATATAGCATTACATTTGATATTGGTGCAGTCGAATATGTGACAAAGACTAAAATTTCGATGCAAATCCTTTTAAAACTAGATTTCTTCATTCCATTCTTGTTTTTTTGACGCACACGTGTACATGACTCCAAGATGAAGCATACAACCACATTGCACGTTGATTGCAAGATAGGACAAGTTAAGTCTGCAATCACTTCGGCATTTGCTCAACTGTTTATTCGAATTTTCGAACTGCACAAGAAAGAGTAAGGAAAAGTGAAGTTGAAGTACTAACAGCCTCAGAAAACGTAAGCAAAGGATATGACATTTGGTAGGATTAAGGGAATCTCCTAACTCAAACGACTTGGAAATAGACATGAATGTATAACAATAAATCACATAAATTTTAATAGGGAAATACGATTTCGTCGATAAAATAAAGATATAAACCATTCGAATCATGACTCAAAGTAATTTCATATATTTGTTCGAACAAGTTTACAATTCGACAAGAATCCTGTTAACAGGATTAAATTATTCTGATATAAGCTATTGCAAACGCATTCGAAGAGACACTAGGTAAGTCTTGTTTTTATGAATCAATTCGACGACTTAAGTTTTGGTCTTAAATGACCATGAAAATCTTTTCTATTAATAGAGCCGAAGGACTTTTAAAGTGTTTTTCAATCCAAACGTTTATTCGATTTATTGAGAGCATCTTTTGATAAATTTCTCGTTTGTTTTTGCGCTTTAAAGTGGACTACTTCTTAAGTAACAGGACGGTGGATGTGCATTTGATATTTCAAACAATTTTGTTATTTATTTTCTTTCTGAAACTAGCTCTCGAATGTTTTTTTTTCCTTGTTGAAAATAAAACAAAACCATACAACCTCCATTTTTTTTCAAATTCAGCTTTCAAATGAATTTTTCATTTTTTTATGCAATAATGCCGCTTTCAATTTAGCCACGATTACTATCCGTAACATTGTAAAGCTTATATTTTCATGACCACATAAAAAATCTATGCGATGAGAGTTATTAGGGAGTTCCTTTGCTCCCTTTGAGCAAATTTCAAATTCTATCACGTGAACTTATTTCTTTCACGTTTCTATCAACCTTCATATTGCAATAAGCTACAAAGTTTTCCGCTGTTCCAATATTGCTTAACCTGAAACTATTAAGTCCTAATACCACTGAAAACAAATCATTTTCGAATATGCTGCTAAGCTTCCGCATGGATTACTGACGGGTTCTCGCACAAGGCCAAAGAAACTTTCACTTTGAAGCAATTTCCGTAATCAATTAAGAGCTCAGCTAAAGCCATTAAAACAAGCAAAGCGCGCATGAGCAACTATTGCCTTCATTGTCTCAGCTGCGAACGCAGTACCATGTCAACAACAACAACAACAACATCCGAATCAATATTGAGTGAAAAATATTTGTTTGTGCACATTGTGCACAAAACTTGTTTACATGGCTTATGGGGAGTCAGAAATCGGTTAACCGTCGAAGATATGCACAACAACCCCAAAACCGATAAAGGCAGACAAATTTATTTGTTTTCCTTTGAGATTTCATAGCAAGGCCTATAACTCATCCCACATCAATGGAATCAATCTGCACTGATTGAGGTGCAAATATTTATGCTTTCGTGCTCAAGAATTTCAAACCAATTCAAACTGATTGTTGTCGGCACTTTTGTATATTCTACATTTTTATGTATATATATATGTAGGTATGTATGTAGTAGTATGGCCTTACGATTGCATGAATTTGAGCAATTTCATTTTGCAAAAGGATGCGTAGGTTTGGCATAAATTGTTTGCTGAGCATTGGGATTGAGTCGAAAATTTCGACATTTTGCGGATTTTTTCTTTATTCCATAGAAAGTTCTTGCGGAAAAAAGTAAATCTCTTACCACATTTTGTGGGTTCTAGAGGTTCATTAAAAGGACAATTTTATTAAGCTACTTTATTGTGAAGATAACTGACTGTAGTTAGCTATGAGGTCTTATTTTATGATATAATAAATTTAAAGAATTCTAAAAACTGCTCAAAAAGTAATTCAATTTAAATTGAATATCTAAATTCATAAAATCCAGAGAAAAATCTTATTAGAAGAACAAAATCTCATATGTATTTTAGCACTCATTTCACACACAAAAAGCCTGTCCTCTGTTAATCATGCTGTAGTTCCATGGGTTAAAAGAAGTAAGTTCTTTTTTTCAAATTTATTGCCTTACCTTAACGGCATTCAGAAAGTTTTTCAGTAGCCCGTCGAACTTAGATTTCGCCAGGCTTTCATTAAAAAGGAAATAAATCAGCTTTTTTCAATATTTTATTTTTGGGAATTGTATTATTCGTTGTGAAATTGTGGCTTGTTTTCAATTTCAAAACTTTTCAACTATAAAGTGCTATATATACATTTAAATTTATTGAAAACTACACCCATTTCCCCAGTGAATTGAATGCATTTTTGCTATATTTTACGCTTCATTTGCATTTTTTGCCACTTCTTTGCCTCAAGCACTGATTCCGAAACACTTCGAGTTTATTGAAATCGATTTTCCCCCTCTATAAGAAAGGCAATCTCATAAATTTAAACTCGAAATAATCCCGAAACTAATAAACAACAAAACAAAAAAAAAGCAATTCTTAACAATGGCATTCGAAAAATTTTCAAACAATCGAAAGGACTAAAAGAACATTCAAAACCAAATTAAAAAAAAATAAATAAAAAAGGAAAAATATATTTATCTATCTATGTGTATACTCACAGTATGTGTCTGTTGTTAAGCGGTCGATTGTGTCTTGCTTCAATTTTGAACCTTTTTTCCCCATTTTATGTTTGCCTTTAATTACTTAAATTAAGTATTTTTATTGCTCTCTTGATTTTATGCTATTTTATATATATTTTTATATATTTTATTATTATTCTTTCAGAATGTTTTTGAAAAATCCTTATTTCATTGGGTTATTCGTTTCGTAATTGTTTTTGTATTCTTTTTTATTTCGTAGTTTTTGCTTTTATTATTTTATTTTTTATTCACAATAGTTGTTCGTCATGAGTCCGCAGGCATTTTATATCGTTGTATGTTGCAAATCTGGAAAACAGAAGGAAAATATTTTCAGTGAATTGTAATGAAATTTGAATTTTTTTCGGTCAGAAATTTCGTTTCCGCTAATGACTTCAATTGAGAATTTCAACATAAATTGGCGATGAACATCGAAATTGCAACAGACCTCAACGAGAACGTATACGCGATGGGAAAATAATTAAATTGCTCATACGCAGTGCTGTACTACAGATACGTAGAATGTTCATAGGTATTATTGCTTTTCGCAATTATTTTTCTTGATGTGGTATGCAAATAAGCAGAGTCTGTAAACGTGCTTACACGTTATAATGTATAATTAAAGATAAATTTACATGCATTCATATATACACATATTGTTCATGTATACATATGTACGTTTATCATGACGTCTAGCTTTGTTTGCGTTACCGTCTCGCTAACATAAATTACGCTCTCATAAATATTTTCATTACCTTATCTGCACAAAATTGCTACGCGCTTGCAATTAATAACGAATTTACATTAATTACATACATACATACATGTATATTTGCATTCGGTGTTTTAGGTGGGAAATTACCGTTCACGCGTTCACAGAGTTAAACGTATTTAAATACATAAATCTGCGCCAACAGCTAGGATTCTAACCTTCAGCGCTGCGAGAAAACGCCCAAAAGCATTCACACGAAATAAGTCAGTAATTCAAAAGTATGAAATTTGAAAACAAAAAAATGAATATTTCACATTACATCGCAAATATGGCTTTAAGATGAAAAGGTCTTTTGAAAAAAAAGGACAATGTTTTTGTGCTTCATAACAATTTGAAAGCGAATAGAATTTTTCATTCAAATATGCCAAGTACAATTCGAAAATCTTTTAAGGATTATGGAAAACTGAAAGAGCCTTTGAAGAGACCCATTTCAAAGGCCTTATCGAACATCTTGAGTGAGCGCTCAAGCGTATTCGAGCATATTTTTCAATAATTATCGTGAAAGGAAAAACAGTGCAAAGCATGCAAATCTTTCATAAACGATAATTTGAACGAAATTTCTATAATTTTGCGCACTCGAAGTATTTTCAAATGAAATCTCGTGACTACACACTTCAATAAATAACACAATACCATATACCACATAAGAGTACTAAGTATGTGCTGTGCTGTGTAGCAATAGCGTCGAAATATTTTTTAGAAAATGGCCCAGCATATATAGTAAATATAAGCACCGCGGTGCACATAAGTATGCTGCAGAAAATTCGTTTCACAAATGTTTTCAACAACCCATTCGGATCTCTGAAGATGCACCCACGTTCCAAGCACTCGCACGCACACACAAACACTCAACGTACAGGGACCCACTCACGTGAGACAAAAAGTAGAATAAAAATCGCCCACATGTTTCATCGACTTGTGCATTTGTGCATGAGACAGACGAGTATTTATGTGAAGCACTGAAGCATTGTAAGCCCGTGTTTGTGCATATTAAGGACGAGTGCTTTGTTGGCACTTGTGCCAGTTTGACCTAGAAAACTTGTTTTCACGTAAACACAGCACTCTCATTCGATAGCATAAAGAAAGAAAAGAGAAGAGTAGAGCTACAAATAAATGAAATGAAGAAATTAATTGATTCCTTCGAATGGGCGAACCTAATGCAACTCATGAGTAATACGTTCTCCATTTGAAGGCGCGAGTGACTTTCCTTATTGCTTTCTTTCATGACAATGCTGTTGGAAGCTCACTTTACAGTGCATTTAAGAAGATACTTACTTGTGCCCAATCCTTGCGAAAATGTCACACAGTCAGACAAACAGACAGACAGACAGTGAGAGAGATGAAAGAAGACGAATACATTCGGTTGAAATAGAACTTGCTGGGAAGTAAGTAGAACGATAGCAAGATGCAAAGAGCATTCAAAAGAGCGAAATCAGGATAAGCAAACAGAGCGTCGCACAGGCAGTAAAAACACTTAAAGCGCTCGTCCATGAAAGTGCAGCGCACTGGCATTCACAATGAAATGCAAATAACTGTAAGGCACTCTGCTGACAGCGAACGAAAGACTTTGGAAAAAAGCACTAAGACCACACATCCACTGCATGATGCCCGCACGAGCAGTCGCTTGCAGTTCGCTTCTGGAAAGTCACCGAAACATGCGTGGGCAGGATTCACCTTGCCTGCCAGTGTTCGGAAAACTTTTTCGTCGTTGCATACGCTTTGCGGTCTCGCTTATTCAGCGTTCGCTAATCCATGGAACATATTACTGAATGCTCGCTCGCCCATTCAACTTTATTTTAATTCGAAAACATGCAATGCACCGGCAGCGAGTCCTTGCGCAATCCTTGCTAATCGTAAACAACGCCGCGATAAGGTGAAAGTTAAAGCTTAAATAAAATATCCTCAAGTACGCATAAACACGAAGCAACAAAGCCAAAGACAACGACAACGACAACGACAAAAATGAAGGTGAACGTGAATGCTTAAAAAGGCTGCCACCGCAATGGTGCAAGCATGTTGTGCACCCACATTTTATTTTATTTATTTATTTTTTTTTTTTTCTTCAAATTTATCTCTATTTTCTATATTTTTCATTTTCTCCCCTTTATTTTGTTTTTATTTTTATTTTTCATCATTGGATTGCACCGCGTGCACACAGACACATGAGGCCCTCGACATTAATTCAGAAATTTTTGGTATGATATTTTTATTTTCGTTTTTGGTTAAGTCAAGCTGTTTGCTTGTTGTTGGCAAAGAGGAAAAAGTTTAAAACTTTCTGCCTCGTGGCGAAAACTTTTCTTCATTCATCCACATAAACGCAAAATGTGGTTGAAAAAGAGGAACTTTTATATAAATAGTTTGAGAAAAAAATAAAAGAACAAGAAGAATATGAAAGTGTAGCATAGTTGTGTGGGCTTATTCGCATTGAACAGACAGACAACACTTTGAGCTTTAACGAAAAATCGTGAAATTTTTATGATGATCTAAGTGAAAAAAATTACAACCACATAAATTATATGATGATATTTTTATGTAGATCATCAAATGGATTGGAAAATGGCTATGAATAACAAACAATTTGAAAGGCAAAGAAAAAGCTTCAGCTACCTGAACAATCTCGAAGAAATGAACGTTTTCAATAAGAGCATCTGTGCCAATGCCCCTGAAAACATTACCGCAGGCATCCATTTATTATTTTTTTTTTCTTGTTATTGAATTTAAATCATTGGAAAATCCCTTCCGAGTTGTGCACTGAAATAATTTAACAAGCTTGGCGACGTCTTGATTTTTTTTTCCTTTTTTTTCTTTTTGCCTCATTTCAAAATAATTTTATTCATACAATCACTGCCCACTCAAAGACCCCGAACGAATATTAGCGCAACGTCAATATTCATAAAGCTAAAGCCTTTTCATTATTAATGCATATGCCTCTTGCCTTATTTCCATTTAGGATTCATAAATTTTCTCGCTATTTTTCAGTAGCGAAAAGTTTTAAGTGTCCATTTGAATCATTTTAAAGCCAAGCTCAGCCGTAATGAAGAAGAAATAACAGTTTTGATTTCGAAATTAATGAAAAAAATTTCATGAACAATTTATTAATTCACTAGAGTTCATGATGGTTGACCTTCAAGCTAATTTCGAGGACATTTTTCTTCGTCTAAAAATGAATATCAATCTTTTTGAGTGATAGATTTAATTTTTCGTCTACTTTGGAAGGATAGTTGTTAATAAATTAGCCCTCAGATAGTATCAAGGGTCAAGCTAATCTTGATTTAATACTAAGCCTAATTTAGTAAGAGTTCAAAATTGCACACTGAATATTACATTCATTGTAAACTCACACCGAGCTCAAAATGACATCAATTTAATTTTTTTATATGAGAAGTGACTAGACCTTGAATAGTAACGAGTGGTCTAGAATAAGTCAAGTTAAAAGATTAGGAAAACTGCTACATATGGGACTATTTACCTCTAATTGACCATAGGAGCTCTAATCGTGGAGTAGTTACATGTAAGAGTGGTTATTTTTCAATCACAGAACAATGTTCAAAAAGATAGTTTAAAGCATTTGTTGGCAAATTAAAAGGGAGAAGTCCTGGTATTTTTGTTACTATTCGGGGAGTAGTTGGAGCGTAATAGGAATTACTGCAGGGTTTAAATACGTTAAAGCCAAAAATGTGTGTATATTTTCAATACATTTTGTTAAAGCATAGGTACAATTATAAATATCGCTCAATATTTTAAGTCTTTTTAGACTCATAAATATGAGTGCAAAAGGAGTCAGTTATGACTTTAATATGGGCAACTTTGGTATATGATTTCGGACTGATATAGGACGACCTTCCCAAGAAGGGGAGAACTGTCATTTTGGACTTCTAAATGAGCTCATTATGATAACTCACATTCCGCATAATGATTCATAAATGCCACAAAAACCATTAATTGAAATACATTTTTGTGTTTTCTGATTTTAAAAGTTCACATAAAAATTTTTAAAACTGCCAAATATTAAATTAATACACAGCCAACCGAAAGAGTCCGCACGGCGCTGCAAAAGACTATTTTTCCGGAGTGAAAATGCTTCTTAAACACTCCGAGTGGAGCTCTAAATGACCGTTTTTCGGAAGAAAACA
This sequence comes from Chlorops oryzae, assembly GCA_020466095.1. Taxonomy (NCBI): domain Eukaryota; kingdom Metazoa; phylum Arthropoda; class Insecta; order Diptera; family Chloropidae; genus Chlorops; species Chlorops oryzae. The sequence continues at coordinate 20,371,456 of CM035808.1, read as the reverse complement.
GCACGGACCCTAACATAGAAATTCTTATATTGCAGGATCTTAAGATTTACCTTGCATGTTTGCTAAAATGCTCCTTAAGCGTCTGCTTGGACCCTCTTTCAGTTATAAATTTAAAAGAAAGTAACCCGTTTAGTCTCACTAAATGCTCCTAGGTGGTGTCTTTTGAGACCTTTAAGCACAAAAAGCTTTATATCTGCTTAACTTCGTATCATTCTCTTAGGAGTCCTTTTAAACTCCTATGCGTAGCTCTACGAAAACACTTCGTCAATGTGGCTTAAATGGTGTCCTATTAAACCTCTTTTCGGAGCACTCGGAATATGGTTGGCAGGGAAAATAGATTTTTTGGCAAAAATTAAAAAAAAATTTTGTAGCTCCTTTTAAGGCGTTTTTCAGGAAAATGCAAGTCCTTCTTTCACGGCTGAGACGCCCTAGTGAGGTATCTCTCATCTGAAATTATAAATTGCTCATAATGAGCTCACTTTGAGTATTCATTATTCACTTTGGATAATATAAATCTTTGTGGAAAAGTTATATATTTTTCCTGCTAGAATTCAAGCGACTTTTGGACTTGTTAAAGATAAAATGGACATTAATTATTGCCTCCTTGCTCTTCATGTTCAGTGGTTTTCATAAAGTAAAAAAAAAATATCTCAAGTAAGTTTTGCAATTTTTAATTTATCGTAACATTTGTGGCTGTGTCGGTATCAAGAAAGTTTCTCAAAATTAAAACTTTTATTCATAGACATTTAGATTCAGACTATTTTTCGGAATGAAATCTTTCCAGTTTTACTTATGTTTTCTCATTTTTCATTTCTCATTTTTCATGTTTTCTTGAAGAACAAAACCGACACTCAAGAATTATGTAGGAGCATTTGTTTTCTTTTTTTTTTTGTCTATCTTTTTTTATTTAGAAGCGGTAATGCCCCAAACTTTTTTGTTCGATAAATACTTGATGCAGAAATAGAAATTTCATAAAAACTTTAAAAGAAGCAAGTTCAGTCGAAATGCACTTGTTCTTTATTTTGAACAATGTCCATTTCAGCTGAACAAAGTTTGCAAGCTTACAATGGATTTTGCCCCAAAGCAGATTTCAATGCTTTGCAATAATTTTTCATTCCCACTTTTTCAATTTTTTTTATCTTTTCAAGCACAAAAAATTTTAGATATAACCCACAAATTGAGACGAATTGAATTTAATAAACATTATAAATGTATAATGTATTAAGACTTGGACTATCGATTTAATCGTCTTAAGTAAAAAGGATCAAGTTCCTTTCGTGAGGGATTTCGATTAATTTGTTTGTTCTTTTTTTTATGTCCTCAAGTCTCAACTGATTGAATAAATGCTAAAAGCTTTTTATTGAAATTGTGACTCGGAAAAACCGAAATATTCACCTGTGTTTACCTATCCATTTAGATGCCTTAGAAATTCATCTTTAGAGAGCCATTCATCATCAAAAATTTATAGCTGTTAAAACGTTTTTCTAAACAGTTATGTGTTTTCCTTCAATTAAGTAGACAAGGTAAAAATGTCGCTTGAAATTTGTAAGGCGGTCAGGAAAAAGCAATTTTTATTGAAAATTCTAATGTAAAAGTTCAATTAGAGTTAGTTGAGCGGTTTAATATGAAGACTTTGAGGATTTAAAGTCCTCTTCTAGAATGAAAGGAAGAAGTTCAACAGTAGGTACTCGTATGTATGTTTCAAAACCTGTCTATTATGTTAAGGTTTGTGGTCTTTAAGACCCTGCAATGAGCTCTAAAATCTCTCAGTTTTATACTCATAATAAACAAAACCACTTTTTTTTAATTTGAGACCTTTTGCCGAAGGCCGCTGGCTAGTGCAGTGCCCCTTAATAGTCATAATATTTTATATTGTGCCTATGAACTAATAAATAAATAAATAAATAAATAATTTGAGACCATATTTTCCTTTCATATAATAACAAAACATTTAGAATTTTTTCAAGTGTAACGACTTTTCTTAAACACTCTAAAGGCTCTGGTGAGTCACGTAGAACAACGTGACAGAACATGGCTATATCCACTTAATCGGGAAGGACACCCCTGGCGTTTGAGCTGAAATAATCCTTATTTTAAAAGAAAATTGCTTTTAAAGCTCGATTCTGTCAAGGTGATTCAGTCATGTGTGAATTCTTCCGTTCTCCAATTATCGAAATTAAATCTATTATGTGGAAACGTTTTACGATCGCTAAAAAATGAAATTGAAAATTCTCAAATTGAGTGGTAAGAATTTTTTAACTATTTCAAATTCCTTTGGGGGTTCGAAAAGGTTTAAAGCCGATTAAATAAATTAAACTATATTGGAAATTATTATAAAACTCGGAATTAATTTAAATTTTTGGAAAAAAAAATTCAAACGCGGGCTCCGAAGTCATTAACAATGGTTAACAACCAAAAAAAAATCTCAAGCAATTTGAGCAACAATGAACAAACAATCTAAGGGAAAAAATGTTGAAAAAGACAGAGAGAAGAAGACGCCACTTACCATGCCAAAAATGCAAAATTAAATCCGTTCTAAGCACGCCTTAATCTCCGCACCCGTAGGATGCTTCAAAATTTAACGTTGACCTTTCGGCGGCCAGCAGGACAATGTAAATGTTTTAACAATGAATAGTCTCTGACCGTGTGTCGCTGCCTTTGCTTGTTTGTTTCAGTTTCGGTTTGCGCTTCAGTTTCAGTTTTAGCTATAGCCTCTGTTTCTATGTCTGTCTCTATGTCTGTGCCCCCATTGAGCGGCTCCAGTAACAGGAGGGCCACCAGAGCAACACCTCCAATAGCAAAAACTGCGTTCGTGAGTTTGTTATTTATGCATCTGTATTACAGCTGAAGAAGACACGTGCACATGTGTATCTATGGCTGTGTGCGTGCGTGTTGCATGTGTTTGAGCGTTCGTGTGTGTGCTTCAACGTTTATTTGTGCCAACAACAAATAATTTTGTTTACATAATCCTTGCACGCTGTTGGATTTGATGGCGCTATTGGCGCTGTTTTTCGTTTTTGTTTTTGCTTTTGTTTTTCCTCTTGTTAATGATGATGCTCTAACCGTGGCACAGCACACAACTCTTTCGCCGTTCTAACGAAAGTAATGATAAAATCGGGTCAAGTTGCATGCAATTTATGTTTAGAAAGAAAAAAAAAATCAAATAAAAAGGAAAGATCACTGAAAAACTATTCCAAAAGTTATTTCTTCTCACTTGGATTATCGCTTGCACAGCCACAGAAAAAAAAATGCAATTCAAAAAGTTCGATTTTGAAAAAAAATTCAAATCTTCTGACTTACACAAAAAATATTACTATTTTTATCGAATATCTTTATCGATAATTTTAGACGATTACCGCACTTCGTTTTCGTTTTCGTTGTTGATGTTGATGTGAGCGCCTTTATGTTGACTTTGTGCTATTTCACTTGAGAAGTCTTAAAACACGCGCGTCACGATGCTTGCGCGTTGCGTTCAAAACTAAGACTGAAAGCTCTCTCGACTCAATGTCCTTTGAGTGAACTCGAATGCTTTGAGGTTGGAGTACAAAATGCACAGACACACACAGGCACACAGCTGCACGTGTCCACGTGCTTACAGTGCTCCTTGCTGAGGTGAATAAATCAGTCCCTACCACGCACATTGCTGTAGCATACTTCTAGGAATTTCTTTTGCTTCATTGCCGAAAATCACTCAAATCGTGGTGAGCATATGCTTTAGCACGATTGCGGACTGTTGTAAATGTATAAAAAAACATTTTGGGAGTTTCAAATAATATTCGTTTATTTTTTAAAACAAATTTTCCCTGCAGTCGATCATCATCATGTGGAAGCCGTTGCAGCAAAAAATTATCAAAATTAGCTGAAGAAAAAAAATTCATTCTAAACGATCAAGCATTTGAGATACCTTAAAAATGAAAATCCATTTCTAACCGCTAAAAGCTTTCGCCAAGCTCCATTTACCATTAGTTTCACTCAATTTCTGGCTCAATTTGAGGTAAAATACGACCGCTGAAATGAATGCGGTCAACCACTTTCTTTGTATTTGTGTTAACTAGCACAGTCCATGTGATGAGTTTCCGCGCGTCCTTGTATGCGTGTTAAATAACACTTAACATTGCAGCAATTCCGCGATAGCTCCCAATGGCCAAATGCTAGCAAAATGAGGTACAAATTTTTTCCTTAAGGACACGCAGGAAACGGAAAAGAAAAAAACAGGAAAATGTAAAAGAATGAATTACCGAAAATACAGTAGGTACATATGTATATTTATTTATATAGGTTTATTTTACTTTACTATTGGCTCCTTTTGTATAGACCCTGAGTGCTGCTGTGATTCCATTATTGTACACAGAGCTAGCGGAAGTGCTGCCTCAGCCTTTTTCGTGCTGCTTCTGAGTAATTCACTCGACTCTCGATGGTGCGTAGGTTTTTACCCCGTACGGCGTCTTGTGGTATTTCCGAAGCTTGCTTCTTGCTATTCACGTTTCGATGTTCGAATTTTATCAATGGAAATTAATCGTTCGGCCCAAAAGCAGACTTCATGGTCGTCTGAAACTTTCCGTGCGTGTACGCGCGCTCATATGACGTAATTTAGAATGTTCGCAACGCCGAAAATAGAGTCCGTGATTTATTCTATTCTATTCTGAATAGAACTTTGTACGTAGTTTTATTTTCCAATGAAGCACAATTCTATGTTATATGCCTAGGAAAATGGATATCAACATTGGCATTGGTTTCGGCGGGGCTAGTGTTGTAAAATAAAAGACGGAGTCGCCTTTAATAGTCTCGAGACCGTTCACATCGCTTTGTTTTCATGGTCAATAAATTGTATCGTAACTCTTCACAGCACCCACCTCCGAGTAAATAATGCATTTTTACTCATATCCCTAATGGCTTACAGTCGCATATAGTGTACGTATGATTACATCCAGTTTCATTCCATCTCGGCTACTCTTTCATTTTTTGCTTTTTTTTTTCTTGTTCACGTTAGCCATTGCGGAGTAACTTCAATTTCAAGAATTTATACAACAGTCGCATGGAAAACCAAGCTCCCTTAGTGCTCGCACAGGTCCTCTAGTGTGCTGTACGAAGAATATGATTTATCGCTTGCGATTGTAAAAAGAAAAAAAAAAAATTCGTACAGGAAGAAAGTACATTTTCCCATGCACACCTCAAGAGCGAACTGTTATTGAGCAATTGCGTTGGTGTATGTGGATATGGATGTGCGGTGCATGTGTGAGTGCTCGCATGTTTTGATTATTACTCGCCCACTGTACAATGTGCTCCTTTATGAGCTTGCCTCGCTAACTGGCACTGCTGCTTCCGGTAAGATTAAATTTAAACTCAAAAAGGCGGGAAGAATGAGAAAAGATAGTGCGAATGAAAGAATTTCTTTTGTTCAGAGAACTAATCAAAAAAAGCACTTAATTTTTTCAAACTTACATTTATGAGAATTTGAGTTAAATGAAAAGAAAACAGTTATAAATCCAAAAGAAGTCAAAAAGAGCTTTCGATCGAAAGGACCCCATTGCAAAAAATGTTTGGGGCGACAGATTTATTTCGTATTTCTGCTCCCAGCAGGGTCTTTATTGGATTAACTTTGATGATACGAATGAAATTTCGATTCGCGCACTAAGGACGCCATAAATAAAGACATTTTCAAGAGTAATAAATGTCACTAAAATTGAGTTATTGTCGAACATTAAAAACATTTTCGAAGAACGTAAGGACTAAACAATAGCTGCTTTATAGGTACTTTAATATGATAAGAAACGGGGGTATATGATTTTCTTCACTTTAATTCCATACCAGCTAATCATAAGTCCCCAATGGAAAAACCATCACCAAATTCATCCTGAAATGATCAGATTGAGTGCAACAAGCAACCAAAAAAAACTCTTCAAATCCAATGGGAATAAATCAAAAGAGAGAAGACTCGTATTTCAATATTCAATTATTCTCAAAGTGCTAATTATTTCGCACAGGCATTTAATTGAGCTCCGGAAACTGTGCAATGCAGCAATGAGCAGCTTCATATTTTCATTTGGATTGAAAGTCTTCTCCAGCACAGCAGCATTCAAGGCCATGAATTACTTTTTATTCACAAAAGTTCATCAGTTATTTTGTAAATACATTCAGCTTTTAATGCATTCATTCTATAACATTATAATAAATACGAATTATGTGTCCCTAGCTAGCATATAAGTACGTGCACATTTCGAAAAGTTGCCAGCGAATCGTAGAGCAGTATTGCACACATACGATATTCTTTTGGATATCCTTGCTGTCATCGGTCGTTGAATGCTTCAGAAAATCTGACTTCATTGCATTCATTATACAAATGCTTAAAGCTCGCACGCGCCCACACACACACACACACACACACACACACACACACACACACACACACATAGAGTTCACAATCACATTCTTTTGACACCATATTGCCACTTCCGACAGGACGAAGAAGCTAGTGTTGGAAGTGCATAGCTAATGTAGTCTCACTTCCTTCCTGTTTGGAACGCCCCAAGCTATTCGTATCGCAATGTGCGTTCCACGGCAGTGCCTCAGAACTGTTGCAACTTGCACAGGAATGCTAAAATTATGCAAAATGGCTTTGCTTGAAATAGTTAATAGCGACTTTAAAACGGCTAATCGTCAGATGGCCAAGGTGAGCGGTGTAAAACTTTACGTAATGATAGAAGAATGACAATCATTATCGCTTAAGGCCATTTAAAAATTTGTGGAAAAAATTCCTTTTAAAAATGATTTGGGCTAACTAAATTGAAAGTAGGAACATCTAAGGCCTTCGGGTAATTTTTGACAATTATTGAACTACTTACTTCTATCAAAAATTTGAGCGTATGAAGAGAAGAAAAACTCATCTACACTTCTACACCATTACAGTTTCCTGTTTCTGTAGGCAGAATTTGGTGTGAGAAGAGCCCAAAAAAGATATTAAAATAATCACAACAACAAGTTAAGAGATTATTATGTTCGTGGTTATGTGAAAAGGAACCCATCAACAATGAAGGCTTAACTCCGCATGCCTAAAGCAGTACCCAGCAAAACGATTTAAAGTGCTGCTGCCATCTCAGCGTATAATTTCCACCCATCAAGAAGGCATTAAAAATTTAGAAGCCTTTAGTCGATACTTGAGAATATCATTCTTTTATAATTAACCACAACAAGCTAATATCCAAAAGGGGCCTTCATATCAGGCGGAAACGAACGTGTTGATGTCTTTCGATGCCTTGCAAAAATAGCTTTGTGGTTCTTGTTTTCTTTTTAGTCTCTTAAAAGGATTAGTGGTCGTCTCTTTAGTGTATCCCGAGGACCAATTAATTAATTTATATAATGAATTGAAAGAAAATAGCAAACGATTCTGCCAATTGAAAGCCAAATTAAACTGTAGTGTAAACTAAAAGGATGGACATTTTTTTGAGAGCCAAGTACAAGGATATTTGGAGCTCTCGTTTTCAAAACTTTTAGCTCAATCTTTTGAACATTTTAAATTGTATTTCGATTTGATAAATATTTTCGATTGAATGAAGAACTGTTTTCAATTTTAAAATTTTCTGAACGTCCTTGCCATAAACACACATTTAACGACACATTCTCGTCTGTTCGCTGTCTATAAAAAATTCGTATCGAATGAAAATTTCGAATACGAAAACGAGCAATAAGTCAATTGCTAACCGCATATAAAATTTGATTTCTCTTGGCACTGAAAATGCAAATGACTTTCATTGCAACAATCACCTCTTCATTTTCGCAATTCACACAAAAAGCTCACTCAGAATTTTATGAACCCTCATACCCCAATCGATTTTATGCGAAATTTCCTTTTACCTTTTTGCAAAAAAAAAAAAAAAATGAAAAAAGCAAAAGAAAAATAAACAGAAAAATGCCGAAAACTCATTTTCAGCATTTCCACTGTCGAAATTCTCCACTTTTATTTGCAACTTGCTGCTCCGCATAAAATTTCGACGTGCCGAGAGAGATTCAATAATAAAAGCGAACTTCTGCTGGTTTCTCTTTTCGCAATAATGTCAACCAACTTAAAAGCCTGTCACGGATGGTGCGGCCAAAAGGAAGAACAGAACAGAAATAAAACGAACAACAAAAGCAAACAGAGAAAATTGAATAGCGACACGTGATTATGGTCGTTTTACGATTTTGATTAAGCAGTGAAAGTCCAAATGTGTCCACCAGACACTCGAAGCTACTCGAAATCGATCGTTCGGGCAGTCGGTCGGTCAGTTAGTCAACCAATTTAATTGAGCTTTCACTCATGAGTTGAATTCCAAAAGAGATCCCCTGCTTAAGTGAGTTTATAAAGAAATTTGAAAACTTCAAAGTTTCTTATTTCGTCTCACACAGCGGAAGTTATCGCAAATTGTTCGATATAGGAAGTCTGCGACATCATTTAAAAGGGAGCAATTTGTGAAGAAGTTTTTTAAATGGCAATAAATTTCGGCTTTCGCTAAGGGAAAAAACCTCAAAAAAAAAGAAATTTTTCTCCCGATGGCATATGACAACTAAATATAACGCATTTTCCACTCAAACTTCTCGTTCCTCCATGGAGCCAATAACGATCTAACGACGCTATATTAAGCCCCGCGAATGGGTGGTTCGGACATCAAAATGTGTGTCATCGAAAAGCAACAAAAAACGAAACACTTCCGCGTAGAAAATTTTGAACATTTCTATCAAAAATTCTACACAATCCTCCGCTCTGCGCCAATAACGACCGACCGAACGAATGAACGAATTCGGAATTTTTCAGCCGGCACTTTTGTTTATTTCATGAAGCAGCACTAATGGAGTTTTATTATTATTGCAAAAGTTTCTAGGCAATTTGAATGAAAACGAATGTTCGAAGGCAACATGGAAAATCGATCGAAAAAAATTTTCTGCTCCTATAAAAAACATACTATACAAAATAGCAGAGATCTCGCTCAGCATGAAGTACTTTCAGAAACTCACAGTGCCCCGTAAGGGGGAAATTATTTAAGGACTCGAAAATTTCGATGCGAAAAGCACTGAATGACTGAATTTAAATTTTTGTAGCAAATCGAAGGAAGCTTTCAATGGCAAATCGTTTAAAGTGCTTGAATAACTTACTTAAGCAATGAGGAATACAATTTTATGGCACATTTCCTTTTTGAAAGGAACACTCTAAGAGCAATCTTAATGAAATTAATAAGAACACAAATGAGGGTGTCATAATCAGAAGAGCCTTGCAATAGATTCGAAGCTCTAGATTGATGAGGTGAGTGGTAATGATGACTGGTACTCAAGAGAACATCATTATCGGCATCATAATCATCTTTGTCTTTTGACTTATAAGACCAGAGGATATTGAATGAAATCATGCAGTCACATTTGGATTTTCAGAATAACAAAGCGTTGAGGGCTTTTGAACGTTCAAAAATTTCATTCATATCGAAACTTAATTTTTGATGATCTTTTTGGTCCTTTGGTTTGATGTAAATAAATCGCCTTCATTTACTTATTCTGCCCAAGTTTGAGAACCTCTTCATAATTCATATTTTAAATCAGTTTTTATAGCCTTTAAAATAGACTTTACCACTGGAAGTATACTTAAAATGGCTTGATCAAGTCGATTCTCCAACTCTTTCTTTTCACTTACATAACTAAGTATATCCCTCCAAATGTGGAACAGACAGCTGAACTCCTTCGATGAAAAACGAAGGATAGATTGACCGATGAGCTGACAGATCTCCAGTTTAGCAGTGCAAACGAAAGACAGACAGACATATGTGTACACAGACCATCGAATCTTTTATAAAACATTTCTATATTAACATAATATGTATGGTCCACCTCGAATATCTCTGGACATTGGCCACGAACGAACAAACGCATTATACCCACATTGCAAAATTTTCATTTTGTCGGAAAAAATAGGAAGCAATAAAACGAAGCATAGTTTAACGATATCAGAATCTGAATGAAGAGGCGCTAAAATTTTCATACTTCCTCTCTACCTTTCCCTTTGATATCCAACTGGAAAAATTGCCAATTTGTAGACATCCTTATTCGTTTCGAAAATTAACTTACACATTATCTACTCTCGTTACCTTTTTCGGTCCGGTTGTTGGTGTGAAGTTTATTTTCCATCTGCTCGCTGGATAAAATATATTTTAATAATACTGTCAAAAGGAGCATCATTAAAATGATAGCAACACAGCCCGAAACCTTCTATCAACTATAAAAGGTCCAACAATATGAAACAAAATATAATTTCCGGCAAATCGACAGCAATCAGAAATCGTTCATAGACAAAAATGTAATGGAATGTGAGAATCGCTGGCGTTAAAGCCAGAAGAAGAAATCGAAATCGAAGACGACAAAAACGCGCTTGAATTCCTCAAGGCAAGAACGAGACGTTCAAAAGGCATCGAAGGATATCCTTTTATTTTTTCCTTGCTTTGTTTTTACTTTGTCTTTTAAGGAAACAGATAAGCTCAAAAGACCCAAATACATAAACAATGGCAGAGGTCAATGTGAATCGATTTTTCGTCTCGAAGACGCCATCAGAGCGGAAGAAAAAAGTCACTCAAGGAACAATAACAACAAGCTCAGTGCGAAAAATAAAAAAACGAAAGATCCTTATCGCATAATTGACGTTTACAAAGACCACTAACCAGAGCCCGGTGGGGGGCAATTTTCGAAAGGAAAGAGCCTAGCGGAAAAAGTTTGAGTAAATGTGGGCGCAATGTGCTTAAAAAGAAAAAATGAAAAGCAATTCTCAAGTTTTTTCAAGGCTCTCGTACGAAACATTGAACAAATGTTGCTCTAAAACACCACATTGCATTTTAATTTAAAGCTCAAATCTCAAGTATTATCCTTCGCGAAGGAGGCGTTTTGTTTCAAAGCCTGTTAACATCAAGAATTCATAAAAGCTCGTCAAATGGAAATCGTGCTTCGCCTCCCACGCATGGAAGCCATATGTATATGCAGTAGAGCAGATAGAAAAATAGAGAGAGAAAAAATAATGCCGAAAATTAGGCTTTCCTATTTTGGGCTGATGAAACAGTTTTCTGACGATCCCTAATAGCAAAAAAAAAAAAAAAAAGAAAGCAAAAGCCTCGAAAGTTTGCTTAAAACTGTTATGCTTTATTGGCTTTGCAGCCGAAATGGTTTAAAGTTCGAAACCAGCAAAGCGTTTAACGAAATTGTTCTCGGGGATTTTTCTTTTTTTTTTGCAAATCATTGGCGCCAACGGGAGAAGACTGGAGGCTTTGTATTGTATGTATTTACCGTCAAGTTTTCCCCTCAATTTATATTCTTCTTTATTCGGAAATTCTCATTTAGGCTGCGGCTTTTGAATTACTGCCAACCAATTGATAGCATACATAGTTTGCAAATCGATATTTTGTCTCATTCTATGGAGAACGTCTTTATTCGTCGTTTTTCGATACCAAAATGGGCGTAGGAGACAAACAAAAGTTTTTTTTTTTACTAAGAGTTGGAGATATGACATTTATTTATGGAGATGTCAATGACTCAAAAGCGACCATTATTCTTTACACAAAAAAGAATGCCATACCCGAGTGATGAGTATTCTTTAGAGCAGTCAAAGACTTTATGGCTGATTTGCGATATTTTTCTTATGCCGCCGCTCTCAATCATATCCTTTACTACTCCATCGCTCGGTTCGTCTGTATACGTATTACATATGTCAAGGGAGTTGGGCTATCTTAACAAAAATTCGGTACTCAGACTGGGGGGAAACATGTGGAAGAGCGAGTTTGATAATGAATGTGATCGGACCCTTTTTTTGTTATTGTGATCAGTATTAATTCACACTTCATTTTAGACTTTAATGCGGTTTTAAAAATAATTTCAATGAAAAACCTAAATTAGAGAAAAATTCTCTGCCTTCTACCGAATTTTATAGCCCGCAATTGGTCCTTTTAACAAAGATTACGAGTATAGCGAACATTACACCTCTAGGTTGTTCAAGTATGGGATGAAACTGGTATAGCTTTATCCCAAGGCAAGAAAATTTAACAATATTACCAAAAATTGTTGTTGTTCATACATATAACACGGAGGACACGATCCGTGTATACAGCAATGTGTACAAACAAACAAAAATCGAATAATTTCCTATGTGAAGCGATTTAAGTCGACCTACGTCACCAAGCCGACGTGGTCGAAGTGGCTAAGATATTGTAAAGATGCCTGATGATGAACTCGTAGCTAGGTTCGAAATAGATCGAATCCGCTTTCAACTTTCCACTTTCGGCAATTAGAAAAAAGATTTTTTTCAATTGCCAAAAAATTGACATTTCATAACAGAAATGTTTGGACCCTAAGCCCGAAGAATTCAAACCAAAATTAAAATGTTTTACCAAAGATATTTTGACTAATGACAGCTTAGAAATTACAAAAAATTTAATTTCATCAAATATTGGAAAAACCGTAGCAGCAGTTCACGCCGTTGACTCGAGCTGTGCTACACCAAAGAAAATTATATTTTGAGTGAAATGTGATTTGAAATCCGATTATTTAAATACACCATAAAAGTCGCTAGCTCTGAAGTGCTCTCCACTGGGAGCATGCTGTCGACCGTCATTGCAGTTGCTGATTTGAAAAGAAAAGCAATTTTTAAGTTTTCTCATTGTCGCAGAAATGAAACGTCTCTGAGGACAGTGGCAAAATGGCAAATCGTCTATGGCAAATCAATTTCCATTTATATTAAAATATGCGAAATTTTCATTTAATCCTTGAAAAATCATTTTAAGCGTATTTAAACCCAAAACAGAGATAAATTAAAATGGCGGAAATAGCTTCACAGCAGTTTAGCGCGAACAAAATCGCCTTGGCGGAACGCCGAAAATGTACGATTACGACCGACAAGCATTATTATTCACAGCTAATAAATATAACGACCGTCGAAATGTGCTTTCAAGCCATAACAATCCTTTTAACACGCTTTCAATTTTATTCGACAACGGGAAATCCCGCTTGGGCATTTTTATTGCCCGCTGCAACTTTCCATCGCCTCGACTTCAACTTTCATTGCAGACACGAGGCACGAGGCACGAGACACATGCAGTAAAAATCAAAGTTTTTGACATTATTTTTCGTCTATCCGCACTTTCTCGTGTGCGTGCTTTTCGCATTTTGTGCCTTGCCACACCCTCCTCCTTCATAGGTTCATATAGTACATGTGCGATCAAAAGCTGTACCGTAAATCAGCAATGTAGATGCCCAAACACCAAAAAATCCTTTCGACTAAGAAGAAAATACTTCTGTTCTCATCACTCATTGAACGTGTTCGAATATGTCAACAGAATTGTCGGCTGCTTAACCTGCCATTTTATGGGACCGTTGGACCATCGATGTTTCGTATGTTTGCTTTTTCCAACTGAATGCTGCTCAGCTGTTGAACTGGTTGCCCGGCTGACTTCTCCTGCCCAATCCAAATCCACTTAACCCGGCCGCCAGCAGATAGCAGTAAATTGATGTCCTAATCTGCTTAAACGTAAAGGTCCTTATAATATCCTGTGCAATTTTTCAATGCTCTGAGCACGTTTTTTGCGCCCTTAATCTTGCTCACTGGTAACGATTTTTCACGCTCGACGACAAGAATCCAGAATTGAAAACGCGCCGATTCTATGTGGAATTCTTTCTTCGTCCTAATTTTGCTCGCTTTTTCTCTTTTTTTTCTCTTTTTTCCTTTTTTCTATTTTTTCCCCCCCCCCCTCTTTTCAATGGCAATTTCGTGTTGATGACTTTTGCACTTTCATGCGTAAATGTGGGCTAATCCAATAGTAATGGCTGTCGCGTTTTTGGTTGATAGCCTTTGTAAGGACACTTATTTATTTTTAGCAGCTTACAAAAAATAATCAAAATTGATTGTTTTCATAAGGACACGAAACAAAATCACTTCCGCTTGACCGATGGCAAAAGATTTGAAGGAAAGAAAAAACAAACAAACAAAATTTATTGCATTTACACGTGTTCATAGCTCAATTGGTCTAAACATCTATTTTAGAATTTCATCCGTTCCGCGATTCGTGGAAATAATATGTCCTTTCCAATTATTGAAGTACCCTAAAGTTTTGCACCAGCATCCTAAACATTGATTTCATTATTTTTATTACATTCTGAAAGCTTTGTTTTTCTAGTTCCTAATTTAATTAGCTTTCCGAAAATGGATGTAAAACCAATTAACATAATTGCATCCTGATAGCCCCGCTCAAATAGTCTTCCGCCTCGTTGATTGCGATTTCAATTACCGAAATCGTTTGGAAACATAATCAGAAATGACTAACGCTAATTTAACAACCGAATGCAATCGTAGTCACCCGCATTGATTTTTCCAATTCGAATTGGGACATTCGCTTGAAACAAGGTGGCAAAAAGTATCAATCCTCTAATAAAATTAAATATTTCAAAATATTTCGACGTGAATGAGAGGCATTTGAGTGGCTAGAGCTAGCCGTTTAAGGCCATTTTAAAGTGTTGTATTTATGGTGGGTCGGAGTCGGTTGAGATTTATAAATTTAAAGCATACTTTATGGAGTGCACATTATGTTCAACTCACATCAAGTTAACCCGGTAGCGCCTAGCGATGCCATATGGCATCACTAAAAAGTTCGTGTTTTGTCATCAAAACTTCAAAACCGGTTCATATTTTATTTTATTTTTAATATTTATTTTTTTCAATTCAGGCGCTACCGGGTTAAGATTCAAATCGATTTTTGACTTCAATATGAATTTTTTTGAAGAAAGAAAAGTGATTTTGAAATTCAAATTCGCCAAAATTATTCGCAAAATGTTGGTAAGCAAAATTTTGGCCCCATAAAGTATGCTTTAAATATATGAAAGTCAACCACATCTGAGCCCTGGTGATTTCCCTTCACATATGGCAAGAAAAAATATTTTTAAAATAAATAAAATTTAGTAGCATACTTAAAGGATGGTCAACGCCAAAATATTATGTCTTCTATATGGAATTTCGATTTTACCTGAAAACATTTGAGACCATTTGATAGTTTTCTAGCACAATTGAATTGCGTCTATATCGATACTATACTGAAAACTCCTTTGAGTATGCTAAAAAATTTTATTTTATGTTTTTAAAAATGGTAGGGGTAAAAATCACTCAAACGCTATGTCTTAAAAAATACTTTTATTATTATTACTAAGGCTGTAAGTGCACCACGACCAAAAAGATCTTTTGTGCAGCCCGTATTCTCTTAGTATAATTTAAGTCTGTTAAAGAATCTTAAAATTTCCAAGGGACTAAAACGACTAATTGTTTGAGGGCCTTGCTCCTAGATATACAAGTCTATGCCTAGCCGCCGCAGGACATGTACACAAAACTTGCTCTGCAGTTTCCTGCTCTGACCTGCAAAGCCTGCAGAGATCCTCGTTTACCACTCCCATCTTTTCCAGGTGGGTGATATTTCAGTTTACAGTGCCCCGTTAACAGTTCAGTGTAGATTTTAATATTCATTCTTGAAACAATATAATACATATCTTAAAAACTTAGCAAGAAAGAAAGATGAAACAATCGGTGGCTGATAGTTAAGAAACAAAAATAATTTGAAAAATATTGTTCACAATTTTACACTGAAAAATTTTTCCACAAAAATTAGAACAAAAATTTAATTATATTTTCAATGTATTCCGACATTTGTGACACTTTATGACTGTTAATAAAAATTTCTCTCAGTAATTTTTTTCATTAAAACAAAATCACGCATACCTTCTTGCGATACTTATTTAGAAAAACGTAGATGCTCTTAAAAACATGACGTGCGAGTTATGTGCCTTCTACCATATTTCGCACATTTGTACTGGATACTAGTACTGAGATCATCTACATGCACTAAGGAGCTGTCTATTTATTACCTTTTTTTTAGGATTTTGACCATTTCTCCCCATCCTAACGTAAGATAAGCATGAGATTTTTCGAACCCCTTCCGTCTCCTTCTATGCTACCGTAAATAATGGACGACCCAGAGGTATTTTTTACAAATAGCCAGGAAGTAGTTCAGAACCGGAAAACCGCTGAACAAATTTTTTTTTTCTTTTTTCTTATTTGAATAACTTTTTTTTCAGTGTAAAATGAGAAAAAAATTAGATTCCTTGTTTAATTAACTTTCAGTCACCTTTTCATTCAATTTTTTATCTAAATTAGTTTTTGAAAAGTTTTCAAGGATATTACAAGGACACTGGGGAAATAGGGACCTATAAATCTGTTTCTACAGTGTTTTGAGGCAGTACCTATCCCAAACAATAGAACAATACTCTAAAATATATTTCAAAGAGTCGATATAACTTACAGAACACAATCAGAAGCTTAAAAAACATGCTTGTTAATAAGAGGAATCCAAAAAAATAGTCATAAAACCATCGCCGATGATCAAGTGACATCTCAACTCTCAATTTTCCAACAACAATGATCGAGAAAAGCGACTTAAATGCAGCAAGCTCTCGAAATATTTTTCTCAATATACAGAAAAAAATAATGGCAATAAAAGACCCCCTGATGTATGCTTCAGAAACGGAAAATTTTTGTAATTTTGACAAAATATCTCTTCGTTGATGCTTACACACTTCAGCACCCTGGGGAAAATTTATGCCATACCTTCTGTTTCCTATCAACGATTTCTTTCATGGCAAATCATGGGCCGGAAATCGATAAAGAAAGCAAAAACAAAAAAAAAAAACTAAAACCAATAAAATATCACGCAATATAATGAGGAATATTCTCAACAGGATAATTTATTGGTTATCCGAAAACAATATTTCTGCTTTTAATATCAATATTGGGTGCCATAAATTAACGAAAGAACTGACAATGTTTGGCATAAAATAAGCATAAACGCTGACTTCTTTAAAAAATTCGACTTCTTCATACAAAAAACAAAAAGGCCTATCCTCGAATACGGGGCCACTTGAATGATTATGCTTCATTAAACATTTTATGCCTTTTCCTTTTTCTCTGCATTTCTTTTCCTTTCCATTATTTCATTCTCATTTTCAGCTCGCATCCGTCGTCGATGGCTCTTTTCGCCATGAGTTGTGACTCAGCTGCAGAGCAGAGTAAACATTCTAAGTCAATTTCCAGAGATAAATTGAATTGAAAATATTGCACTTCTAACTAACTTTCGTCCCTGCAAAAAGAAAAGCACGCACCCGATTGAAATTACTGGCACAAGCTTACCCAGTCACCTTCTTTCCACGTCGACGCGATTTTCACGTCACACGTCAGGATCTCCCATTGTACTTATTTTTCTAACAAAAGTTCATTTTGTAACTTTAAGCGCGCTCGTTCGCATAAAAGTTTTCATTTCCACAGCATTTAGATGATTCTGTCTACGTCTAACGAGCACATTTTATCTTTTATTTTTTATTACAATTTTCTTTTCTCTCAGTTTTCAACTTTCAATTTTCGATTTTTTTTTCCCTTTTTGCCATTTCCGGTTTAAAGTGCGCAAATATTTTCTTATTCCTATGCTTCAGTCACGCATCGCTACTCACAAAGACAGCTTAAAAGAATTGCCGCACAAAAAGAAAACTAAAAAAAAAAACAAAAATATCTAAAAAAAAAAAATAAAATATAAAAAAGTCTTAAAAATAAAGAAAGAAAAAAACATATTTGTAGAAAAAAATACGTCGAGCGATATAAAAAATTGTGAAATCCAAAATGGCGAATGTGAAAGTGGGAAATGCCGTCTCCGAAGCGATTACTGCAATGCAGCAAAGCAGAAAAACAACAAAAGAAATAGATTCAGTTCAATTCATTTTATTTAGTGCCCCGAATGACTGTGCAAAATGCTAAAACATCGTTGCCCACGTCCCTCGAGCACATCAAATTCATGATGTCCAAAAAGCTCATTAAGCCGATTTTGCGCCAAGGAAAACTCGAAAAGAGCCTGAAAAACTCCACAAACTTCTCGCAAATTCGTACCTGACTTGAAAGTTCTTAATGTGAAATTTTCTCTGACAATCCTTAAAATCCGCACACATTGCCAATGGAAATCTTGAAAGTGTTACACATAATATCCTTGTGCATTCATGTGTTGTTATATATATATAATCTTTATTTTTATTTTATTTTTTTTTTATGTACTTTCCTCTGCAATGATTTATGTCTATACTGTTGTGACAACTTTTGCAAAAGTCTCATAAATACTTTTCAAAACGAAGCTCCAAAGAGTTTACGTCTCCGCTGATATGAGAAAATGAAATTAATTACAAGAAAATTAATGCCTGCATGAAAACGATAAATTTTTAAAAGTTTCCTTCAGATTTTCCTCCTCCTCGAAATGTTCTACTCAAAGTAATATACGTTGAAAATTCATAGGAAACATACTTTTTCCAACATACAGTATGTAGGTTAGGGTGTCCCAAAAATATGAAATTAATTTTTCGGAAACGCATACCCTCCAATTTTTTTCTAAATGGTCCTATTAGCTTAAATATTAAATATTATTGAGATTGGAATACGATAACCCGTGCCGAATTTCGTTCGAAGTTTGGTATGAAGTCTCTTCAAATTGAGTCCCCAAAAGTATGCATCGAAAAATTTTGATATTAAGAATCGTGGGTTTTCTTGAAAATATTGCAACATTACCACAATGTCAGAAATATATAGTGAAATAATGGACATCATCATCATAGCTCGAACAAAACTTTTCTGGAAAATACTCAAAACTAATAGGAGATTTTCGCCCTAAATATTGACATGCATACCTTGAGGGTACAATTCATATCAAAATTCAACGCTTAAGATTTGTTAATATTCAAATATCTCGCACATTTTTTACCTGATCTGGACATATAAGGGCTTAATATGTTACCAATGAAACTGGATAGTGGTCTTAAAAGTTTAAATATTTTATACGCAATGTATGGTATAGTAAAATATATTGTAAATCAGAAAAAATTTGGAATTCGTTGATTTTTCCGATTTTTTAACTTTCATAAGTATGGTAGAACTCTTTGTAAGAGAAGTGCATCACGTAAAGCCCGTTTCCTCTTAAGGCCCACTTTCATTTTAACCAACTTCTAACTATCAAATGTTCTTGTACTTGCACATGGTAAAACATGTCCTCAAGTTATTTCGCAGAAATAAAAAATTAAGACAATCGCACAATATTTGCCCACAGTCAATTGAAATAACAGAGAAGTAAAAATGGCATTTTTATAGTGGTCCGCGCTTAAAAAATAATTATATATAGTGAAATTCTGGGGTTTGATTTCTTAAAATAAGAAACTTTGTTCTATTGTGAAGATACAGAGGTATGTTTATGGAAAAAATTCTATTGCAAATTTTTTTTCTTGGAAAGCCTCTGAAGGCCCATACAAAAAAAATGCCCTGACGAACATTAAGAAACCATTTTGAGTTGCTCTGAGGTCAAAATAGTAGGACGAACGGCAACTATACGTTTTTTTATCAATAAATAGTGTTTTATTTTTTATTCGTAATTTAAAAAAGCTGAGTTACATTTAATTAGTTTTTTTTTTTCAAATAAACGAATTGTTTCTGTTATTTAAACTTTTTTTTTTACTAGCTTTTACAATATAGCTTAACCTATAAAGCTAACAAAAATAATTAATGCAGGTTTGGGTTCATAATCTCAAACAAGGAATAAATGAGCCTTTTAAGGTACATACGTTCCTCGTAAGGCCCAAAAAGTCGTTTTTTTAAATCGTATTTTAAGAGCTTTTCCGATAAGGGTTTTTGGTAGAATTTTTAGTTGTTTTATAGAAAATTTATGAAATAAAACAACACAAAAACAATCGGGCCTGTATCATATACACTTTGTACGCTGCAATGGAAAAGGTGTTAGGTGGGCCTTATGTGGTGCACTGACCTTATTTACAACCTATAACTGGAGTTTCTTAAGTTGGAGTTTCTTTACTAAAAAGAACACTTATTATGTACCCAAAAACTATTACTATTTAATATTTTAATAAGTGTTTTGGTAAAAATTATTACTTTTTAAAACCGTTCTGCATAAGGGCAAGATTTTTGAGGTCTGTATGACATTTAAGGCATTCTAAATTAAAAACAAGTTTTATATGGAAAAATTTGTTGGGTGTATAGTGTGGTAGGACGGGTGGTGTTGAGCGTGTGCGATTTTGATTTAACTTTTATATTTGCTTAATGTTATCAATAGAAGTATGAAACCTTCGTACTTTGGAGCGCTATAGCCTTCTTAGCTAGCATCTAAAATTTCCAATGACATTCGGCTGGGCGTGGTCCTACCTTGACACCATTAAGTTTGCGATTGTTATCATGACAAAAAAATTTAGAGGTTAGATACTCTAGTAAAAAGAGCTCCACCAAACTTATGGAAATTAAAAAATCTTAAGCATTTAGAAAATTTTTCTGATTTTAAATATATTTATTTTACCAGACCAAACACATGCGTATAAAACTATAAAGATTTTATAATCGCAAGCCCATTCAATTGGTAACATTTTAAACCATAATGCTACCAGGTCAAAATAAAAATGAGTGAGATATTTGAATATTAACAAATCTTAAGCGTTGAATTTTGATATGAATTGTACCCTCAAGGTATGCATGTCAATATTTAGGGCGAAAATCTCCTATTAGTTTTGAGTATTTTCCAGAAAAGTTTTGTTCGAGCTATGATGATGATATCCATTATTTCACTATATATTTCTGACATTGTGGTAATGTTGCAATATTTTCAAGAAAACTTACGATTTTTAATATAAAAAAATTTCGATGCATACTTTTGGGGGACTCAATTTGAAGAGACTTCATACCAAACTTCGAAGGCAATTCGGCACGGGTTATCGTATTCCAATCCCAATAATATTTCATATTTAAGCTAATAGGACCATTTAGAAAAAAATTGGAGGGTATGCATTTCAATTTTTGGGAAAATTAAACCCTCCCTTATATCTTGGGACACCCTAATGTAGGTATGTGTTGATACTTAGTACTTTATCCCAAGAGAGACTTAACTGTAAGTACTTGAGACGTAAAGAAAAAAAAATGTACATATTCAATCACATAAAATGCAAATCGTTTTGAATTTCCAGTGACTCTGGACAGCTAAAATCGAGAATATTTGAGAAAACTCTCGAACCGAAAGCCATTGTCATTTCGGTCGGTCTGGTCACCAATCCGTACAACTTCCACTCTCGAGCTCAATGTCTCACAATCTCGAAATTGTACTCAATTAGTAGGCATTGCTGTTTCGTTGTCAAAAATTTCTGCCACAAAACCTCATGCATGTGTGAATCGAAGAAATCGCAGTCTCAAATGCTAACACGTGTAAAGGCATAATAAAACACACTTCTTTCCCCATGCAGAAACTTCAACTACTCTCGAGCTACTCCCTGACTGACCAGTCAATTTTTGCCAATGCATTTGACAGTTTTTGCTGTCATTGGCGAGAAAGCTCTAGTGCTTTCTGCGACAAGATATGCCACAAAAATTTAAAGGCAAGCTGTATAAAATAGTCGTCAGGTTTGCTCTGTTGTACGCGTCCAAATTTTGGAACATGATTAAGGCATACATATTAGGCTGGGTCGTTTTTACGAAAGTTGTATGATCGCGTTGGAATAGTAAAATTATGTTTCCTTATGTATAAAAAATGATTTTGTGTAAAAAAAAATTCAAAATAAGCTGCATCTTCATACCACGCAAGCTCATTATCGAATCAAAAAAAAATGTAGTATACTTTTCGGCATTTTTTTTAACTAACACAGGATTTAAAAAATAATAAATTGTCAAATTTCAAAGCCGTGTAACTTTGGTTTCTGTGAACCGATTTAAAAAATCTATAATCGTAATTGAGCGTTGTTTTTTCCTGTTCGAGCTCAAGTAGAAGGATTTTAAACTTTCATGGACTTTTTTTTCAGGGCACGTTCTGAAATGAAACCGATAAATAGATAAATATATAAATTGTTATAACAACCTTATGAAATAACCGATTTTCTTCAAGGAAGATTTGTTTGAAATGGCAATATGCCTTCTTCCAAATGGTTACAAAATTGATAGGTTCGAACACATTTTTGGCATGTCTTGGAGCAATTTCCTCAGTTCTGAGTTTCTTCGACCATATCTCCGTAAAATTTTGGTCGATCGTAGTTTCATTGCTTTCCTTTGAAAGATAGCTTTATGACCAAAAATATCTGGGAACATAATGTATTTAAAAAATGAGATTAAAGCTGAAAAATTCTAAATTTTATCATTGAAGTCGGAAAAATCTCATATAAATTTTTTTTTCCAACTTTCAATCCGCTTGCGCGGTATGAAGATGCAGCTTATTTTGAATTTTTTTTTACACAAAATCATTTTTTATACATAAGGAAACATAATTTTACTATTCCAACGCGATCATACAACTTTTTTTTTTTTCATATAAGAACGACCCACCCTAATACATATTATATGTAAGTATGTACGAGAGTAAGATAACTGCGACTGAGCTCAAAATGCTAAGGATCATGCCATGTTCAAAGGCAACCACCGGAGAACCCAGCTAAAAAGCAATATCCAACAATGTTACCGCAAACGGCCGAAAGGCAGGCAGACAGAAAAATACGTGGATCGGTGAGACGAAAAAATATCCGCAAAGAAAGGGGCATCATCCATTACATGATCAAGGATCGGAATGCCTTCAGAAGAGTGCTGAGATCACATACCCACACCAGAGGAGGCGCATGAGCGACTCTGAAAAGAGGTAAACAAGGGCTAAGAAGAAGCTCTAATTGGAAAAAACCACATCTAGAGTAGGTGTATTTTTTTTTTGTAAATTGGAGGATAATTGACGGTGGATGTGATAGGAATTTTGATTTGATTTAAAGTCACGTCGATTCATGTCGTAAAAATGGTACACATACGTATGAATATTTTGACCAGTCACCTTGTGAGTAACTCAAGACTAACCTTTTTCAGCAATTGCTCCTCCCCATCCCTGCGGGGTTATAACAAAAATTGAACATGTCATGAAAAGCAATGAATTGAAATTTAACAATTTTAGCTTGTATGTTTGTATGTAAATTTTATGTATGATTGTACGTCGATAATTAAGCTGAAATTCAAAGCTGATGGCAACAATGGATAGTTTGAATGTAATTAGGCACTGATTGCATTATGGTGTCCGTTTTGGGTATCGTATTATGCTCCGAAGACTTCCATGCCTTTCATCATAGATCATCGGTCGCTTGTGCCCTTTAATTTGTATCGAAATGGCTGTCAACTACGGTCGAAACGAGCGTTTTTGTTGAAAAAATCTCAAAAGTCATCATTTAAATGAATCACATATGCAAGCCTTTTGGAAACGCTATCTTTTCATGAAGGATTTTTCTTTTATCAAAGTCAATGAATAAACTGAAAAGTCAGCAAAAACCGTTGTAACCTTTTTCTCGATATCATTTTTCTTATTTATTTATTTTTTTTGTCCATAAAATTTTCATTTGCTTGGCCGCACGAAGTGTTTTGCTTATGGAGATGGCGACAAATTCGGAACACAGAAAACGCATCAAGGTTAATTGAGCGGCATGTAACAGTGCTTTGATCTTTCGTCAGACTCTTTTTTTTTTTTTTTTTTTTTGGTGGAAGCAACTAGAAGGAGGAAAAGAAAAAACTTTAATCAAAATACTTTTTCATTTTCAAAAACTAAACAGCAAGGCAACATCATCATCAACATCATCGTATTAGCCATCCCATAAGTGATGTGAGTTTGCGATAGCAGGAAAATACTTTTAGCACATCATAAATTATATTAATTAATTCTTTAATTTTGCCTCTTCTTTTTTTTTTGTCTCAAGTCGAGTCGAAACCGCAAAGAGCTTCTTTGGGGAAAAAGCACTTTGGCCGACATTATGTACTGCATGAGTTAATAGCTTCTTACTTGTGGCGTCTGACGGTAAAATATGAGCTCGTGGACTCGCCACAGTAATGCATGCTCTCAATGCTCAATGTTAGACCTGCGAGACGAGTGCGCCTTTTGTTGAGCTGTGTCTGTGTCTGGGCGAAATATACTTCGTAAATTTACCTTTTTGAAAGCACTTTCCTCCTGCATGTAGTGGCTAAGCAATGAAAATGGATCTCTGCCTGTAAAATGGACGAAACACAGCACATGCGAGTGTGTTCATATATAAATATATATGTAGGTTCGTACAGTGTGCAACAAACTTACTGTTTCACGCAGAGCCAGCCCAGTAAAGAAGCTAAAAAAGTTTTTGCGATTGGAGGACATTAGAAAAATGAAAAATATCCTTCGGGTGGCAGCTCCTGGCATACCGAATGCAAACTATATTCAAGCATTCCATTTGAAAACTCCAAAACTTCAATGCTCACCCTTTGTTCAAACGTTTAAAAAAGGAAGCTCGAAAGTGTTGAATGACGCTCCTTCCGTCGGGGGAAAATAATTTGTTGAATGCTTCTCGTGTGGTCAGTAAAGTTGCATGCAATTTCTCCTCAAGGATATTTCGAGTTTATTTAAATGAATCGATGACTCAAACACTATGAAGTTCAATTTAAAGATTTCATATTTTAAATGAACTTGAAGCACATGCAATGCTATTCTTTCTGTATAACCTGCTGACAATTCTTTCGATAACATTAAAATAAAAGATTTTATCGAATCAATTCCTTCTGATTGGTATCGTAGAGAGGAATTTCATCTTCCGGACCGTTTGGAGTAATATAAATACATATTAATCAAAAAAATGTCCTACGTCAACCTCGAACACATTTTCTAGGCCATTGGGCTAGGAATTTTACGTGTCTCGTTGGTACACACACCTTTCACCACCTCCTCATCAGTACAGGTCATCTTTTAACTGTTATCAATTGTTGTTTAACGAAAAATTCGCCTAACATTATAGTAGATACCATAGCACATCTGACTGTGAACTCTCTCTCTCTCGTTTTATGGAAAATCCTTGTACAAAAGAACACCAATATTACAGCAACAGAAAAAGGTTAGCATCCTACGCAAGTCAAAAGTCCCATTTATTTAACGAAGCAAACACCATGACAGACCTACGCTGGCATAAAATTTATCAGGCTTTTGTTAAAAATTCAACTTAATCATGATTACGTACATTCAACTGTGGCTAGCCACAAAATTACTTCTTACGCAGAAGCGTACAACAGTATGGCTACACAGTAAGTACCCCCAAAATGGGAACACTTCAGTATCTTCGCTTCCAGCACTCAGCGGGCATTGTAAATCAGATTTTTATGATAGCATTCACTGTCGCTTCCACGCAGCTCAGCATTACGAGGCACTGAACCGAATGAGTCTGAAAAAAATTCGAAGAATGATGACTTAACAGAAACGAAACAAATTCGTAGAAAAACAAAGGACCTCCCCAAAGTGTTATCCGTTTCGAAGGAGTTCATTATACCGAAGCCGAAAGTTCAAGCACAACAAAGAATCGTCTCAAATTAACATAATTGCTGTTATTTTAAGCAGTAATTCTTAAGCTCATTCTTCGATATTGGAATCATTTCTCTGAAGTATAAAAGTCCACAAAAAAAATCCTGTGCGACAAACAATATGATATATATGTAACAAAGTGAAAAAGATTCCAAACTAAAGAATCGATGACAAATCACAGAATCGCTTTTATTTTTATGAATGCATCAAGATTTGCGACGCCTGATTTTATGCCTTAGTATGTATTCCATTCGTTTATGTTGTTAGTTTACACGATATCCTCGAAAATCTCTCTTGGGTCATGTGTGCATCAAATGACAAATCGAGCAATATTGCTGGCGATAGTAAAAGGAATCAAAGATAAGAACTCAACAACAATGTCATAAAATTGTGGCATCCGTTTTATTATTTCTAAATAGTGAATTCGCTGAGTTATCCCTGGGCAAGGATACAGTGATTTTACCTAAAATCAAGTGAAGAAAAAAGACGAAACTTTAACGATTCAAGGACATGAAGATATTTGATATTGATTGAGGATGAGATATTCAGCTTTGTGCTTGATGCTTCCATAACTCAGCATCCCTTGATGTATACTTTTAAAGTGTAACAATATAATAAAGTACCAAAGCACTATGCATCATGTAGGGATATAAAACGCGAAAAGAAGAACAGCAATTTGCTAACACGAACGGAAGGATATGTGCCAAAAAACTTAAGTGTTTCTTCTCAGAGGACTCTTTTTTTTTTTTGTTGGCACTAGCTAACGGCATTGCGATGACAACTTGACCAAAGGATCTATGGTCCTTATTCACTTCCTCAAAGGCCACACACACACACACGCACACTGACATGATATGAAAAATGTTCGCGCTGAGGAATCTTCAAAAGAATTCAAAGAAATTTTTGCAATAAGGACATTTGTTTCATTGCAAAAAGCCAGTAACGGTACACTTGACACACACTTTTCCAAACTACCAGACGGTTTTTCATTGCATGATATACGACTTATGGGAAAAGGCGTAAAATTTTCAAAGCCTTTCAATTGAAATCCAGTGGAAAGTCCAACGCGAACCACGCAACCACCGACAAGAAAATAAACTGTGTACAATAAAAATTTTATTGATGTTTTTCATTTGTACACATTTTTAACGTTCTTCTTTTGCTTTCTATTTCATTTATTTTTCGTTTTATTTGTTTTTCCTTTTGCCTTTTATTGTTGTTGTTATTTGTTTCGCGCCGTCCTTTTGGCGCCCATTGAGCATCCACAGATGAAGCAAGGCAAAAACAGCCGAAGTACCGACAATCATCGGATATTTCTCTTTTACTCAGGGCCGCTCACAACAACACACACACAAACATACATACGCTCAACAGAAGGTGCACAAAATAGCTCCATAAATATTTGGCGACAACAATAACAAATTACCGTTTTTGTAATTTTCGCTTGCATTTCGCTGGCATTAATTTTTTCGATTTTGGCAGTACACCTTCCGTTTGGTGAACGGATTAGAGGAAAATCGAAAGAAAAAACACTCGAAAGATTTCAAAGCAACAAGGCCATATTTGTTGCCTACTTTTAGGTTAAATTGAGTAGACATAGATATCGATCTCTTTTCGCGAATTCATCGTATGTTACATTTTCTACGAAATTGACTTTTTGATGCAAATTTCTTCTAAAGCCTTCAAAACTCATCTCCTGGAAAAATATTCGTACCTTAGAACTGTAGCTATGGAGAAAAAGCGGAATTAGTTTAAGCTTATACACAGTCGCATATGGAAAGAATAGTAGAAAAATCGCTCTCCTGTAAAATTTAGTTTTTGTAACATACATACGATGAAAAGGGGTCGAAATATAAAGGAACATCAAAGCGAACAAATGAAATGGGATCCTGATTGGTATGAGTGCAATTGTAGTCATCAATGAAACAAAAGGACCAGCGTGTGAGAAAAGTATAGACCGTTCAAAGAAACGCCCATTTCGCAGAATTTTAACTGTGCCTATATTCGGCATATACTTCATAAGAAGATTCAGCTGCTAAAAATTTTTTAATGATAGAAATTATTTTAATCTATTTATAGTACATTTAAAAAATTAGGCTGCAATTTATTCCCTCTTCCTTCTATATATTTAACGCACAAAATTCAAAAAATTGTATGCCCTCTACACGGTGTGAGTGTAAAATTTTTATTGTACTCTCGATGAATACAATCTTTTCGCTAATCTAATCTTATGTGTTCGTCGCTGTTGCTAATGGATTTTTTTTTTTTTTTTTTTGCAACTAAAAATAGAATTGTTAGCGAAAACAAGTTCAAACACGACCAACTCCGAAATGAAATTGAAAACTTCCCACCTGAAATACTAAATGGCAAATAGAAAATATTTACTTAATTATCCAAAAATATTTAGACAGATGAGATGGTGAAAAATTACCTTCGAAGACGTTGTAAAAACTGGCAACTGAAGTTGAAAGTCTTATTTCATTGCTGACTTTGAGCAGTAAAATATGTTCGCTTTCGGAATAAATTTCTTCGTAGTACTCGTGGTACTCAGCAGTAGTACCCATACAGGTATTGTAGGCAATTTTCTGCGAAAAATTTCATATAAGGTCCAAAAAAAAATTGTGAACCGACCAAAAACAAAACGTTAACAACTTTAAGTGCCCAACACAACCGGATGTGTATAATAAGAAAGAATAAGGACATGACGGTTTTGTTGTTTTTCAGTTACTTCTCAATTGGTGTGCAGCGGGCAAAATGAATGTAATTTACTCACGGGCTCTAATTGTAGTCCGACGAACGGCTGTGAGTCATTCTGCAGCAGACCGGGGACATGCATAAGGCCTTTTGTGCCTTGTTACTGTCGGGATGGAACCGCACGTGATGACAGTGGAATTTGCATTCCCAAGCAGTATTGTCCAAGATGTAAGCACTTCTGAGTTGAAATTCTCCTTCACACTGATTGAATCGATTTTGTTATTGATTAAAGCTTGCGGTAACTTCGAATGCTCCATTGGGAGCAGGAACTGCGGTTGCGAGAGATTCTGCCAACGAACATTCAGATGTTTAGTCTCACGAAATGGATGCCATTGTAGACCAGGCTTTGCGCGTAACAGTCAAAACGAATGTATACCTCAGAACCAGTGCCCCAAACGTGGGATTTCGACATCGTCAGTCCCAACAACGTCTACAACAGCTGCTTAGTGAGAGCTCAATGCGCTCCGACTTGCGTTCAATCATTAAGATTATTACAAAAAAATATTATAAAAAATAATAACATACATACTTTGCTGGTATTTTTCATGCCAGAATGGCAGAACTATTGCAGTATCTGGGTAAGCTGTACATGCTTTTCTTTCTGCATGATGCTGTAGATCTCGCATAAATTTCATCTGAAAATGTGCAGCGTTTAAGGTTAGCATACCGCGTGCACGTAGCAAGAATATTTTCAGGGGGGAGAGGACGATGTTGAACCCATTCCGCCGGCTGTGTGGCTGGAATCCTGTAAAAGCTCGCCATTTATTTGTTATTATTCATAATCAATAGGTGTACCAAAATCCGAGTTGATCAAGGCAGAGCTTAGTTCAACAAATTTTTTAACTGATTTTTTTTTTAGGAATAGAAGCACCTTCTGTTTAATGAAGATTCTGATCGGCTATTCAAAAAACTTTTGAGTGGAATTTTAGGCGTTTAAATTCATAAATCATCGGTTGATAAAATTCAAGTCTTAAAAAGTTTGGTTGCTCTTGTTTTTCGATTTTCACTGGCTTAATTTTTAACCCCTTTCTTGTTAAGTTAATACCTTAGACATCTGTTTAAAATTTTGATTATCTTTTTTAATTATTATTTGGGCTTTTTGGTCCCTCATTTTATCGTTAATGCAAAAGGCTTAAGAGAAATCCATAAAGAGTCACCGGAACGAATGTGTTAGATTCTTTCTTAAGGAAATATTATGCGAACAACACCAAATGGATTATTAACTCATCCATTGAGTTATCTTCATGCTCAGCTAATAGCTTTAAAGTCAATTCCGAAGCATCAATTTCTTCCCTAACACAATAAAAAGAATATTTTGTTTAAATAAATGCCAAAAAAAAAGTTCTTTTCCATTTCATTATTTTAACGATTTCAATCAAAATATTCACCTGATGATTTCCGTTTGATTCGCAATTAATCTTCCTTCCCGATATTCCAATAAAGCACGTCCCAGACCTTTGTGAGCCATTTCATTGGCACATTCGCACAGGAGCGTAGCTTAAAAAATTGATT
This sequence comes from Chlorops oryzae, assembly GCA_020466095.1. NCBI lineage: Eukaryota > Metazoa > Arthropoda > Insecta > Diptera > Chloropidae > Chlorops > Chlorops oryzae. The sequence goes on along the minus strand of CM035808.1, from coordinate 20,341,754 downwards.
GCCTCTCGATAATGATGGCCGTACCGAAATAAGCATCTCATTCTCGATCCCATGCTGCTATTCATTTCTCTTCATTGGAGCTATTATTTTATGGAATTTCGCTATTCTGCTTTAAAATTCATCAAAGCAAGATTCATCTTTCTGTGCGTACACAATTTTCCTTTTAAGTCCTCGCACCCAAACGAATCGCGATGAGAACAATTTTTCATTTTATTTATTTGTTTATTTATTCATTTTTTTCTTGTCCTTCTTTTCGCCTTTAAGGTGTTCTTTTTTCCCCCTTTTAAAGCTCATAGAAGCCGCCCACTGGCACGGCGCAATATCAACATGAATAATTAAGTTGAGTAAAAACGTTACGTTCAGGACGACGGATTGTCGTTATTGTCGTTCTTGCCACAACGACAGCATAACCAGCTGTGTGGAATTATTTTCATTCGCAGCTTCTTTTCGAAATAAATCGTTTTGGCCAAGGTGAGTGCGGATTTCCTTGCAGAAGAGCGTATCCAATTCAAGCAGCAGTAGACGTCTTAATCCGTCCTAGGACTGATGATGTCTGCCAGTTTCTTAATGTCAGATGCTTTCTCTCAATCGCCTGCTGTGAATTCATCCTTATACTGGCGCCATTTTTATTGAATGCTTTGTTGCAAATATGAAAGGTGACAAATATTTTGCTTCAACTTCCTAGCTTTAAAGTTGCAAAGAAATTGTATGAGGAATTGAATGAAATGATTTTTTTTTTATATGTAAAAGTTTTTTTAATAATTTTTTTTATTTTGCCATATCTTACATAATACGGCAAAAGCTTTTAAGATACCTGAAAAATAAAAAATAAAAGCAATCATTTTAGAATAACTCGCTGCAGTTGAGTGCTGAATATCACATTCACTTTTATTTCCTTACAACCAAAAACACAACATTTTGTTTTCAGCAGAAGTCACAGTAAAATAAAATATTAAATACTGTTGACACAAAAGTCCGCAACAAAAGGACTTTTGTTGAGGTTTTCAGAAGCCATAGATAGCCCACATTGTAGTTGACATTTTTAAAATAAACGCAAGTGTTTTCACCATGCATTGTACATGACGTGTAGGGGCTTAAAATCCATAGCGAAAATATATGCATTATACCGTCTGTGTACTGTTGAACGGCTTTATTTTTATTTTCAAACCAAGACAAAACATTTCAACAATAAATTCTACTGCTGGCTGTATACGAGGGATATTCAGTATGTTAAGCAAGTTAATCATCGAAGATATTCCTTTCAATTGAAGCCCTTTTGTATGTCGAACATTTAAATTGAATTTTCATGGCAGTAGCGTAGCGAGGAGGGTCCAAGGGGTCAGCGACAAAATCATATTTCAATTCTTATGAAGGTTTTTTTGTTTATTGAGGCCGGTTGGAGGGGACGGCATTTCCTGCATTGTGCCCCCATCGTGCCCTGGGCGCAGAAATGTCTCGCTAAGCCACTGTTCGATGGCTTCATTATTAGAATTATATCAATCTGAATAAGAATGGTTTACTCATTGCCCTTTTGAATTTTTTATAGTTTTTTTTTAATAAGCTCTTTTTGTTGATTAAAACTAAACGGAATAAAGCAAAAGATTTCATACGCGTTCGAAGCATTTAAAGTAATAATTTTAATACTGATTAACTTTGATCTTTGAAAAGACGTTTGAATCATAATGCTCGCTATTGATGAAACGTTACCTCAACAGCTGTGAATGCTTTATTATATTATTATCTCATTACTGCGATAGTGAGAGCTATTTCTTCGGTTGCTCCGTCATCTCCCTTGGCTCTGTATGCTGCTATTTCAATAGCTTTCAGATCATCTGTCATCACTTATCTTTCGTGCCTGAGGTGGTTTTTATACCCAGCGTAAGCGGGGTATATTAGTTTTGTGCAAATCTTGTAACAGGGAGAATTAAGCTCCGGAGATATAGAAAAATATATATAGAAATGATCAGGATCAAAAACTGAATCGATTTAGACATGTCCGTCTGTCCGTCTGTCCGTCTGTCCGTCTGACCGTCTGTCCGTCTGTCCGTCTGTCCGTCCGTCCGTGGTCGGATCTCCTCCGAAACGGCTGAACCAATGAAGTCGAAATTTGGCACACATGTATATCGGGGTCCGAGTATGATCCTAAGTAAAAATGGGAGACATCCGCCCACTGCCACGCCCACAAATGAATTTATTGTGTTTTCAATAAAATGCTTGTAACTTGCGAACCACTCAACACATTCCATTGATATTTGGTGTGCTGGTAAACTACGAAAAGGGACATATCCTGGCAAAAAATGGACGCCGCCCTCCTCGAGCCACGCCCACAAATAAGCCCAAAAATAAGGGCTTATCGTAACTTGTGAAGTAAAAGGCGTAGAAGCTTCAAATTCGCAGCATAGGTTGTCCAAGGCAATTGAAAGGTGTAGGAACAAAATTTTGTATAGCCCGCCCACTGCCACGCCCACAAATAGAGAATTTTCATAACTTCCGAAGTAAAAGGCGTAGAAGCTTCAAATTCGCAACATAGGTTCACCAAGGCGAATGAAAGGTGTAGGAAAAAATTTAATGCGGCCCGCCCACTGCCACGCCCACAAATGAAGATTTTTCGTAACTTCCGAAGTAAAAGGCGTAGAAGCTTCAAATTCGCAACATAGGTTCACCAAGGCGAATGAAAGGTGTAGGGAAATAATTTATGTTGCCCTCCCACTGCCACGCCCACAAATAAAGATTTTTCGTAACTTCCGAAGTAAAAGGCGTCGAAGCTTCAAATTCGCAACATAGGTTCACCAAGGCGAATGAAAGGTGTAGGAAAAATTTTTATATGGCCCGCCCACTGCCACGCCCACAAATGAAGATTTTTCGTAACTTCCGAAGTAAAAGGCGTAGAATCTTCAAATTCGCAACATAGGTTCACCAAGGCGAATGAAAGGTGTAGGGAAATAATTTATGTTGCCCTCCCACTGCCACGCCCACAAATAGAGAAGAAAAACATAGTGCGCTCATAACGTCGGGACGCTGGGTATTTCAAAGTCGGGCTTGACCGACTTTAGCTTTCTTACTTGTTTTTAAACTCAAAAGGTGGTGGCTTTACTAATCAAAATATTTGTACTTCAAGCTATCTGAGAGAAGGTGCAAAATTCTTTCCCATTTTGTAGATAGATTTCCTATCTTGATCCATAAAAAGATTTAGCTGTTAACGAAGCTTTTTAATGATAGAAATTATTTTAATCTTTTTATAGTACATTTAAAATATTAGGCTGCAATTTAATCCCTTTTCTTTCTACATATTTCACGTACAAAATTCATACACATATTGTTATGACCTATGTTTTTAAGTGTATGTACAATTTTGAATGTTATCTCGATGAATACAGTCTTTTCGCCAATCAAATCGTATGTGTTTGTCACTATGGCTAATCGACTAATTGGCTAATGGCCTGATAACTCATTTTATTGTGTCAGCTTCTTTGCTAAAATTTTTTATTTATTTATTTTTTATATAAAAATAGAATATTCAGCTAAATTTGTTTCAAATACGACCAGTTCGGAAATCTTGAAAATTTTCCATCTGAAATACTAAATGGCAAATAGAAAATATTTACTTAATTATCCAAAAATATTTAGACAGATGAGATGGTGAAAAATGACCTTCGAAGACGATATAAAAACTGACAACTGAAGTTGAAAGTCTTATTTCATTGCTGACTTTAAGCAGTAAAATATGTTCGCTTTCGGAATAAATTTCTTCGTAGTACTCGTCGTACTCAGCAGTAGTACCCATGCAGGTATTTTAGGCAATATTCTACGAAACAATTTTATATAAAGTTCGAAAAAATTTTGGACCAAAGACAAACAAAAGGCTAACAACTAAGAATAATTGTCCAAAACGATCGGTTGTGTAAGGAAGAACGAGGACATGATGCTTTTGTTGTTTTTCAGCAACTACAGATGCTACAACTACTACAGTTACTACAACTCCATTCGCGTGCAGTGGGCAAAATGAATGTAATGCACTCACGGACTCTAATTGTAATCCGAGGAACGGCTGCGAATCACTCTGCAACAATTCAAAGGTATGCGTAGTGCCATTTGTGCCTTGTTACTGTCGGGATGGAACCGCACGTGATGACAGTGGAATTTGCATTCCCAAGCAGTATTGTCCAAGATGTAAGCACTTCTGAGTTGAAATTCTCCTTCACACTCATAGAATCGATTTTGTTATTGATTAAAGCTTGCGGTGACTTCGAATGCTCCATTGGGAGCAGGAAATGCGGCTGCGAGAGATTCTGCCGACGAACACTCAGATGCTTAGTCTCACGAAATGGATGCCATTGTAGACCAGGCTTTGCGCGTAACAGTCAAAACGAATGTATACCTCAGAGCCAATGCCCCGGATGTGGAAGTTCGACAACGGCAGGCCCAACAACGAGTAGAACGCCAGTCCCATTAACGTCTACAACAGCTGCTGAGTGAGAGCTCAATGCGCATCCGACTTTCTTTCATTCATTAAGATTAATACAAAAAATTATATAATTATAATAATAATAATAATAACAACAACTGTGTCGACTCTTTTATCGCGACAATCGCCGCAGCTTTTTCTCTCAGTTGATATTTTTACTGTTCTCGAAAGTGCTCGTAGCTGAGCTCCAGACGACGCAGAAGCGTATCACAATTTGTCACTGATTTTTTTCTTTATTATCCAATATATTTTCAAATTCAAATGATTTCCAAATACAAAAAAATTATGCATTCCGCATCGAAAATCCAATTACTTGCTTTTATTATTCTATTTGCCGGATCACAGACGCAAGGTAAGCGTTGGGATTTAGACGATTCTGTTTATTTTATTTTTTCGGTATCTTTTGCCACCGTTCTTACAGGTGAGATTCCGTCGTTTAACTGTAGTCACAATGAGCGGTACTTTAATTCAACGATATCGCCGATTTGTGATGCAAATTGCCAGGACTTAAGTCGGAATTGCGGTCTCATTGCGAAGGTAGCCGTTGCAGGATGCTACTGCAATCGTGGATTTGCGCGCAATTTGCATCAACGTTGCATACCCACAAGAGAATGCGGTGAGTGCTGCAAGTTTTTTTTTTTTTTGTCTTCTTTTTTGAGTGCCTTTAAAATACTTAATTTCTGAATGTCTTCAGCATTTGATTGCTTCCCGAATGAGCGACCGATCAGACCAAGAGCAATGGACTGTGAAAATACCTGCTCGAATATCGCACCGATCATCAACTGCTATCGACCGGAGGAAACGAGATGCGTCTGCATTCCCAATCATTGCCGCAACCAAAATGGACAATGTGTCAAAGCATGAGAGGGAATGCTTGAGATAAAATGTTTCTGCTAAAATAAAAATTTTGCTCATAAAAGAAAAGGATTTCGTCTAATATAACGGACTTATAAATACCCAAAAACTATGATTAGTAGAGCATTTCATAGACTTAAAAATAAACTATATAGGTATACCTATTAATATCCACGAATTAGCATGGAATTGAACCCAGGGCCTTCGGAAACATAAACCTGGCGTCTCAAGCAACAACGCTACAAAAAAGGAGCAAATAAATAGAAACATGATTTTACAAGTTAAGCCACAACATTAAAGGAAATTAATAATAAAAAGTGGAAAATTATTAAATAAAAAAAAAAACATAGATTTAGTTTATGGTTTTTTAAGTATTCCATTTCATTGTTATGTGTTTAACCTAACAAAAAGCAAAAATTAAAAATATCGTTTTAATAACTACACTGGAGTTTTTCATTTACGAAATCTCTCATATTGTGGGAGTTTATTGCTGTCATTCCAAGGGCATCAAATATGGGTTTCACAACATCACCAAATCCAAGTCAACTTTTGATTTGCAAATACATATGTATGTATGTATGAATATTTCAAAAATTTTATAATCTACGTTTCACGTATAAAACAGATCCTGGCAACGATAACCAATGCGGCAGCATTGTGGATTGCACACACTCACTGTCATTCTTCTGCTGGCCGTGAAGCAAGCAATCGGAGGCGATCCTGGACGAAGAAGGCACATTCTTTGGCACACCCGCTGTCCCGGCATTAGGAGAATTGTATGCATTCGGCTACAGTACCGCGATTGGGCTGTAATGAGAAGTTTTGTTTTTTTAATTTTTTCTGGCATTTTAATCTAAAAGATATTGAATTTACCATCTATTGTAAGAAAAATCTGTGCCACGAAAAGAAAAATCAAATGAAATTTCATGACTGTCCTTTTTAGTTCCTGCTTTAAGTCGCTATGAAATTGCTTTCCCAGAAGGCCATCTCTTATATATCTATACATAAATAGGTAAGAAAAACAGATTTTTGATTTCTTTTAGTCGGTTGAGATTCAATGAATTGAATTTTTCATCAATTTCAGTAAAACATATGCGTAAATTTATAAAGGCGTAGAGATATTACAATGATCGAACTTAAACATGTGGGCACATGTTCGTCCAAAGAATAGATTTTGTTTTTTTTTTTTTTCACAAGTTCGCAAGTAAGTCATACAGAAAATACTACTCCCATTGAAATACTTGTATAAACTCTAAGGAAGGAACTGGCAACATTCAGCAGGCTCAACTGATGTTCAACTGTTGAGTCTACTCAATACAGCCATTGTTACGAAAGCTTCAATTGAAATTTTTAACGAGAAAACAAAAAAAAACTGTCAAAATTGTTTATCGTGTTCCTGCTTGTCGCGATCATTGCATGTATCACCGCTTACAGACGTAAGTGGAGCCATTTTAAAGGATTTCAAAGATCCTTCGGATTGGCATATTTTTTGTTTCTGATCCTGTTCTAGCGAAAGAAACTGTGGCGGACTTCCTGCCATGAAAATTCAAGGCTATGAAGCTCCCGAGGCGCATTTGCAAACCCAAATCCATTACTGGGACCAGCGTTGAGGAACCATCATTTTTAATCGCAAAAAAATCGTTTCTTGATTTAAAAACAATATTCGGTCTCTTTTGCCTATTCCGTCAATATCAATTGTGCTGATCCATTGAAAGTAAAGTTCTTTCAAAAGCAAGCTTTCGACGATGAATGAATTGAAAATAAATAACCTTATCAGACCTTTAAGACAATAACGTAAAAAGCTTTCTTGCAAAACATTTAATATAGACTGCTTAAAAAACATATTTGAACAACCCAATATAAAAACTCAATTACAAAACTTAATTTCCACTTTAATCTCTCGGCGAGATCAACTTAAACAATCCATTGATAAATCTTAAGCAACCCCGAAATGTCAAAATTGATTACCGTCCTTGTTCTCGTTGCACTCGCTGCAGGCATAAAAGCCGTTACACGTAAGTAAATCTCTAAAATGTTCAAAACCTCAAGTGTATCAGATTTACTTACATACTTCCTTCTAGGTCCTTGTAATTCATTAAGGGGCGAAGTGTTGTCGCCTCCTGGCCGATCGTGTGAACGGGTTTGTCCGGGGCCAGTTTTCTTCTGCCGTAATACTCAACAGCCCAGATGTGTTTGCGACCGAAGAACCCATTGCCGCAGTGATGCCGGCAACTGCCTTCGTATCATTCAGAGGAATTAGTGGAAAGAACTTATAACATATATACCCAGTGGCGTAGCTACCGGTGTTCCATGTGTTCCATGAACACAGGCCCCCGAGCCTTGCAGGGCCCCAAGAAAAAATATTGTTGGGCAAACGTTTTTTTTTTTTTTTTTTTTGTTAAGAATTCAATTGATTTAGAAACTTTGAACACCTCAAAAGAACTTCTTGAGTTCATTCTTATAAAAAATTACTATTCAAGCAGCAGTTTTTGTGAAATTGTCACAGCTTGCTGTTTATTTTTGACAATTCCAGTTACCGTTGCGAAAGCAGAAAGATCTTTTTCTAAACTGAAAATTATAAAAAACTATTTACGAAATAGTACGGCACAAGAAAGTTAAATGCGTTAGCTATAATTTCAATCGAAAATGAGGCAGCCAAGAATGTTGATATTCAGGATTTAGTAGCAAGATTCGCAAATGCGAAAGCACGAAAAAATAAACTTTAATTACTTTATTTTTCTTTTACACATTATGTTTCGTATTTTGTAAACAAAAAAATTGTGACACAACCACGAATTCTAATATTTCAAAGTGCTTGTAAAAAAAAATTAAATAAAATAGAAAAAGAAACCATAAAGAAAATTTTAAAAAATCATCGTCGAATGTTAAAAACACATGCATTACTGAATTATTTATCTTGTGTGTAGGCTAGGGCGTTTCACACGTGAAAAAAGTGTTGAATTTCGAAGATGGCCTCTCAAACGAAAAATACTATAAATCGAAAAATTTTGACACCATTTTCAATTTTTTAAATTGATGCTTAGAGGTCGCTCGAAGGACTTGAATTTTCATCAAAAAACGCCTTAAAGAGAGCTAAAATTTTTTTATTTAGTTTTTGTTAATGTAAAATTTCTAATTCGACAGTTTATGGATTTTTTCCGTTTACTTTTAGGGGTAAAAAGCAAAAAAATTTATTTAAATTTATGGTTTTTACGGGAAGAGCTCAATGTTTTACAGATAAATTCTTTCATTATATGTATACTGGATTCGAGAAGATTTATTTACGTATAAATTTGTTTTCGTAATTGACTAAAACTTTGTTTTATTAAGAAAAAATTTATATTTTGGCTTAAATACATTTGAACGAACTCTGAACATCAATTTAAAAATTGAAAATGGTGCCCAACTTTTTCGATTTATAGTATTTTTCGTTTGAGAGGGGGCTATCTTCGAAATTAAACACTTTTTTCACGTGTGAAACTCCCTAGTGTAGGCGCATTATCCTGTTCATTTTTTCTCTGTATTTTTAGAAACTAAGTTATTAAATATTGATTGAATTATATATTTTATGAAACGTCTGAAATATGGGCAAAGAGTTATGAGAACAATTAATTACGCTTAACAATAAAGTTCTTTCTCTTTAAAATTCTTTCAATAATGTTAGTTCTCTTATCATTCTCGTTATACATATTCAATAATGGATTTTGATTTATGTTATGTAGTTTTTGTTAAATAAAAAAAATTTTACTAATGGGAAGGGGGCCCCCACACGTGCATTGGAACACATAATTTTTCAACGTCGCTACGCCACTGTATATACCTATAAGTTTTCCTCAAACATAACGTGTTGAAATCTTTTGAAACACAAAAAATAAAATCAATAATGCCATTAAATGTGTTTATTCAAAAACGATCAGTCCCATTTCAACTGTGAGTATCAATCTGCACTTGGTTGTCAGCAATCTCAGTCTCAGTTTTAGCTTGACCAGCGCCCTGAGAGAGATTTCTTCTATTCCCCCTATTTGCAATTCAAACACATACTTACGCTAGTAAGTTTAGAGCGCCCCTTTTAAACCGACCCCCTGAGCGGTTTCCTAACCGTGCCCCGCCTAAGTCCCGCTACTGAGCAAACTTTCGAAAGATATTTTCTCTGTCTAGCGATATTACAAAAACAACAAAATTGAGGTACCTACAACTTTATGAAAAAGGTAAAATTTTTTGTATTGAAAAGGAACTTATGGATCCATATTTTCTCCGCTACTTGACCACTTTAAGAGCTACTGCGCCACACAGCTGGATCTAAAATCTAACTGGATATGTAATTTTGCATCATCAACCTCTTTTTTTTCAGTCATTCAAATAAAATGCTTGACCAACTCTTCATATTTTTCCATTTTTTCGTTGCTTACTACGGAACCATGATACTCGATTTGGCGTTATTCTATGAGCTAAGAAACCATGACTTAAGTCGATTTAAGCGATGGGCTATTGGTACCATAGAGATTCTATCAGGGCGTTGAACTATAATGCTGCCCATTAACTAAACTATCTATCGTTCGATTTGCACTAATTGTGCTACAAATCGTTCCGTTACTGGGCTTGTAGTGTAAATACTTGGTAAGGGCGACATTAACATTTCATTACTACCACATAGTTGAAGTATTTGACATATTTTTTCACTTTCCCCTATGTCTTGAAGTGGCAGGATCGCCAATCTTGCACCTTCATGCAGCACTGTGAACAGCACTGATAGTGCATTTTGAAATAAAATTCAATTGATCTGTTGAGTTCTCTTAATACCGACAGATATTTTGATACGTATGTATTTTACAAGTATATATGGTCACATTCTTTGGGCTGCTATTTTTTGCAAATGGAAAATAAAGAGTTCTTCGTCCTCAAAGGACATACCCTAGATGATGTCGATCGCCTGTGCATTTTCTTTAAAGAATTTTGATACGATTATTTGCATATATTGAAACCCCAAAGGCATACACTAAATCGACTCAGTTTTCGATCCTAAGTAAGTACATATATATACATATAATATATTGAACTTCAACCCTGTAGGACAAGTATGGTATATATGTAGTACCATAAATCTGTCAGACTTATTTGTTGGAATACTTGGCAATGCGAAATCGTGCCGATCCCAAACCAGGTTCAAGCTGGAGTGACTGATACATATATCTGGCAAGTTGAGATAACAAAGTGGTTCTGTGAATGATATTCCTTACAATTTTGAACTCATTTAAGAATGTTTTAAGCGCCTGTGTCTGATTTTCGTATTTAATAAAGCTTAAAACATCTCGCAAACGAATACAAAGCTTAAAAATCATGAAAAGCTTTAAAAATCTTACAGAATCGGGAACAATGCTTAGTGCATTTCGATGTGAGGAATTGTCTTTCATGATATCGTGAAACGATGTCACACGTGACCGACTGCAGAAGTTTGAGCTATTGAATATGTTGTAAGAGAGTTTCATTTATTGAAAACTTTAATACCTACAATTAAAGCACCGAATTATCTCAAAACACGCGCAATTGTTCTTTAACATAAGAAAGGATGAATAAATCTATTCATCAGTAACAAAAATAGGCTTTAGTGTCTAGGATTTTCTCATCAGGATGGATATATAAGCACAGCTTGTGAAGCCACTATCCAAAGTTACTCAGACGTCTCAGTAAAGTCAACTTGTAATCCAACGAAAAATCGAAAACATGTCGAAATTGACCATCTTCTTCCTTCTCGTCGTGATCGTTGCATGCGCCAGCGCCACAAGACGTAAGTGAAGTTATTTTAGAGGATTTCAAAGGTCCTTCAGATTGACATATTTTTCTTTCAGGTCCCGTGTGCAATGCCAAAAATGGAGAACTTCTTGCCAATCCCGGACGCTGCTGTGAAAATATATGTCCTCGTCCTGGAATGAAAGTGGTTCTAAGCTGCAGACAGTCGAAACGCGCACGATGCATTTGCAACCCCAAGACCCACTGTCGCAGCCAGCGCACCCAGAGATGTCAACGATTGCCTTCCAGAGGCTAGATGCAAGGCAACGGCAAAAGCGGAAGGTTGATGGTCGATGGTCGCAGAGAATCGGAAAATTTAAAACCTATATATTCATATAAATACCTGGGTAGAGATAAATATAAATATAAATATTTCGAAGTAAAATTCATCCGGCTTTATTTTCACGTGGCTTCGAGTGGGTTATCCTTTTTTCCTTTAAACTTTTCATGTTTTTATTGAATCTTCATCTTTATTTCGACTAAATAATACAAAAGGATTTGAGCACATATTCTTTCTATGAACAAGCTTAAAAACTTTCCTCTAAGTCGATTGAATGCATTAACATTTTTTCAGTCAAGTGTGATAGATTTTTAAACCCAGTCTAAGCAGGGAGGATTAGCTTCCGCGTCTGTCCGTCCGTCTTTGGTCGGACCTCCTTCCAAACGGCTGATCCAATCACTTCAAAATTTGGCTCACAGGTATGTTTGGCCCCGAGAGTCCTAAATTAAAATGGCTGCCATGCCCTCAAGTGCAATTTTTTTCGTAACATCCCAAATCAAAATCGTAGAAACTTCAAATTCAAAAAGTAGGTTGACGAGAAGGAATAAAAGGTGTAGGAGAAAACTGTTTGTGGTCCGCCCACTGCCACTGCCGTACGGAAGGCAAAATGTAGTCCGCCAATATTGTCGTGAAGCTGAATATACCACTGTCAGGATGGACCAATCTTAGCTTTCTTATTTGTTTGATTTCCGTCCCAGCTATGAGTTTAGAGTATTGGGTCAAGTTAAGAGATAATCGAATAAGAACCTGGTGCTTTCAAAATAAGTTTCCATATATTAGAGATCAATCCTGCGTACAAGGTGCTGTGTCCAGTAAAAGTATTTTTTATACCCGACGCATTCTGTGTCGAGGGTATATTGCGTTTATGTGGTTGTGTGTAACACCCAGAACCAGTCGAGATAGACCATACAAAATGTATATAGAAATGATCAGCATCACCAGGAGATTCGATTTAGACATGTCTGTTTGTCTGTCCGTCTGTCCGTCTGTCTGTCTGTCTGTCTGTCTGTTTATAGTTATCTTATCGAATGAGTTGAGCTATCTTGACAAAATTTGGTATGCATGCTCACGGGGACATGAGTAAGGACAAGTTCGAGAATGGACCCGATCGGACCATTTTTAGAGGTACCTCCAGTACTAGGGTCTGTTACGAAAATCACAAAAACTGCTCTAAAACCGGAGTTTTTCAAGATATTTTGTTGAAATTTGGTATTTGAACATGTTTAAAGGCAAGTACTGTGATTTAAAAAAATTGGAAAAGTGGACGTGGCAGAAGAGCGTTTTTCGAAAACTCTCTCCTACACCCGAAATTCAAATGGGAATTGAACGAAATTTGGCACTTATGCTTCCTTTGTAGCCATAAACATCCTCTTCAAAAATTTTTTTTGATAGGTCCATTATTAAGGGTACCTCCAGTACTAGGGTCTGTCACAAAAATCCCAACAATTAAACACCTCTTGATATTAACAATTTTTTGAACACGTGTGTCTGTGTCGGGTATTCTATTGTCAGGCTCGCCTGTCTATAACACCCTTGCTTGTTTGAAATTAGTTGGGGGGTTTGACCATCACTTTAAGTAAAGTAAGATTTATTCATGTAAGTATAAGGTATAAGCTATTAATATCAATTATACAATTCTTAAACAAACTTATCTAAACCTTCAATAAGTATTGACATCTGTTGCCACTGCTGCAACAGTTTGGAGGACAAACCCGAACTGCCGTAGTTGTTTTCATTGTAACACATCTCATATTCGGAGAGCGCGGCCTGGAGATGCATTGCCTCTCACATATCCTTTGACCTTGTCGAACGCGTACGAAAGAATGCCTGCAGGGTCGAAATTGAGCTAAAATTGAACTTTTTATTGATCTGTGACTTAAAAATGTTTTTATTTTTTAATAATGCGTACAAACCTGATATAAGAGAAAGGCAGAACAGTCCCAAAAGTAGGCAGACAAGGCGGAGTTGGATCATCTTAAAAATTGTTCAACTAAAGCAAGCCACTTCTGCTGAATGAGTGGATTTGGAGTGATTTTATTTCTATAATTTCGGCTCATTTATAGAAGCACGGAGCTCGGCAATTTCAAAGAACTGACTTATTCCAACATTGAGTTGCTTCAAGCTAAACAGCTGAACCTTCGCAAATCATCGAAAAGAATAACATTGCCGCTTAGTCACCATCTGTGGCTGAAACAATCGAACCCATTGGCATGGCAGTTGTTTTCGTGAAAGTAGAAAGGCTTTGAATGGCGAAAGAAAAGCGCACAACGTCCAAAATTTACTTCCTTGAAGTCTGTTTTTCTTTGAGCAAGAAGAAAGCTGTGAATGGTTGCCTCTTCATAATGAATGCGAGCGATTTTGCCCGTCCACGATTTGGACTTTATTGCGCTATATAAACCCGCTAAAGTAGCAATTAACTAAATTAACCAAAAAGCCTCAGAGAAGTCCACTTCGAAACTCAAGGAATCCATAGAAATATGTCAAAATTGTACATCGTCATACTTTCGGCTGTGCTTGTTGCATGTGTTGCTGCCTCAAGGCGTAAGCGAGGACTTCTCACAAATCGGAACAAATATCTCAAAATATAATGCTTCCTTCTATTTAGCTCCCGTCTGTAATGCTTCAATGGGCGAAGTATTATCGTGGCCTGGAAGATGCTGTGAAAATTTCTGCCGCCTTCATGGCTTGAAACCGATCGTGGTCTGCAGAGACATAACCAGCCCGAGATGCATGTGCAATGCCAAAACCCACTGTCGCAGTCGTCGCACGAACACTTGCGTTCCTCTTCATTGAAAGGATTGAAGGATTCTCATGCCAAAAATGATTGAAGAAAATATAAAATAGAGGAAGACATTAAGCTCAGACGATGGAATTTTTATAAATATTTTGTTTTCTTTTTCGTATTTTATATTCTTAGCTAATAAATATAGACCCAACGACATTTGGATTTTGATTTGTTTCTCTTTTATAGGAATAATAGAAGTGAGGGTCGAACAGTAATCTCCAATGACAGTGATGACCCCAATCAATGTGAATGAAATCTCGAATGGGTGAGCAGACGGTCCCTAGTTTCTCATATAGATTCATATGTCGGATGGTAGTTCAAAAATAAACTACTAGTTTACTTCAGTTGATAATTATGATACCAAAACAAGAAGAATAGTTTTAGGGGCTGATTACAAGATATGGTTACTGACAAAATATTGGCTGTTTTTGGTAAAAAATTTGTCCCAATCGAAGCCAAACCGTGTAATTACCAGACACACGTATGGCCATATGACATTTGGTCGCATTTGTTCACGTCGCAACTAAACGTTTGTTAAAAATTCAGCCATATCGTATAACACCACAACCAAATCATGATGACAAAGTTTTTTGCCAAATTTTGGGACAAATTGTGCATATCATGTAAAACCAAACAATACGACTTGTAGCCAAATGAGCATATGTACCAAATTTTAACCAAATGAAAGCAGCCAAACGTTTGGTCAGTAACCATATCGTGTAATCGGCTCTTTAGAAACATTCGTTTATAATATAAAGCGTGACAAATATTAAAAATTATGAAAATTTCGTATATTTTGGGGGGAATTGCGAAGCTCATATTCAAAAAACATGCAAACTCTATTTATTTTAAAATAACTCTCATTTTAAAAATTGTGATCTTGGCTTTAAAATTATGTCAACCAATAGTAGTACTTATTTAAATATTGCGGTTGTAATTTTTGCGGTGGTAGTTTTTAAGAAAAAGTTTCCATTTTCGGAAAAATGCCACTTCAAGAAATAAGGAAATGTGATAAAATCGGTCAACCTTCTCCACAAACTTAACAACCTGTCGCTCTTTGAGCCAAATAATAATGTCGTACTTACAATGACAATTTGTTGTACCTGCGATCAACGCAATTTGTACAATAGATAGTATCGTTAATGGGTAGCATTAGGCAACAAAACTTTTATCTATTTCATTTAATCTTTCAATAGCGTTTTAAACTTTAAAGCGAGCTTACTCGAAATAGATATTTTGAAGTTCTGATTTTTTATTTGGGCGCCTCAGATAATCCATAATTTGATCCATTACTGTGAATATCAACGAGAGCGTATTTTGAAATAAAATTCACAGGATCTGTTTCTCTTCTTAATACCGACAGAATGCCATCTATACGCGGCTTCATGGTGAAGGTGACAGGCTTTGGATTTCTTTTATTTTGAAATGAAAAATAAAGAGCTCTACTTCCTCAAAGGATGTACCCTAGATGATGTCGATCGCCTGTGCATTTTCTTTAAAGAATTTTTGCACCATTATTCGCATATAATGAAACCCCAAAGGCATACAACTAAATCTACTCAGTTTTCGATCCTGAGTAAGTACATATATATACATATAATATATTGAACTTCAACCCTGTAGGACAAGTATGGTATATATGTAGTACCATAAATCTGTCAGACTTATTTGTTGGAATACTTGGCAATGCGAAATCGTGCCGATCCCAAACCAGGTTCAAGCTGGAGTGACTGATACATATATCTGGCAAGTTGAGATAACAAAGTGGTTCTGTGAATGATATTCCTTACAATTTTGAACTCATTTAAGAATGTTTTAAGCGCCTGTGTCTGATTTTCGTATTTAATAAAGCTTAAAACATCTCGCAAACGAATACAAAGCTTAAAAATCATGAAAAGCTTTAAAACTCTCACAGAATCGGGAACAATGCTTAGTGCATTTCGATGTGAGGAATTGTCTTTCATGATATCGTGAAACGATGTCACACGTGACCGACTGCAGAAGTTTGAGCTATTGAATATGTTGTAAGAGAGTTTCATTTATTGAAAACTTTAATACCTACAATTAAAGCACCGAATTATCTCAAAACACGTGCAATTGTTCTTTAACATAAGAAACGATGAATAAATCTATTCATCAGTAACAAAAATAGGCTTTAGTGTCTAGGATTTTCTCATCAGGATGGATATATAAGCACAGCTTGTGAAGCCACTATCCAAAGTTACTCAGACGTCTCAGTAAAGTCAACTTGTAATCCAACGAAAAATCGAAAACATGTCGAAATTGACCATTTTCTTCCTTCTCGTCGTGATCGTTGCATGCGCCAGCGCCACAAGACGTAAGTAAAGTCCTTTTAGAGGATTTAAAAGGTCCTTCAGATTGACATATTTTTCTTGCAGGTCCCGTGTGCAATGCCAAAAATGGAGAACTTCTTGCCAATCCCGGACGCAGCTGTGAAAATATATGTCCTCGTCCTGGAATGAAAGTGGTTCTGCGCTGCAGACAGTCGAAACGCGCACGATGCATTTGCGACCCCAAGACCCAATGTCGCAACCAGCGCACCCAGAGATGTCAACGATTGCCTTCCAGAGGCTAGATGCAAGGCAAAGGCAAAAGCGGAAGGTTGATGGTCGCAGAGAATCGGAAAATTGAAAACCTATATGTTCATATAAATACCTGGGTAGAGATAAATATAATATAAATATTTCGAAGTAAAACTCATCCGGCTTTATTTTCACGTGGCTTCGAGTGGGTTATCCTTTTTTCCTTTACACTTTTAATGTTTTTATTGAATCTTCCTTTTTATTTCGACGAAATAATAGAAAAGGATTTGAGCACATATCCTTTCTATGAACAAGCTTAAAAACTTTCCTCTAAGTCGATGGCATGCATTAACATTTTGTCAGTCAAGTTCGATAGATTTTTAAACCCAGTGTTAGCAGGGAGGATTAGTTTCCGCGTCTGTCCGTCCGTATTTGGTCGGACCTCCTTCCAAACGGCTGATCCAATCACTTCAAAATTTGGCTCACAGGTATGTTTGGCCCCGAGAGTCCTAAATTAAAATTTTTTTCGTAACATCCCAAATCAAAATCGTAGAAGCTTCAAATTCAAAAAGTAGGTTGACGAGAAGGAATGAAAGGTGTGGGAGAAAACTGTTTGTGGTCCGCCCACTGCCACTGCCGTACGGAAGACAAAATGTAGTCCGCCAATATTGTCGGGAAGCTGGATATACCACAGTCGGGATGGACCAATCTTATCTTTCTTATTTGTTTTATTTCCGTCCCAGCTATGAGTTTAGAGTATTGGGTCAAGTTAAAGGTTTTAAGTTATTTTTGATGTCATATCAAAGAATGATATTTTCAACTGTAGCAACTGTCTCTCTCTTGCACGTTGGAAATCGCAAATGTGTGAATGAAGATCAAAATACTTGCATTTGTTTTTTTTTATTTTTTTTTAATTTATTTTATTTTTGTGTTGGTAAAATTTCGAAGCAGATTTTGCTGGGAAGGGCTGTCCATTAATTACGTAAGGTAGGATTTTGACCATTTTTTACCCAGTTCAAAAAATCAACACGGCCTTAATAGAGCTGTCGAAATTTTTTAAAACGCTGACTCGATACATAGCTTGCGGTCCGAGTACTTTTGACAAATTGCAATTTTAAAAATGCCCAAGCATATAAATTTGGAATTCTTCTGATCGAAAAGAGCACCTCTAACAATCTATGAAATATCCCTCAAAAGTGAAAAAGTGTTATTTTCGAAACAATACATTAAATATGTGCAACGCAAGCCTGTTCGGCTACAAATTCACGTACGTACATCAGTATTCAAAAGATTCTAGCATCACTAGTTCACACGAGCTTAGGTTATATTGGTCCCTTTTACATTAGGGCAACTATTGCCGGAAATTTTTTAGTCTATAGGCGAGACGAAGCGCGGGGATGGAGAGAAAATACCCCTCCGCGCTTCATCTCGACCATAATCCAAAATATTGCCAGCAATAGTTGCCCTAATGTAAAAGGGCACATTGTGTCAGTTATAGTAGGGATGAGCAAAACGGGAAAATACATCGATATATATCGTGTCGATTTATTTAGAGAGCATCGAAATTGAAAGGATACTCAATAGTTGATCGTCAATTCTCATTTTCAGTACAAAACGATAACATATCGTTATCGAAGAATTGAGCGTTTTTTGGTTGCACGTACAAAGAGCAAAGAGTATAAATAGTAATACTATTTATACTCTTTGACGTAACCATGATTTTTTTAAAAGGGCGCATTGTTATTCACAGTCCTTTTGATTTTCGAGCAGAACAAAAATTTCAAAAGAAAAATGGTTGAGTCAACAACATTTTTGGTTGAATTGAAAGAAAATATGTTTAATTACATTTCTTTTCGTTCGGTATAATTCTCATTTGTTTTATAAAATAAGACATATAAGATATGTATTCATCTTAGAACTTTTAAAGCATTGCGAAAGCAGTCACCAAAACGGAGTGACGAAATCGGATGAAGTCCATCCGATGTCTATTTTTTGGGTCATGTTCAGCAGAGTGCTGTGCTCTATGGCCATCTGCCTTGAACGTTAATAAAATTTGTTTTAACATTTCTTCTTGTATAGGTATTTTTTTTTGAATTTTTTTTTTTAAATATCTTGTCATTTCAACTATGTCCGTGGTTGGTTCAACAATTTAAATTTAAATCCATTTTTGAAAATTATCATTTCAATTCAACCTGAAATATGGTTGATTCAAAAGGAAAATTTTTTATTTTTTCAACAAGAAAAAATGTTAAAATTAAAAATATTCCTTGTTGAAGCCGTTTTGTATGTTTTTCCTTTTGATTTAACCAGTTTTCTGGTTGATTTTTTTCTCTGTGTACGTACTCCCTCCATACTACGTACTCCCTCCATACTACGTACTCCGTCCATACTACGTACTCTCTCCATACTACACTGAGCGAATGTAACCATGATTTTTTTAAAAGGGCGCATTGTTATTCACAGTCCTTTTGATTTTCGAGCAGAACAAAAATTTCAAAAGGAAAATTGTTGAGTCAACAACATTTTTGGTTGGATTGAAAGGAAATATTTTTAATTACATTTCTTTTCGTTCGGTATAATTCTCATTTGTTTTATAAAATAAGACATATAAGATATGTATTCATCTTAGAACTTTTTAAGCATTGCGAAAGCAGTCACCAAAACGGAGTGACGAAATCGGATGAAGTCCATCCGATGGCTATTTTTTGGGTCATGTTCAGCAGAGTGCTCTATGGCCATTTGCTTTGAACGTTAATTAAATTTCTTTTTGACATTTCTTCTTGTATAGGTATTTTTTTGGAATTTTTTTAAAAAATATCTTGTCATTTCAACTATGTCCGTGGTTGGTTCAACAATTTAAATTTAAATCCATTTTTGAAAATTATCATTTCAATTCAACCTGAAATATGGTTGATTCAAAAGGAAAATTTTTTATTTTTTCAACAAGAAAAATTGTTAAAATTAAAAATATTCCTTGTTGAAGCCGTTTTGTATGTTTTTCCTTTTGATTTAACCAGTTTTCTAGTTGATTTTTTTCTCTGTGTACGTACTCCATTTATCAGTTTTATGCATACGGGCATATATAAATGAAAACTACAAAAAACAATTTATAAAATATGAACAAATTTAATGAAATTAAGCATTTTCTATTGCATTTTTTAGCTCCTCTTGATGATACATATTAATATGGAGTATATAACAAGAGAAAGTGGTGTATTCATATTTTGCGTTGCAAAATATGCAACCCCTTTTAAATACGCCCAAATGAGTCGCTAAGTGAAGCGTACGTATATTGAAGTTACTGCATATTGGGCATCGAGGCAATGTTTGATTTCCTGATGAATTTCTATGAAGTTTGTAATGAACGAAATCTCTTATTTTTGCGTCCAATTCGTCAGTTTTACATATTTTACGAGATTGAAGTTCCATCTCGGTAACAGTATCTCTTATAATTTGCCGTTGTTGCTCCTCCGATTTTCCGTGTATTTTATTTAAAACAGATGGACCCAAGATTGGTTGTAATTCTATATGTAATCGAGTGCGTTTTTCTGGATTTAAGAAATTTTTTATGCGCGGCAGGTTCGCAGGCATTTCTGTTCACTGCAATACTTTTGTCAATAAGTCCGAAGTCAGACATACGTAAAACATGTTCCGGAACATTTTTAGCTTGGTAGCTTTCTGGTGCATTTCCCCAATTTGTTGAATTTCCTATACCTGCCTAATGGTGTATTTCCCCATCGCGGTAGAGGCTTTTCGACGTCCACAGTTAGACCTACAGTCCTACATGCAATGAACTAAATGTTCCGGAACATGTTTTACGTATACCTGACTTCGGACTAAGAAAACCAGTTTTGCCAATCAGAACCAATCTCTGGTAGCCCTGTTTTCAACTTTGAAAAACAGGTACTACTTGGTACTCAGGTACTCAGGAACTTAACTAAAGTATTTGTAGCTCTCTCTGTCTCTAATTGTTTTATAACGGCGAATAATTCAAGAGTGGAACGAACGTAAGATGTATAAAGTATCAAAAATTAAACAAAAGTTCGCAGAAGCCGAAACGTCTTTTATAAATAAGGCTAAGGAGATAGAAATTGGTAGGTAATCACGTTGTTGTGAGATGATATACAGTTATATATCAAATTTCTTTCAGATTTATGCATGCTTAATGGCAGTAAAAGTTTGGCGAAATGCGCAATGCGCCAGCTTAACGAATTTATTAAAAGGAATGTGGATGAGGAGGACGAAGAAGTTTCCTTGAATGTTCTTCAGGCCGCAAGAGCTCTCAAGGCTCTGGAAACAGTGTGGGTGGGGATGGGAATAAGGACGATGGAGAATATAATCTCCCGTAGTTATTGTTTATGCAACATGGTATGTATTTTTTTATTTTTTTATTTTTTATTATATAATAAGGTGTTTTTTTACAGACGGAGGGACAAAATTCTGATACATTTATTCAATGTCATAATGAATTTTGTGTGGTGGGGTGGTACCACCAAGCCTGTATGAGCCTTCAAGAAGTGCCGAAAGGACCTTGGTGGTGCCCATTGTGCACTGCCGACTTATTAAAGGTTAAGGTAAGTAGCCGTATATATGTATACATGCGCGCATATTTTGCGCATCACATACTACGTTTATACGTTAAACCTTATTCACGAATAGGAATATGGCCGGAAGTCACCGTGTCGCAACCGACATTAGTTGATCTTAGCACTACCTGACTGCCAAAACGATATGAAATAGTAGCACACTTGAAAAACACATGATTTCATAGCATCACGAATGCTTTTACCAATTAGTTTTTCAAAAGTGAAAAAATGTCAGTCTCTGATTTAAGTATTATCCATGTGCAGCGGTCGGTTTCCTTTCCGTTCTCCATCTTTTTTGAACTCAAATTAAACAAAAGCGCTGCCGGATCGTCAAAAAGAGAGAAATCAGCAAAAAATGTGCCATCACCTTTCGTGCGTACCTTTTATATAAAAAAGGTCCGTTTTGTGTAATTTTTGCTTTGTTTTTTTTGGCAACACTGATTAGAAACTAGAAACTTCCGTTAGTAATTCTATTTCACAACTCTAGTCACACGTGGTCAGTAAAGTACAAGTACAGGTCATTTTAAGTATATATGCCAAATTTAAGCCAAATCCCAGAAACGGCCAGATACTAGAAGTACGCCTAAAAATTATACCAATTATTTAAACTGACTTTTAGCCTTTCAATTTGATTTTTGATATAAAACTCAATATTTTTCCAGATTTCCAGACATGGAGAACAAACATGCGTGCGAGATTTGCCAAAAAACGTACGCAACATTCCGACAAGCCATGGCGCACATGAAGACGCATAAAGAGCCCATTAAATGTGTCCCTTGTAAAAAAAATTTTTCAAACAAATTTACAAACGGCATTTGCGTAGTGAAATGCATATTTCAACTGTTGCTGTTAATGATTTCCATGCTGATGATGTTGCTGTTGCTGTTAATGCTGATGATGCTGTTAACGATTTCGATGCTGATGATGCTGTTTATGATTTCGATGCTGATGATGTTGCTGTTGCTGTTAATGCTGATGATGGTGTTAATGGTGATGATGCTACGATTGACACTGTTGATGTTACTTTTGGTTCTACAGGTACGTACTGTTATCAGTGCAACAAGAAATACTCGTCGTACTCAACTTTAATGCGGCATAAAACTTCATTACTGCACACTACTGCTGCACTAAATCATCATTAAAATCACAATATCCCGACCAATCCATCACCAAAAAAAAAAAAACTCTAATGAAGAATCACTTGACTACACGCAAATATTGCCAATAAAAATTCTAAATCAAATTATTAAAGAGAAAGAATCGATTTGTACCAAATTTCAACAAATTTATATTTCCACAAGGAAATATTGATAATAAATGTAAACAATTTAAAAAAAACCAACATATAGATTTTAAAAGTACAACTTATATTCCAGACCAAATTCTTTCAGACGATTTTCAAATTATACTACAAGAAACAAGAGCTGACTTTATGAAATACGCAAGTACTTCATATGCGTCATTTCCAAGAAAATTTCACCACTACGTGTTAATAATCGACCAATTCGGCACATATGTTGAATTTAATTTGGCAATTGCAAAAAACCTTCTTAATTCCGAATTATACTTGATAAATATCGATGTGTTCATTAAAAATGTAGTGTTTGAAGTGAAACGTAACAATTTCATAAGATCATCCATACAAACTGCAATTTCTCTAGAATTTGATATAATTCGAGTAGTGCTTGATGGGTCAAACGTTAATAGATACGATATAGAGGAACTCGGCAACAACATGTTCTGCACAATTGGAGATTTAAAAATTCCAATAGTGATGGATGTACACTACATACATGAATTCACCGGTCAAAACACAAATTTTTTCTTCCGTGAAACATTACAAAAAGATTTACAAATATTTCGTCACACACTGAAAAATTCAATAACCGAACGCACAGAATTTTCGAACACGTTCATATCCCATTCATGTAGCATTTATATTCAACAAATTACAAACCTTTTTCAAACAAATCCAGATTTAAACGCAATTGACTTACAGTCTCACACTCAAACTGTGATTGAAAAATTTGGAACACTTTTCAACAACGTATCAACAATAGAAAGTATCACAGAAACTCTACGAAATTGCCTCACCACATTTTACAATAACACCCAATTCAACTCATAAATAATATCACAAATAGCCAATTTTCTGAATATTTACCAGAGACATAACAGTTAGAAGAAATAAGGAAAAAAATTGGACTATAACTATTAAAGTTTGTATAAAAAAAGTTTGTTTAAAACTGTTATCTTAAAAGGATTTTTTTTTTTTATACAAACTTTAATAGTTATAGTCGAATTTTTTTCCTTACTTCTTATAACTGTTATGTCTCTGCACAGAGAAAAAAATCAACCAAAAAACTGGTTAAATCAAAAGGAAAAACATACAAAACGGCTTCAACAAGGAATATTTTCAATTTTAACAATTTTTCTTGTTGAAAAAATAAAAAATTTTCCTTTTGAATCAACCATATTTCAGGTTGAATTGAAATGATAATTTTCAAAAATGGATTTAAATTTAAATTGTTGAACCAACCACGGACATAGTTGAAATGACAAGATATTTTTTAAAAAAAATTCCAAAAAAAATACCTATACAAGAAGAAATGTTAAAACAAATTTTATTAACGTTCAAGGCAGATGGCCATAGAGCACAGCACTCTGCTGAACATTACCCAAAAAATAGACATCGGATGGACTTCATCCGATTTCGTCACTCCGTTTTGGTGACTGCTTTCGCAATGTTTAAAAAGTTCTAAGATGAATACATATGTTATATGTCTTATTTTATAAAACAAATGAGAATTATACCGAACGAAAAGAAATGTAATTAAACATATTTCCTTTCAATTCAACCAAAAATGTTGTTGACTCAACAATTTTCCTTTTGAAATTTTTGTTCTGCTCGAAAATCAAAAGGACTGTGAATAACAATGCGCCCTTTTAAAAAAATCATGGTTACGTTCGCTCAGTGTGGTTTGAACAATTTCCAAAAAAAAAAAAAAACATGGAAAAGGAAATCTTTAAGGAGCTTAAGAAAAGCCGCTTAATTTGGTTAAAGCTTGTGTCATCAGGTCAAAATGATAGAATTTTGTGTTGCCAATTGGTGAGGTGGAATGACATGAACTTATTTGTTGCCTTCAAGTGTTGAAATGGAATACTTTTCTTTTAAGGATGAAGAAAACATTTCGAGTTCACAAAGGTGGAGCCAAAAATGATAGATAACGATAGACTCAATCCAATCAGAACTGCAAAATATTTTCATTTCCTAAACTCCATTTTTTTTTTTTTTTGGTCTTCCAATTAATTAAAATTCCAGTCGCCCACGCATGCAACAACTTCAGCCACAAAGCTCAAATCTATCTTTAACTCATTCGAATGTCTATTCAAATCAATGTACCTCATCACAATTTAGAGGTGTGCCCCCGGAGAGCCTTTATTCTCATAACGCACACGTCTCGACAGCTTGTCCTTTACATAAATTGTTACAACCATCTCACATGTTATGCGAATTAAACCTTTTCCACCCGAACTCACTGAGAGAAAAAATTTGACAGTACAGTCAGAAGTATTGAACTCTTCGTAATGAGAGTTTTCGTTTTATTACATTTTGATATAAATTATTTTCATGTGTTTATATACTTAAATGCATAGCACCTGGCTTCGAAAGTCATCGGTTAAAAAGCATGAAATCTAAAAAGACATGACACAAAAAGGCTGTAAAAATGTGTGAATTAAAACCATTTTGGATTAAAAAAAAAAAGAGAGAGAATTTGGGAGAGGAAAATTTCTTGTCATTGAATTAAAACCAAGATTGGTGTTAAATCAAAACATTATTTGGTTTTAAAACTAAGCTTTTCCGGAATAAAACTAAAACCAACATGGTTTAAAATTTAATCCAAGAAGGTTTCAAATTGATCTTATTTTACTATTAAATTTTAATCCAAAATTAGATTGAAATTTGTACCAAAATTGGATTAAATTTAATTCCAAAAATGGATTAAAATTATCCGTATTTTGCTTTGAAACCTAAGCCAAATAAAAAAAAATGTTTCAACATTTTTCAAAATATTAGAAAAATTTTTATTCAATCAAT
The DNA here is from genome assembly GCA_020466095.1 of Chlorops oryzae. NCBI lineage: Eukaryota > Metazoa > Arthropoda > Insecta > Diptera > Chloropidae > Chlorops > Chlorops oryzae. Next base: position 20,316,354 of record CM035808.1, on the reverse strand, counting down.
AGATTGGGAACTTGAAGAAATTTCGTAACAATGTGCGACTAAGTCGAAGTGTTTGCTTACAAAAGTTTCTAAACGTAAATAAACGTTTTTTATTAAAAAAAAATCCACGATTTTGCCAAACGTTTGGTATTCGACTTTTTTCTTAAATATATCATAAATTCCACATTTGCATTTAATCACTTTTGTTAGGTAAACGTACGTACCTGCAAGTAGAATTGTTTTAGGCCTAAGCTCTTCACTGGTAATATCTTCACAAATTTGTAGAAATTGCACTTTTGCTTCATATTTTACCTTTAGAAACATTGTGAAATTTTTCCATGTGCTTCCTCTCTATGATTTCACAGTTTAACAGGACTGCCGACTTGCTACACAAAGCTGAGAGAGCGTGAGCGCACTTTAAAACTTTTTGGTTTTAATTTTAAACCTAAATTTCTTAAGTTAAGAAAGGCCGAAAAAAAAGCGTGAGAGCGAAGGACATTTAATACAATTTTGGTTTTATTTTGAAAACCAAAAAGGATTAATATGTGAGTGAGCGAAGTTTAATCCTTTTTTGGTTTTAGATTTAAACTAAAAATTATTAATTCAAGCTAAAAAGGTTTTGTTTTGAAACCATTTAAGATTTGATCGAAAGGCATGAGCGTTTCATGGTTTTAAATTAAAACTTCATAGTTTAAAGTTAAACATGTTTCTCATTAAATTAAAACCTTATAGTATTAAATTATAATTTAATATTGAAATGGTTTAAAGATAAAACCAAATGGTTTTATAATAAGAATAAAGGTTTTAAACTAATACCAATGGGTTTTAAAAGTAAACCATCATTTTTTACTGTGTAGATATTTACAAAATCCTGCAACCTCAATATCTAATAAATTCATCGAAGAGCGAGTTGGAGCGAGAGGCTGATCTGTTTTTCAAAACTTTCTCAAATGATATGTCACCTTCTTTTTCTTCTCAGTTGCTTTCTGCCAGGTCGACTTTTTCACAAGAGATCAGTTCAATGAAAAATGAAAAGAGTTAGCTACTTTTTTGATGATTCAGAATTCGTCATTGTCCTCAAGTTATCCAGATGTGTGCACAGCTTTTCTGATGTTCCTACCTCTCCCTGTCACTACTGCGAAAGCTGAGCGGACTTACTCCAAATTGAAGTTGATAAAAAATTATTTGCGTAGCTCAATGGGACAAGACAGACTCACAAATTTAGCGATATTATCTATCGAAAATCAAAGAGCGCGCAAGGTTGACACAAATAAAATGATAGACGAATTTGCTATGATGAAATCTAGAAAAAAGAGATTTTAGTTTTAAGTTTTTGCTTTTTAATGAAACGAAATGTTTTAAGAGCGCCTGTTGAACATAACGAATATATCATGAATATCACGACTGTTTGTAAAAGTTAGTGTAAGATGTGAATAAAAATTTTTAATTGACAAAATACTTTTATTTTTGCTTTGAATTTGCACAATATTATTGTGACGAGTAATTTTTAGGTGGGGCCCCCTAATTTGGTTTTGCCCCGGGGCCCCTTCAGCTCTACTTTCGGCCCTGGGCCCATTGTAACCAAAAAATACATCATATATGTACATTATAAGAAGTTAAGTTATGTTTAGAATTAAGATATGGCTTCTTGTCGTTATCAATAAAAACATGGAAAGTTTAAAGGAAAAAAGGATAACCCACTCGAAGCCACGTGAAAATAAAACAGGATGAATTTTACTTCGAAATATTTATTTTATATTTATTATACCCAGGTGTTTATATGAACATATAGGTTTTAAATTTTCCAATTCTCTGCGACCATCGACCATCAACCTTCCGCTTTTGCCGTTGCCTTGCATCTAGCCTCTGGAAGGCAATCGTTGACATCTCTGGGTGCGCTGGCTGCGACATTGGGTCTTGGGGTCGCAAATGCATCGTGCGCGTTTCGACTGTCTGCAGCGCAGAACCACTTTCATTCCAGGACGAGGACATATATTTTCACAGCTGCGTCCGGGATTGGCAAGAAGTTCTCCATTTTTGGCATTGCACACGGGACCTGCAAGAAAAATATGTCAATCTGAAGGACCTTTTAAATCCTCTAAAAGGACTTTACTTACGTCTTGTGGCGCTGGCGCATGCAACGATCACGACGAGAAGGAAGAAGATGGTCAATTTCGACATGTTTTCGATTTTTCGTTGGATTACAAGTTGACTTTACTGAGACGTCTGAGTAACTTTGGATAGTGGCTTCACAAGCTGTGCTTATATATCCATCCTGATGAGAAAATCCTAGACACTAAAGCCTATTTTTGTTACTGATGAATAGATTTATTCATCGTTTCTTATGTTAAAGAACAATTGCGGGTGTTTTTGAGATAATTCGGTGCTTTAATTGTAGGTATTAAAGTTTTCAATAAATGAAACTCTCTTACAACATATTCAATAGCTCAAACTTCTGCAGTCGGTCACGTGTGACATCGTTTCACGATATCATGAAAGACAATTCCTCACATCGAAATGCACTAAGCATTGTTCCCGATTCTGTAAGATTTTTAAAGCTTTTCATGAATTTTAAGCTTTGTATTCGTTTTCGAGATGTTTTAAACTTGATTAAATACGAAAATCAAACACAGTCGCTGAAAACACGGAGCAACTTTTTTATCTCCATTTGAACTCTCTATAACAAACTGCTCTATTAAGAATTTCTCTATGTAGCAAATCTTCTCAAGGCTTTTTCGCTACAAATTTAGTGTCTATTTCTCCTTATAACAAATTTATTTTTGATCCCTTGTAATTAGTTATAGACCATTTCGACTGTATATGAATCACTACAGCTTGACCCTAGTTCGGGATCGGCACGATTTCAAACGAATGCCATTCATTGAATACGTGTTTTCATAGAAAACATTTCAATTTTAATATTTATTACCTAGATTTTATTAAATGCATTTAACGGATTTACTCATAATTGAGAATTTTTAATTAGTTCAGGAAATTTAAATCCGTATTTGTAAGGTGATTAATTAAGCTAAGTAAGGCAGATCACGCACTTTTGGAATAGTGTTTGCATATGTAAATTCATATTGGCGGAAATCAAAACAACAGAAGACTCGAAATTCGAAAAGAGGTTATTCAAATCTGCATAACTTTATGTATTATCCCTGCCGTTACCTTAAAAAAGTTTCACTAAATCTTTTAGGGACCATTTGGTTCACGGTGTAATTTCCATACAAAATATATAAACCGAGAGAAAAAGGTAGTTATATTAACTGAAAAAGCAGGTTAAAATAACCGAGTTCACCGTTAATTGTTAACTTATGTACAGTAGCGGTCAACTAAACAGTATAAACACAGTCAAAAAGGATATAACTACCTGATGGTTGATATAACTGTCTCGCGGTTAAATCACCTGCCACCAGCGACTGGGAAAAAAATTATTTTTTGCTTTGACTTTTTTTTATCTTCTTTTATTAATATTTTTTTTTTTACTAATTTATTATATTTTTCTCTTTATTTATTTGTTTCTATTTAAATCTTTAAATTTTCTCGCCTCGGCCGAGCCATGAACCACTGACCTCCACTTCGATGGGCGAAGGTCTTAACCATTACGCTAAACGAACGAATTTAATTTGTTGGTCAAAATGCTCACTTGAGTTTATGGTTGCTCAAGTTTTGGGGAACGTGCTTAAGGAGTTGTTTCACTCCCAAAATTTTTTGCTTGAAAACGAACCATTAAAAAAAAAATTAAATAAATTAAAACCTTTAAAATTTAGGAGAAAATGTTTGTCTTCCAAAACAACTAGGTAGGTAGGTTGAAGTGGCTGCCACTTAGGCCGTTAATCGGCCCATTGTGATACCAATGAGGTTTTCTTGTGTTTTGTGTGAGTGTACGTCTTTTTATGAAGTGTGCCCCTAACATGCGATTTTTGAAAAACCAGTGCTAAGCTTGGAACATTACACTCCGTTTCGGCTGTGCCGGGAATCGAACCTCGGACCCTGGGATCAAGAGCATAGCACGCATCCCCTACGCTATCCCAGAGCCACCAAAGCCACCAAAGCAACTACACTCTGAACAAAAAAAAACTGTAATTTAAAAAAAAATTCAGAAAAATTCCCGCCGCCAGCAGGGATAGAACCCCGAAGCTCACGACTGTCGAGTCACAGATTAAAGCACTGAGCTATCGAAATCTCCGGAGACGGTTGATCAGAATGCGAACATATACGTCTAAGTGAACGAAAGCGAATTTGAACATAAAAAGTAACTATTTTTCAACTGTTCATTTGACTGCCTTTTTCAGTGCATTTAACGCGGAATACAGTTTATTTGACCACTCTTACTTTAACTGTTCTAAGTAGTTGATTTAACTGTTGTTATTTCTCTTGGTGTAGTAAATATAAAAATTTGAGCTCTTTACCAAAAGATTTTCAGCCTGAAATTGTATATATATTTCATTAATCTCCAGATATAAGCCTCACAAATTTTGCGTTTTGGACCAAATGGTCCGAAGACACCAGCAGGGCTAAGGCCGCAATTATAGTGGAAGCAAAGCTGAAGCTGAAGCGTAAGCTGTCATGTGTTTGTTGTATTTTGGCAACAACAAATAAATGACAGCTTACGCTTCAGCTTCAGCTTTGCTTCCACTATATTTGCGGCCTAAGAAAAAGCCTGCTAGAATCTTGAGTTTGCCACCGCAGCATTTATTTTAAATTCGCGCCCGAACTTTCGCATTGGGAGCCACTGCCGATAGTGTTAATCGAATACTATCGAGCGCTGTCAACCCTAGCAAAAAATATGTATGATGATTACGCAAATATTTGCACAACACTGAAATGTATTGCAAATAAACCCAGCAAATCGCGTTTCTGGTAAAATTTCCAAATTTTCTCAGAATTTTTCCAGGAATGTCTCTTGGTAAAGCTTAATGGGCATCGGGAACTTTATTCGAAAACATTTTGTGTAAATGTAGCAACTGTCCCTCTCTTGCACGTTGGAAATCGCAAATGTGTGAATGAAGATCAAAATACTTGCATTTGTTTTTTTTTATTTTTTTTAAATTTATTTTATTTTTGTGTTGGTAAAATTTCGAAGCAGATTTTGCTGGGAAGGGCTGTCCATTAATTACGTAAGGTAGGATTTTGACCATTTTTTACCCAGTTCAAAAAATCAATCAATCTATTATATGTTATTGCTTATTTTTCTGGATCAATATTTTAGGATCTACATGATTGATATACGTAGTATGGGAGTACGTTGTATGGAGTACGTTGTATGGAGTACGTAGTATGGAGTACGTAGTATGATACGTTGTATGGGATACGTTGTATAGTACGTATATGGAGTACGTATATGAGTACGTTGTATGGGAGTACGTTTATGGATACGTATATGATCGTTGTATGGGTACGTTGTATGGGAATACGTTTATGGATACGTAGTATGGTATAGACGGAAAACTATACGTTGAAGGCTTATTTTTATGTTATAAGAAATTAAGAAAATGTGATGAATATAATTTAAATTTAAGGCGAAACTCCATAAATGGCGGCAATGACGGTTGTTGCGGAATACGCGGCAAAGATGAAAACATTTGTGCTGCTTCCATTGAATCAATGTATTGAAATGTATTTAAATGGAAGCAGCTACATTTCTTCCGCCTCAAACGCCTGAAATGTTCCGTCGTTTCTGGAGTTTCGCCTTTATTCTTTTGACCATATGAAAAGCGTATAGATAGTTTACTCTTACAAATTGTATATAGAATATATTTTCAAACAGAAAAATTTAACAGCTACTCACTAAAAATTGTCTTTTTCAAAAAGCATTCAAGCATCAATAATTAAATTCTTAGAAACAAAACAGGTAATGCTGTATTTATGTTTCTGCTATCAACCCTTAATCAGAGATACATAATTTATTTTGCTAGTATATTATAAAATATCACCCCTGTGTGGAAGAGTAAAATGTCATAAAAGGCAAACGAAGTAAGAATTGACGATCAATTCTTTCGAGTAAGTGTAAAAGCGAATGCAATTCCAAAAGAGAATATCGATAGGAATTGACGGTCAACTATTGACTAATGTAAAAGGACTCTATCAGTATAAATTTTCGATATATCGTTTTAAAAATATCAATGTTTTGATATATCGGTGTTTTTTGCCCATCCCTAAGTTATAGTTCTATAGATTAAAATATGATTAAAAAAATGAAGACACATATTGCGACATGGTGGACCATCTGCTTTTTAATAACTATTGCAATCTATGTGGACGGAAGAAGCATCACCTAATTGTGAAGCAAGACACGAGACCTTATATTGCACTTAGCACTTTTGGGTTTTTTATTGATGGTTTCCTAAATGTGAATCTTAAAAATCTTAATATTGTAAATGAGAGCAAAGAGGATGTGAAAACTATATATGTAGAATAATAAATATACTAATGTAAAATTTTATTACTTTGCATGATCAATTTCTTATTTTCGGTATTTTCCAGCTTCGCATTTCTAGTGATAAATATAATGTTATTGATAAAATCGATGATATTATAATATGCTCATCCCTATATTGTTGCATCCAGAAATTCTGAATCGCAAAATCAATTTCATACGATTGTCATCCAAATTCTGAATCGCAAAATCAATTTCATACGACTTTGGACATCTGCGATTCCAGAATTCTAATCGCAAATCAATACTCGCGTTCAACGTCTCCTTTTGCGATTGTGGATTTCCGTGATGTCTCCATTCTTAAGGAATTGTATTTTAAATACTGAATAAAGTCAACTAATTGTACGAAATGCTCTGAGATTTTGAGTATTTTCATTATTCCCTGCAAACAAATTCGTAATTCCATAACTGCAGTACTCCACTCCCCTAAAAGATCCCAGATTCCATATCCCAACGTAATTACGAAATCCTTACTTGATTCAAAGTTCTAGTACAATGACAGGTCTAAAGATATAGAATAGCTGCTATTTAATGTAGAATACACACAGTCCAATCCAGGATTGGACGTGTGAATTCTAATTTCCTTGTAGACTGTTCTTAGTTTTCTGTGTTTTTTTCCAGCTCGGCTTCTCATTGGACAAAACGACAATAGATCAGATGAATCCTTATCTGGACGCTCACCAAACCCGATGTATTCTTCAAGAATCATCGGTCATGCAACGCAGTGGACCAATTTTATTCTTCCGATTAGATCTTAAACGCCTACTGTGAGTCGTACTGCGAGTAAGTCAGTTCCATTGTTTTAAATGCTTCAATACTTTGTAGGGTTCACGTTGAATGTTCTCCGGAATGGCGGAATAAGCACATTTATAACGAGCATCCTAAACTCTTTGTGCAACGACGCAAAAGGCGAGATACTGCACCAACCGATGATGAAAATGATCACAACTTGCCAATCGAACCGTCATCAATCGAAGACGATGGGTATGACCCAGCTATAATCGTTACCAAGTCAACTGAAGCGAGTGTTGTGGCTCAAACAACACCATCATCGTCTCTTAAAAAGGTCAATGATTCAGTTTCGGTTGCTGTGTCGGTTTCGGCTCCGGCGAAACCAACAGAATCAGAGCTAAAAAAAGCTAAAGAAGCTTCGATTCCTGCAGCTAGTTCTAGTCAACAAGAAACCAAAGTTGATATGCAGAAAGAAGATGCTTCGCCTGAACAATCCAAATTCCCGCACGAAGAACTTAAACCAGTATTCATTCCGAATGAAAATACACAAAAAGATATCTGCATGGACACAACCTGGCCACTCATAAAGACTGTTATCAATGGTAAAAACTACTACAATATGTCGGTAAGCATTGCAGTTGTAGAAAAATATCATTAAATTGTGAATACATCAAGTTATGTTTGCCAATAGTTTTACATGTTAGTGACATCATTAGCAGAGGAAGGACTCTATAATTTATACTTCCACGCTTGTCCAAACTATGAAGACCCTAAACCTGTTACATTTAGCGTGAGTACAAAAACCTATATTTACATTTAACCCTAGAAAGATAACGTTATTTTTTTACCTTGAAAAGTTAACGATACGCCTGAGCGACGTGTGTTTGTTTTTACAATCCTTAAGGATGTTTTTAAAAAAAAAATGTGAACAGATTGTAATTTCAATACATTATTTAATTTATTGTCAGTCATTTCGGCTCATTTTAATAACCAAACTTGTATATATTAAAATTAAATAAGAAAAAACTTAAATATGCTTTCAAAAACGGGAGCAAAAAATTAAAAATGACTACGTCTCGTAGGCGTACGTTATCTTTCTAGGGTTAAAAAAAAAAAAACTGATTTAAACTGAAATTTATTTTTAATACTTTAAGGTCGACATTGAGGAGAAAAATGACAGCAACTATCTGTCTGCCGGAGAAATGCCATTGCCTGCCTTATACTTTATGATGAGCATATTGTTTTTCCTGTCTGGTCTATTTTGGGTCTTCATACTTAAAAAGAGCAAGTGCGTCTTGCCGCTTGCTGCACCTTATGAATATTAATATTAATGCGGGTTATTCGTTTATTTCAGACACACAGTCTACAAAATCCACTATATCATGGCTGTTTTGGTATTTCTCAAATCATTTTCGCTGCTGTTCCACGCAATAAACTATCATTTTATTGAAATACAAGGCGAACATGTTGCGGCATGGGCGATTTTGTATTATGTGACGCATTTGTAAGCATTTATTTAACATTAATTTTGAATTGGAAAGTATTCGAATATTTCTTATCTCCGTACATTTCAGACTCAAGGGAGCAGTTTTGTTTATAACAATCGTACTTATCGGTACTGGTTGGACCTTTATCAAGCATATACTATCAGATAAGGATAAAAAGATTTTCATGATCGTTATACCATTACAAGTGAGTGCTTTTGTATCGGTTTAATTGATTTTTTATGCCAAAAAAATTTTATCTCTAAAGGTGCTCGCGAACGTAGCAGAAATCATAATCGATGAATCGGAGGAGAGTGACGTCGAATTCCGCACTTGGCGTCATATATTTATTTTTGTCGATTTGCTTTGCTGCGGCGCCATACTATTTCCGATTGTCTGGTCGATACGTCATTTGCACGAAGCCTCTGCCGTCGATGGAAAAGCTGCTATAAATCTTCGAAAATTGAAACTTTTTCGTCAATTCTACATAATGATCGTTTGCTATATCTACTTCACGCGTATCATTGTGTATTTGTTGAAAATGACCGTAGCCTTCCAGTATGCCTGGCTGGATGAAATGTTCCACGAGATGGCTACATATGTATTCTTCGTGCTGACTGGCTATAAATTTAGACCAGCTTCGTCACATCCATATTTCGAAGTGCCTGAAGAAAATGATGATGAGGTTGAAGTACTAACGGAATCAGGCCTCACGCAAGGTCTTCATCGTACCAAGGCCAAAAACCGTAATGCTCCACCGAGAGCAACCACCGTGATCATTGAGGGTAACGACGAAGAACGGGAAAATCTTATAACCAAACGTGAATCCAGTCACGAGTATGATTGAGCGAGCTTTTTGAATGGGAATGGATGCGATGCAATGTTTTTGAAACTCGAAAGAAACCCGGAAGTCACATACAATTTTCGAATGCAGCCATATATATTTTTCTGTTTTTTTTATTGTTTCTTTTGAGTTTCTATTGCGTGCATTGGACTGAATCATAAGTTTTAAGAAGTCGTATTGTATTCTACTTTATATTTTGCCTTATTGAGAGTTAGGTTCTTTTACTAGATGACTTTACACGTTTTATTTAAAAAAAATTTTTCTACGGCGTTTCTCAGTTCGTTTGACTCAGTTCGACGGACTGGAATCACTGCTGATCAAATAAAAGAAATGTGTAGTGATTTAATTGCAATAAAATATGAACGAAAAGCAATTTCTTTCTTACCCTAGACCAGATTTTCCGAATTTCGGCATAAATTGTATGAAGAATAGCATATAAGTCGTAATTGATCCGATTGCCTGAAAAGTGAATATTTAGGCATGCTCTAGAAATCAAATCCGAATAAAATAAATTCGAAATTAATGTGATTTCAATTGGAATTTAAGCAAATTCGAATTTTTTTTTTATGGGACTTTGATTCCTAGAGCATCATACCTGATTATTAGTATGCTATTTGAGTATGTCAGTAAACACTTCGTTTTCGAGAAGAATAATCAGCGGAGTGTTATGGAAATCAATAGTTATCAAAATCGGTTTTGAAACCATCAATTATTTGGTGCATTGATCTTTATTATCGAATATGGCTTTTGGTAATGGCATCTTTTTCGAAAAATGAATTGTTGCTCAAACCCTTAATTGATTTCCAAGCCATTTGTTCAAAATAAATGGTGATTTCAAAACCGATTCTGACAATTATTGATTTCCATAACACCCCCCATTAATAGTAAGATTTTTTAAATTCTCTAAAATCATTTCACGTGATTCAATAAGAAGAAACCCAAGTCTACTCACTCTGGTCAACATATATCCATCCATTGTTCCGACACCGACGCCATTAATCTTGATTTGCATATGAAGAATTTGCAATGAGAAGTTTTGTATCTAGAAAAAAAAAATTCCCATACCGTATACTTATAAAATGTATAATTTAAGTTCAATTAAGTTCACTCACCTGTGTAGATAAAACCGTGTCGTCCAAAGGACTTATAATGCTATGTAATTGAAATGTAATATGTTTGACCTTAAAAAGAGAATGGATTAAAATTTCGATGAATATTTCATATGTATGTATAGCTCCAACATACTATGGCCATGCAATTTTTTGAAGTATAAAGGAACGCAGGAATTTCGAAGCATGCAGCTAACAATAGAAGTGCCTCTGCAAATATCGTCAAGAAAACCCAATTATGATGAAGACTTGTAAAAAGCAAAAAAAATCAACCTTTTTCCTCACCATAACGATGACGATTTCGGTATGCACTGTAGTAAATAAAGTAAGCGTCCACAACGACACGGACATAAATGAAGAGCAGTGTAGCCAAAATGGAATACCCGAAGGAATTTTGAAAGTACACGTACATATCGTAGATGCACTGATAGGTCTTTTGCTTTTCCAGCAATTTTCGCCGCAAGAACTGTTCGAATCCTTCGAATGGATGAACTTTCGTTGCGAATTTCGTATAGTCCGCTAAAAGGGCCAAGTCCTGTTGCAGCTGCTTCAATTCCAATCGCATAATTTCCAAATGAAATATGAACATTTTGCTTCGCAAATGATTGACTATGCTAAATGGCGCAAACATTATCCAAAACAATGTCAAATGACGAGTCATGTCTTCAAGCGTTACGAATGCTATTAGAGCAAATATTTCCAATATTGTTAGAATATAAAAGATCGAAAGGAATGTTAAATTCTGTGAGATTTCTTCCGATATTCTTTCGAACGGTCGAAGAAATTTCTTTGCTGTTTCTTTTCTATGCAATGAAAAATAACAGCGCCAGAAATTACGTAAATCCTTATGCCGGACGAATGTCTCCACATAGGTTGTGAAGATTGATATTTCGGCGAAGGTAAATTTCAACGAATCATTGAAATAACTGAAGGCATCCATATCGGCGAGAAACTCATCGTTACCAAAGAAAACACAAAGCACCATCGATGTGAAAATGCTCAAGAGTAAAAAGGACCAAAAACGTAAAAGCGTTTGGGTTCTTGAGACCTGTCCTAAATTTTTATTCAACGAGATTGGAAAATATCCCATAATTTGGAAAATTCTTAAATGAAAACGCAGTAAACGTGGCAGCGAATTCATTTTTTTTTTAAATGCAGTTGAACGAAAACTGAAAGTGCCGCTAATATCCTGGCATTTTTTTCAATGTGGAGAAAAAAAGATGGTGCGTCTGAATCTTGTGAAATTTTTTATCCTCTTTTAGGTTAAGATAAGCAAAGAGAATTGAAATTGTTAATTTGAAGCGAAAAGTCATTCATTCCTAATCGGACCCACGTATAGCCGGGTATGATAGGTCGAAACAATTTATGCCAGAACAAATGAAAAGCAATATGTCAAAGAATTTTAATTGCATTATCGGAAGATTGGAATCATCAAAAATATACTTAAAAAAAAAATTCGCAATGAGAGAATGTAAATTTCAAAAAAGGAAATGGCATTCGAAGTCTGATGTGGAAAATGTTTGGAATATTAATCAAGTAAGGGTGCTATTGCCAGGAGAATCGGAAAATACAATACCCGACACAGGCAAACAGTTAGCTTTATAGGTTTTAATCGTAACCATGGAGTACTTTGTTTTCGTTTCTAGAGGTTTTAAAGGTCATAAGGGGCCCCATTTACCGAATTTCGTTCAATTTTTTTATGAAAACCGCCTCTTTGCCACGCCCGCTTTTCCAAAAAAAAATTCAAAATCTAATCTAAGTCTTAAATATACGCTCAAATTCGAAATTTCATTGAAACATCTCGAAAAACTCTTATTTTGGGGAAGTTTTTCGGATTTTTGTGACAGACCCTAGTACTGGAGGTACCCTCAATAATGGACCGATCAGGAAAATTTTTTGGAGAGGATGTTTATGGCTAAAGAGGAAGCATATTTGCCAACTTCCGTTCAATTGACTTTAAGGATAAAGAGACAATTATCGAAAAACGGCCTTTTGCCACGCCCACTTTTGAAATTTTCGGCAATTATATTAATTGACTATATGTATGGTATGTTTAAATAACAAATTTCATTATAATATCTTGAAAAAAATCAGGTTCCAGAGCAGATTTTATGATTTTAATAACAGACCCTAGTACTGGAGGTGCCCTTAAAAGTGGTCCGATCAGATCCACTTTCGAACTTGTTCTTGGTCATGTCATCGCGAATACACAAAAAGATTTTGTCGATAAGAAAACTTTATACAGACAGACAGACGGACGACTAAATCGAATCTCCTGGTGACGCTGATCATTTCTATACATCTTTTGAATGGCCATTCTCGACTGGTTCTGGTATTACACACAGCCGCACAAACGCAATAGAACTCCATGGATTCAGTTTCTTGCGTTAGTCATTTGCGATTTAAAATTGACTTACCTTACAATTGTTCCACTTCTGAATCATAGAATAACGCTAAAGCTTCCCAACTGGCCACAAAGAGGCTAGTTCAGCGACTAGTTCAATGGAGATCTGTCGATTTTCCAGACCCTTTTCACAACTGATTTCCTACTAAAGAACGGGATTAAAGGAACAACTCAAGTTTCCACTGTTTCATAGGGCATGCGAAACTAATCCTACTGGCTGCAGGGTGTTTCCTATACAGTCATTCACTCCCCATTGATGATAATTTGGATGATAATCATCTCAAATTAAAAAAAAAAGTAATAAGTACGCAAGCGCAATAACACATTATTGAAATTAAATGAAATTGGAATTGTAAAGCAATCGAATCGAAATGGTGACTGAATCACACTTAAGCAATTTTTTTCTTTACCCAAACCATACGGTCCGCTGCTCCCAATGTCATTGTTTGTCCTTTCGACTTGGAAAAAATAAAAAAATATAAAAATGAAGACAAATCCAGAGCGGAGTGAAAAGTTTGCCGTCAGCAGTTTTGTCTTACGTCATCTTCGACTGCTGCAGATTCTAGGACTCTGCCCCATCCAATTGGAGAATTCAAAGTGCTGGTCATATAGTAGTGGAACAGTTACCCTCGTTCATATTATCTGGACAGGTGTACATATTTGTATATTTGGAAGTATTTTCGCCATAACCCTTTTCAGTCACAAGCACTGGCTCTATTATGGCGATCGTTTTAGCGAATTCAACGATTTATTTAAGCTAGTCGTCGTCGTCTCAGCGCACTTAATAACACTTATTGAGAGCCTTTGGAAGCGCAACGATATGAACAGATTCCTAAAGATCTATGGCGATTTGCATCGAAACTGGTCAACGCTAAAATTCCAACAGGAAGCCTTCAACTATCGGCGGTTTGTGATCAATCATTTCATCTTCATAATCATCAATTATGGTCTCGAACTTTCCTATTACGGCATCAATTCAACATGGGATGGAAATTGGGATTACTACATTTGTGGTTTCTTGCCGAGTGCCTTGATATGTCGATTCCGTATTATACAATTTATATTTTTCGTCGAACTAGTGCGTATCGAGCTGAAGCATCTGAACAGTATGGTCACTGCATCGGCGAACTTCACGCTTGATAGGTCGAATAGTCTCTCGAAAAGCATTTCGCGAACAAAGACCTGCAAGGACTTGAAGCTATTCATGGTGTTGCACTCACAAATCTATGAAATGTTGGATGCGCTAAAAAGGAGCATGGCATTGTCGTTGATTACGAATTACGTTAAATCGTACATAAAAATCCTTTCCGATTGCTATTGGTGTTATTGGGTGGTGTACAATAGCAAAAGTTCTTTGGGTAAGTACCTGCTCGTTGGCCTCCGTGGTGTACTTGGTTGGGATGCCTACTCACAATGGGAAAGACTCTGGGATCAACTCCCAGCTCGGACGTGGATCTTAGTTCTGTCGTTTTTTTTCAGTTTCTGTTCTTTCTTTTTTTTCCAATTTTTCGTGGTATCACAACGGGCCCATTTGAGTCACCCTTGGTGGCGGCTACACTAGCTAACGAACCAACCAAGAACCTTCTCATTATTTTATACATTTCCGGAGTAAAGAATAACATTTTTTTTTTTTTGTATATTTTTCTTTAGAGTTTGTGCTGATTTTCCCGAGTGTTTTTAACATTATGCAGCTTCTTTTGGCATCAAGGAATTGCATGAATGAGGTAACAATTCTTCTCACATTGTTTCTTACATTAATCCATTTCGGTTTCAAATTGAACTGATGCGATTTTTAAAATATAGTCGAAACTTTCTCTAAATTATTTCAAAAGTCCCGAAAAAAATCGTTATAGAGAGAATTCGTTATGAAGAACTTCGCCGTAGAGAGTATCGACTGTAACAATACAGTCATGAAAAGTCAATGAGAAAAAAGTTTTTTCTCATCAAGTTCAAGGCACCTGGATTGGGAGTAATGCACTCAATAATATAAATTGATATTATGGAAACAATTGGTAAAGTTTCGGGGCCATCCTCCCTGCATAACAACCACAGCCGTCGCAAGACTCCTGTAAGGAGGTATCCCGAAAGATCAGGCAGAACCTTTCCCATTGCACCCTGTTTAAATATATCGCACACCCTCATTAAGGTGACATACAAAAGGATCAGCGTCACCACCCTGCAGTAAATGCGGGGCAAATTTACCCCAGCGTCACTACTGTCATTCTATAGACATGGTCAACGGGGAGGTCCACAGTGCAATTTTCTTGAGCATTCATAAAATGAATTTGCTGCACGAGAATCAGAAGGCTCCGTAGCGTAATGGCTAGCATGTCCGATCATCAATCCGAAGGCTCGTGTTCGAATCCCAGGGCAGGCGAGAAAAAGTAGAAAATTGTAAATTTCGGAGGATTATTCTTATGGATTCTTATGGGTGAGAAGAGAGAAAAAAATTTTCCATTCTGAAATCTCGTGAATGCTTTCACAGTTCGTGCGAAAATTCTCATGAATTATATTTTCAATAACTTAATTTTTCCAATTTTTTCGCAAACAAAAATTTTTTTTAAAGCCTGTTAGACACCTATAACATTATCCACTTAAAAAAAAAAAAAAAAAAAAAAAATGGCACCCGCCCGAGCGAGATTCGAACACGGGTCTCCAGGTCGCTAGGCCAGACTCTTCACACTGAGCCATTCGAGCCCTGTGCGCGGCGCTTTCTATTAAGGTAATATAGCTAATGAGCTGCCTCTAGAGCATCACCAGTTCAATCGTCAACTGGTGTCCGCTCGAACATATGCTCATACAAAGTGTCCATAGGAGAATACATTGGCACGGGTACAGTTGGTCACTAGGAGGAAGGACGGAGGAACTAGTGACAGATTGAATCAGTCACTAGTGATAATTACTGCAGGGCAGGAGAATCGATTTAGCCATCAGTCTATCTGTCCGTCTGTTTCTCTCTCTCTGTATACAGCTTTTTTTTTTTATCGAAAAAGCTCAGCTATCTTGGCCCAATTTGGTATGTGTATTGACGAAGACATGAGCAAGAACAGGTCTGAGAAAGGACCAGATCAGACCTCCAGTACAAGGTTTGAAAGGATGTGGTTCAAAAATTAATTGAACAGATGCAATTAATTTCTTCCTTTCATATCGGCAACATCTTCCATGACGAAGCCCCTGAGATCGCCTTTATTTAACATTGAAATGTAATCCGTTTAAGTTATCTTTTATAAAATATTTCCAAAAAAAAAAAAAATTATTTCATATAAAAATCTCCCATGGACTTATTCTATCAGGCTCAATTGGTTGCTCACAATCTGCACAAGATTAAAGTCGGCATCGATGACTTCCGTACTTCGGTCATAGTAAGTTTCCATTGCGAGAAAACAATCCACATCCAAATGACTTGAATTCTCATTTTCCAGCTCGAAAACTTTTCCCTTCAATTGTTGCATGAACAAATTTCGATCGACGCTTATGGATTCTTCATAATAAATTGCAATCTAGTGCGTGATGTAGGTTTAACCGGTGACGCAACCACCATCGATTCACTTCGATGACCTATTTCATTTTGCTATTTCTTCCAGGTACTCGGATCAATAGCGACTTACATGATATTTTACATACAATTCATGCCCAAGTTTCAAAACCTATGATGGCACAAACATGAAAGACACACGCACGTTCGACGAAAACCGGGTTAAGCAATGTCGGAAGCCCCACAGCTGCCCAAACGCGAAATCGATTGACGCTTTTATTTTTCTTCGATTTTTTTTGTATTGTATTTGGCGTTTTTGGCATACTTGCTAGATTTTAAATAAACTTAACTCTTAATTCCCAACTACGCTTAGTAAATAGATTCTATTTCTAGAGCCAAGGATAGGCACGCGAGTATTCGTAACCTTGAAGGCCATAACCTCGCATGGATTTCATTCGATAGCTATCCGTGCCGCTCATGTAGGGCTCAGAGGGCTTATAGCTGCTATGATGCATTGGCCTTCGATACCTATTTGTTGGTAGATAGGAATCATGCGCAGTAAATTTAACATACTTTGGCGGTGTCCGACTGAATGGTGTCCGATGGTATCCACTCATCATATCCCTGGGTTCATGATTATAATACTCGCCGGGCATTGTTTTGTAACGACTTTTCATTGGCTTATAGGGATAGGGTTCTTCGTGTACGCTGTCCATGGCCAAGGGTTCATTGTTGTTAGGATCTTCGTAGCTATAATTTTGTTTATGGTGCCTAGGATTGTAGCTGCTTGATTTGAAAGGATTTTTCGATTTTCTATGCAATCGTTTACTGTAGCCACTTGCGTAATGAGGAACTTGCTGTGGTTCAACTATTTTAGATGCACTATTGCGGGTCTTATATGCATAAGGATATCTATTATCCGACAAATAACTGTCGTGCGCTGTAACTTCTCTTTCAAGGTCGTCACCACCAGAAGGAGATTGATGCCCAAAGCTAGAAGGTTCCTGTTCAAAAGCAGGCATCTCATCGGGATCGTAAGTTTTAATTGGTCTTGAGAGATGCTTCATCGGAGTGTAGTATATACCGTCCGGGTCTATTAAGTGTGAATTATAATTGAATCTTTCATCGTTGGCCTCATCATGGTGGTAAATCCTCGGAGTCAGCCTTTCGACCGCTTTAAAAGAATGCACAGACTCTTGGGTGCTAGGATCGTCTATTTCTCCATTGAAATCATCATAGGCTTTGTTAGATGTAGATTTCTCAACATCTCTTTGATGTTTTGGAGGTTGTTTTGGCACAGGACTTAAACTGGAAGGATTACGCCTTGGACTGTGATGCTCAAACTGAGTGTGTGTATGATGGATCACTTTAGGCTTAGGTAAAGCATTCGGCGGTAAATGAAATTTTATATGCACCACATCACCATCAATGGTCACCGAATCACATAATCTTAGATTAAGAAGCAGCAAAGCCAATAAAAATCCTTTCAACTGAAAAGAGAATTGAATTTCGAAAAAAAAAACAAAATTAATGACTCTCCCCACAATGTAGAGAAACTCACTTTCGTTTTCATCCTTTCCATATTGTCTCGATCACGATCACTTTCTTAAGAAACGGCACTTTGCCCACACTTTCATTTTTCATCACTATCCAAACGCTTGTGTTACGCTATAGTCACTCCGCCAGTCGCGAGTCGTCTAAACCGAAAGCTCTCTTCGAATAGAATTTATATAGCACTCAAAATGGGGATTTCCATTTCGATTTCGATTTCGATGTCGGCATCCAGAGAGTTTTTGGGCCCGATTTGTTTGATGTCATCAGCTTCAGCAAAATACCACTCTCTGGTGTTAATAACGGTGTATGCGAAACAAATCTCTATTTATTCCATTCTCTTCGCCTGTAACGATTTTTTTTTTATTGCTTTTATTGTTGTCTTGTTAATTTTTCTTTTTCATTTGGTTCATTGTCTCGTTGTGGACGTTGGGTGATCTTGACTCGATTGTGAAGACACCGCAAAGTCCATATATCGTCATGTGTTCAAACGAAAGTTAATGAAAGCTAGTTGATAAGCCTTTAACTCTCCAAGCGGTATTTGAGATCTTTATGAATGGACCAAAAAAAAACAATGTTTTAAATATTCAGCAAAAATAATCGGAAGCTTATATGAATGTTATTTATGTTATTATTATTATTATTCTTATTATTATTATTTCCATTGGTTTTTAAAGTACATAATAAAAACTACTGAATATGCTACTGTTTGTAGCATATTACCGCATGTTATTCATCTAAAAAATATAATGCTCCAATGGCACGAACGGAGCTTAAGACACCATTCGAAATTACGTAAAATGCGTAAAAACTTCAAAAATTATTAGGTTACAAAAATTTGACGAACATACGTAATCTTAAAATATCAGTTATGCAGATAGCATTCTGTCAAAGAGACGGATGAGTCTCATATCCACAGAGCAAAGGGAACGAACGATCATAAAATTTAATCTTTAATCCCCGCAATATCAAGGCCGCTGTCAAATAGTCCGCCTAAGCGATCGCACTGGCGATAGATAACTAAGACGTACTATCTTAAACCTCGTTTATTCACACTCGAAGGAAATTGCATAATACTGAATGTGGGCATGAGAAAGTGAACAGCTTCACTGATAAAACCGGAGTGAAAAATTTTAAGGGAGACATTTTGACGATTGTTATTATTCCATTTTTTTTTGCACTCTTACGGAAATCTTGTCCGACATTTGAAAAAAATAACTTTTATTAAATTTTGGTATTTTTGATAGAGTACATATTAAAACAAGTAAGGCTGTTATAGTCAAACGAGTGTGACCACACCATAACCGACACGCTTGAATATTTTTTTATAACAGGCCCACTACCATTAAGGCAAGAAATTCTGGAGATTTTAAATCCCATTTAGGGGCTCATATTTCGGCTTTTGTACAATTTATTTATGAAAACCGCCTTTTGCCACGCCCACTTTTCCAAATTTCTATCAAAATCGAATCAAAGTTTTAAATACACGCTCTAATTCAATCTTTCATTGGAATGTCTTGAAAATCTTAGATTTTTGGGCACTTTGTGACCTAGCCCAAGTACAAGAGGTACCCTTAAAAATGGTCCGATCTGGTCCATTATCGAACTTGTTCTTAGTCATGTCCCCGTGTACACGCATACCGCATTTCGTTCAGACAACTCCTTCGATTAGAAAAGTGTATATAGACAGACGGAGGGACATGGCTAAATCGAATCTCCTGGTGACGCTGATCATTTCTATATACATTGGTCTATCTCGACTGGTTCTGGATGTTACACACAACCGCACAAACACAATTTACCTCCGACACAAACTGTGTCAGGTGTAAAAATGTGACTCGATTTAATTTAACAACTTTCATGCTAATTACCATTCGGAAAAGTTCACAATTACAGTCGAAACTCTCGACAACGAACTCTTTTTTAAGAAATTCTATTCATAAAAATTTTTTTTCCGGTGCCTTTATCGAGAGTTTTGACTGTAGGTACCTTTATTTATTTTTTTCCTCTAACACGTTCATTAAAACATGATTATAATTAATTAAAAAATTTAATATTATAGTGGGATTCATTCAGCTTTGTAGATTGCCCCTAGAAAATTTTCCCATCGCAAATTATCCGATTTTGTATGAGCGTTAAAATTTATTATTTTTAAACTAGTCTTAATAGATGTAAATATATTTATGTATATATACTTTTCCCGTCTATCATCATTTTAATTATTTTTTGGTGTTTTTTTCTATATGGGCAATTCCATTTGTTGGTACGTTACACTTTTTTTAATTTTGGGCACATAACTTCTTAAGTTTTTTAAACACGATGTCGAGCTTTTCCAGTAAATAAAGATAGGCATGAGTTCTAGAAAATACAATATATAATTTTGAAAAAAGTCCATGGGGCATCCTGGTAATGGTGACTAAAAGGCGTTGGTACGTTACAAATTTTTCTAGCTGTTTTGAGAGAGCGGCAGATATTGTGAAAACTCTGCTCTCCTACTGAATGTAGTTTTACAAAATTTTTATGAATTATGTAAAAAAGGTTACTTTCGATGATTTGCATTAAAAAACCCAAGAAATATGTGTTGATAAATTTAAAAAAATATTATACGCCTGTTGGTACGTTACGTTGGTATGTTACATAAAAATTTTTGAAATCAAACTGTCATAGAGATATCAAAGTAAAAAATATTTTTACAAAAGATTTGACCTAAATCTATAAAATTAACCTTCTGAATAGTATAGAAGCTTTTTATGCCTGGCAGACTTCGTGTGCCGGGAATACTATCTTTTTGCATCTGTTTGAAACACCCAGGTGTGTCATCAAATGAGGGTACCTCCTGCTCATCAAGTAAAAAAATGAGCCGTGATCGTTTATCCTTTAAAACTGTGTATGTCCAAAAGAGGGTTGGATCGACGGTGGCTATATCGGGTTTGCACACCCCTTTGGGAAATTTTGATGGTTTGGATGGTTTGTGCGTATCAAAGACTTCTATCCAACAAATATAAAAAAACAAGGTGTGTGATTGGATTCCCGGGAATTTGAAATAAATACTCGGGAATTTAAATATATTCGAAATTTTTTAATTCGAAAATTTTATCGTATAGCCGCTCTTTTGTTTTTTACAATGTCATTTCTTTCAAAATTTTCATACATTCTTCAAAATATTGGAGGAACGAAATTCCCTTTCCCCAAAATTTGGGGAAAGGGAATCCAATCACATGCCCGAATAAAACATTTACATACTAATTTTCAAGTTACATAGATCTTAGCACATTTCAAACTGCGACCGGTACCTTGTCAGGCTAACAATCATGAAAACGTTGGTACGTTACAGCTTTTTAATGATATTTAAAATTAAAAATAATCCATAAATTAAATTTTTTTAACGGTATTCTTTGAAAAATTTCGAATACTTAGAGGAAAAAATAAAGAGCATTTATTTCATCGACATGCTTTACTTTGACACTAACTTTGTTGCATTTAGCGTTGGTATGTTACACAAACTTTGCGGCCAAATGCAATACTGCCTGCGTCGCTTAAAATTATACTTTTCGTACTTTTGCCAGCTTAATCTAAAGCTCTTGATTGTTAACCATAATTGGGCTTAGTTATATATCGAAAAATATATACATGTTTCATTTGCTGACCTTGGGAAAATTTTCGACGTTTGACATTTTTCTTCGAATAATTTAAGCTTTTTTACAAAACACGCGTGTCCACTTGCGAGAAAAGGATGCACTATATGAATTTGACAGCAACGTATAGATTACATATCTGTTCAACTATTATTGATATTTTTTTCCAACTTTAATCGAAAACAAATTTTTTTTCTCCTCATCGATTTCTGTGGAATTGCCCATATGGTGTTCTGACGGAAACTGTATGGCTATCTTAATATCTTTCACGATAAATGATTCATACAAGTTTTGACCGCCCATTTTCCATTCAGAAAAATTTTTAAATCCCAATATTTTTTTAAGATCATTAAAGCAATGCCCTCGTTTCATTCTTTGTCCCAAAATACGAAGAATTCTTCGGAGTGTCTTATCACTTCAAGCAAAGAGATCATTACGAATTGAGTTGCACAGATAATCGGAGAGTTTAAAAGAAACAACAACAACAAAAAACATGTCTTTTCCCTTCATAAACAAATGAAATTATCAACAATTACAAACGCGAACTGAAAAATGCACTCAATTTTGCAATTAGCACTTTCAGTCACAATCAGAATCGCACAGAACAGAGCAGAATAGTACTGGAAAAAAAGCCAAGTCAATTCACCTAGCGCGAGAACAAACCGAAGTCTCTTCGCTGAATAATATGCATTTACAATTCAGTCCGAGAACCGCTATCAAACGTATTAGAACGGCTAAAACATAAATCGGCAATTTCCGTGGCTAAAACAAAATAAGCTCAATCCACTCTCATTCATTCATTAAAAATCGCCGTATAAGCAATTTCAAAAATTTTTATATATATATACAATATTTTTTTTTTTTTTTTGCTTTTCTCGTACTTCATTCAGAGTCGTGAAAGCTTCTGTCGTATCACGTTGTTATCTCTCGAATTGTTGTGAGAATTCCAAACCAGCTCAATAGTTCCCGTTGAAGATCTTTCATTCAAATTTTTTAGTATGGCACAAAATATACCACGCCGTCAAGCTATCCCAATACTTTATACGAGAGGGACACACTACGATGTTGGCTTCGATATGGTAAGTTTAAAGGATCAATGGCAAATAATCTTGCAGGACCCTCAAGGAATACCTGAAAAGAAATTTCCATTCAGTGAAAGTCATTTCAAAGCCTTATACATTTAAAAAGATTTTGAAAAATATCGCCAAAAAATTTGCGATTTACATTTTTAAGGCAATTCTCAAAAGGATTCTGTTGAAATTAATTTTTCTATTTAGTTCATTAATCATTCATTAGTTCATTAATCCTCATACATACTGAGTGCGATTTAAAGGACTAACAATGCGATTCGGGTAAAATTAAAGTAACTTGAAGGACATAAAAGACATGTACACAATATAATCAATTTTTTGAAGCATCCTTCCAAAGGATTCACGATGGGACTTTACCCTTAAATAAAGAAAGAAAAATATTTCTTTCTTGAACTTTTTCGATCAGCGCTTGCAAAAGTGCGAGTAACTTCCCCATTCTCAAAGTCCCGCTCAAATCACACCTCAATTCAATGTCGATTTTACAATAATTTTCAAAAGAACACCTTCATCCTCAAAACAACAAAATTGTTTGATTTAATTTCGAGATTAATTTCCCTCCAAAGATGCTAATAAATTTTTAATTTTATCCCGAAATAATCGGTTTAGAGTTTTATCGCTTCTCACTGCGCACGCATGCATGTTTAAATACAGGCGAGACGAGATCGGCAATTCTTACGATAACTGATCGCGCATTTTGTGACGTTCAGAGATAAATTTATACAAAGAAAAAATACAAAAAACAACAGATCTCATTCATGCTAGAATTTCGCATTAATTTATGATAAAAACCGGTCAAAATGGGGAATAAAAAAACAAAAACTATTGCATTAGTTATTGATTGTCTTGCAAGTCAGTTGAAAGCGTGACTTCTCTATTTCTAAGCTTCCCCCCCACTTTGCATAAGCAGTGAACGTTTATCTTTTGATATCTGATTGTGGGGAAAACGTGATGCCATGTAAATGAACAGCCTTTACGGCAATCAAACAAAACGGATCTTGGCAATTGATTCCGGTCAGGTCAAGTTTTTTTGTTCTGCTTATTTTTATATTCGTTACTTTGTTACAATTAAGATTCTGCAGAGTCAATGAAATCCCTCAAAGCTATTAATTAATAAAAGTTCAATCTTTGAATCTCACGTTAACCCAATAAATCTTTCATAGCTTTATATTCAATGCCGAATAGAAGACCTTTTCATTTAGACACTCACTGAAAGGGTAGCTACCTTGAAAGCCTTTTTGAGCAACCCCAAATAAAATGGAGAAAAATCGCGTCCACTGTTATTTCTAAATTTCTATAAAGGTGCTTTATTAAATTCGCTCAATTCACAAAAAAAAACATACCTACCTAACATACTAACATACCTTTGAGGGCGATACAAAAAGTATAGCGATTTTACAACTTTTTGATACAATATAACATTTCTCTTTCTCGCCGAAATAGGACTCAATTTTAGTAACAACTTCATCATTGGACTTAAATTTCTTTCCAGCAATAAATCTCTTGAGACCTGAAAACGGGATATAGAATATAGAAATAGTTATCATTCCAATTAATTGCGGTCTAACAGCGCCAAACACCCTTATGAAGCATCTATTCGTTGTTGTCGACTGTAAGCCCCAGCGGAATCCATTTTTCACAGTGCTCTCGCATACCCAAAATTTTGTGTAACATAAAATGGTAAAAACACTACGATTTGATATCTTTAAAATTTCAGATACTTTGTGTCCCTTCAAGTTAAGATAGTTCATAACTAAGGCTCGGAGAAAATGCCCTTAACCCTTTCGCGCAGGAGTTTTTTCTCGAAACACGCAAATGCACCCCTGAGAAGTTATAGGGCCTTAAAGTTTTCAGGCAGTAAGTCGAGAAAAATAACTCTCCCATGATAATGGTTCATCGTAGAAAAAAAACTTAAATTCAGGTTGAAAGCCAATTGTATCTGCCTTTAGGCAAAATGAAAATTATGGTAAAAATTTGACCCATTGACGAAAAATTAACGGTAAAAGTGAAAAATTCTGAAAAAACTTTAATTTTTTTTTACGTTGGAAGCCATTTTGGTATGAAAAGTGTCCAATTAACACCCAAATTTTTTATTTTATTCAAAATGTTGAATCGATTTCCTATAATTTGGTACTGTATATGTTTAATAAATTTTTTAAAAATAAGATGAGAAAATTAAATATCTAAATGAATATCTATCCTACTGCTATCAATATCAGCTCCCGATCGGTTGACCTTCACAAACGGAACACCCTGTATAATCTCAATAACAGTTTTAGATGGTACACATATGTCCTAATGAAAAAAATAAAGTTTTAACTGAGTGGGACATATTGTCCCAGTAGGCGTGAAAAGTTTAAAGTGAGCAAAAAATGCCGGAAAAGTGTCCAAACTAATGCATCTGGAAAATGTCCTTAAAATTTTTAGCTGATGCCCTAAAAATCATTTCAAATAAAATATTTTTCCTATTTGATTAATAGTTTCTTGCATTGAATACGAAGAAATTTTCTCAAAATCAATTATTTTTAATGAATTTTAAATCATAAACCAACGACTTTAAGGACATTTGGAACAGCGGAATAAGCTGGGAGACCTTACCAGAATTTTTTCATTGGTTGTAAAGCATTTTTCGTACTTTTTAGGGCATTTTTTCAAGCCATATTTACATCTAATATCTGAATTTTTTTTTTGTTTTATGGAATAAAAGCCTCATTTGTGCCTCCACTGCGCTCTGCATCATTTGTGCAGGTGAAATTACGTTTAAATTCTGAATTCTACTTCTCTACCATTTGACTCGATGGAGCAGAGTTCGGACACTGTTTATCAATTATTTGGTATCCCTGTATATTTTTTTTCGTCAAAAAGCAATGCTTTATCAAAACTCGCAATCACTTTTTTCCATATTTTTTTCAATAACAATAATTGTTTCACAAAAATTGTATGGAAAAAATTCTAGTAACGACATCTATGTGTCCTATGGACTTTTCGAATGATATGTTATTACTCCCTGCGTACATTTTTATGACTCTTTTATAAACAGCCCGATTCTTAATGTGCCGATTATGTATGACAACTATACTCAAACTAGTTGTAATATGAAGACTAGTTGTTATTTCGGTATTATGTTGTACAACTTGCTTAACAACTAGTTCATTTTCAGTTGTGTTGTAATTTTTCACTATTATGGAAGACAACGGATGGAATTTCTAGTTGTCAGAACTGTCAAAATCATACAATATACTAGTTTTGATTTCAAAACATTCGAGGCATTCAAGCAAGTGTGCATATTTTGCACCTTCGGAAATTTTCCACAGTCATGAGTTTCTTTTGTATAAAGAATTGTTTCCGCAGTTGTGGAAACTTTGCACAACGAATTCGGAAAGCCTACTCAAATTAAAGCTATAAAGTTATCAAATTAGCTGATAGCGAGCCTACTTTATACACCGTGCGCACAGAGGGTCGTTCATGCAAAAGTGGAAACTTTGCTAGAGGAAAATTTGCACACTCGATTTTCCACTAGAGCTGGAGAACTATCGATAGCTGCGAAATATCTGAAATATCGATAGTATTATCGGAAGATATATTTTTAAATTTAAACTACTTAATTTCATTGGCAAATTGCTTAAGATTTCATCAGTGCCGTAGCAATTCTGTTTTGCGTGGTGGGGAAAAATAATTTTTTTAATTTGCGTGGGGGGAGGGGGAAATTATTTTTTCAATTTTAACGTCTATTTTAATTAAAACCACATTACATACACGCTTTCAATGCATGTTTTTTCGATTGTCATTTATTTATTCTCCTTTTTTAATTTTTTCTAGGGGAAAAAACAAAAATGCGT
This sequence comes from Chlorops oryzae, assembly GCA_020466095.1. NCBI lineage: Eukaryota > Metazoa > Arthropoda > Insecta > Diptera > Chloropidae > Chlorops > Chlorops oryzae. The sequence goes on along the minus strand of CM035808.1, from coordinate 20,289,772 downwards.
GGGGGGGAAATCCCCCTCTTTCCCCTATGGTTGCTACGGCACTGGATTTCATTCAAGCATATTTGAGCTGTTTAACATTTAAATATCCACCATTTGAAAGTTTTATTTTTAAAAAATTAATGTTGGTCCTATAATAATTCAACAAAGTACTGTGCATAAGTATCCCTCCTCATTTAATATCACGTGGTAATATACAAGAAGCCGAATTTTAAAACATTTCTTACTCAATTGTCCATACTTTGTAACCAGCACTGATGCTAGGCAGTATTTTGGTTACTCTTTTCCCTTGGATATTGAAAAAAATCTTTTTATTTCTGTTTTCTTTAGGAACGTCATCAGTAAAAATCCCTTGTAAACATTTGAAGTGATTTTTGGTTAAAGGTAAAATCGAAAAACTCCATCAAAACGGAGAAAAACCCCTCGTTCTGGCATCAGTGCATAGAATAAAATGTTAGCATGACGCCTATCATTCTCATTTGGTATGTAAAATGGGACACTTAAGCAGTGCTGCCAACTCGTCAGATGGAAAAAGCGCTCAATAATTTTGAAAACGCGCTAAAAAGCACCGGAAATCAATGATTCCCAATTTCTGATTTCAAAAAGCGCTAAATCAACCAAAAGAAAGCGTTTTTGGAAGGGAACGTGTTGTTCTAAAAAGATCATTGTATATTTTGATGTTTTTTTTTTCTTTGAATATTTATTATAAAACAAATGATAAATTAAGCTTCTTACAAGTCAGCGTTAAGATTAGAAACGATGCGACTAAGGCACCGAACAACCATCCCTATCTTTCCCATATGCCATTCTATATCACAAAATAGTCACGCACAATATTTCTCTAGTCTAAACGCAATCACAAAATTAAAGCTGTCAGATTCATCATTGGTTGATCTAACAGCTTTTGTGTAAGGAAGCAATATTTGGCTTACGTTATTACAATATTGAAAATTGAAGGAAAAACTTCGTTGAAAATTTTAATGAACGCAACGAAAAAGCGTTAGATTTCGCGCGAAAATAGCTTGGCACTAAACAGAAGTTTTCGCGCCGCGGGCCTTCCAAAAGCGCCAGATCTATCGCGAAAAGCGCTAAGCTGGCATCACTGCTTAAATCTATGTGTCGTTAAGTCCGAGTGCTGATTTAAAACAAGCAATGGTGGGGTTCGGGGGACATGTGAGATGCAGAAGAAGGCTTCAGGGCGATGACAATGTCACATCTTTTGTTCTCTTTGTTCGTCTTCGACTTAACTGCACTGTTGTCCTACTCGACTGACCTTATAGCAAAAACGGGCTAAGCTTACACACTTAAGCACACACAGAAATTTTTCCCAGCAGGCACGCTTGTTTTATGATGATGTGTAACATGTCATATCGTGCAAGGGTTAAGGTTACGAAAACAATGTACACTAAAAAAATACTCTTCAGGGAGATATTTCCAAAGCCGACGGAATGAAAATCATTCAAATGAATTCTATCCTGGCCCACTTAAACTCCTCGATGCCTTGATGCAGCCCGCTGGAAAAATTGTATATTCGTATACCCTTCTTACATGGGACCCAAAAGGGTAGGGAAATCCAAGCCATCATGAGTTTTTAGTTGCCTTCCAAATCGCACCGACGCTGAAAATTATTTCGGAAGAGGTTTAAGGCATAAAAAACTATCCACCGAGATCATTTTCTCAATCCCCTTTGTAATTCCGCGCATTTCGAGGGGGGCTTGAACCCCCAAAAGCACCCTCCGAATACGTTCACAGTTCCCTTTGATGGTATTCGTCCTAAAAACAAATTTCCAATCAGTATTTCCCTCCAAATGCAAAACTACCACGAGAAATGGTACTTTTTTTCAAAAAATTCCTACAATTCTCACTGCATTCATGATTTCGGAAACGTATATAAAGCAGTGAATTGAAGAAATTCTCAGTCATCTCACTAGAGCTGGAGAACTGTCGGAAGGTATATTTTCAAATTTGAAGACCATCACCATCATCACCTTCACCATCTTCATCACTATAATCACCATCAACAACATAAACACCAACACCATACTCATCACCAACCTCGCCATCATCATCACCAACCTCACCATAATCATCACCATCATCATCAATATCACCATCATCAACACATCATCACCATCGACACCATCATCACCTTCAACATCATCAACACCACCACCATCATCATTACCATCGTCATCACCATCATCTTCACTAACCTCACCATCATCTTCACTAACCTCATCACCATCAACATCATTAACCTCACCATCATCAACACCATCATCATCACCATATTCATCACCATCAACAACATAAACACCATAATCACAATCATCACCATCATCACCATCAACACCATCAACACCATCTACACCATCAACACCAACACCATCATCACCTTCACCATCATCATCACTATTATCATCACCATCATCATCACCATCAACACCATCAACACCATCATCACCATCATCACCATCATCACCATCATCACCATCATCACCATCATCACCATCATCACCACCATCATCTACATCATCATAATCAACCCAACCATCCATCACCATCAACACCATCATCACCATCAATAGGTACCACCACCATCATCATCATCAACACCATCAGCATCACTATTATCATCACCATCATCCTCACCATCATCATCATCACCAACATCATCACCGTCAACATAATCAACACCATCATCACCATCAACAACATAAACACCATCATCATCATCACCAACATAAACACCATCAACACCATAATCATCACCAACCTCACCATCATCATCACCAACTTCACCGTCATCATCACCATCATCATCACCATTATCATCACCAACATCATCATCAACATCATCAGCATCATCATCATCACCAACATCATCATCATCAGCATCATCATCATCACCATCATCATCACCAACATCATCATCAACACCATCATCATCACCAACCTCACCAGCACCATGATCATCATCATCACTATCATCATCAAAAACATCATCACCACCATCATCACCAACCTCACCATCATCATCGATAGTTTAGATTATCGATAATTTTGACAATCGATAATTTTGATAATCTAAAGATGAATTTTCGAGCGGCTCGCCCTAATTTAAATTAATGCATTTTAAGGAATCTGTTCATTTCAAAAAGCCAGCAGCCCTCTGTCACCGCCAGCACCACCTTTCCAATGCTAAAGTAAATTTCCATGAATCAAGACTATCGATAGTCTTCAAAAACCATCGATGTCTTCGATAGTTTAAAACCATCGATAGTGCTATCATTTGTTTCTCCAGCTCTGTTTTCCACAGCTGCTTGAATGCTACTATTATCAGATAATGAAGTTTAGTTGTTTTTTCTTCAAGTAGACCAAACAGGTTGTAAACTCATAAATATTCTAGGGGAAAAAACTCCCAGGGAATATTTATTTAGAATTGTTAATGTGTGAGAGACACTTCTACATGCTTTTTTTCTTAAGCTCCAGATAATTTTATAAGAAATTTGCGCCCAATAAAATTAAGCTATGTATAAAGCTGCGTTGCAAATACCCCAAACTGTACAAAATTTTCACATGAATGTGATAAGATAAATCACGTTAATCACTTTAAAAATTGAAAACATTTTTATTATCCTTCCTCTTCTTCTAATGCTGTCCATATACTTGTTGCCAATCGCAAGACATCGCTGCCGAAAAGTTGTACAACCCACAAAGCGGGGTCCCAATGACCTGGTGCTACCATCTTTCTTCCATAAAAAAAAATTTATCTTTGTAGAGTTTGTCATATATTTCACGCACTAAACTTCAGCTGGTCGGGCTCCGTGGCGTTGTTGGTTGAGATGCCAGCTTACGATGCGAGTGGCTCTGGGTTCAACTCCCGGCTAAGTCGTGAGTGTTAGTTGTATCGTTCCGTTTCTGTTCTTTGTTTTCCCATTTTCCGTGATATCACAATGGGCCCATGAGGAGCCTTAGTGTGTCACCCTTCATGGTTACAGCCTCAACCTATGTTTATGCACCTATTAAACTAATCTCCCTATTTTCCAAAGTAGGAAAAATTGCTACCCTGATTTCAGTTAAGCAACCTTGATTTAGCCCTGATTTAGCTCGTCCTAGATATGGGTTGTCCTCGCCGAAAAATTTGGACAACTCTTTAATCATAATAGAATAGTCTAAATTGGACCATAGCAAGCTGTAATCGTAACATTTTTATATGGAGTTTGACAGTTCATGCCTGCCCCGATATCGGACTTTAATTTTAAATTCAAACTTGTCATTTCTGATTTAAAAACTTTTTGCCATTCAACTGGAACTTTTTTGTTGCATCTGGATCATTAAAATTAAAGCAACTCTAGCGTGACACTTTTTTATGGATTAAAATTTGTAGGCATTAAAATTCACCCTTTTTTCAATGCGAACGTTAAATTTGCAATAATTAGCTTCCCCCTCCCCTCACAAAAAACAAAGTAATTCAAAAAATGTTCATTTGCCTCTCCAATTTTATACTAAAGGAAGTAATTATTTTAATAATCCCTAATCCCAAGAGCGAACAATTTAATAAAACTCCAATGCATCATTAATCCGTTTAAATAACCGCTAACCACTTTGTGTTTTATAGAGGTGTCCAAAAAAATTATAAAAGTTACAAAAAAAAAGGTTATACAAATAAAAAACATTTGTGTCCTTAACAATCGTAATTAAATGGACTTACATAATCACCTCAAATCGCATGATCTTGAAACGTTTGCCCACAAAATGATCTTCCGCAATAAAACGGGCATCCTTCACGCCCAACAAATTCCATTGACAGTTTTTCTCCCAGACGTACATTTGTACTTATCAATCAATAAAGCATTTATAAAAAAAATGCTCGCTTGATTCTTAAACAATTATTGAAAAACTGTGTGAAAAACAATCAAGATAAGTGATCAAAAACATCGAATTGACCAACCCACATCGTGTAAAGCACATGTCATTCGACAATAAAAAAAATAATGAATACACTTTGTTTTTGAGCCTTCCGTTGTCTTATCGATCTCTCATTGGCAATTCCATTTGGCTTAATTAGTAATAGTACTCTTAATTAATGTATTTAATTTTTTTGTTTTGTGTTTATAAAAAAAAAATTTTTTTTTTTGTTATTTCTGCTGTGCCCCAGCATGTGGGTTGCAAGACACTGACTCTAATTTTTCCGAATCGCTATCAAAATTCATTGAACACAAAAATCGTGATTGAATCATGATTCTGCATGGTTACTTCAACTCTTTGACGCATGCGCATAGACCTTTTATATACATAGCTCCACTTTCAGCGTGCACTCGAGAGGCTCTAAAAATATTTAAAACCAAATTAAAAAAACAAAAATAATTCAGATTTCTGTTCGCTTGTCTTAACTCAAGTTCTCTCTATTTTCCAGGGACGAAATTTCGCTTCGATCATAAAGAGTTTTCTGCAGTTATCAGGCCCACTGAATGAGTCTTACATACCGTTGTATAATACCGACGAAGGAAGTACGTTTCTGTTAAGGACTCTTTGAGATCAAGAACTATAAATTAATCTTGTGTTCTTTTTTTTTGTTTTAGAAAAAGCCTACGATGATACTTTGGAGTCCGTCGAAAAGTCTTTTCCGCAATACGTACGCGAGCTTGAGGGAATTGCTGAAGGAGCTCAAGTGGAGTTTTATAAGGTAAGACGATTTGAAGTTTTCCATTCATTTCATTTCATGGATCATCACGCCGAAAAGTCGAGCTTTAGTACTCTAGAGTACTATTTAGAATTTATCGCAAATTTCGCCTTAGGCCTTGCGCAGGACTCGCTTGAGCGGTCTAGGTACATAGGGGTCGTCCATATATTACGTCATCATACAGGGGGGTGGAGGGGGTCTCGCGAATGATGATGCTTGGTGATGAGGGGGACGGGGGTCAATCCGCAATGATCACGTCATCATCTCTATCTTATAAGAAAACACTATTAAACTATATTTTGAAGAAATTAATTTCTATTTACTTGTGAAATAATAAAGAGCTCAGTGATGATGTCAAACAAGGGGGGGAGGGGGTTCTGGACGATGACGATTGATGATAAGGGGGATGAGGGGGTCTAAAATGGTCAAAATCATGCTGACGTAATATATGGACGGCCCCATAGAAATTTATTTCAAAATACAATTGACCCTCTAATTCTTGGCTCCGTCTCTAGACGGACTTTCTTCGAACAAATTACCACAAAAAAAATTATAATAATAATTTCAGTATCGTTTTTATCCCGAAAATAGTCTTATCTGAACTTTACATTGAAAAAAAAATCGTCGCATTTGAAGGTTAACTAAGTACGTCCTTGTTTCACTTTATATGATCCTTTTTATTATTATTAGAGGTCTTCCCTTAAACGTGAAAATATCGAAAAAGCGTAAAAATGTAAATTTTTTCATACAAAACTTCGTTTCTTAATTTTTAAGCTTTCTTAAAAGTTTACGAAGTTTTCGAGGCAAAACACGTTTAAGGGAGACCCTTTTGAATCTCTTAGACCTTTACCGCAGGATATATCAAATAAGCGGAAATTTTTATCGTGATAAATGGGTTTATTAACCCTCTCAACTAACCCCCTTAACTGCATGGTGTATTAAATAAGTGGGCAACATTTTTTTTCGCAGTAAATGGCTTAATTAACCCTGTACTGCATGAAATATGAAATAAGTAGTTGATGAAATTTTTTTCACTATTAGTGGTTTTATTAACCCTTTACTGCTTATATATATAAAAAAAACTGCAAAAAGTTGTATTATTAACCCTCTACTTCATGAAATATGAAATATTTGGGGGGAAATTTTTCGATATGACTGGTTTGATCAACCCTTTACTGCAAGATATATAAAAAAAAGCGGCAAAAATTAGGGGTTTCCCCAGTAAGTCATTATTTGGGCTTAAAATATCATTATGTATGTATCGTTTTTCATAAAAAAGTACGTGTGCGTTTTTAGGCAGAGGGTAGCGCTTGAGGGTTAAGACTATTTTGTTCAAAAATAATATAATTTTGCATATGGCATCGCTAGATGCCACCGGGTTAATATCTGTGGAACACCAAAAAAAAAATCATATATTCCAAAGATATTCACTACATTTCCTTTCGATTGATTACCTTTACCATTGGCATGGCCATCGTTAAAATAAAGACCCTTTCGATATGACCTATCTACTAAAGCTCTGAACAGCAAATACCAATGATCATACTTCCAAGATACCTTCACCATTTCCTTCATTTACACATTTCAAGACTTTCCTTCGCATTACCTTATCTAAATTGAAAATCCAATGATATCTGCAACATTTATTTCAGTTCATTGATGTCAATTGAAATGCGTATTACTTATTTCTATTGGTAACGGCTATATAAAGGCTACCCCCGCAAAAAAGGAAAAAAAAATAAAAATAAAAAGGCCCTGATCTAAAAAAAAAAAAATTTATAAATAAATAAATAAAGTGTTATTCTATATGGAATTGCCTTGCTTCATCGTGGTATTGCATTTTGGAATGGCAATAATTTCGTTCGTTTACGATATTAGCTCTCAATTAAATACGAATCAATTCGGCTGGTGGTGCGCACTTAGCCTCTGGCCGTGTGAGTAATTGACAAAAATGGCAGTCGAGCGTTAAAACTTCTGTAATAAACGCCTAAAGGCGTGCGACCAAAACACGCCATTTTTCAATTCTTCTCACTAATGAGCCTTGTTCGAGTGCACCTTATGACAACCAGCTTCAAAGATTTTTCTTATACATACGTATAAGTATAACAAAAAAAAAGAAAAAAATTGTTAAAAATATAATAAAAATTAAATAAATTAATTGCAAAGGCTTTTCGATTTAACTCACTTACACTTGCTCGCTTAGCTTCTAGTACGTTTCCAAATAGTCAGTGATTATGTCGGTCCGACTTCCAATTGTATGCACGCAACATTGGAAAATATCTCTCGTGTCTCGTGTCGCTATCATGATGTATGGGCTCCTTATCTTTATGAGACATGCCACTTATGGATATGCATACACGACAGCTTGGTAGCAAAGTCTCTTGGCCGACCTTCGGCGACATTTTGGAAAACATCTGTCATGACAGTGGACCAAATTTAGTCTGGCTTGCAATGTTTGGAAACCATTTTTCACGTCTACTTGACCATGATTTTGTTCGACTTTTGTTGAATGTTTGCAATGGCATTGAAAAATTGAGTTAAGCTGTCCAAAAATGTGGACTTGTTTTCTTTTTCTTTTTTTTTGTTTAATTTTTTTGTCATTTATTGTCTGTCAGCTTTTCCTGCTGCACATGGATGATATTTTGCCACAAAGTCTTAAGGCGAAAAATTCTACAAATTCACAACCAACAGGATGCTCAACAATCATACTCAATGGACCGGAAAAGGTGAGTATATTTCAAATTTTCAAAAAAGATCATAAAACCTTATTCATTTTCCATCAAAAAAAAAAAAAAAAAAGAGAGTTTTGGCGCACACGGAAGACGCACTCACAGAAACGTTAAACCATTTCTATTTCGTCATTGCGCATATCATCAACGACAAGCCAGAAGGCAAGTATAACGTCAAAGAAGAACGCTTTATGTCGCTCTGTTATGCTGGGCATTTACCAGGCTATACGATGAGCTATAATCATCATGGTCTAGTATTTTCCATAAATACCCTATCGGCTGAGATTCTACGAAGTGGAAGGACGCGTAAGTTTATCAAGAATCATAATAAAGCATGCCTTCAAGTTATCCATGTTTTAATGTCGATGTTTTTCCTTCGAATCAATTTGATCGCATTTTCACATATACAGCCCGATTCTGAATATTCCCGGGGAACGAGTTCCCGGAGAATTTACTTTTTCTCGAGAGTAAATTTCTTCTTTTTTAAATAGATAGGGTAAGGAAAATTATGGGTATGAGTCAAATACCCTTTTCCCATCAAATATCCTTCCCCAAATGTTTGAAAAAAGGAGAATTTTACTCCCGAGAAAAGTAAATTCTCCGGAAATTCGTTCCCCGAGAATATTCAGAATCGGGCTAATAAAATCCTTTAAAAATAAATCCAATTAACTTTTCCAAATTTTCAACTTTCTAACGTACTCTGTCCATACAACGTACTCCCTCCATACAAACGTTTCTCTTTTCAAAGCACGCCACTTCATTACGCGCGCACTGTTGAGCGCCGATAACTATGAGCAGGCAATTCAAATATTACGAGATACTGGAGTAGGAACTGGAGACGGTTGTTCGATAAATATGACATTCTTGAGGTGAGTCGCCAATTTGTCTCACACAATCCATTTTAGATTCCATCTAAATTGTATTTAGAGATCCTTCGAAAACCTGCTACAACATCGAAATGGCACCAGCTTTGGATGAATCGTCAAACGAGTCGCGTCTGGACATAAAGGAAATTCCCATTGGAGAGCACAATTATCATGCCAATAGGTGAGAAGATAATAAGTCTATTTAATATTTGATTGAGTTTGTAAAAATATTATTGAGTAATAAAATTATAGCTTGATTAGTTCATATTCAGCCAGATTCTTAATGAATATATTCCGTGGGAGTTTTTTCGCCCAGAAATTTTTACTCATCGAAAAAGGGAATGTTCTAACCCCCTCAATAAAATGAGAATTATGATGATGTTTGCTTTAAAAATGTTCGAAATTCTTCTTCTTTTTATATTGAATTCCTCATGGAGGAATTCCTCGCACAGGAGGATTTCTTTTGAACTCGCTGGGAGAAAATTCTCGTAGATATTAAGAAACGAGGCTGATTAGGTTTTTGGAATCTGACTTACCCTTGTTGATGTTTGTTTCTTTGTCAGATATGAACGTATAAAGATCGAAGAAGCGAACGAATTGATGTTGGAATCTAGCTGTGCACGCATGAACGCGTTTGACAATTACAAGCCACCAAAAACCAAAGCTGATGTTCTTTATATGCTCGGCGATCAAACTGGTGGAAAGCATTGTGTATTTCGTGAAAATGGTCGACTGGATGAATTGGTGAAAACAATTGCCGTTGGTGTATTCGATTTAGCAGAGGAGACATACACAATCTATTCCGACAATCCGAAGGAACACGAAGCCCATCTTACCATACCGCTGCTGTTGAAAAATCCTTGAGATCTCAATCAAAATAAATGAAAGTGTGTTGAAAAAATTTTTAGCAATAAAAAACAGAATTTTATTTTATTCAGAAACGCCTTAAATTTAATTTATAGGTTATATTTTTTATGCTTTTTAATTAAATTCAATTTTACTTCAAATATTTTATTGATTGATTGATTGAAATAACGAGTACAAGTCCATTAACCAAGGATTCTTTTCGCGATAGAAAGTTTTCGACAATCCGAAGCGTTGCCTTGAAATACTCAATTTGATTCGATTGGTTTCCTTAAATATTTTCTTGATTTCGTAGAGTAATAGTAGATTTTTTTTTTTTTTCATTTGAATGATATAGTTAATTAGACTCGAATCAACCGTTAAAAGTATTAGTTATTGCTATGCTACGAAACTACAAAAAAAAAAAAAAAAAAAAGCATAAATTAGATATTATTTTTTTTTAAGGTTTATATATTATTTATGTATTCACTTACATATTCTGCTGAATTCTTAAATATATATACTTGATTGATGCGTAAGACTGCAATATCTAATCAAAAATATAATGCTTATTCATATACATATTATTACATAACTACGTTGAAGGTCACAAAAGTTTCGAGGAATTTCCTTTTGGCTTCATTGCGAAGAATAATCCTATCTGAGGCTAAACTGAGAGCAACTGAGGAGCATCTTAAACTATGAGGAAAATAATGCGAGCAATAATTTTACAACTTAAAGTTTATTGGGCATGCGATTGTTTCCCCTTTTCCTGGGGAAAGGTGGCAATTCAAATCGAAAATTTGTGTGATTTATTTCCGTTTACAAGATTGAAGGATAATTTTTATAACCTCGATATAACGCTTGAGAAATGAATTTTCTGAATTAAGTATTTAAAAGTTCTCCTCAAGCTTGGTGGTAAAGGCCAATTAAAATCACATCAATTTTCGATTTGAATTAAGTTTCCCCGGGAAGGGCAAAAACAATCAAATACCCGTATTTGTTTGAGCATTTCAAACAATGAAAAACGAATGAAAATAGACGGTACACTTGGTGGCAATCGCAAAGGGAAGTTGCCAAAAACAGAATTATTGATAACATATGCATACAAAGATATCAAGTGTTCAAATTAAAGAAAGAAAAAAATTCCAAGCGATGATTAGACTAAACGTTTATGTATCCTCACAAAAGTCTTGAATACATATAAAAATATATAGACAAGAGTTTTGCAAAGACACAAAATAATAGACGTTAATTATTTTTGTTAATTTTTGATTTTAATTATTAAACATTAAGAGCATTCACACAATTCTTGGGAATATTTTTAGAAAATACAAATTTTTTTTTTCACCGGAAGAAACTGTTATTTTTAAAGAACGAAAAATTATTTATTTGTACAAGGTTTCAAAACTCTTCTTCGAGGAGTAAACAATTAAAAGCAGAAAAAATCTTTAAACAATTTTCGAACATTAAAAACTACATAAACACAGCCCTATTCTAAATGAATATTCCTTGGGAATTTCTTCCTTAGGGGCTCTCTCCGGATCTTTCAGAAATATTCCTTTCCCAGTGTGTCTAGAATGGGGAATTTTTTTTTGAATTTGCACGGAGAAATTCCCCGGGAATATTAAGAATCGGGGGCTGATAAAAAAAATATTTTTTTGATATAAAAAAGTTGCCTTAGAAATACAGAGCTTGGAAGACGGATACAAGTTCATGAAAAAAGGCTTCCACACTGCATAGAACTTCATATAAGAAAATTGAAAGAAGAAGAACTTTTAAACTCCGTTTTGTAAATCGGCTATAAAATATTAAGTCCAATTTGCTAGTGTTTCTGATTAATCTTTTCGTAATGTTAAATATAAGGGGTATTCACAAAGGCGTCGGAAAATAGGAAAGTCAGAAAATCGGAAAATTTTAACTGCTTAAAAAGTTGTGCAAGATACAAAAAAAGTTTAAACAGTTTTTAAAAAGTCGCAATTTTCCGATTTTCCGACTTTCCAACCTTTTTAACACGCCTTTGTGAATACCCCTATAAAATTAGTTCGAACAATTTGACATTAACAGAACCATTAACGAACAGACCTAACTATATTCACTTTTTGGTTTTATTAATATAAAAAGAATTATAATAGGGCTAGATTTTGAGTTAACTATCAAACTTAATCAGTTTCCCGCTCAAAGAACATTGCTTAAGTTCAAGAAATAACTCTGGGAAACAGTGAAAAGGCAAATAACGCTCAAAGGTGAATGTTGTAAAATTTATCATTACGACAGAATTTACTGCATTCAACAATTTGAAACCAATTTACTTTGAAATTCAAAAAATGTTTTAAACAATGACAATTTTTAAGTACGCAATTCATTGTAGCTCATAAAATTGTCAATATGTAATTAGCTGAACAACATCTACACTCGCGAAATGAAATTTTATGCAGCTAATTAATTAAAATGTTTAAATCGTCTACTATTGATCGTTTGACTTTTGGCCTTAAATTGTTTAATGATGAAGTTCTTTCAAATATTTATCATATCATATGGGAGAGATTTCGAATTCTTTTCATAGGAAATAAGTCCTTTTGGGCTTGCTAGAAAAAGAATTGGAAATATTCTGCTATATATACTTATTTATAAGTCCATTTGAGCCTAAGAATGGAATATATTATTGGCCTTTTCAATTAAGTTTAATAGAATTAAACTAACGAAGACATATTTCCCTACTTAAGCTCTGAAGAAAAAAAAATTTAATTTATACTAGGAATTTTAATTGTGGTATAATTCTATTTAACAACACTTCAATAAGGAATGCTATTAAAAAAAAAAGAGCATCGAAGCGATTTCGTAATCTGATTTAAATTCTGATGATTTCGCAAGAAGATTAACAAATGTGCTGACTAATCACGTGATGAGTAAGCACATTTTAAAGCTATCATAGCGTGATTTTATATTCGGTATTGAAGGAGTTTTCATAAAAAAAAGGAAAATTAATTGTTTTTTAAAGAAATTTAATGAAGTAAAGTATTAGGGCCGTATGAAAATTTTGAAATTTTGAGAGAATATCGTGAATGACGATAAACTTTAACCGGAACAGTAGCAAATGGACCTTAGTTTATGCAGGTTTTACATAAAGATCTAAATCTAAATTGAAGGAAGCTAGGCCATTACTAGGAGTCTCTTCAATATGATGGTTTATTCGTGGTTGTTTTCTGATTCAAATTTTCAACTTTGAGGTCTTCTTAAGGGGCTCTCTCTAGCTCGGTCAGAAATGAACAACATTTTATTTAAAAAAAAAAACGCTTCAGATATGAATTCATTTCTGACCGAACTGGAGAGAGCCCTCCTTTAACGAGAAAGAATTCTTTCGAAAATATTAACTAGCAATAGAGAAATTATCGCGTGAATATCCCCACAGAAAGGATTGAATTATTTATCGAAAACGCAACTCTTGCGTTAGTTTGCTAATCGAATATTTGGAAACATAATTCGAGATTTTAGATTAGACAAATTTTGAGACTTTTCTCAAAAAAAAAAATTGTTCATTCTGAGCACTGGATTTAACCTTAACTACGAACACAACTGAGAGTTGAGATCCAATTCGAAAGGAAATAATATTCATTGGATTCAAAACGAATTGTTAACAAGGCAAAATAGAATATTGTTCTTTTTTACGCGTGTAAGATTTCCTTAGAAATGAGTTTTTCTTTTCATTTGCTTCTTTGTGTGACTTTCAACGTAGCATGGGCAACAACAAAAAGTTGACGTAATCTATACATTATTATTATGTAGAAAAACTTAAGCTACAATTTTATCAAAAATACTTCTATTTTATGAAAAAACGAATTCAAAAGAACGTTCCTCCTTTGAGTTCATTATTCAATTTTCGAGTGTGCAAGAAACTTTTACATATAAAATAAAGGCGAACAGTGCATCCCATTTAAGTGGAAGATGCCTGTACATCGATATATCACGTATTTTTTTTGCTTTTTGTTTTCCGTTTTTTTTTTGTGTATTGAAATTATGTTTTGGACATTGGGAGCGAAGCTTCGTAAATGATTGAAACGAATAATAATTATATATATATATGTATATAAAAATATCCGACGAATCGGTTAAAACTATTATCAAATTCCATTTGTATTGCTCATATATGAGGTCGAGAGCGCCACGTTCATTGTTCTGTTCTCTTTTCTATTTGCTATTTTGTTTCAGTTTTTTGTTTACCTTTTATAAATTTTATTCGTACGTAGATTAGCTGCGCGCCGCAATGTAAAGATACGTATTTTAGGAAATCAGCTCCTTTTTTCTCTTCTTTCTACATAAAGCGCTGACGTTTACTGCTATAATGGCAACCATCCATCTTATCATCGATCGGACTAGCTGGGCGCTTGCTATGACGTGTTATTTCGTTGGCGACAAATGCAAATAACTCTGGACCGCTGCAATTGTATAAGAGTTGGGTAGGGGGGGACGAATTGAGAGCTGAAAATAAACCGTGAAATAACTTTCAAATGCTTACCGTGGTCTGAGCACTAAAGCTTCCTTAAATGTATGCAAATCGTTTGTGGCTTCATTGTTTGATGAGGTTAACTGATGTGGATGTGCAAAGGAGGGCAGTTGAATCGTTGAAACGTTCGGAGAATAGATATTAACATTTCCGGTACTGCTATGTTGGGCAGCATTCTCTGGTTTTGGCGAGCTGAAACAAAAGGAGCACACAATCATTGGGAAAATCCTAGAACATCAGAATCGAGTTGAACGACTTTGCTACTTTTACGCAGCGACTCACCGACGATTAGAGTGCTGTGTTGGCATCGGTCTACCAGCCAAATATGCTAATAAATCTTCGCGGCGGATCATACGGCGCTTTTTACTTCGTGCCCAGTCAGCTAATTCACGTGCACGCCTTTGATAGCCACATTGGGCAGCAGCTTCACTAGTACGACGCATTCCATCGCATGACTCTTTAGAATTAAAAACAAAATTATGGCAAACTCAAAACGATACAGGCACATTTTATAAAATTACCTCTGTATAGGGTTGTCACCGTACCCGCAGCTGTCTGAAATGGAAGCCATAATGCGGCGGATGTATCCGGATAGACGTTCGAAGCACGTTCTAAATAGAGAGGAGTTGCATAAAGTTAATGCAATCGAAATGTCACAAGGCAAATTCACAGTCTATTTCTGAATTATTCCCTAGTTCACTTAGATTCATCTAAACCACACCCAAATACATCAAATTCCTAGATAGTTTCCTTACAACAAAAACTTCCAACTCTTCAGAGCACACACGCTTGAACCTACACGCTTCTGCATTGGGATATCGACATAGGTCTGACCACCCTCACCTCTGTATAAGTGTGCAACCGCCGTGGCGGAGTCCTGGAAGGCTCCATATAGGACTTGTGAGCATCCATCTTGCTGACGAATGTATTCGTTCTCGCATTCTTCTGCATTTGTGTTGATTTCGCGAACGTATTGCTCCTCTTCTTCTTGTTCGTCTTGCTGCATGTTGCCCGTCAATTCCAAAACTAACTTCACCAAATTTCGTTGGCCCTAACTCCAATCCAAATAGTTCTCAATCGTAATTTGGATTTTCACAATTGCGATTCAAGTGTCAATAATGAAGTGTCAAAAAAATCTGACTAGGGAGACTCTCCCCGCTATCGTCTTTCCCACCGACTACGTTTTGCAGTGCTGCCAGTTTGAGGGATTTTTCACATTTTTTGGGACATTTTGTGAGTTCTACAACGTGGGAAAAAATTGCAATTATTCACTCTGTACATAATTGCAAAAACAGGGATTTTTATTTTATTACCATTTGGGGGGAAAAAATCTCTAAAGCTACAACACTTATTATATTTTTCAAGCAGCTTTTCCCCCAAAATGGTGTCAGTTTCAGCATAAGAACAATGAAGGAGAACATTGTTTTGCGACAGCTAGAAAATAGGCGGCAGGAGGAGAAGTAGGATCATATTTTATTTAAAAAAATTTTTTTTAGTATAGTAGAATAATTGCTAAAGTCGACTGAAATCCAAAATGAATAATTGGTATCATTGAATTGATCTCAAAAATACGTCTAGCTGCCTTGATTCTAAGATATTGTTGAAAAAAGAAATTTCATTACAGATGAAAAGGCAGATGAGATGCAAGACTTTGAAGCGTTTTTTTTTTCCGAAACAGCAAATTTCAACTTAAGCAGTTATTCCTAATTGCTCCAGATATAAATAAACAAGCATGTTTTCCTTTCGAGGGAACGTAATTTGTTAAATTTAATGAAGATTTAAAAAGAGATTTTCCGTGGGATTTTACTTAAAGCAAATAGGGGAAAAAAGGATTTTTTGAGGACCGCCGAGCGAAAAGTTTTTCTCAACTACTGGCAGCACTGGCATTTTTTAAACAATATTCGTGTGAACGGCCGCAATGTTGATATTGGAGTCAGTGCTGTTGAAATGCTACTATAGTAGTTTTTTTGCTACTTTTTGTTCTATCGTACTACTTTACTACTCCTTTCATTAAAGTAGTACTATTTGGTTTAAAAACATCAATCTAGCTTCTTTGTGCGGTAAAATGGGTGATCTGGCTGGTGTGATGTCATTTTTGGCATTACGTAATAAGTTTGATGGCCAGGGATGTTATGAAGAATTCGCCAACCGAATGAAAAACCACCGAAAAAAGCCAATAGTGACTTATAACATAGATTTAAAGAAAATTATATGTTTTGATTAGCAGCGCTGCCATTTTTAGTACTATGCGTTAAAATTTTTTTGATATTTATAAAATTGTTTTTTTTTTACTGCCTTTAAGGATAAATTCAATAATCGAACGTTCGAAAGGTGAATAAAAATTAAATAAAAATATGTTTAAGTCAAAATATTGAATTAGCAAAATTTGTAAAATTTTTCATACAAATTTTCATTCAATCAATTTTTAGCCTTCTTGATATACCAATTTTCGAGGGAAACCCTTAACAAGTCGCTCTTTTTATCTATTGCTTAAAAACAACTTTTTTAAATATACTACTCTTTTTATTTTATAAAAACTACCATTTTAAAAGATTATACTACTTTCTTAGATACAAAAACGTACAGCACTGCCTTGAGTTTATCTGTATACAAATCGTGGTGACAGTCAGTTTGATTTATGTGAATGTAGTGGGCTAGGGGTGTCACGGCTGAGGGCTTATGACATCCGCGGATTTTTAATCTCGCATCCTGGATTTCGGATGCGGATAATAAGATTATTTGAAAAATCTGACGCTCGCTTACATCGGAGCATGCTTCCGGAGGGAGGGGGAGTCAAAAATTGTAAAAATCTCCGTTTTTATGTAATTAATACACAGCTGTTAAGAACTGTGCACCCGCATGAACTCCGCATTTGCGGATGCGAGTACTCGCAACATCCCTGGTATGGACTGTGGGTAAAATCGGACAATGAATGGTGAAAGCCGGTTTGCCTAAGCACCCCTCATCCGCCGTAGTCGACCGCCTTCCGCGCAAATCTGAAGTGTCGTTTGTAGTATCGTATAGTTTGTTGTATATTGTAGTTGTTGAGAGCCGCGTGTACAAGCAAAAGTCGTTGCCGTGCGGTGTTTCTAAAATCGAAGAAAAATCAGTTCTTGAAAGAGAAGAGGAATAAAATCAAGAATAAACGAATAAAAAATGTCGCTTTATCGCATTTCAAGCCGTAAACTGCCAGAAGCGCAGGTGAGTGAGCGAACGAGTCCAATTAGAAAAGGATTAAAAAAAGAAGAGACTATATAAGGCCTTGTTGTTGCTGCAA
The DNA here is from genome assembly GCA_020466095.1 of Chlorops oryzae. Taxonomy (NCBI): domain Eukaryota; kingdom Metazoa; phylum Arthropoda; class Insecta; order Diptera; family Chloropidae; genus Chlorops; species Chlorops oryzae. Next base: position 20,271,870 of record CM035808.1, on the reverse strand, counting down.
CGTTGGCGCCTAAAATAGAAAAAAAAAACTGAACAAATAGACTAACCTTTGAATATGGATTTTGAGGCGTTAAGGTTCCATCTTTGAGGTTTCGACTTGCAACCATGTGGTTGCTTAATATGTATAAATGCGTGTGTATGGACGAATGTGCTTTTTTTCTGTTCCTAGACGTGCTTCTGTGACGTGGCTTGGGAAAAAAATGATTTTTTCAAAATTATTTCTTGGAGTTTTGGAAAGTGTAAAGCCATGTGCAAAATAATAGCGATATTTGGAGAAAAAAATTCAAAATTTTACTTTATTCAAAATTCATTTTTTTGATCAAAAGAAAGAGAAAAGAGCAAAGAAGAAATTTATATTCTCATTATTTTTCAAAACACCTGAATGTGTGTCTATTATTTTCCACATGACTTTACGTTAGAAGATGTCTTCTCCTCGTTACATAATTCTTGTCCGCTGCAGTTTAAGAAATTTCCAATTGGAATCAAATAAGAATTTCTTCCTAAGCAGATAGAGATTTATTTAAAAGGATTTTTTTTGGAATAAATTCCCCCTTTTTTTTGCATATACAGAAGAAGAAAAAATTGCTTCGATTGCATTTTGAATGCATTCGACTCTCCCAGCGCTATTATTTAACGAGTCTCGCAATTACCTAATCGCTGTCGATTTCACATGACCTTTTCATATGATTGGCAGCGCGTGCATAAAAAATACGGAAGCAAAGGTTTTTTTTCGCGATTTCTCTAATGCTTTTTTTCTAAATTGAATTAATTTTTAATTTGCATTTAATTTTTCATCAAATAAAAGCCGCAAATTTCTGAAATTATGTAAGCGCCGCTATCTCCTCTCTTATGCTCTTTTCGACTGCTCTATTCTATGTGATTCTCTCTTTGCGAATTCATCATACTCAGAGAGCAATGAAATAACGTAAAAAGGGGGCTCGTTCTTTGTTACAAAATTTTTCTCCATCGTTTTTTTTTTTCTTTTCCACCCCCTAAGGTCGGAAAAGGCCCAGCGGGAAAAGGTAGACATTGGTAAACGAGCGAGGTAATCGATACAACATATGTCTACCACTTACCCGCGTCGATGAAAATTAACACGGCGATGTCATTGAAAATTCGTTCGTCACCTCTTTCGCTTACTTCTTTTTTGAAGAATTCTATGACGAACCCTTCATCAAAAAGTCTACGACGACTATGTGAGCAATAATTTTTCCGCTTCCCTTACCTTTTTCTTCGAAGCATTCTCCTATGACCCTTTCATCGAAGAATTCCTCGACGAATAAGGTAATCGAAGAACAAACTTCCCGCTGGGGGTGGTTGAAAAGAGTCCATTCCAATCCACAAGGGCTCAATTGTGATGCGTATTTTTTATTTATTTATTTATTTTTTTGGCAAAGCTACGACAACAATACGAATGGAGTGCAAAGTTCTTTCGAAGGTCGTTCGATGTTCTCAATTTTCTTTGTTTAGAGCTTGTTACAATTTCCCTATTAAAAAAAAAAAAAATTAAATAAAAATAAAGCAACTGGATACACAACTTAGATGTCTCCTCTTTGAGGAACCCTACTAGAATCGCAAATGTGAATTGTATCCTTTTAATAACCCATTCGTTTCAGTGATTTCATTTAAAATTATTTTCCGTCTTCAACGAAAGTGTGACGAGTTAGAGAGGATTATTGAGCACTATTTGTTGCAGCAACCTATGCCAACAATCATCCCTACTTTAACTGTATATTCCCCAGGAACTTTTTTCCTAAAAATTTCCAAAAGAAAAAGGGAGTACCCAATGATCTTGGCGTCCATTAAAGGAAAAATTTGATGACCTTTGCTTAAAAATGTTCGAATTTCTTGTTCCCTTCATATCACCATCCCAGTGTGCTTAGAATAGCAGAATTTTTTTTTAAATCCGCAGAGAGAAATTCCCTAAGACAATTTATAATCGGGCTGAGTACTTTGTCACTTATCATAGATGCCCAATATTGGATTTAAAATTCAAATAAATAGACTATTCTTTAGGGTTCTCTTTAAAAAGCCCATATGTTGGTTATTTGGTTGGGTTGTGTGGCTGCCAACCAGGGATGACACACTTAGGCCTCACATGGGTCCGTTGTGATACGACGAAAAATGAGGAAACACAGAACAACAGAGACAGATAAAACTGCCGAGCTGAGCATTGAACCTAGAGCATATCTTATCGTAAATTGGCATCTCAACCAACTACGCCACGGAGGCCGATCAAGGCATGGTTACTTTTGCAACTTTTGTAAGAAGTTTCATTTTTCAAATAGTAAAAGAGCTTTGGATATGAATGGGTTAATACCCAGAATATATGATTCGTGAAATTAATAATAACTCTAGTACAACTGTAATTGGTAGAAAATGATTGAGGGACAGTGCATTTCTCTTTTCGAACCCCCTAAGTGCAGTAATTTCATTTCAATTGCCTTCAAATTAAACGAATTCAAATTAATTTATTGGGAATTTGCTTGCAATAGATAGAACTTTAATTGAAAAAGAAAATATGAGGGAACTTATATGGAATAAATATCGGAATTAAAAGTCATTTCTAGTGCGGTCTCAGACACGCCGATTTTTATATTTCTTGGCAAAGGTGGAGTGGCGAGAAAGGGAACAAATACAAATCGTTCGTACCAACGACTTTGCAACAATTTGTACTCCTTCCCTTTCTCGTCACTCCTCCTTTGTCAAGAAATAAAAAAATTGGCGAGCAAATTCGGCCAAAAATCGGCGTGTCTGAAATCACATCAACAGTAGTTAGGTTAGGTTAGGTTAGGTTAAATGTGGCTTCCATTATTCAGGGTGACACACCTAGGCCTCACATGGACCAGTAAAAATTAGAGCTGGAGAACTACCAATAGTTGCGACCATCCATCGATAGTCTCGATAGTCGATAGTCTCGATAGTGATAGTCTAAAATATCGATCGTATCGATATTACTATCGAAAGATATATTTTAAAATTTAAACTAATTTCATTGGCAAATTGCTTCTGATTTCAATCAAGCATGTTTGAGCTGTTTAACATTTAAATATCAACCATTTGAAAGTTCTAAATTTAAAAAAAGTAATGGTGGTCCTATAATAATTTAATAAAATACTGTGCATAAGTATCCCTCCTCATTTAATATCACGTGGTAATATACAAGAAGCCGAATTTTAAAACATTTCTTACTCAATTGTCCATACTTTGTAACCAGCACTGATGCTAGGCAGTATTTTGGTGACTCTTTTCCCTTGGATATTGGAAAAAAATCTCTTTATTTCTGTTTTCTTTGGGAAAGTGATCAGTAAAAATCCCTTGTAAACATTTGAAGTGATTTTTGGTTAAAGGTAAAATCGAAAAATTCTATCAAAACGGAAAAAACCATTAAAAAAATGTTAGTACGATACCTATAATTCTCATATGGTTTGTAAAATGGGATACTTAAGACTCGCAGAATTTCTGAAGATTTTTCGAGACGTAATGAAGCAAGAACATGCGTAAGTCATAATCATCATCACCATGACCGTCATCATCACCAACCTCACCATCATCATCACCAACCTCACCATCATCACCAACCTCATCATCTCATCATCATCATCACCATTAGCATCACCATCATCGATAATTTTGATAATCGAAGGATGAATTTTCGAGCGGCTCTCGCCCTTATCTAAATAAAGTCATATTTAGGAATCTGTCCATTTCAAAAAGAAGAAATCCCTCTGTCACCGCCAGCACCACCTTTCCAATGCTAAAGTAAATTTCCACGAATCAAGACTATCGATAGTCTTCAAAAACCATCGATGTTTTCTATAGTTTGAAACCATCGATAGTATCGATTGTAAGAGAGTTTCTTTTATTAAAAACTTTAATAGCTACAATTAAAGCATCGAATTATTTCGAAAACACGTGCAATTGTCTTCGGAAAGACATTCGACTGAATAGGGACAAAAACTAAATTGTGACAAAGCAATTGCCCAAACTCATTTCTGATCGGCCCGTTCTTCAGAAAATACATTTTAAACTACATACATAGTTTTTGTTCAGAAAAATTATCGAACCTTGTTCTCTCTATGTTTATGTTTATTTACTTAAATATTCATTTCGACACGTCTAGGAACAAAAAAAAAAAAAAAAAAAAATAAAAGACAAAAATTTCTATTAAATAATTTTTGAACTCCAAAACACGATCGAAACGATTGGAAGAACAGAAATTTGGCAAAAAAAAAAAATGTTCAAAAATAGCTTAAATCGATTCACGAAGAGGATAAAACATTTGGCCTGGTTCCAAATAAAATATCATGTTCATGTGGAAAACACGAGCAACATCAGCCGGCCGCTTTTGACAGAGCAATTCTGTGTTTTACTTTTACGTAAGAACGAAAGAAATTGTAATAAAATACAAGAAAAAAAAGGCATTGCTTGACCTAGTTCAAGGAAAAAGGGTGGGGACGACGGTGACTTTGGTTTGGCTTGCTCCAAATTTTTTTCGTTCTTTATGAAGTCAGGGTAATTGAATAAAATTCCCCTTTTATTTTTTTCTTGGGGGAGCTTTCAAAAGTATTTTATTGTTTTTTGTTTTAATATATTTTGTTGTTGTTTTGTTTTACTTTGCTTCTCATTCATGTTCTCGAAGATTAAACTTCTCAAAACTATTCGTTTTTTGTTCTTCGTTCTTGGTGAGCATTTTGATAAAATCTTACGTAATTTCTCGCGCTGTCCGTTTGGATTATTAAATTGTTTTGATGGCATGACTTTTAAGCACAAATGAGCGAAAATGTGTCGAAATTTTATTAGTCCAGCGATCGTGTATGGGAATAATTGGCGGCGGCAAGCGTAAAATCGTAGAACGTGTCTTCGGTCATGGAAGTCACAGTCAAACACGAATCCAAATGGAAAAAAAAACATTTTTTTTAAATGATTTCAAAACAAGTGTTTGAAATCGGAAACCAGACGCAAACGGATTGTTTGCAAACACTTTTCCTTTTTTCAATTTATTTATTTTTTTTTAACGTAAAATGAAATTCATTAACCGAATAATCGAGTTCAATGATCTTTGGCGGAGTAAATTCGAGATCTGGATCAAGTCTTGTTTTTTAATCTTTTTATTTTTAATTTGTTTTATAAATATAAACAGACGAGACTAAATTAATTGGAAGAAAGAGTTAAACCCAAAATTAATTCAGATAGAAAATTATAAAAAACTTTTAATGAAGTTTTATATTTTCCTTGAAACAGTAACACAGAAAACTGGCGCTTTTTACAATTCAAGTTAATTTATGACGATAGTCTTTTCAGTCGGTGAATAAATTCGAATTTTTTAATATTTCTACTAAGGCTTGGCTTCCTACAATGCGGCAATTCCTGCGCATCAATTCCTGCAAATTTTTAACACATGCAAACATATAGAATCAATTACAATCAAAGTTGCAGTTGATTGAAGCTGGTTCCACATATTTGGATATGTTGAATGTTTGCAGGTATTGATGCAAAGGAATTCCTGTATTATTGGAATCCAGGCATGAATATTGAACATTTCCAAAGGTATGGAACCACCCAAGAGGAAAAATCACCCTGACAGAATCCCTGATGTCCCCTGATGATCCTCTTGAAAAATGATCTTATTAAAAAATCGAAGGGGATTTATTATTTCGGCGGAAATTAAATTGCGCCAATAAAAAGTCACATAATTTAAATGCCTAATTTCGGTAGCCACATAAAATTTCATTTCGTGATTTGAGAGAAAGTTTGGTCTATCCGAACCGAGAGAGAAGAAAGTGAAAAAAGCTTCATAAATAATAATGCCCATAAATTTTTTATCGCTGCCGTACTATGTATTTGGGACTACCTCAAAGCGCTTTCAGAGCTAATTTATAGTCACAACCAATCAAAAACAGTCCTCAAGAATAAACCAAATGGATCTGGACGCAACCTGAAACTGATTTTGTAAAGTCGTGATATCTATACCCACGTCCATCTGTATCCACTCAGTAGAAATTGTTTGCAATCGTGACGTCAGAAGACTTAAATTCGTCATATTTGCTGCTAAAAACTTTCCGCTTATATATCAAATGAGTTTTATTGTGTTTTTATGTTAAATTTTAAAACGACAAAAGAGAATCAAGGAAGACAGATCACGATTCAAGTCGGCAAGCAGTCGTCCGCATGTAGGCACCTACATTGAAGTATAAATACGTCACGTCGCGCACAGCGATCAGGGTTGTCAAGCGTACTTTAAACACTTACCTCTCACCTTTTGGTCTCGCCCCGCTTCGTACCTCACATATTCATTGCATTCAAACTGTAATTTATTTCGTTTTCCCGCGATCGCCCCACTCTGAAGTAATTGAAGTGACGCTGGCGTCACACGTGCCGTGGGACATCAGAGTGCGGCTTCAGAAAAGCGATCAGTGCTGAAGGCTTTTGATCAATTTTTATACCCGGCACACAATATTTCGAGGGTATATTTCGTTTGTGCGGTTTTGTGTAACAGCCAAAACCACTCGAAATCGATCGTACAAAGTGTATATAGAAATGATCAGCGTAACTAGGAGATTCGATTTATCTATGATCATCTGTCAGTCTGTCTGTTGTTCCGTCTGTCCATATACAGTTTTCTTATCGAACGAGTTCAGATATTTTGACGAAATTGGGTATGTGTGCTCACGGCGACATCAGTAAGATCAAGTTCGAGAACGGACCCGATCGGACCACTTTTTAGGGTTCCTCCAGTCACTTGAGAGAGGAAACGTCACAAACTCAAAATCGCGATTCGTTGTTGTTGTTTCCCATGTTAAACCGGCTTTTTACTTTTTTGAATAGCATGGGAAACAACAACAATTTCTCGCTCAGTGACGTCACAAACTCAATTTTCGGCTCTCAGAGAGAGCCTCAAAATAGCGGTACTGAAGTGGCGCTATCTTGTTTTCTTGTATCATGCATATTTTAGACTTCGATTCGATTTTGAGATTTGGGCTTAAAAGTCTCCAGAATACCTTGTCTTAATATGGTAGTGATCTTGGGCCGGTTTTAAAAAATGTTCGAACATATATTTTTGTGTCGGGTATTGTATTGTCAGACTTGCCTGACTCTAATACCCTTACGTGTTTGTTTATTATTATTATGATTTTTTTCTGCTCAGATCTGCACGCCAATGAATCGCGCCGCACGATCAATGAATTGAATCTCCGTTCCGACATTTTTTCTTCTGTTATTATTTATATTGGGGCTTGCGCCAAAACCTCGTTTACATGAATTTTATTTCATTTTATGTGGGTTTTGTTTTCATTGTTCGTTTTGTATGTTTTGTCCGCAATTTGATAAGCCTTGATTGAGTGCAGCGCGAAGATCATCGTGTCTAAACGGCGCGGTATGATTGAATCTACCGCAGAGATATCAATTTGCTTATTTAGTCAAGTGGGGAAAATTATGTAAGGTAATAATTTCTGCCTCTTTAGAATGGTGAGCTGTGGACATTCGTATTCTAGGTAGTTATTTTTTTGATCCTTAAGAGTAAACCTTAATGGTTCTTACAAAAAAAACATGTGTCAGGAATACCGATTAGAAAATTTCAAATATCAAAGCTGGAAATGGTTTTTAATGATGTCTTTTGCAAGTTCTAATTGCATAAAAATCTCCTTTATAATATATGCAATCCCATGTTAAATAGAAAATTGTTGATGGTATCATATCAAACAGTAGAATTCATTGGTAGAAGCATTTGGTATGTAGGTTAAACTTCCGCCCAGACTCTTTCAAAAATTACTTTTTTTTTTTACTAGAAAAAGTCTTTCAATTTAACAGCACTGGGATTTGTCATTCATGAAAGATTTTCCAACTGGGATTCCACATTGTAAATTACAATTTTCACAAATGTCGGAAATGATAGCAGAACACAATTCAATTCAACTCAACGCAACTCAATTGAATTCAAATGCTTGATCAAGTTTTCATTTGTTTGTGCCAAGTTCAACGTTTAAATCGAATTTATTGACTTCGGCTGCACTCTCGCAATGTAATGAGGGGAAAAGAGAAGGAAACAAGCATTCAAACCAACGAGAGAGACAATCATAGCGACAAGAATTTAATTAAACCGCGTGTTGTTTATTAATTAAGCTTTTCTTTTCCACCCTTTTTCGCATTTATCAGCAGTTGACCTTCGTAGTAACTTCTCTCGTAATTTGCTTCGCTGACTTTTTCATTTCCACTGAAAGTATGAATCATTTAGTGCAGTAATACCCAGATATATGGAATATATATTGTATTACTATTAATTTTTTTATTATTAACTTAAATAGGTATATTTCGGTACAATGAAGCGAATCGGCATCGTTGAATCAATCTCGAAAATAGTCGCCGAGAACTAAGTTGCGCATGCTTTTGCTCCTAACATATGGCTTTATCTCGTAAATCTATTAAAATTTTATTTGCCCCTCTATAAGAAAGTTTTAGCCTTATAGGCCGTTTACATAAGTATGTCGTTTTAATCGCGTTTTAGCAACTTTGCCCGTTTTAGCACTAAAACAACTTAGATTTTTCCCGCTTTATCATACAAAACTAAAACGATAAACTTTCCTGTTTTAATTTAAAACAAGTAGCTAAACAAGATAAATCCTGCTTATAACTGATAAAAATATCGAAATCTGAGTGTCATCACTATAAAAATGCAAAACATATGGTAATTGAAATTTATAATTTAAGAATTTTGAGGTTGTTTCTACAACCAATCCAGAAAACGAACACAATTTCAATAATTGCTTCTTTTCTAAATAACAATATTCACTCATATTTCACGTGCTAAGCAAACAAAAGAGAACCACAAAACGACATGCGCATATGTAAACACCCCGTTTTGACTTAGTCGTTTTAGCTTAAACGAGTAGCGCTAAAACCCTATTAGGCTTGCAGAAAAGAACTGTAGTAGTAACTGACCTAAGAAAATACCATCTAGTAGCTACAAATAGCAAAAATATATTTAAAAAAAAAGTTATTTTAAAGCCATCTACATAGGTTCAGAGCCGATGCTCTATACGATAAATACACAGCCCGATTCTGAATATTTCCGGGGAATTTACTTTTCTCGATAGTAAACTTATTGCTTTCTTAAATATTTGGGGTAAGAATAATAGATTGGGATAGGGTATTTGACCCATACCCATAATTTTCCTCACCCTATCTATTTAAAAAACGATAACTTTAGTCTCGACAAAAGTCAATTCCCCGGGAATTCGTTCCCCGGGAATATTCAGAATCGTGCTGATAAATAAAAATTGAGTTGGCATTGCAAAAGCTTTGGTGATTTTTTTTTTTTTATATTTCACTTCATCCGAGTTGCTAATATCGGGGGAACACTGTAGTGTTTCAAATGAAAGTAAATAAAGTAAATTGCATTTCATATCAGTTGAGAGTAATTCCAATTATTCGAGAGCTTACATGAGATTTTTTTATTATTGTAGATAATAATTATTTAATTAATTCATTTGACTATTAAACGAGATATACAGACAGAAAGAGATTCCTATATAGAAGTGAAACAATGTTAATACTTCACAATTCTAGTTTAGAGGAATTGTTAAAAAAATCAAAAATAAATTCGTTAAGATGTAAAGAGGAAACTTGAGTCGTGACTTTTGTGTGTTTTTGGATCAGAAAAAAGGGCGCCTAATCGAGTTGAGGTATTGTGTATCTCGTTGGAAAGCAATAAAAAAGAAATACTGCTTCTCTCCAGAACTGAAATTTGTTGCACTTTTCTTCAGAAACTCGTTTTCCTAAGCGTTCTTCTACTAAATGCTTTGCGGTTTGACGCTCCTCCGATCACTTGACTTTACAAAGTGATCTATGATTAAATGCGGCTTTTCGACAAAAGATCAACATTTTATTATTTTGAAATTACGAAATTGCCTTGTTTATTGTTGCCAAGCCATAGAAATATAATTTTCCATTTTTCTTTTGTGATTTTTTGAAATGCCTTATAAAGTCTTCTCTCCAGTCTTCCAGCAGATTTTGTGCTTCTTCGATGAATAGATTTCATTTCACTTTTATCTAAGAGGGCGATTAGATCCAAACTAGCTTCTGTTTTTTTTTTTTCTTCTTATTTCTTCCTTATAATCACTCTTTGACTATAACGCCCTCATTTGGTTTGACTGTTTTACGGTATTCTTCTGATATGAGAACCCCGAGTGGAAGCTTTCATGCAATCTGTACTGAAATCATTCGATCTAAGCAATATTGATAGCCTCTATATTGGGAGAATATTGTGTTATAGCCTCTGAATGTTTCATTCGTTGGTGACTAGCGATGAGACAACGGTTTTCCTCCTACGGCGATTTGGAAAGATCATTAAAAGGATTTTTAAAAATAGCGTTTCAATTGATATCTATCTAAAATTTATTTGAAAGACTTGGGGTGGGTGTTCTGTCAATCAGAATCTTCTACTTTTCTTAAAAGATTTGTTTTGTTGGGTGAAATTTGTGTACGAATAGTTTCAGGGTTATTCTGTGAACTGATTCGTATTGGAGTATGAGAAATAAACAAAATGTAGACATCTCCGAGGAACATATTGATTAAGATCTTTGACTAATCTCGTCCGAGATTCCTTCAATTGTATAATTTTTTTTTTTTTTTTGTGTCACAATTTCCATGTTCCTGTCGAAGTATGTAGATTGTTGCCCCTTTGATCTAAATATCAGCAGATGCGTTGATAAGATTTGAATTAATTTCTATCTGACCGCCTGGTCACGATAGGATACACCACAAAATGAAGCCTTATCTCAAATAAACCAGAGTGTTCATACAATGAGGGAAAAATTATTGACTTTCAAAGCCGAATGGATTTTTTTGAGCTTTCGTAAATGTCAATCCAATCCCATCAATCTTTTTGGCTGTCTTTTAATTAGGCACCAGGATTTCTCAACCTTTTAAGTCAGCGAACCTACACTTGGACTGCTTGACACCTCTGTCATGAAAAAATTTCTGTAAGATCCTGTGACATATTTTCGAGATCATCGAATGTACACAGAGTTTTGACTGCCGTGTCCGATAGTACTTGATAAATAAAGCAATTTTCTATATTGGCTACAGGCCAATTTCAAATCGATTTCGGAAAGCGAGGCCGAGAATTAGGTTGCACATTTGTTTTCTCCTACTTATGACTATATCTCGTAATACCCCGTCCATACCATACCTCGTCGATACGGTTGCCATAGGTTGCGAATCGCTGCTTTAGATAAGAAATATAATTGTAAAGAAAAAACAAACGTTTTTGTTGCACTCCCTGACATATATACCTACATTTTCCTGTCTTAAAAAGTATCTGAACGACGATTAGAAAATTAATGTTATCATGAGCGCTCGCAAAACAGTTTGCTGCGCACCTAAGATATGCGGGAATTCTTAGCGCTGCTTGTATAAATCCAGTTAGATTTATTAGATATGATAACGAAAGTTTTTATTTCCATTTTAATCATTCATTAATTATCATTTGATATAATTTTTTTTATTTCGCTTGATAGCGGATTGCGTGAAACACTGTTTTTTTTTTTTTGTATCGCAATCAACTTTGGCAGTAAATGCCTCGCTCAAATATTTATAAATAAACGCCTTAACTCTTTTATTTACATATGTACATACATGCAACTATGTGTGTGAGTAAAATATACACCTATGGATATACATAACTGTATACATATGTATACGTATATATCATTCTTAACTTATTATCACAATCATGTGATTTTGAGAATTTTTTTCTCTTCGCTTTGAATTCTTTTCTTCGAACAAATTCTGAAAAGAATCCAAAAATTTAAGAAAAACTCTTCAACAAAAAATAAAAATAATTATTTGCAAAAGACTTTTGTCAAATTGTACATTTTTTTCTTCAAATTTTCGTGTGGGTAAACAAAAATACTTAAAAAAAAAAAAAACAGAAATAAATGAAAATGAATTTTGGCGAATGATTTCTAGATGACACAAAGTAAAGTGATGATTACGTTAGGATTTCAATAATTTTTTTGCTAATGAATGTGAAATTGCACTTATGCTGGCTAAAAGAAGCGATGAACCGCATCACATCATATACCATCCTAGTATACTTTTGTTCGAGCGTAGTCGTTTTGTAGAGTGAACTTAAAGAAAGCTATTGGTAGGCAGGTCGCCTACAATCTCGTATACTTTGTAAGCTATTGGTAAGCAGTTCGCTAACAGTCTCGTATACTTTGTAGCTATTAATAGGCAGGTCGCTTACAGTCTCGTATACTTTGTAGGCGGTAGGCACAATTGGCCGCTGGAAAAAATCGTTTTGCAAATCACAGAAAATGTTTAAAGTTATATGAAGAACTGTTGTCGGCCTCTCGGCCGTAGTTGGCTAAGATGCCAATTAACGAAACGAGAGGCCCTGGGTTTGACTCCCAGCTGAGGTCGTGGATGTTTGTGTCATTTTCCTTTTCCTTGTTTTCGATTTAAAATTCAAAAAGTTTTTTTAAACATGAAAAATCTTTCAGTCTGTCTTCAACGATCGCGAAGAGAAATAGGCTGATAAACTGGAGTTTGAGAAACTTTGGCGATATGGAAACTTGAGAGATAACAAGCAGAAAACATAACAACATAAAGTTCTATTACTGCTACAGTTCTAATTTAAAAAGCAAAAACAGGGCAAATGAATTAAAGCCGTTTGAAAAGACATTCACGATCTCACCTTGAACCAATAATCTAAAACTAAATTACCGGAAAGTTAAGAGAAAACCTCAAGAACAAGCACATTTTTGGAGTTTCCACAATGTGTTTTATTGTAGCTCTGTGTGCTCTGAAATTTGCCTGTTCTCGAATTATTTCCAAACAGCTTATTATTAAAAAAAAAAAAAAAACTCAGTCTTCTCCAATTAAAACAACAAAGTTTGTCATTATTACTGTCATTTAGCCTGTCAGTCTGTTCAAATATCTTTAGAATGATCTTCATTGAGTGCGGCGCGGAGAAGGTTTCATATCATAACGCAACAGTCACGAACGTTTTCAAAAGTCTAATGAAAATAAAGTCGTTGAGTAAATAAAAAACCACCCAATAAACAAAATGACGTCAAGCGGATCGTTTGAGCTGAAGGTCAAACAAAATGCAAATGTCGAACTTGAAAATAGAAACATAATAAATAAATAAATAAAACGAAAAGTGAAAAATTTGATGACTTGAATAAAAAATGGAGAACGATTTGTTTCGAATGACCCCCAAAAAAAGGTTTAAATCGCACCGCATTCCAATAACTTTTTGTTTTATTTATTTATCTTCGAGCGATGATATTTTACTGTTTAAGAAAAAAATAAAAATTTTAAAAATGCTGCACTTAATATTGATCAAGTTCTCTCTCTAACCTCTCCTATTTCACCTATATCTTATATCTCTCCACTCTTCTCTCTCTTGCCTCTAACTTTCCTTTGGCTTTTCTCTGTCTCTCTCTCTCTCTCTCTCTCTCTCTCTCTCTCGTCTCTCTCCCTCTCTATTTCCTCTCCCTCTATTCCATCTCTCTCTTTTCTCTATCTCTCATTCGTCTCTCTCTCTCTCTTTCATCTCTCTCTCCTTCGTGCTTCTTTTCTCCTCTCCTTCTCTTTCCGCTCTCCTTCCCTTCACTTCTACTCCCTTTTCTTTCTCTTCCCTTCCTCCTCTCGCTCTTTGCTCTCTCTTTACTATCTCTCTTTTTTCTCTATTTCTTCTTTTTATTTCCTTTCCCTTTTCTTTCTCTTTCTTCTCTCTTTACTCTTTCTTCTTTCTCTTCCCTCCCTCTAATCTCTCTTTACTGTCTTTTTACTATCTTTCTCTTTCCTCTGTATTATCTTTCCCTTTACTCTCTTTTTACTATCTCTCTTTCCTCTGTATCTGCTTTCCCTTTCCTCTTTCCTCTTTCTTCTTTCGTTTTCTTTTTTCTTTACTCTCTTTTCTTTCTCTTTCCTCTCCTTTCAACACTCACCTCTCTCTATCTTTCTTTCTTCTTTCTCTTTCCTCTCTACCTTCCCTTATATTTTCGCTTTCAACACTCACCTCTTTTTCTATCCTTATCTCTTTTCCCTTTCAACACTCACCTCTCTCTATAAGTATTTCTCTCGTCCAACAAAATGAAAGAAAGATAGAAAGAAAATTTAGCGTGTGAAATATACGAAAAATTACCCAATGAATTGCAATTTCTTCGCTTAGCGATAATAATTCTATTCGAGAAAATCTTAAACACTTAATTGAAAAAAATGTAATATAATCAAAATTATATGATTTGCGTGAGTGAATTAAAAAAAAAAAGACAGTTTAATTGTTGCTTATCACTCGGCAAGGCAACGCGACTTTTCGCATTCAATTTATCAATCATTCACACCGGCTTTCCGTGAACATTACGCTTTAATTCTAGTTCAATGGAAATCAATTTCACTTCAAACGCACTCTTCGGGCTAAATAATAAATTTAAATCCTAATCAGATTCGACGAACGCCCCTCACGCAACGCTGTAAACCTTATCTCAATCGAGTGTGCGACAAGTCAGGATCTTTTCGTCTCTCTCTTTCTCTCTTTCGGCGACACAGTTTTAAAAACTCAAGTCAATGATAATGACTTTGGAATGCAGTTTGAAAATTTCTCTTATCTCTAATACTTTCGATCGCCTCATGAATGTCACATTGAGTAATGCTTATCGCTCTATATTTTATTTTACTTTATTTCATTTTTTCTTTTCAGAAATTGAATGCCCTCTTGGCATCATATGTACGTTTTATCTCCGCTGACTCAAGTTTGCGTGATGTTCTTGCTGCGAAAATTCCTGCCGAACAGGAGCGTGTCAAGAATTTTAGAAAGCAATATGGCAACACTAAAACGGGAGAGACCACAATCGATATGGTGAGTATCGTTATGGACTTATTTCGAATCGGGTTATCCTTTCTTATCGAAAAATATCTTTGGATAAAAACAAATTCCATATTTAGGCGACCTATCATCCCCATAAAAAATCACCCTCTTTTTTTAAGAGGTTTTATTTAGTTTGCCCTGTTTGTGTGTTTTTGGGCTCAAATCTTGTAATTGAAATTTGACCCCTTTTCTGTTGGCGGATTGATCTGAAACTTGCTACACACCTTTAGTTCTGATGACAATACAATTAAATAAATTCTGTTCGATGCTTAAACCAAGATGGCCGCCGCTAGTTTGCCATTTTTATATATTTGGATCAAATCTAGTAACTGAAATTTAGCCACCTTCCTTTTGACGGATTGATCGCAAATGTGGTACGCACCTTAAGTTCTGGTGAGAGTACCATAAAATAAAGTCTGTGCTATTGTAAATCCAAGATGGGCGCCGCAATAGAATGGCGTTTTACAAATATGGATATCAAATGAAAGGGCTTGACTGATAGAACAGAGTTCGCTATGAACTATATTAAAATCTAGGATGGCCGCCAACAAAATGGCCAGTTACATATTTTCTCACAACCCCCTCAATATGGGTATCAACTGAAAGAGATTGATTAGTAGAGAACAGTTATTTACGATACGCAAATAAAATACAATATGGCCGCAGCTACCACTACAGGGGTATCAAATGAAAGTGTTTGACTAGTAGAAAACAGTTCAATTTGAAATAAAAATATTCAAATAATGGCAAAAATTAAATCCAAGATAAATAATGTAAACAAAAATTTTAATTTAAAACGTTTTATTGAAAATAATGTTCCTACCATAAACCAAAGAACTAATTCGGTATGTCCCAGGTTCCATTTATCACACCCTTGCTCTCAACAATCTAAGGCGTTTTTGACGTGATAACGTATATTCAATCGATGATAGGACACTCAAATAGCGAGAATCTGCCGACGGCGAATTCAATGTGCGTTCAACATGTTCATCGTTCATTTTACGCGACAACAAAGTTGAGAGATGCACGGGGAAGATAAAAGAACTCTCCCATACCACATCCCTGAACATCCCTCACCCACAAACCACTCAATTACACAAAAGTACAAACCGGTTTAGAGCAGAGAGTTCGCTCTCATGAGAAAACAAATCGTCTCAATCGTCTCTTCACAAGCAGACAAGGCGAAAATATGCAAAAGTTACATAACGTCTAAATACAAATTTACACATGTCACGCAATCGACAGACAGAAATGAATGAAAAACGCTTTTCAATAAAGCTGGAGAAATATCGATCGTTGCGACCATCGATAGTCTCGATAGTCGATAGTCTGAAATATCGATAGTAATATCGGAAGATATATTTTAAAATGTAAAGTTATTTTATTGGCAAATTGCTTTTGATTTCAATCAAGCATGTTTGAGCTGTTTAACATTTAAATATCAACCATTTGAAAGTTCTAAATTTAAAAAAATAATGGTGGTCCTATAATAATTTAATAAAATACTGTGCATAAGTATCCCTCCTCATTCAATATCACGTGGTAATATACAAGAAGCCGAATTTTAAAACATTTCTTACTCAATTGTCCATACTTTGTAACCAGCACTGATGCTAGGCAGTATTTTGGTGACCCTTTTCCCTTGGATATTGAAAAAAATCTTTTAATTTCTGTTTTCTTTAGGAACGTGATCAGTAAAAATCGCTTGTAAACATTTGAAGTGATTTTTGGTTATAGGTAAAATCGAAAAACTTCATCAAAACGGAAAAAACCCCTCGTTCTGGCATCAGTGCATAGAAAAAAGTTAGCACGATACCTATAATTCTCATTTGGTTTGTAAAATGGGACACTTAAGACTCGCAGAATTTCTGAAGATTTTTCGAGACCTGATGAAGCAAGAGGCAGTGTTGCCAACTCCTCAGATAGAAAAAGCGCTGATTAATTTTGAAAATGCGCTAAAAAGCACCGAAAATCAATAATTCCCAATTTCTGATTTCAAAAAGCACTAAATCAACCAAAAGAAAGCGTTTTTGGAAGGGAACGTGTTGTTCTAAAAAGATCATTGTATACTTTGATGTTATTTTTTTCTTTGAATATTTATTATAAAACAAATGATTAAATATGCTTCTTACAAGTCTGTGGTAAGATTAGAAACGATGCGACTAAGGCACCGAACAACCATCTCTTTCTTTCTCATATGCCATTCTATATCCACAAAATAGTCATGCACAATGTTTCTCTAGTCTAAACGCAATCACAAAATTAAAGCTGTCAGATTCATCATTGGTTCATCTTACAGCTTTTGTGTAAGGAAGCAATACTTGGCTTACGTTATTACAATATTGAAAATTGAAGGAAAAACTTCTTTGAAAATTTTAATGAACGCAACGAAAAAGCGTTAGATTCCGCGCGAAAATAGCTTGGCGCTACAAAGAAGATTTCGCGCCGCGGGCCTTCCAAAAGCGCCAGATCTAGCGCGCAAAGCGCTAAGTTGGCATCATTGCTTAAATCTATGGCTCGTTAGGGAACGTGTCCAAACTACGTGAACCATTTTTTACTACTTTTTAACCCCCTTCCCCCCTCGGTGACAATCCGTAGAACAATTTAAGTGACCAATTTGTCCAAGTGTAGTACTTTCAGGACCCCCCTTCCCCCCCTAAAAGGGTCACGTAGTTTGGACACGTTCCCTTAAGTCCGAGGGCTGATTTAAAACAAGCCATGGTGGGGTTCGTGGGGACATGGAAACGCACCAAAACGCACCGACGCAGAAAATGATTTCGGAAGAGGTTTAAGGCATAAAAAACTATCCACCGAGATCATTTTCTCAATCCCCTTTGTAATTCCGCGCATTTCGAGGGGGGCTTGAACCCCCAAAAGCACCCTCCGAATACGCTCACAGTTCCCTTTGATGGTATTCGTCCTGAAAACAAATTTCCAATCAGTATTTCCCTCCAAATGCAAAACTACCCCGAGAAATGGTACTTTTTTTCAAAAAATTCCTACAATTCTCACTGAATTCATGATTTCGGAAGCGTATATAAAGCAATGAATTGAAGAAATTCTCAGTCATCTCACTAGAGCTGGAGGACTGTCGGAAGGTATATTTTCAAATTTGAAGACCATAACCATCATCACCTTCACCATCAACACAATCAACACCACCAACACCATCATCACCATCGTCATCACCATCAACAACATAAACACCATCATCACCATACTCATCACCAACCTCACCATAATCATCACCATCATCATCGCCATCAACAACATAAACACCACCATCACCATACGATCAGCACCATCAACAACATATACACCAACACCATACTCATCACCAACCTCATACTCATCACCAACCTCACCATAATCAACACCAACCTCACCATCATCATCACCAATCTCACCATTATCATCATCACCATCAACACCATCATCACCATCGTCATCACCATCAACACCATCATCACCATCGTCATCACCATCATCATCGTCATCAACAGCACCATCATCATCAACACCATAATCATCACCATCATCATCACTAAACTCACCATCATCATCACCAACATCACCAACCTCACCATGCTCATCACCAACCTTACCATCATCATCACCATCTTCATCATCACCATCATCACAACCTCACCATCATCATCACAAACTTCTCCATCATCATCACCATCATCTCCAACATCACTATCATCACAAACACCATAATCACCATCACCATCGTCATCATCATCACCGGCACCATCATCTTCAACACCATAATCATCACCATCATCATCACTAAACTCACCATCACCATCATCACCAACCTCACCATGCTCATCACCAACCTCACCATCATCATCATCATTATCATCACTATCATCATCATCACCAAACTCACCATCATCATCACCAACTTCACCATCATCTCCATCATCTCCATCACCACCATCATCATCACCATATTCATCACCTACCTCACCATCATCACCAACCTCACCATCACCATCGTCGTCGTCATCAACATCGTCATCATTACCATCGTCATCATCACTAACCTCACCATCATAGTTTCGACTATCGATAATTTTGATAATCGAAAGATGAATTTTCGAGCGGCTTCGCCATTATCTAAATAATGGCATTTTTAGGAATCTGTCCATTTCAAAAAGAAGAAATCCCTATGTCACAGCCAGCACCACCTTTCCAATGCTAAAGTAAATGTCCATGAATCAAAACTATCGATAGTCTTCAAAAACCATCGATAGTATCGATAGTGCTATCGATTGTTTCTCCAGCTCTAATTCTCAATGTGTTGAGGCGAGAAGTCCGATTGTTTTGATCTTGCCGTGATCGCTTCTACGAATTCCTAGCTTTTGCGTTGTCTTCGTATAGAACGTTGTTTTTCTTTCGTCGATTTCATGCATTCAATGTTTGACTTTTAAAAGCAACGAAAGAGTACATTATATCCTGTTTTAGCATTACATACTCTTTGGATATGCAGTGAACAAACAAATTTGAAAAACAAAGACAAATTTCTTAATCCTGTATTTTTAAAGAAAATAACAGAGCAACAAAATATTTTCACTCCCCCTACAAACTCTATCGAAATTTTTAAAATTTGTGTGTCGCTGTTCGTTTTTATGAGCGTTAGGTTGCAATTAGTGTAAGCTGTCATGTGTTTGTTGTATTTCTGCAATAACAAATTACAACAAACACATGACAGCCTACGCTTCAGCTTTAGTACATTATAATTGCAGCCTTGGATTACTTCAACCTGCAATTCTCATAAGCATTATGCGGATTAACATATAAGACGTAACAAAATTGCCCGAAAATGTTCTTACAATTTATTCATGCATTCATATAAATTGTGCAGATTAATTTTTGCAAAGAACAATTGCTACATCATCATACTCTACGTTAAATATATCGCACCTTTGCTAATAAATCGGCACAATTCAAAATTTTTTTAATCAATTTTTTTATGTTCGATTGCATTTTTCTGTAAGCAACCGAACACCTGGAAAATTAACGCTTATATTGACAGATTAAGCAATCGATTGAGAGTAATATAAGTTTAGAAAAAATATTATTTCTCCTTAGTTTCAAGAGAGATTGAACGATTTTCGAGAAATACGAAAAATTGAATTGTGCCAATTTAGTAGCAAGGGTGCGATATGTACTGTGGCAAGTAAAAATGTAATTTTGTATGAACAGGGCCTTCAAAAACTTTTGAAACAAAGGCAGGGATCAGTGCTCGGATAAAATAGGGTTCTGTGCATATTAAGAACCGATAATGGTTCCGATTCAAAACCAAAACCGACAAAATTTGTAAATTCTGTATGAAATACCGATCGGTTTTAATTCCGATTCCGACAGCTATCGGATTCTATGAGTGTTTTCTTATGACGTTATCACGTAAAACTATCGTCCGTAAATTGACTTTACAGACACCAATTTTTTTTTTCAGACAAAAAATAAAAAATCCTTGGGCGTAGCGTTAACTGAGTTGACTGGATGGAAACACGTGCCCAACGATTTTATTTTTTGTCTGACCAACGCCTTAGATTGTTGAGGGCAATGGTGTGATGACGGGAACCTGGGACGTACCGAATTATTTTTTTAGTTTTTGGTACATTATTTTCAATAAAACCTTTTAAATTGAAATATTTTTTTTTTACATTATTTATTTGAAGTTAAAATAACAAAATACAACTTAAGGATCCTTCGAAAAAGAAAGACAACAAGGGTCTAGTAGTTGTAACACATTTTCCATAAAAAGCATAATCAAATATGCACGAAAAACTGCTTGTAGGCGGGAAAAGTTTTTAATGCGCAGGGATGACTCCCCTGTAAGAATTTCGACTCGTCAAAGCGGGATCTCTCGATTCACCCAATTTCACAAAAATCAAACTTTCTTCTGTCTTTGTTTCAATCAATTTAATCCGTAGCTTAATCTTTCGCGTTTCACACAGAGTAGCAACAATAGTAAATTATCACCTGATATACATTTAGAATCTGGCAATAAAATGATCGTACCACTTGTTTAGGTATGAGTAAAAAAAATTTGCCAGCATGGAGAGATACTGTTATCAGCAGCTCATTGAACTGTTATCAATTTTTGCTAATCCATACGACTAGAATCTTAAAAGTACGTCCGCCTTATCACAATTACCGCATGTCTAGCGGTCATTTTTAGAACTTTTGGCAAGACTGTCTCTTTCATGGTGAATTCTTCGGATTTCCAACTTCCCGGTTCTATTTATAAACTATGCGCCCAAGAGCCAAAGCGACTCATATAAAAATGGCCGAATGCCAACGATTGAATAATGGCATAGAATTACTTAAGATTTACTTTGACTGATCGGTGAGAGGATAAAAAGGCTAAGCATACAAGAAAAACGAGCATACTTCAAGGATGATAAACTTGCACAACATTTTCAAATGAAGAGAAAGAGTTATGTAGTTTAGGGGTCATAAAATGAACATATGAAGTACGTACGTTTGTCTTCAGATCGAATGTATTCCTAGGTCTCTTTTGTCTTCGCAATGCTATCTTTCAAATATAAATATCGCCCTTCTTCCTTTACAGATGTACGGTGGCATGCGTGGTATTAAGGGCCTCGTTTGTGAAACATCTGTTCTGGATGCCGATGAAGGTATTCGCTTCCGTGGCCTTTCGATTCCAGAATGCCAAAAGGTATTGCCCAAAGCCGACGGTGGCGCTGAACCATTGCCAGAAGGTCTTTTCTGGTTGTTACTCACCGGTGACGTACCAACAAAATCTCAAGTCAAACAATTATCCGCCGAATGGGCATCCCGTGCTGCACTGCCTCAACATGTCGTTAACATGTTGAATAACATGCCAACGACATTGCATCCAATGTCCCAATTCTCCTGCGCTGTAACCGCTCTTAATCACGATAGCAAATTCGCCAAGGCTTATTCGGATGTAAGTTGGAATTGCAGATTTTTTAGTTGAGTTTCATCTTAATTGCTGAATTGTGTCTTATCGCCTTTATAGGGTGTTCACAAGAGCAAATACTGGGAATACGTCTATGAGGATTCAATGGATTTGATTGCGAAACTGCCAGTTGTTGCTGCGACCATCTATTGTAATACATACCGTGGCGGTAAGGGTTCAAAATCGATTGATTCGAATGTGGATTGGTCGGCGAATTTCGTTAAGATGCTTGGCTACGATAATCCCGAATTCACCGAACTCATGCGTCTGTACTTGACAATACATAGCGATCACGAGGGAGGCAACGTCTCTGCACACACCGTACATTTGGTCGGTTCAGCTTTGAGTGATCCGTATCTATCGTTTGCTGCCGGTATGAACGGTTTGGCTGGACCATTGCACGGTCTTGCCAATCAAGAAGTATTGGTTTGGCTGAGGAAATTGCAAAGCCAAGTCGGCGCCAATCCATCGGAGGAACAATTGAAGGACTTCATTTGGAAGACATTGAAATCGGGACAGGTAGGGTAGAGTTGATGAGAATTCTTTTCAATTTGTAATCTAATTACTTATATACCATCCTTCTGCGCACAGGTCGTTCCCGGCTACGGTCATGCTGTGTTACGTAAAACCGATCCACGTTACACCTGCCAACGTGAATTCGCGCTCAAACATCTGCCCAATGATGATCTCTTCCAACTGGTATCGAAGATATACAAGGTTGTTCCACCGATATTGACTGAAACCGGCAAGGTCAAGAACCCATGGCCCAATGTAGACGCACACTCTGGTGTCCTATTGCAATACTATGGCATGAAGGAGATGAACTACTATACCGTACTCTTCGGTGTGTCTCGTGCGCTCGGTGTCTTGGCTTCACTTGTCTGGGATCGTGCTTTGGGTCTGCCAATCGAAAGACCAAAGTCACTATCAACCGACGCACTCATGAAAATGGTGCAGAAGTAAATAGTGCAAAAGAGAGAGAGAGAGAGAGGGCGTGGAGAGAAAAAATCGAGAGATCGTTGAGCGTGGAGTTTTGAAAGAAAAGAAATTACCAAAAAAAGAAACAATAAAAAATTAGAAAAGGATTAAAAATTAGATGAACCAGTTCAAGCCATAAAGTGAGAATACTGTGAAGAAAATGGAAAAAATTATAGTTTTAGTAAAAATTAAGTAACCTGAAATATTGATTAAATGGCAATAATTTTAAAGCTAAAGCTACAACAACCACAACGACGAGAAAGAAACATACTTAAAGATTGAAAACGGAGGAGGATATTTTCAAGTCAAAGTCAAGTCCCTACATAAGTAGATTTTTTTTAGTTCAATTTATTTATTGTTTTGACTTTTTAAGTAAAAGGTTTGCAATTGTACCGAGGATTGAAGAATATGTACTTCAAGTGGTAATATAGACGAAAAGTATATAGAA
Source organism: Chlorops oryzae (assembly GCA_020466095.1). Lineage (NCBI taxonomy): Eukaryota > Metazoa > Arthropoda > Insecta > Diptera > Chloropidae > Chlorops > Chlorops oryzae. The sequence continues at coordinate 20,248,606 of CM035808.1, read as the reverse complement.
CGCCGTACATAGAGCTGGAAATATGTATTAACGTCCTTTTTAATTATTTAAGCAAAAATAATTTTCATTCTTTACTCCTACTCTTAATCTTCTGTTGAGTTTTTGATTTTCATTTTAATTTTGATTTTTTTTTATTTAGATTTTTTTTTTTATTTTGGTTTCATTAAAATATAAAAATTTACCAAAAAAAAGACCTGATTTAATCGTATTATTTGAATTGAAACAAAACGACAAAATTTTCCTCAAGAATACTGAATTTCTTTCAATACAGTTTAATGGAGGATCGTGCTGCTGTCTTGGGAATGCTCTCTAGAGATTAGTGAAAATCTCCTTTCAAGAGAAAATTTATGTAAATTATTAACTAATGATCATTATTTTCAAATTATAAAAATTTCCAACTATTCAAAAGTTTTTAATATAGGTGATGAGTGATTCTCCTTCTTAATTTTTAACTTCAAAATTCATATTTATTTTGTTATTCAAGAATATTCCAGGCAAGCACATCGAATACTATTGAATAGTATGAAAGTTACCGAGGACGTAGAAATTACAAATATATTAACACCCATACAAAAAAGTTGTACAATTCAATACCAAAAAGTAAAAAGAATCACGTTATAAGAAAAATTTTTTTTACTGTTTTAAATGATCTCATACATATATAAAATTCTCGTTTTAGCAGTGTTTGTTGCAAAACTCCTCCGAAATGGCTGGACCGATTTTTATGAAATTTTGTGTGCATGTCGGGTTCGTCTGAGAATCGGCCAACATCTATTTTTCATACCCCTAAACCTCAATATTTGGTCCTATAGTTGGCAAAGAAAACACGTTCACGTCTTAAGTCTTTGCGCATACAGTTCTGTTATAAGAAGCGAACCAGATGGAGCAAAGACTAGCAAATTTGCCAGAGAAATAGAACAAAGACTTACGACGCGAATGTGAAAACAGCTTGTCAAAAGTTTGTGTATGCCAGTTGGTGTCGAAACTCTGTTTTTACGTCACGAATATCTGATAGAGGACTTTGAGAGGACGTATCATAAAAAAAGGCGTGGCAGCGTTACGAAGTTAAACTTTGCCGACTTTGGGGCACAACATTAAGCTATGTTCCGAATTTATGTACCGTGGGTTCAAAACTGTGGATTTTGGCAAAACCCGTTTTCTGTTTGAGGGGGTTGGGGGGTTCGATTTCGAAAATTTTTTTGGAATCTCTTAGAAATTCACGGAGGAGCGTCCATGCCACATTTCAAAGCCCTAGGGCAACTCCTTCTATGATTTCCCAAAACTGTATGAAAAACAACCATTTCGGAGCCAAGACACACAATTTGGTGTCTTGACTAAATTAGTTTGTGTATGAAATATGTCACTATAACAAAAGTTCGTGTATTCGCTATGCCAGTTGGTGTCTGAACTAGGCTTAGCGAATACACAAGCTGTTTTCACGTCCAGCCAGCTTTCCAGATTGCTTGGCTACTAATAGCTAGCTTCCAGAGCTTACTACTTTAACTCACCACGCTTAGGTGAAAATTATTAATTAACAGTGCTGCCTACTCTTATTATTGAAAAATCGGGGAAAGCGCCGGATCAGCTGATCGCGAAAGTGCTGCTACCATTTTCCCGTTTTCCCCGCTGATAGGGTGGCCAAAAACTACGTTTTTACCATGAACGTTATAAGAAATCATTATAAAAGACACAGTATATAAAGTATATGGTATAAAGTAGAACCTCAGAAATTAGAGCCCTCACAAATTCGAACTGTCCAAAAGTTCTCTGCAGTTCTAATTTATTTAACTTTATTAAAGTTTTTAACCTAAAAATTCATAAATAATAAAAAGTATGATAAAAATTAGTTTGCATAAAAAATGTTATTATGAAAACACGAAATTTCCAGAAATTAGTTGTTAAATTTATATACAGCCGATTCTCGTTAATTCGAGGAACTTTTAAAATATTTGAATTAACGAGAGTCGACTGTATAAAGAGATTGTATCAACTTTGAGCGTGTGTTAGTGAGACGGAAAATCAAAATCTTTGAATTTTTGGTCAAGCAGGTAACGATGTTAGACGGTTTGTCTGAAGGTCTATATCTATGTTGGTTCAACCCTCATTTACGCGCGAAACGAGTGATCATCGAACGGAGAGCGGACTTTTTTTAAAAGCGAGCGGAAAATTAATTGAAAAAAGGAAGAAAAAAGTTTTATTTTGGAACTAAAAGAAGTTTATCGTAGGTTGTCGGCTTTTTGGAACGTTAAGTCAAAAGATTATAGTGACCGGAATTTAAAAACGCTAGCCACGAAACGCTTTTAATTAAACTCAAAGTAAAATATCTGGAGACCACTTAAAAGAGTTAACGCAAAAAATTATTAATCTTCGAACCTGTTACAGGAGAGATTTAAAAAGGATTTCGGCATTAGAAAGAAGTGGCGCTGGATTAGTCATCACCAGAGTGAATAAATGCTTGTTTTTGCATATGTCATACTATTTTTGCATATTTTAGTAGTGCGAGCTACTTTTTACTATTTTTGCATATTTTAGTAGTGCGAGCTATTTTCTTGCCAAAAACTATTTTTGGTTAATTGTACTATTTTAAATGCCTTTTCCTACCTAATTTCCAAAAAAAAATCAACAATGTTGAGCTGTTTTTATTTCTGCTTAATTGCTTTCCTTTGTCAATGACTCGAGTCATAAAAGATCTTTTAAGGGCTGTGTCCAATGCTGGCGTATACGTTCGATGGCGTGTTTACGTTTGAGTGTGTTTTAAAATTTTGCCCTCTTACCTCTTCAGACGTTGAACGATCTTTTTCATAGTATAAAATCCTTTTAGAGCGAGAAGCGCCAACATTTTTTGTTTGAAAATGTAAAACAACATCTAGTCATATATTTTAATAAGTCCACTGAATAAAAATAAATTTTAACTGCATATTTTTCGGACTATTTTCCTTGTTTTTTCGAGCTTTTTATAGCGCTTATTTTTGGGTTTTTTTCGAGCTTTTTTTACTCACTCTGATTATGACATTGATTTTTTACCGAAAAATCATTGGGCATAATTTGTTCTACGGAAACTTGAGATACACCAAAGTTATTGTTTGTTTTATGAAATAACTATAAAAAATTGGAAAAAACCTTAATCTGCAATTTTTATTTAAAATTTGAGATTTAACTATTAATTTCGAATTTTTTTAAACATATTATAAAATAAGACTTACCTTCTACCACTTATATAAAAATTGAAAAATATCTCTTAAATCGTAAGATTTATTTATATATCATAGAATAAGTCTTACATTTGGTTGTTACCGAACTGTAAAAAAATAGTAATATAAAGTTGTTGTTACATATATTTTGTTTATATGAAAATGGAATCATATTTATAAATTAGTGATATGTAGGGCAACCGAAAGTAAGAACTTGTTAAGAATTTCAGAAAAATATGATCATATCATATCAAACAATGAAAGTATAAGTGCATATCATTATTTTTCTACAATTCTCATTAGCTTTATGCGGATTTACATATAAGAACACACGAAATTATCAGAATTTAGAATATAAAAAATGGACAATTTATTGGAAAATCAATTCGGGTTTCAATTGATATAGTTGTTCCTTCCACAAATATGTGTTTGAAAACTTGGTTCATTTGTAAAATTTTCGATGGTTAATATTTTTTTATTGAGTGTTAATATTTTTGGTCGTTGATATTACAAACAGGGCTGCCAGATAGCCCGATTTTATCGTCATTTGACGACTTTTTATGCCAAATATGCATTTTACCGATTTGACGATTTTTACCCCAAAAATACCCGATAATTGACGTTTTTTAAATCAATCTGACCAGGTTTGGTAAAAATAAAACAGATGGCAATCAAATTTGCACGATTCATACCATATAGAACTATAGCTGCAACTTCGGCCAAATTTTGGCGCGAGCCACCATGTGAATGCACCTTAATAAAGGATTTTATAACGTAGATTTTGATGTAAAACTCTATTAAAAATTAAATTTAAGCAGATAATGACATATATGACACTCTTATAATTATTCGAAACTAACTGTGTCACTTTCAATACAATTACAGCCAACTTCGCAAACTTCTGGTTTTTTGTCATTTCGTTTCCTTTCGAAAACACTTATAATTTTAGCATTAATGGTAACATCCAGTGTTAAAGTTATCGTTGCAAATCCGTTTCGAAAAATTATAAGAGTGTCAAAGTATTTAATTTAATTGCCTTCAAAATAAGCCTAAGCTGGTGTAAATGGGACAAACGATTCAAAAGTTATAAAATTAGTAGTGCAATGTTTTTTCTCATTTCTCATTAACTGAAAACCTTAACGGTTTTACGCGAAGTTTAAGGCTTGATTAATATTAAAGTTTTATATACCTACACTAATGAATTCAATACTAATATATATTAAAAAGTTTATGTTCATATTATAAAAATGCTCAAAGCATAATTATGTTATTTTTTCTTCGAATCGTTTACAAATATTACAAACGCTGAAAGCATACTTCTGTTATTTATCTTTTTTTTTTGAGTACAAAAATGAATTCAATAAAGGTAAATTTCCTTTTTAAAACAATTTTTTTTAACTGCGTTTTTTTGACGATTTTTTAAAGTTCAATGCTGATTTTGACGATTTTTCTGTTAAAAAGTGACGGTTTTAGCCAAAAATCATCTGGCAGCCCTGATTACAAATGGTAGGCAGGGCTGCCAGATGTTTTTTGGCTAAAACCGCCACTTTTTAACAGAAAAATCGTCAAAATCGGCATTGAACTTTAAAAAATCGTCAAAAAAACGCAGTTAAAAAAATATGTTTTAAAAAGGAAATTTGCCTTTATTGAATTCATTTTTGTACTCAAAACAAGATAAATAACAGAAGTATGCTTTCAGCGTTTTTAATGTTTGTTTGCAACGATAACTTTAACACTGTGTTTTTCCTTGGACAATCCTTCGGTGAAAACGGGTGCTTCTTATGGCTGGATGCTTGGAGAAGTGGACTGTAAATAGAATTTTACTTAGAATTGTTGTGGAACAACAACTCAGAGTAACCGAGAAGAGAAAACCAGAATAAGAAAACAAGCCAATGAAGTATTGTCGTAGGAGCGCTTTATTACCTTTTGCTTTGAATGTTGGAGACAAACTGAGGAGCTGCATTTGCAGTGTAGTTAACTTATGACTAGCTTAAACTAATAGCTTATTGGAAAGTGAGTTGTACTAGCTTTCTCTGTCTAAACTCCCTGGACCTTTCTCTTTCTTTTTCTCTTAATCTCTCTCCCTGGTTCGATAACAGTTGACTGTTATCCCTTGACCTAAACATCGCCGCCGGCCTTGCAGGATACTGCAACAAATATGATGAATTTATAACCGCGATATCTCGCAGCGACCAAAAACGGCTGGAACGTAAACCGGATTAAAGAGATGAAAGGGAAAGGTCCAAAGATGGATGCTTAATGGAGTGCACCTAAAAAAAAAGGAAGAAAAATAGTAACGGTTGCATATATGTATGTGCATTCCATATGTAATTTAATCCAGTTCATTTCATTTTATATCAATATAACTCAGTAATATTTCTGTTGCGCGATCAATATAATTCAGTAGTATTTGTTGCGCGATGGAGACTGCAGATGCGTGTATGGCGGCTGCGTTTCTTGCGGATGCGTTTATTGCGAAGAATAGACGCCCGAGAGCACCCAGCCGAATACGGTGTTTTGACCAAATGGTTCAGAACCTTGCGCGCCGCGAATACCATCGAGCATGATCTTTGGATAGATCTCGTTCCCAAGGATCATGGAGATAGGATCCGCGTGGAAAAACATAGGATCTGCCAGCGTTATATTGCGACACACGCTTGTGCGTACTGAGTCCATGGCACGGGAAGGTGATTGGAGGCGGAACTCCTCATGGACATGCAGTATGAGCTCCAGTTTGACATTGGTGTCATGGCGCGCTCGGATAATCACCGAGCATATAGTTTCGGTACCGAGCGGAACGGTTGGAATGTGCAAGTCACGCACCAATTGAGCGCGAATGCGATTAACTTGGCTACATTGGTCTATCAACGCTCGCGCTAAGTGCAAATGACTGCCAATTTGAATCCGCACTTGAGCGGTCGGCAAAAGGATTGCCGTTTGTCGATATAAGAAGTCCGCAACGTGGACTTTTCGTACGGACATAGCAGTATTACTACCCAAGCGGGTACTCATGTTCTTGTTAGTTCCTCGACTGTGGATACCCAGTTTCACCACACAGCCTCAGCCGAGGTTTTTATTTTATTTTTATTTTTAAATTTAAAGAATTAGATAGATTTTAAGTAAAATGGTTAGTACACTATTGTTACGAGCCAAATTTGGCACAAATCAAAAATTCAACGTTTAAGTGGGTCACGCATCAAAAGCGGATATTTTGTAAATTTAATATTAAATCAAGTCAGACAAGTTCAGTCTTTAAAATAACAAGAGTTTTCACAAAGGAATATTCAAAATAGTAAAATGTAAAAGTAACAAAAACAATAATGTAAATTGAGTCTCTTATATACTAAATAGCGTCTTGCTTTTCAGTCCAGTTTCTTCTTTGTACTTGGATCTTCTTGAAAGTGTACCGTGAGCGATGTATATTGAAATCGATGGTAGCACTTTTTCTTAACTCAGATGGAGTCTATATTCAGATACAGATGGAGCGGTTAATTTCTATTTACCATGTTCCGAATGGTAATGATGTCATTCTAAACATTTGCATAGCATACAGTGTCATAATAGGTTTGACTTGCGTCTTCGGGATTCCAGTTTTTCTTTGTAGTATACTTCTGGTAGCATATTTAAGGACGTTTGACGCACTCGGAGCGGCTTCGCGAGTGTGTATAATTGAAGGGACACTGGTTAGCATTTTGTCTCTGGTGTGCATGAGGGATGCTAGTTGATATCCGGTGGCGTTCCTGTAGACGTGTGGCATCGGGAAAGTAAGATACTGATTGAGTTCGCTTACCGCTATATCTTGGCGTAGCAGTCTGCATACTATGTATGTTAAGCTAGTATTACGTTTGACGCTAGGGATTACGTCTCGATCAGTCCCTAATATCAAGTTCTCCATCTGCTTTGATAGTATGGCTAAGTTAAATCGAATAGGGCGCACAATGGTTCGTAGATTGCTCGTTTGGCGGATCACACCTATTAAACGAAGATACCCATGGTATCCTGTCTCTTTTATTGTTGGGGTCTCGCGGACCAACGCGGTCCAAACTTTTGGATGTGAGTACTCAATGCAGCCTCCCCCACCTGCGCTAATAGGGGTAGAAATCCATGACAACCAATCTTTCTTCCCGAATCTACGTGTTAAGTCTTGTACCATCATCGAGTATATCCATTGACGCAGTGCTTCGGGGTCGGTGGCGTGTGGCAGCAGGCGGCTAAACCACATAAGCCATGCAGTTGAGCATTCCTCTTCCATCGTATATTGGTAATGTGTAATGCATGGAGATGCATGCGTTATAGTTTTCAGATCAAGCGCGGGGAACGCCCAACTGCCACCGGGGGATATCACCTTACGCAAAAATTCCCCTTGCTGCCCGGACACCGTCTTATTAATATTCGCCTTGAGACCGAATTCCTCATACAGTTGGACGAGCACATCGTCGAGTATTCTTTGTGAGTTTGAGTATAATACGAGGTCGTCCCCCATAACTCCATAAGAGACTGCCCCAGATAAGCCTAATCGAGATATAATATATTCCGCAGCTGCGGCACTTATTAATGAACCCAATAACGCCGTAACGCGCCAGCCGGATAGAAGGCCTCCTTTGTATTTCCAGCTATGGTTTTTCCACGTGATAGTCAAATTATTCAAGTGCGCTATTTCGAGATCAGCTACGATCCTACACTGTTTGTTGGTATTTCTTAATCTGTCTATCAATGCGATCATCGTTTCTTTTGGTACGTGGTGGTCGAATCTGTCACCGTCAATGCATCCGTACCATTTCGCCTCGTGGGATTGGAAATTAGCGAGCCACTGGGGATTGGAGATTGGTGATGGTAGTGGGACATCTTTTCGAGCATACAGTAGATATGATTGCCGTAAGTAACTTGGCAACGGCGTGGTCACTATTTCTCTTGTCTTTTGTGACTCTTCCTTTAAGGCTACCTGGGCCACTTCACCCTGCAAAAGTGCTTTTTCGTATAAATCCGTGTCGTTGGGTAAGCAAGTAGAAGGATCTATTTTATGGTGGGTCGACCACGCCCATTTACTTCGGACTCTATTTCCTAATATATCTACTGAAGGGGCGCCTCCAGCCGTTCCCCACCTTAACGGATCATTACAGTAGTCCTTAAACGATAAAAGCTCTTTTTCTGGGTATGTTTCCCATTTCGTGAATACACTATCCAAAGTATTGAGGTATGCCTCCATGTTAATTGACTTGATACGTCCCTCTATTCTATCCGACACCCAGTCTGACACTTCTTTATATATTTTCTGATCTGTATACGGTGCTTTGGCGTTTAGTGCGTGCAAGTGGGTCAACAGCATATATGCTGGGCCACTCTGTGTTGAGTCACTTCCGAAAATTCTTTTATACGCATATGTGCTTAGTTTTCGTAAGTGGTATCTATAATAGTCGTCGAGGTGCTCCATCTGTATCTTTTCTTTTTTAGACAACGCTTGTATTTGCGTCAAATATTTGAGTAATTCGCTGGCAACCTGATGGTGGCCGCATATAATAATGGATCTGTAATGTAGGTAAATGGGCCACGAACAATCTAAATCGGCCGGTACTGGCCAGTTTCGAGGTACATCGCCCCAGAAACGTCGTAGACCGTCAACGCCACGGGGTCGGGTCCCCCACAGGATGCCACTGCCCGTAGTTGCAGCGGGTCTGTGGGTCGACAGGTGTAGGTGATAGGGCCTAGCGTTTATGGGGCCAGGTAGGCGACCAAGAGATAGGGGGACTCGGAATCTCTCGCCTCGTCCCGAATATCCCTCCGTTCCAGATTGTGGGACCCATACCCCACAGTACATTCCATCGCAGTTGTTTATACATTGTGCGCTGCAGAGGTGGCTTCCCGATGAGAAGTCTCCTGCGCGTTGTCGTCGCACTGGACGTCGCGGTGTTTGACTCGTTGCTTGCGGCGTCCGCGTTGCTTTGAATGTTGGAGACAAACTGAGGAGCTGCATTTGCAGTGTAGTTAACTTATGACTAGCTTAAACTAATAGCTTATTGGAAAGTGAGTTGTACTAGCTTTCTCTGTCTAAACTCCCTGGACCTTTCTCTTTCTTTTTCTCTTAATCTCTCTCCCTGGTTCGATAACAGTTGACTGTTATCCCTTGACCTAAACATCGCCGCCGGCCTTGCAGGATACTGCAACAAATATGATGAATTTTAACCGCGATATCTCGCAGCGACCAAAAACGGCTGGAACGTAAACCGGTTAAAGAGATGAAAGGGAAAGGTCCAAAGAGGATGCTTAATGGAGTGCACCTAAAAAAAAAGGAAGAAAAATAGTAACGGTTGCATATATGTATGTGCATTCCATATGTAATTTAATCCAGTTCATTTCATTTTATATCAATATAACTCAGTAATATTTCTGTTGCGCGATCAATATAATTCAGTAGTTTTGTTGCGCGATGGAGACTGCAGATGCGTGTATGGCGGCTGCGTTTCTTGCGGATGCGTTTATTGCGAAGTAGACGCCCGAGAGCACCCAGCCGAATACGGTGTTTTGACCAAATGGTTCAGAACCTTGCGCGCCGCGAATACCATCGAGCATGATCTTTGGATAGATCTCGTTCCCAAGGATCATGGAGATAGGATCCGGTGGAAAAACATAGGATCTGCCAGCGTTATATTGCGACACACGCTTGTGCGTACTGAGTCCATGGCACGGGAAGGTGATTGGAGGCGGAACTCCTCATGGACATGCAGTATGAGCTCCAGTTTGACATTGGTGTCATGGCGCGCTCGGATAATCACCGAGCATATAGTTTCGGTACCGAGCGGAACGGTTGGAATGTGCAAGTCACGCACCAATTGAGCGCGAATGCGATTAACTTGGCTACATTGGTCTATCAACGCTCGCGCTAAGTGCAAATGACTGCCAATTTGAATCCGCACTTGAGCGGTCGGCAAAAGGATTGCCGTTTGTCGATATAAGAAGTCCGCAACGTGGATTTTCGTACGGACATAGCAGTATTACTACCCAAGCGGGTACTCATGTTCTTGTTAGTTCCTCGACTGTGGATACCCAGTTTCACCACACAGCCTCAGCCGAGGTTTTTATTTTATTTTTATTTTTAAATTTAAAGAATTAGATAGATTTTAAGTAAAATGGTTAGTACATATTGTTACGAGCCAAATTTGGCACAAATCAAAAATTCAACGTTTAAGTGGGTCACGCATCAAAAGCGGATATTTTGTAAATTTAATATTAAATCAAGTCAGACAAGTTCAGTCTTTAAAATAACAAGAGTTTTCACAAAGGAATATTCAAAATAGTAAAATGTAAAAGTAACAAAAACAATAATGTAAATTGAGTCTCTTATATACTAAATAGCGTCTTGCTTTTCAGTCCAGTTTCTTCTTTGTACTTGGATCTTCTTGAAAGTGTACCGTGAGCGATGTATATTGAAATCGATGGTAGCACTTTTTCTTAACTCAGATGGAGTCTATATTCAGATACAGATGGAGCGGTTTATTTCTATTTACCATGTTCCGAATGGTAATGATGTCATTCTAAACATTTGCATAGCATACAGTGTCATAATAGGTTTGACTTGCGTCTTCGGGATTCCAGTTTTTCTTTGTAGTATACTTCTGGTAGCATATTTAAGGACGTTTGACGCACTCGGAGCGGCTTCGCGAGTGTGTATAATTGAAGGGACACTGGTTAGCATTTTGTCTCTGGTGTGCATGAGGGATGCTAGTTGATATCCGGTGGCGTTCCTGTAGACGTGTGGCATCGGGAAAGTAAGATACTGATTGAGTTCGCTTACCGCTATATTTGGCGTAGCAGTCTGCATACTTGTATGTTAAGCTAGTATTACGTTTGACGCTAGGGATTACGTCTCGATCAGTCCCTAATATCAAGTTCTCCATCTGCTTTGATAGTATGGCTAAGTTAAATCGAATAGGGCGCACAATGGTTCGTAGATTGCTCGTTTGGCGGATCACACCTATTAAACGAAGATACCCATGGTATCCTTCTCTTTTATTGTTGGGGTCTCGCGGACCAACGCGGTCCAAACTTTTGGATGTGAGTACTCAATGCAGCCTCCCCCACCTGCGCTAATAGGGGTAGAAATCCATGACAACCAATCTTTCTTCCCGAATCTACGTGTTAAGTCTTGTACCATCATCGAGTATATCCATTGACGCAGTGCTTCGGGGTCGGTGGCGTGTGGCAGCAGGCGGCTAAACCACATAAGCCATGCAGTTGAGCATTCCTCTTCCATCGTATATTGGTAATGTGTAATGCATGGAGATGCTGCGTTATAGTTTTCAGATCAAGCGCGGGGAACCCCCAACTGCACATCGTCGAGTATTCTTTGTGAGTTTGAGTATAATACGAGGTCGTCCCCCATAACTCCATAAGAGACTGCCCCAGATAAGCCTAATCGAGATATAATATATTCCGCAGCTGCGGCACTTATTAATGAACCCAATAACGCCGTAACGCGCCAGCCGGATAGAAGGCCTCCTTTGTATTTCCAGCTATGGTTTTTCCACGTGATAGTCAAATTATTCAAGTGCGCTATTTCGAGATCAGCTACGATCCTACACTGTTTGTTGGTATTTCTTAATCTGTCTATCAATGCGATCATCGTTTCTTTTGGTACGTGGTGGTCGAATCTGTCACCGTCAATGCATCCGTACCATTTCGCCTCGTGGGATTGGAAATTAGCGAGCCACTGGGGATTGGAGATTGGTGATGGTAGTGGGACATCTTTTCGAGCATACAGTAGATATGATTGCCGTAAGTAACTTGGCAACGGCGTGGTCACTATTTCTCTTGTCTTTTGTGACTCTTCCTTTAAGGCTACCTGGGCCACTTCACCCTGCAAAAGTGCTTTTTCGTATAAATCCGTGTCGTTGGGTAAGCAAGTAGAAGGATCTATTTTATGGTGGGTCGACCACGCCCATTTACTTCGGACTCTATTTCCTAATATATCTACTGAAGGGGCGCCTCCAGCCGTTCCCCACCTTAACGGATCATTACAGTAGTCCTTAAACGATAAAAGCTCTTTTTCTGGGTATGTTTCCCATTTCGTGAATACACTATCCAAAGTATTGAGGTATGCCTCCATGTTAATTGACTTGATACGTCCCTCTATTCTATCCGACACCCAGTCTGACACTTCTTTATATATTTTCTGATCTGTATACGGTGCTTTGGCGTTCAGTGCGTGCAAGTGGGTCAACAGCATATATGCTGGGCCACTCTGTGTTGAGTCACTTCCGAAAATTCTTTTATACGCATATGTGCTTAGTTTTCGTAAGTGGTATCTATAATAGTCGTCGAGGTGCTCCATCTGTATCTTTTCTTTTTTAGACAACGCTTGTATTTGCGTCAAATATTTGAGTAATTCGCTGGCAACCTGATGGTGGCCGCATATAATAATGGATCTGTAATGTAGGTAAATGGGCCACGAACAATCTAAATCGGCCGGTACTGGCCAGTTTCGAGGTACATCGCCCCAGAAAACGTCGTAGACCGTCAACGCCACGGGGTCGGGTCCCCCACAGGATGCCACTGCCCGTAGTTGCAGCGGGTCTGTGGGTCGACAGGTGTAGGTGATAGGGCCTAGCGTTTATGGGGCCAGGTAGGCGACCAAGAGATAGGGGGACTCGGAATCTCTCGCCTCGTCCCGAATATCCCTCCGTTCCAGATTGTGGGACCCATACCCCACAGTACATTCCATCGCAGTTGTTTATACATTGTGCGCTGCAGAGGTGGCTTCCGATGAGAAGTCTCCTGCGCGTTGTGTCGCACTGGACGTCGCGGTGTTTGACTCGTTGCTTGCGGCGTCCGCGTTGCTTTGAATGTTGGAGACAAACTGAGGAGCTGCATTTGCAGTGTAGTTAACTTATGACTAGCTTAAACTAATAGCTTATTGGAAAGTGAGTTGTACTAGCTTTCTCTGTCTAAACTCCCTGGACCTTTCTTTTTTTTTCTCTTAATTTTCTCCCTGGTTCGATAACATTGACTGTTATCCCTTGACCTAAAACACTGGATGTCACCGTTAATGCTGATAAATATTATAAGTGTTTTCGAAAGGAAACGAAATGACAAAAAACCAGAAGTTTGCGAAGTTGGCTGTAATTGTATTGAAAGTGACACAGTTAGTTTCGAATAATTATAAGAGTGTCATATGGAACCTACAGTGACCCGAAGCCAATTTTTTAGCCAAAAAAAAAGAGTGTCATATATGTCAGTATCTGCTTAAATTTAATTTTTAATAGAGTTTTACATCAAAATCTACGTTATAAAATCCTTTATTAAGGTGAATTCAACGTGGCTCGCGCCAAAATTTGGCCGAAGTTGCAGCTATAGTTCTATATGGTATGAATCGTGCAAATTGATTGCCATCTGTTTTTTTTTACTATTGTTACCACACCTGGTCAGATTGATTTAAAAAACGTCACTTATTGGGTATTTTTGGAGTAAAAATCGTCAAATCGGTAAAATGCATATTTGGCATAAAAAATCGTCAAATGATGATAAAATCGGGCTATCTGGCAGCCCTGATGGTAGGTTGAAAAAGTTTATTCACTGTTAATAAAATGCCGCAAACAAACGAATGTCATGGGACATGGTTTACACTCAGTGTTGCCACAGAAAACGACTCAAAAATCTTCATTTTTAAAGAAAAAAATCTTCAAAATAAGATTTTAGCATTAAAAAAATCTTCTCGACTGCCGAAAATCTTCACTTAACAATTGCAAAAAAAAAACACAAAATTTATTTGTTTTTCATTGTAATATAACATAATATATTACCTTCTTGGCTTAAAAAAAAAAACAAATTTTTTCTTATTAAAATAAACTTAAAAATATTGATTTTAAAGCGCGTACACCAAAGATGGTACTATAAATTATCGCTAATATCGATAGTTTTTTTTTTCTCTTAATAGGGGTCTCCACGTGCGAGTGCTCATCGCATACTTTCTGTCAAATTTCATAGTATGCGATGGCAGCAGGTAACGAGATTTTTGTGTGTGGGAAAATTTCGGTATGCGATGAACATTTGAATATGGCGTTCAACAAAAAAGTCGCTTGCGAGATCACAATCTATCTATCGCATGCTGTCTGCTATGAGCGGTTCCCATTTTCTATTCATCGCATACTTTTCTTAGCATGGATGAACTATCGCCCGTGGAGATCCCCTGTAACCGACTACCGGCTGTTGGTAGTTAAAATTCAATGAAAGCTGGTAGATTTTAAGATTGAGAAGTAATCGAAATGCAAAAGTTTATTGATTAAAACTAATGGAAATTTGAAATAATTATCTGACTGAAGAAATAAATATCTTCATTTTTAAGATTTTTTCAGTACAATATTTTGCAGTCAAGAAAAATCTTATTTTGAAGATTTCTAGTAAAAAACTACTCAAAAAATCTGCATTTTGAAGATAAATCTTCACTTTTGGCAACACTGTTTACACTTCGCAACAATCAAAGTGAAACCAGCCGAATGGGCAAGTAGGGTTATCGCACATTATCATCCGCCCTTCATAGTCGGCCTGTAAAATAAATGGAAATATAAGGTACAGTGTATTTTTTCGGCGTAGCACATTGAGCACAGCCACTACCCATTTGGCCTGGTTTCCACTTGAACACAGTCGAAGTGGAATCAGCCGAATGGGCAAGCGGGATGGTCGCACATGACCATCGGCCCTACACCCTCCTGTAAAATAAAAGAAGAGATATTAAATATTAAATTTAAATTTTTGAAATAGGAGAACTTACCTGGTTGCACAGACAGTAGCCACTTCCAGACGGCCCTACGGGGGATGGAATCCCCCGTTTTAGGACCGACTGAACTACTGCTGTGTTGCGTCTCAGACGACCGAACTCCGTTGCCAACTTAGGCAACGGAGTGGTGTCCACGCTTACGCCGCCATTTACCATCTCCACCAACGCTAAAAAAAAATTTAAAATATATAAAAACACTACATTTGGTATGAACATTTAATATATTACTGACCTTTGTGAACTTGCAGCAACTTTATCGCTGCTGCATTCAAAATGTCGATGGTTCCATCAACTTCGCTTTTATCTGAAAAGTAAAGAAAGAGAAATTAAAAATATATTATATTTCAAAATAATGTGAAAAAATAGCAGAACTGTATATGAATCTGTGTTTTGAATTCAATTGATTCATTCATTCAGAAATGAATCATTCAGTTACAGCTCTGCAAAATTATTAAAAATATTTATAATTTTACTTACCATATCTCCGTTTTGTATCTGAAAAATAAGAAAGGAAAAATTAAAATTTGCATTAAAAAATTTCGAAGCCTAAAGGTATGCAGCACTTTTTGCAACTGCCTTGGTTCTTGTTCAAAGTTCGGACAAGAACCAAAGCATACAAAAGCAAAAGAGTATCAAAGAGTATAGAATCTAAAGAGTTCCATAAGGGTAACAAAGAGTATAAATAGTAAAGAGGTAACAAAAGTCTCAGTGCGCTCTTTGAGTGATTTCCAATTTGAAAATCATGCGAGGAGATGGGCTACTAAATAACCAAAGAGTATAAATAGTAAAGAGGTAACAAAAGTCTCAGTGCGCTTTTGAGTGATTTCCAATTTGAAAATCATGCGAGGAGATGGGCTACTAAATAACTGAATGAAAAATTCGCACAGCAGGCCGTATATTTTACATCTCCTTTCCTCCTATAGTACTTTTTCGCCGTTTCTTCACTCTCATTTGATATATGTAACTTAAACCGGTTTCTACTTTTTAATTTGCTTTGTCCTTTTCATTTTTGGCTTCTTAGAGCAGTCGAAAATTTTCATCATGTGTGTGAAATTTTGCGTGTGCTTTTTGTGTGTGAGTTTTGATATCGCGTTTTGTGGACTTTTGAAGTCAAAAAGAAATTGAAAGTTCTGAATTCGAAGCGTGCATGTTATTTTCAATTGATGAACTGAGGAAAATTTGTTAAATATTTTTTTTATATTTTTAATTTTTTTCTTAATTTTTTTGATTTTGTTTTCGTAAAAGACTTAAAAAAATTTTTTTTTACTTTTCAGTAGGAAGGTATTTTTATGGGAGAAATCTAATGAGTCCATAGTTCTGCCAATCTTGACATTCAAGGTCCCTAAAAAGATATGATAAAATTTTTAAGTCGATGGGTGTGTGTCTACATATTTTCGTTCGGCATTATTTTTCTGATCGAGCCCCCTCATCACAATACCGTAAAGTATTAAGTCTGTCTCTTATAGACAACTTTTCGCCTGCGGCCAAAGCGGTCTTTCCGAAAATTTTGATTGAAGATTTGAGCTCGGGGCCCTCTATTTTAGGAGTATGCAAAAAACAAATAAAATCGGAGAGGAGGTGGAAAACTACATCTGCTCCATTGTTTTTTTCCAATGAAATGTTTTAGAGGCTATAAAAATTACCGTGTGGCAAAAATATAAATCAATATAAAAATGTACCTACTTAGTGGCATGGACTTAACGGTTCACACCCAAATTTTTTTTTTTAATACGAGGCAAGTTGTTATGGAAGAAATTAATAAAATATGCACAATTTGACACGCTCAATATCCGTAAAAGAAGAAACAAATTTTTAGTGGAAAAGGCATCTTAACATCTTAATTTCATCAGAGTTTCTTCCATTGCAACCTTTCACGATGCATGTGTAAAACTTTTCCTTTCCTTGCTCCATTTTCAACCGAAACGAGATAAATAAAACTTCTCTTCAAAAACGATTTCAATGCCTCTGAGCACAACGAAGGAATGAAATTCCTACGAAGTTTGCTTCTAGACCCGAAAAATTCCGAAAAAATGCCCAAAAAGGAAAAAAAAAGTTGGCAGTTATGGAACTGCCGTTGGAAGTGAAAACATAGAATGTGTATTGAAGTTTGAAATGCATAATATTTGATTTAAAATTATTAAAATCAATCTGGATTTTTACATTTAATGAGACTCAGAGAAACAATTATAGGCATGTGATATGTAAAGTATTTTATTATTTTATTATTGAAATATATTGCTGGCTGCACAAAGTTTTTAACAATTAATTACACTGCTCAACGCTAAATTTTCCTTTGACTTGAAACCAACTTTTTTTTTGTCGTATTTGTTTCGCTGAAGCAAAATATATGCTTTAAGTTTGAAAGTTAGCTCGCGTTTTTTAAATATTCGCTAAGAAAGGTTTTGCGATTTTTTGTCAATATCTTTTAGTCGTAGTTTTATCGTTCGACCGTTTCAAAAAATTTAATTCATATAAAAGAAGAGTAAATATACAGCATATCCCTCATACATATGGATGAAATCGGTTCAACAGCTTAGGAGCTATAGGGCGATAAAGGCAAAAATTTTAAGAAATTTCTAACAACTTTGTACAAAAACTTGATTTCAAGCCCATATAATTTCCGAAGAAGATTCGGTATTCAGGTTTAGGCTATCTTAAGTAAATGAGTGGATTTCTAAGAGCATTTCAAGACCCAGAAAAAGAAAATCCGATGAGTTGTTCATATTTGAATTGGGTTTTTAGAAAAAATGAGACGAGTTTTTTTCGCCAGAAAATATTTTATATATTATATAATATTTTAGTTTCATTTGATTTTTCATCGTCGTCTCTATCATTATCCGAGGACACCGGAGATACAATATGTACAATACAATATGTTGCATGCCCAGTGACAATACTAAGAATCACAACGTCGAGCTTTCGTTTTCTATTAGTACCCAGCGGCCAAAGTGCTGCTTACAGAAGCGATGAACCGTCCCAGCGGCCAACAATGCCTACCGCCTACAACCGCCTACCACATGTTCAATTTCGGTGCTATGATTCGATGTGTACATAAGGGGAACGTGTCCAAACTACGTGAACCATTTTTTACTACTTTTTTACCCCCCCCCCCCCCCCCCCCCCCCCCCTCGGTGACAATCCGTAGAATAATTTAAGTGACCAATTTGTCCAAGTGTAGTACTTTCAGGACCCCCCTCCACCCCTAAAAGGGTCACGTAGTTTGGAGACGTTCCCTAAAAACGTTCATAGGAAAAGTGCATAGCGCATTGAGATATCCTGAGCATTTAAAAATTATATGTAAACACATTGGCATGACTATGTCGCTCCACCTCGCAGACACTCTCATGCTGAGCATATCACCGAGGCGTCCGCAATGAAAGACGCTTGGACTTGTTCACCGCCGACACTATATTCTGCTGGGAACATACATACACGCATTATTGAGCAGATATGACTCATGGCTGCCACAGTTGGCGTTTTAACGCAAAACTGACACTATATTTTACAGTCGGCGGTGTGGCTCGTTTTCATTGTATTTGGCTCTTTTTTGGCTTTATTACGCCACGACAAAAATTACTCAGTGACCAATTCAAAGCAAAAAATTTTCGGTGCAAACACTCAAAATAATTTAGATTTAGCGGACCTAATCCACATCACAAAATTTTTGTTTTACAATATACATACATATATACATGTAATATAAGTGTTGGACCCTTTTAATTCCCATTGGCTCTTTTTGAATCGCTGTGGCACTTTTATATCTTTTTAAATGGCAACCGTTTGCATACTCTCTTTGCGCTGTAGTGAGAAAGAAGATCGAATGAACTGAGAGAACCGAAGTCAAAGTGAGAAACCAAGAGCGAGTTGATTCAATTCCCAGTCGGAATATGCAATGTTTAGCTATTACTATTTTTGCAATAGTTTCTATGCGGAATTTGTCGTTCAAAATTATAATTGCGATGTCATAAAAATGAATGATAGCTATCGTAGAATTTGTTTTTAACCACTCACGAATTTTTAAGACGTAAAATTTTTCCTTTGTCATCAATGAATTCCCAAAAGAAGATATTCATGGAATATCAAATTGCCGACTGGGGTGTTACGTCGACGAATCACATAAAACTTTTTAGGAATGCTTCTCACTGAAAGCTACGCACACTAATATAGCCGAGATATACGTACACGACGACCGTGACGGTTACAACATATACAAATGCATTTTGAACTTAAAGATTTGCTCCCTGCTCAACGCGCCTATAGAAGTTTTCACTTCAAAAATGCAAGTTTGTCGTTCCTTCAAAGTTCTGAAGCGAATACACTAGAAGCCAACAAAGCATTGGCACTTCTTTATGAAGTTTTAAGTATACATATATTGGATTTATTCGATTTTCAATTCAATTTTCTTATTTATGTTACATTAATAATTTCAACTAATAATTTTAAAGCAAAAAAATTAATCAATTTGAAATATTTCGATAAATAAATACAAAATTCATTCTAAAATTACTACTTCAAATTTTTTATCCTCTGCTGTATTGCCATAATCGCACATCACTTTTCCCGATATATGCAAAAATTCAAAATCCTAGCCATAGTCAATTGAGGAGAAACGAGAAAGGGAGAAAATCATTTTTTTCTTCGTTTTCAATTCTATTTTTGCTTCGTCACTAAGCATAATTACGCGTGCCTATTTTATGAATGAATTTCGTATCATCTCATATTCTCTAATTCGCCAAGGCAGAATTTTGTCTGGCCTTGAAGTAGCCCATATCCATCGCACAAAATTTTTAAAGCGAATTGAGTGAAAGAGACTTTTGTTACCTCTTTACTATTTATACTCTTTGGCGCCATTATGAATATGGGAACTCTTTAGATTCTATACTCTTTGAGAGTATACTCTTTGTTTCGAGTTTCTATTAAAGCATATCCCCCGAAAGTATACCGCATAAAAATTGATATTTATACATTCTCCCGAAGGTATACCATATATAAAATTGAATTGTTTTCCCCGAAAGTATACCGCATTTATTTTAATTTGCTTTGCATTGAAAATCTAAATAATTATTTTATAGTATATTAGGGGTCCTCATTCAGCAATGTGAAGTATGCAATTTAGTTTTACTTAACATCTGTCAAACTGTATGAGCGCATCTAAGCAGCGATGCCAGATGGCGGGATTTTCCTCGTTTTGCGGGATTTTTCGACCTGAAAGGGACGACGGGGAAAATTGACCTTAAAACGGGGAAAACCCCTACAAGTCGGCTATATATATATTTTTTTTTTATCAAAAAGTACGTATTTTTTCGATTTTTTGTCTGTGCGATATTAAATTTAAATTCATTTAATAAGGAAGACAATTTTTGTTTGTTCAGAATAGGTTTTTTGTTAATTTAAAAAATAAGACTACTAATGAAAAAATTTATCTAAAAAAATGATGTTAGTTAAAAATATAAGCAATTGTAAATTTTAATCGTAAATCTTTTAGTGTCCGACCGAAGGTGGATTTTTAGCCGAAGCCGAACAATCGGCAGAGTTGAAGACTTCGGCCGAAGACCGAAGGCCGAAGCCGAATGCAAAACATTTTACAGTAAGGAAACAAAATCAGTCTTTATTCATTTGACAAGCACAAAAAAAAACCGCTCAAATTTTCTCTAAATTCTTTCGCTTTAGTCGCCCACAAAGTGAGAATTTACGGCAATAATTCACTAGTGTAAAAGGTCTCAATGAAGCAATTGAAAATCTATCGTGACTTTTTTACTTCCATTAAAATGCAAAAATATTCGGCTTTTTCCAGCCGAAGCCGAAGATTGAGAATTGGCCGATTATGCCGATTACCGAAGCCGAAGCCGAACCTTCGGTCGGACATTAAAATCTTTTTAAAAAATGTGAATAAAATTTTCAATAAAAATGGACTCCCTGAGGAAGACTACAAACCTACTTTGTTGAAACGCGTACTAGGAAAAAGGGGTCGAGATTTTGAATTGCCTCAAATTTTCCGACCAAAAAACTGGCACCTATAACACTAATAAGAAGACAAATTATGTTTGCTAACAATATTTCTGTTTTTTATTTGCAGTTTTTGCTGCAAATAATATTCAGCATAATAAACATAATGAAGATAAACCACACATTTACGCCAGTTATTGCAAATCGGGGAAAAAACGGGGAAATTAAAAAATAAAAAGGGGAAAACCATTGCGGTTGGAGCAAAAAGACGGGAATTCGCTTCACAAAAAACTGGCAACGCTGCTTGGTTTCCGTGATCAGTGATGCCGACTCTTTAAAAAGGAAATGCGTAATTGTTTCGTCAAAAAGGGCTAAAAACGGGGCTAAGCCGCGGTTAGCTAAAAAGGGCTAAAAAGGGCTAAATTAAACAAAAAAAAAAACCAAAAAGGGATATCAAAAGTATTTTGTTTGTTCAACCTCAAGTGGACGCAGATGAAATTGTACCTTTTTTTTTTATTAAGTTGGCTAACAGAATCAATAAAACCGTTGAAAACATATTTTTATTTATAACTAGGTACGTTTTATTAACATAACATGTATATAAAAATTAAAAAATTCAAAACCGCAAAAGAGGGCTAATTTTTTGTCGGAAATGGGCTAAAATTGCGCGTATTTTATATGCCTGCCACACGTAGATCGAAATTGCTCAATTTCAGAACAAAATTGAAATTGCCTCAATTTCAAATGTCAAATTTGTTCTGAAATTTTTTGAAATTGCTCAATTTCGATCTACGTGTGGCAGGCATATTAGTTTCGGGCTAAAAAAAATTTTTTGCGTTCTGGGCATACCAATTAGGGCTAAAATAGCCCGAAAAGGGGCTAAGTTGGCATCACTGTCCGTGATTTAGCCGAATTTCGTAAGATTTGTTAAATAACTAAAATTAGCATGGCATTCGATTTAAAAAAGGAATCCGACGTCAAAGAATACGTGGAAAAGCTCGGGATCGAGTACCGCTTTGGCTGCTATTCCGAGAAGAAACCGGAAGGTAAGAAAGTCTCATTTAAATATATCGCACACTAATCACTGAATCGGCACAACTCAAAATTTTGCATTTCTCGGGCAAACGGCAAATAACTCTCGACGGCCGTAAAAACAATTTCTTTTCTGAATTTATATTATTCTTAATTAACTGGAGAATCAATAAATATCGACGTTAAATTTCATAGTGTTCGTTTTCCTGCAGTAAAGTGTTGGCGAACATGAAAAAGTTGATTGAAAAAGTTTTGAATTGTGCCGGTTTTGTGATAGTGTGCGATATGACTGATAAGTACATACAGTGTCCGACAAAAGTCTACGTACGAAATCTATGACAAATCCATAGTATGTCAAGTCGTGTTAATGTTTCCTGGACAAGAACTGGGAAGTACCGTTTTCAGTGGTGTAGGGAGACCTTTCAGCATCCGAGGAATAATGGAGTAAATACTGCCCTTGCCTTCCTCCCTTCCTTAAAAAAAAGACCTTTACAAAAATTAAGGGATAGAGGAAGACAGAAGAAGAGAGAGCGTGAGAATGGGACAGTGATGGAAAGAGAGGGGTAGAGTGTGAAGAAAGGAAAGTGTGGGAGAAAGAGAGGGTGAGGAAGTGGGAGGGAGAGACAGGATGACAGAAGGAGACGACAGTGGGACAGAGAGGGTGAGTCAAGGTGAGAGAAAGGGGGTGAGAGAGAGAGAGAGATGAGAGAGAGAGAGAGAGTGAGAGAGAGAGAGAGTGTGAGTGTGAGGGAGAGGCTGAAGCAGAGTGATGGTGAGAGACGTAGTGAGAGGGTGACAGAGGTTCGAAAAATATTTATCAAAAATCTATCAACTCAATGTATGCAAATTTTTAATGATAGATTTTTGACACATTAGTTCCAACGGAGGCGATGCACAGTTCGCCGGATCAGTCAGTTTAAAATAATTTCAATTAAATCCTTTTTTTTATCTTTCTAGTGTGTCACCTTCTAGGCGATTATCTTGAGGGAATAAAGAAAGATTTCGAAAAAGCTGCCAAAGTGTATAAATCAACATGTGATGATTATGGTTACGCAAAATCTTGTTATAAATTTGGAAACTACAGCTTTTTGGGAAAGGGAAAGAGCGGAAGGTAAGCACTTATAATAAACAAAATTTTTAATTGACTCGTATATCAATTTTGAGGGCACACCTATAAATGCTATCTCTCTATTTCGTCCATATAGCAAGGGAGACACTCGAAGCGCATATAGTTATTATGAGAAGGGCTGTAAATTGAATGATTCGGATTCTTGTTTGCACTCAGGACTTTTGCTGGTTTCGCGTTCGATGCATAAAGAAATCGAAAGAAATGTTCCAAAGGTGAGTTGCATTGGAATTTAGTTATTCCACTTATATTCTATTTTCCATTATCATTCTGAAGGGTGTCGAAAACTTGACGAAGAGCTGTGAAATGGACAATGCCACCGCATGCTTTTATCTTTCTGGCATGCACATTTCGGGCGTACAGAAGAAAGCTGAAGAATCAACTTCGGGCTCTGATGGCTATAAACTTGCCAAAGATGGCGATTATATGCTTCCCAGAGATATGAAAAAGGCTTTCGATTATGCTTCCAAAGCATGTACACTCGGCAATATGTACGCCTGTGCGAATCTTGTATGTATGCTTCAATATTTATACCCGACACACTCTGTGTCGAGGGTATATTGCGTTTGTGTGGTTGTGTGTAACACCCAGAACCAGTCGAGATAGACCATACAAAATATATATAGAAATGATCAGCGTCACTAGGAGATTCGATTTAGTCATGTACGTCTGTCTGTCTGTCTGTCTGTCTGTCCGTCTGTCTGTTTGTATACAGATTTCTTATCGAAGGAGTTGAGCTATCTTCACGAAATTTGGTATGCGTGCTCACGGGGACATGAGTAAGAACAAGTTCGAGAATGGACCCGATCGGACCATTTTTAGGGGTACCTCCAGTACTAGGGTCTGTTATGAAAATCACAAAAACTGCTCTAAAACCGATGTTTTCCAAGATATTTTGATGAAACTTGGCATTTCAGCATATTTTAGGCCAATTAATGTGATTTACAAAAATCAGAAAAATGGGCGTGGCAGAAGGGCGTTTTTCGAAAATTGTCTCCTACTCCCGAAACGCCTATGGGACTTGAACGAAAATTGGCACTTATACTTCCTTTGTAGCCATAAACATCCTGCCCAAAAATTTTCTTGATCAGTCCATTATTAAGGGTACCTCCAGTACTAGGGTCTGTCACAAAAATCTCAAAACTGTCCCAAAATCTCACATTTTCCATATATTTCAATGAAACGCCTCCGATTAGAATTCTAAAAAATTGGAAAAGTGGGCGTGGCAAAGGGGCGGTTTTCATAAATAAATTAAACAAATGTCGGTATATGGGGCCCCTATGGCCTTAAACAACTCCTGATATTAAAAATTATTTGAAGATGTGTGTCTGTGTCGGGTATTCTATTGTCAGGCTTGCCTGACTATAACACCCTTACTTGTTTTTCTTATTCCCGCCTCCTAGAAAAAATCATAGTAGAGAAGCCACCGAGATCTCTTTCTAGTGTGCTAAGCAAATATTCGTTTGCCTTATATTTTGCAGAGTCAAATGTATTCGCGCGGTGAGGGAACGACGAAGAACGATGCTGAGGCCGAGAAATACAAGAAGAAGGCGTTGGAAATGCAAGAGGAAGCTAAGAAACAACAGGCAACACTCAATTTCCAGCAAGGCATCAATCCTACATAGCACTCCAGCGCTTAAATTATTTGGATTTTTTAATTCTTATTTATTTGATTTGTTTGTTTTTTTTTTTCTTTCTGGAAAATCGCCTGAAGATGCTGTTTGCTTGAAATGGAATGAAAAGATGTGTGGAAATAGTAATGTTATAAAAAAAAGTCACGAAATTTACAATAACAACAACAACAAATGAAACGTTAAAACTCGTTGTTGAACTCTTGTTTTAGTTACTTAAGCCTAGCAATTTAGATGCAATCTTTCGATTTTATTTTAAGGGCCTAGCAATAGATTCGTCTGCGCGGAGTTTGACGATTTATTTTCTGAAATTATATTGTTACTGAATTATGTATTTTGATTAAAACTATTTAAAGTTTATGAAAAGGGATTTTTTTCTCTAAATTGTATATTTCAATATGAGATTTCGGCATGTATTTACTTTAGGGGCGTTTCTGGAATTTTGTTGAATGAAGAATGGCCTCCAGATTCCAAATCTGCAATCCGTTTTCGGGGGTCGCGTCTAGCTTAGAAGTTATAGCCACTTAAAGTTTGTTTGGAAAGGAAATGTAAACATAGCGGAAACATACTGACGGCTATTTTTAGCGTTGCCAGTCTTAATGTTTTAAAAAATCTAAATGTTCGAGATGTGAAAAAATATGAAATTTAATAAGAATTCTGCTAAAAAAAAAAGGAAAATTATTGTATGAAATATTTTAAATTTTCATTTTCTTGGTACTTTCTATAAAATTATGCTAAAATATAGGAAATTTGAGGAGAACAAATGATTTCGAAATAAAATTAAAAAAAAAAAAACGTGCAGAAGGTGGGGTCGCGAAGCCCCCTAGTCATGGTAGGTAGGTAGGTAGTAGTGGCAGCTGATTGCTCACGTAGGCACAGTAGGTTGGCCCATTGTGATACCACAAGATGACACGACTTGCCCCTTACGATTTAATGGGGAAGCCAATTGGACTTCCTGATGAACCGAGCAATGTCCGTAACTTTGATTTCAGATAGCCCGGTGAGACTGACGAGGAAGGAGCCCCCTAATAGGGTCAGTCTTCTTCTTGCTAGGGCCGGGCATTGACACATGAGGTGAAGGATAGATTCCTCCTCCTCCTCCTCTGAGCGACAGCTTCGGCAAAAGTCATTATTTGGGACACCTAGTCTTGTTGCATGTCTGCCGAAAAGGCAGTGACCGGTGAGCATTGATACCGTCTGGTGAATGGAGACATTGCTTAGTCCTACTAGATCCCTGGTGCGTCTCTTATTCAGAGATGGCCAGGTTTGTCTAGTGACCCAGCAGGAATCTTCTGCGACCCAGCGGTTGTTTGCTAGGTTGAGGTATGATTGTTTTATGAGGAGTTTCACTGTTGCCAGTGGAACTCCGATGTTGGAAAAGGAGATATCCGAAAGCAATGTGCCCATCTTAGCAAGTTCGTCTGCCTCACAATTTCCTTCAATGTCGCTATGTCCCGGTACCCAAAAGATCGATACCATGGAAACCCCCTAGTCATAGTAGCATAAATAATTATTCTTATAACCGATTTTAACAGCTTCGATTGAAAGTGGTTAATGTGGAAACTATGTAGCCCCAAAATAAATGAAAAATTATGATTGCGATTTTGGGCAAATTTCAAGACGCGATATCTTCTAAGCTAGACTTGACTGACAAAACAGAATTGCAGATTTGGACTCAGCGGGTCATTTTACATAAGGTGACAATAACAAAACAAAAATCCCAGAAACGCTCCTAAAGTAAATTTGTTCCCTTAACCGAGAGCTCTTAAACCGAAATGTTGGCACATTTCTCATTATTCTTGATTTATTTGAACAGAATGAAAGAAATTGCTTTAATACAGATAGCCCAAATCCCTCTCATTAGCATGAGTACAACAATGAGACTCTCGTAGGCAAATAGGTATTGTGGGCTATCGTGAATATTTCGCTAATTTCAATTAAAATCTCTTCTGGAGCAAGTGAAATAATTCACTCTTGGAATCACATTCACGCTAGGGCACATCAAGTAGCATTGTAAGAAGGTAAAAAATCATATAAACTTTTCGGATGACAGCAAAATGTTTTCACTTGATTAATTTGACCTAAAAAAAAAGCCAACTACAAGTATTCCAGCTTTATCGTTAGCTCTTAAGTACTTCGAAGTTTGAATTTGAGCAGCGTAGACTGCGTTAACGACGTTCGAAACTTGAAAATTTTTTGATGATGGTGAATGATCAATTGAAATCGTCCCAAAAATTTGGGTCATCTAGCGCCCTTAAATTCGAGAATCAATTTCACCTTTCCTAATTTCTATATCTTGATGAAATGTGTTGTGTGTTAATATTATGCATATGTAAACGTACTCAAGTATCTACACAAATGGCATCTGAGAGATATTTATTCTTACACAATAGATTTTGTCTTTCCATTCGCAAGTTTTTGACGTTTTGTGCGACTTAAGTCTATTTAGAGAATTTCGATTGTTGTTCAAATTGAGTATAAGAAAATTTATGAGGGAAAATAGTCATTAAATCTATTATGATATAAAGCTAAGGCCGCAAATTAAGTTGGAAAATTTTGACTTCATTTGATTTCCCGTATGGGTTATGACTTTTAATTGGTGAGGATAAATTAAGGAGGTTGTCTTCTCCTTTTTCCGATTTTTGATTTTTTTTTTATAGCTCGGATATTTCGGAATATCGCGCTCAAAGGATTTTTTGATATTCGAAATAGTTAAGAAGATATAGCTTTCTTTGTCGAGCAGGGTCTGCGCTATAACGAGTAATTTTTGCGTTGCGTCACAACTTTTTTTTTGAAACAAAGTGGATTCGACTAGGGTGATTGATTCGGTTAACCGATCGGTTAACCGCCCGGTTTTTTTCGCGCTTTGCGAGGCGGTTTTTTCTCAAAACTGATTTTTCGAATATCGAATAAATCGGTTTTTTTAAGCGAATACCCGGTTTTTTCTCCAACAGATTATTTTAACCTTCAGATAGTTATTTTCTTTCGAACGTCATACAAACTGAATATAAAAATTGCCATGAAATTACCTCTATTGACGCCTTTTACACTAAGCAATTATATTTGTGAAACTCTTAGCGAATTCTCTTTTCGAGTTGCATTTGTGTCTACATTGAAAGTATATATGTATTATCATTAGCTACACTGCAGGAAGTACGAGCAGTTAAACTCTAGCGTTTTACTACTTCTAATTCCACCAGTACTGGTTCTTCTTTATACCTTTGCTTATGTCTTGTTCTGTAGAAAATTAACATTGCGCGTGAGCTAAAAATCACCACTTGTACACTCGAACTAACACTTTACTAGTGCTTTGGGAAGCAATTGGGTAAATTGGATATAGTAAAACAATAGTTCTTTTTGAAAGATTTTTCACTGTGGTTTTTAAAGGTAGAATTTTTTTGGATTTCGGTGTATCAACGCTTTTTGCAATAACAATATAATGGCAATCCTTATTATTAACACGAAAAACAATTTTTCCATACAATACAAATCAGAGATCTATACGAAACTCCACCCCGTCAAACGATAAGCCCACATTTTTTAGCTCAGTTCTATTTAAATAAACCTTAAACGTGAATTTCCAACACATTAGGGGTATTCACACAGGCGTCGGAAAATAGGAAAGTCGGAAAATTGGAAAATTTTAACTGCTTAAAAAGCTGTGCAAGATAAAAAAAAAGCTTAAAATTTTTTAAGAAGTCGCAATTTTCCGATTTTCCGACTTTCCAACGTTTTTAACACGCCTTTGTGAATACCCCTATTGTATTTCTTCATATACAACAAAATATTTTACGAACGATGATATATATTTTTAACTTATGGTATATCAAATGAAAATATGGCTGTTTTTAATTTATTTTATACGCTGAATGTGCAATTTTTTGTTTGGGTTTTTTTTAATGTTGTAAGTTTTTTTCAAAATGGCTTTTAAATAAAACAGTCACAAGCAAATAACACCTGCCCCGAAATTTCTTTTTATTTGGATTTTTAACATAACCGGTTAGCCGGTTTTTAGTTAAATTTTATTTGCTCAATCGGTTTTTTTAATATCCTTAAATATCGGGTTATTCGAAAACCGGTTACAGGAAAATGTCGAATAATCAATCACCCTAGATTCGACCCATCATTTTCACCCTTATGGTCGGACCCTCAATCATAATTTTAACAAATTTTTTACTATTTTTCAAATTGCACTGAACTATAAACAATATACCCGGAAACGATGGGTGGTTTTTAAATTGCCGCCATTTTGTCAAATAATATAATCGCAAAATTATTTTCGAGAGTCCGCCCATAATGACATCTATACTGATTATAATCCCTTTTTTCTTTTTCATATCAGACAACTTGGAGACGAGAAATCGTGGCAGCCGGCACTACACTTTTTTTTTTTTAATTCTCCACTTTGACGGCCGAAAACTTTATTCGAACCGCTCTCACATTCAAAACAAAATTGTTTCTTTACTAATTTTCATTAATTCTGAACGCAATGAAAAAAATTGAAAAACCGCTTTTCGTTTTCTATCAGGAATTTTTTAAAAAATGGTCCAAAAACAGCCACGCGAAGGAGACAATCCCGTTAAGGAAAAATAAGTGTTCATGTCATACCTCATTGCAGGTTTAATGGCGGTGGTCTTTTACTCATAACGATTGAAGCACCTTAAGAAAAATAAAAGATTATGAAGTTGAGTTTATTTAAATTAATTATAAATGCTCAACGATTTCTCAATACAAAAGAATTCGGCATAAATAAAAGACCGGAAAAAATAAAAAAACAACTATTGATTTAAGTTAGTTGCTTTTTTACGATGAATTGGAAATTGTTTTAATTAATTTTTTTTTTTCAATTTAAAGTGTCCCATAAAAGCGAACTAATTGCCAAAAAAACTGATTGTCCACGCGCCAAGTGATCAATTCGTAAATACAAAAAAAAAAAAAAAAAAAAAAACAAATAAATAAATTCCAAATTCGGAAGGAAGGGAGTTTGGACATTCAATCGATGCTATTGACAGTTTTCTGGAGGCTCGGTAACCTCGAGATAATTATAGTCCGTACTGAGAGTACAAATGCTCTGACCCTCCAGAGTAGTGAGTGGCTTTTGTTGTAGTGGACATTGTTTCACGATGTTTTTTTTTTTTTTTTTGTTTTTGTTTTTTGTATGATTTTTTAGATTATTTTTGCGATTGCTTTGCTCGCTCCGCCAAAACGTTCGTTCATCGTTGATCCAGTGCAATCGAATGAAATAAAGTGAAAAATCTCTTTTTTCGTTGTTTTTTCTTTTTCTTTTTTTTTTTTTAAATTTTTCCTTACTCTATTTTGGGGAGGGGAATTTGGGTATTTCATATGTGTATTGCAGTGTCACTGTTTTGGAGGGGGGCTAAGCGCGTGAAGCGCGCGCGCATATCAAGCGCTGAACGCATAGCTTCCCGTAAAAAAAAAAAAACAAAACCAAAAAAACTAATCAAAAACGCTCATAAGTGAGACATTATTTTTTCGAAAAAAATTGAATGTTTTTTCTCTCGATCGGTCAGTCGAATGCGGCGCGTCTACAGGTCAAATACGTTAAATCCACAGTCACGGAAAATCTGTGCAATCGCCGTAAGGAAGTCAGTCGAATTATCGCGCGACCGAAGCGTTTTATGTTCTTCATTAAATTACAAGAACAACAAGATAAAACAACAACAACAACAACAACAAGAACAACAATAGCAATAATAGTAATCAGCGGCTTTAAGAAGAATAATAATAATCAGTCTTCGTCTCGTTGTATGAATTCCTTGGCCGCCTCCATTTTGTTGTTACGGGTTGTCGCCTTAAGTGGGTGGTGACAAACGTGTCAACTAGTACTCGTTTTCATCGAATCAAATAAATTTTCGTATGCGCCTTTTCTTCTTCTTCCATTTTTTTTTTAATGCCGACAACGATAACGACGATAACCACGACGACGACGACGACGACGCCGGGTCGAAGCGGAGGAGGAAGATTTTCAACAGCGGTGACCGCAACGATTGCGATTGCTCTTAAGTGATCAGGGCA
This sequence comes from Chlorops oryzae, assembly GCA_020466095.1. Lineage (NCBI taxonomy): Eukaryota > Metazoa > Arthropoda > Insecta > Diptera > Chloropidae > Chlorops > Chlorops oryzae. The sequence continues at coordinate 20,217,877 of CM035808.1, read as the reverse complement.
CGGAATCTTCTTACTGCTCACGGGATCAGATTCGGAGATTTGCTCGCTTTTGCCGCCACACCAGTTCACGAGTGGCCACCAGCAACGACGCAGCACGGATTCGTACAAAAAAAAAAAAAATAAAAAAACAAAAACGGAACAAAAACACAAAAAACACAAAAAACAAACAAACAAAAACATGGATCAAGAACAAGACTATTGGGGTCTAAGCAGTCAAACGGGTACTAAACGATCTTCTCTTTTATTCGTTTATTATATAATTGCAATTTAATTCCAATTTAATTAAAAAAGGAGATGATTTTTAATTGATTAATTCAATGGAATTAATTGAAAAAATCAAATATATGATTGAAGAAAAAATCTCGAAACGGAAAATCGTGCACAAGAATTCATGCGATGCGATTAATTACCCTCTGACGTCATTGTGGTCATTTTTTTTCTTCTTCTTTTTTTGTTTTTGGTTTGATTTATTTATTTTTGTCTGCGGTAATTTCAATTCCTTCCGTTTAAGTCGGAAATTTTTGTTTGCAATAATTGTCCCAATTGAGGAATTATGCGCGAGATAGAGCGAAAATAAGTAAAAAGAAAAACAAAAAAGATTAAAAAAAAAATAAAATTTAAGTAGAAAATGTGCAATAAAAGAGTGCAAAAATTCTTTCCCATTTCGCGCGATATTAAATAAAAAAATTTTTTTTTTATTTTTTAAAGATTTAAATTAAATTTCTCAAATGTCACGTTTGAATTAATTCTTTCAGATATGTATGAGTAAAGGAAATAATATTTTTCACTTAATTAAAAATGTTCTTAATTTTTCCATGTTTTTCGAACTTTCGCTTTGGCCGTTATGAAAAATAAAATTTCCTAAGCTTAGGGTTCGGGTAATGTGGCTGCCACCATTCAGCGTGACACTCTTAGGCCTCACATGGGCGCATTTTGATATCACGAATAATGGGAAAACAATGAAGAACAGAAAACGGAGAAAACGACACTACGTTCAACCACGCCCGAGCTATAAATTGAATCTAGAGCCTCTCGCTTCGTAAGTTGGCATCTCAACCAATTATGGCACAGATGTAGTCTTCCCTAAGCTTCCCAAATATACAAAAATAAAAAAACTCCCTTTTTGCAATAAAACGTGGTCTATAACCACCATGGGCATTCATTCGCCTTCACTACGGATGAGTGCTCAAAACCTGGCTGCGGTTTAATTTTTGTGAAATATTTGTAGTCTATGTGGGCCTCAAGACACAATAGTTCCTCTAGAGAAGGCAGTGCCACGAACAGTTTGTGTTCGGACCCCATTTCAAATAATAATGTGGGCGATAATAATTTCAGCGACAGGTCGGCTGTAAGAAAAATTTCGTCGCCTCATTTAGATTACAAAGCGTATCCCGTTGTAAGCGGGATTAATAGACGATAAGAAAGAAGAATAATGTGGGCATCCATTTCACTTCTATATGAATAAAGGAAGGGTTAACAAAAAAGATGTCTGTAATTTGAGATAAAAGCGTCTTCAGCTCTTTGTGAAGCTGATTCAATCAAAGATAAAAGAAAAAACAAGGAAAAAATTCTTCAAAAAATTTCAAGGCATTCAAAATCGAATTGGAAATGGATAAAATAATTGAAATTATTAAATGATTAAATTATGATTAAATAGAAGAAAAAAAAAAAACTGAAGCTAGTGATCGTACGCTATGCCATAGCCACCGACAATGTCAAAGGTGTTGTTCATAATTCTTGAACTCAAATCGGCCCATGAAGGAAAAGACTGAGATGAGTGATCGGATTGGATATATATACCTACTAAATATATTCATGAGAAAAAAAAAAACACAATTAAAAAGGGATTGTGTATTTCAATAACACTTTTCTAATGTGTCGTATGCGTAGCGTTTTACAAAAAAAGTTCATGAAATCAATACAATTTGACAATTAACAAAGCAAAAAATCAGTGATCATGATGTGCAGTGAAGTGGAAAATGAAAACAACTTTCAACGACAAAAACGAAAAACGAAAAAAAAAACCAAACAAAGTTTTGAAAACCTACATTAGTACTTCCTAAAAACAATATAAAGAAAACGAAAAAAAAAAACAAATAGCTTTTCATTTGGGTTCTCGAACTGGATTTAACTGGCTCTTCTTTCGCCATAGTGCTATGAAGTTAAAGAATTAGGAAATTAAAAAAAAAAAACAAAAAATTTAAGTCAAGTGTTATGAAGTGAACGCCTTCTTCATGGCGACTGAGTGCAAAATAATTTCAATGTTGGGTTGGAAATGAGAAATAAAGCGCTTGATCGAAACACAAAAGTCATATTAAGAATAGTGAGACCATTTCTCATTGTGCATGGAAGCAAAGAAGAGGAATGAGTAATTGGAAATCACGCCCGTCATGCGACGAAATTACCAAAAAAAAAAAAAAAAGAAACATATATATTTACAACATAGCAAATAAGTTATCCTGATGATAACTTAAAGAGAGAAAAGTGCGAAAATTCGTTCAGCGAATGGTTGGACGGTATTCATGAGGACTCTGACTGTGAGACTGTAAAGCCTTGTTTTATATCCTAATTGTTTTGATTAAAAATATATATATAAAAAGTAATAAATGTGGTTAACCCATTGCCGGTAAGAAAGAATCCAAAGAGCATTCAATATCCTCTCCATCAGATTTAATGACATTGAACCCGACCGTTTGGCAACTCATCCTGATTCCTGGAACCAAACCATTCTCTGTAGAGCATTTAATTTCAAAGACCAAACGTTGTTTGAAGTCTTTTATTTTGCAGCCCATATCGGGGGTATATCGAGTATAGCAATAAGAATAAGACAAAGGGTTACTGACCATCGATACACGTACGTCTCTGCCTTTAAAAAAGAAAATTCTTACAGTCAGAAGCAAAAAATAACGTAAGGACATTGTTAGAAAGCAGAGCCTTGATTGAAATCTCTTTTTAAATCCCCTGGAAAAAGATAAAAGGTCTGTTCGCGTACTGCACGAAACTGCCCAAAATAGCCCAATTTTGTCCAATTTTCATACAGTTTTCAAAAACGTGGGCAGTACGCGAACATACCAAAAATATTAAATAAAAAATAAATTACTTTGGTGGTCTTCCTTTGAACGTGTATTTGCCACGAAAACTTTGAAAACTTGTAAATCAAGATGGCTTAGAAATTATTGAACGAACTTTTGTAGAAAAATTTTTTAATTTTCCCGATTTTTCGATGTCTTAGCGGTGAAGCGGCTCTCTCCAGATCTGTCAGAATTGAAAAACTTCATACAAAAAAACGCTTCAGAACAGTGTTGCCAGGTAGCTCCCCCTAAAACTACTCCTTAACTCCCCCCAGATTCGAAATGTGCCACCTAAAAAGTACAATATTCGAAATGAAAAAAAGTAATTTGGAAAGAACAACAACAAATTTGACAGATTTTCTATATCAAACACTTTAAACTTCGCACAATATTTGTTTATACATATATATCATAAGCCCCTAAAATTTTCCTAGGAAAATTTGTTTCCCCTAAAAATTTGTTCCCCCTAAACGATCCCCTAAAAGTAGGAAAAACCCCTAAATCTAGGGGGAAAACCCCTAAACTGGCAACACTGCTTCAGAAATGAATCAGAAATGTTCTGAAGTGATTTTTATATGAAGTTTTTCATTTCTGTTTCATTTCTGACAGATCTGGAGAGAGCCCCTAAGGGAAGACCCCGTATATAAATCGAAATGAAAAGCTCTCTTGCACTATGTCCCGGTGGCTCAAAGCAGGATCTTTTGAAAGCAATTTTTATCCATACATTCTTGAGTTATAAGCTCATAATATTTATTAAAAACCTATACAAAAAAATCTTGAAACAATTCACTTTCAATATAAATGAAAAAAAAAAAACTTCGGTCTTAAAAATAAATATAGAAAAAGTAATTTTTTTTTTTACATCATTAACCGTTTGTTCTCTTTTGAGCACTGATTGAATTAAAGTGAACTTAATTTATTGTGATTGATATCTTTATTGTAAAAGCTAAGGCTGAAAGGCAGATGAAAAAATAAAGAGGCGACCGTACAACCGTCCGAGCTGAATATATTATTCAGCTTAGCTCAAATTCTAGCTGCAGATATGAACGAAGAAGATATGCGGTGTGAAAAAAGGAAAATACACAAATCTTGTGACACATACAGAGCCCGGCGAGTGTCTTATGCACTCATTCGGAGCATATAAATTGTGGGGCTCTTTTCAATTGTCCCGTTTCTATCTAACAATGTGTGCATGAAAAATGTACATATGAATTATTTAAAATATATTTACTTCATCAGATACTTAGTTCTCTATGCTTAAGAGTCGGGCATACGACGAGAAGAAGAATTGAATGGAAGTAATATAGGATTAACTACGGGAGATTGAGATTATCCGATCAAAAAAGATAATATTTTTTTTTGGGGTAACATTTTTTGTAGCCTCTTTAATGTGGGATATTAAATTATTTTGATTTAAAAAAAAATTACAGTGCCGAAGTGATTAGAGGAGTTCTTTGAAAAGACACCCAAATGAGAAAAGATATAAGAAAATCCAAGCGAACATAAAATAAAAAAAAATATGAAGGAGAGCCAAGGACGTACAATCTAGCTTTAATGAAATGGGTCGTTTTTTTTTTAGTATCTATGAAATTAACATAAAAAAAAAGTTAAGTCCTTCGGCCGTTATTAGGCAGTCCAAGAAAGGATCAAACTTTGTACGCAATTATGTTTTTATTTAGGAGTGTTTGATAGCTATCGACATTTTATCAATTTTAAAGGGTGCCGTCCATATTCCATCATTAATAAGTATGGAAAATTTTGGCACCATCATTCACTGTTAAGGTCGTTAGCACATCACACAGCTCATAGAAGAGTTATATCTGAAAATGCGACGATAAATAACACTGTGACATATTTTTGAGGTCATCGAATGTTGACAAAAATTTGACAGAATTTTCTGAAAGTGCACGGTTAGTATAGCAACTCCTTATAAATGGTTTAGTAAGATTGTCTAAGTTTCTTTTTTAAATCGATATCAAAAAGTGTGGCCGAGAATTAAGTGGCGCGCTTAATTATACCTATATCTCGTTACGCGTTCAATATTTCTCTTTCCTATCTATGATAAATTTTTTGCCCTGGATTCGAAAAAGAAAATTTAGAACTAATTGATAAAAAAAAAAAAATAACTCCATATAGCAGCCACCGATTTGTAAAAATCTCAAAAATTGTACGATGCCTACATCTCCCAATCCGATAAGAATTTTTTGAACATTTTTTTATTAAAATATAGAAAAATCGTAGCTGGTCAACTTATTGAAGTGCACAAACTGCATCTGGGCGCTCCTTAACACAGTTTTGCCCTATCAAAGCTGAATAATTTTTACCAAAAAATCAGACGAAACAACTCAAAGTTGACCTTTGAATATGCTCCAATATTTTAATCCAACACAAATGGTTCAGAGAAATGGACTTGTTTTTTTAGACGAAGCCCTGTTCTTATTTCCCAAAAATCAAGCGAGCATCCGTTTCAATTTAAATCATTGGGATATATGGTATATATGGAATATCCACAAGGGCATTTCAAACGTTAAAAAAAATTGAATTTGAAAGACGGCGGGCTCTCAAACGAAAGATAAGGTAAAACGAAAAATTTGAGCATGGCTTAAAATTCCTTCATTGAGGCTTAGAGGTCGCTAGAGCCCATTCGATGCTGTTCCGATTAAAGTTGAACGTCACGATATTCTCTCAAAATGTCATAAATTTTGTACAAATTAGGTCTGCCAAATTTTTTGAAAACTGTATGAAAATTGGGCAAAATTGAGCAGTTTCATGCAGTACGGGAACAAACCTTTTGTGTGTTTTTCGGAACGAAATATTTATTTGGAACAGTAGCAAACGGGCCTAAGAGGACTTGGATTTTCCTCTAAAAACGCCAGAAGAGAGCTGCGAAAGTTTTATTTATTTTTTGTCAATTTAAACTTTATAATTGTACAGTTTTAATAATTTCTCTGTATACTTTTAGGCTCAGAAAGCACAAGATTTGATTTCAATCAATTGTTTTTCTTGGAACAGTTCGTTGTTTTGCAAATCAATCGTTTCATAATAGGTTTACGCGATTCGAAAATATTTAATATTTTATAAATTGCTTTTGGTAATAGAAGAAAATCAATCCTCATTCCCATAAATGTTAAATTTTGGCTTAAAGCATTTCAGCGACCTCTAAACCTCAATGAAAACCAATATTTTCGTTTTATCTTATCTTTCATTAAAGCCGTCTTTCAAATTCAACACATTTTTCCACATCTCCAACGCCCTAATCTCCTCCCATCCGAACGAAAATACCACCAGCTCACTTAAAATTCCCTAAAAAGAGATTTGCGAATTTCTCTCATACCAGCATGAATGGAACCATTCTACATAAAATCGTATCAAAGATGAGGTTCTTTGTCCCTTTTACCTTTTTTTTTATTTTACTACCCTCTATTATTTATTACCATTCCATCAAACACTTTAGTGGTTTTTAAATAAATATTTTCTCTTGAAAAAATGAGCGAGTTCCTTGAATATTTCGGATAGCCGATAAAAAAAAACAACAAGTCAGGATGCTATAGTCAGACCAGCCTGACCATACAATACCCGAATCAAAGAAATATGTTTGAAAATTTATTGATTTAAGGTATTCTGGAGATTTTACCGGCCATTAAGGACCTCATAATACGGATTTTGTTTAATTTCTTTATGAAAATCGCCCCTTTGCCACGCCCACTCATCTAAATTCTTTTCAAAATCTAATCTAAGTCTCAAATATACGCTCAAATTCAATATTTCATTGGAATATCTCGAAAATCTCAGATTTTTGGGCAGTTTTTGGGATTTTTGTGACAGATCCTAGTACTGGAGGTATTCCCATTTGACTTTAAGGTTTAAGAGACAATTATCGAAAAACGCCCTTTTGCCACGCCCGATTTTCCATTTTTTTTAAATTACATTAATTGACTATTAGTATTTTTAAATAACAAATTTCATTACAATATCTTGAAAAATTCAGGTTCCAGAGCAGATTTTATTATTTTCATAACAGACCCTAGTACTGGAGGCGCCCTCAAAAATGGTCCTATTGGGTCCATGCTCGAGCTTGTTGTTACTCATGACTCTGCGAACACGCATACCCAATTTCGTTAAGATAGCTCGATAAGTAAACTGTAAACAAACAGACGGACATGTCTAAATCAAATCTCCTGGGCACGCTGATCATTTCTATATACACTTTATATAATCTATTTCGAGTGGTTTTGGGTGTTATACATAACCGCACAAACGTTATATGTATACCCTCAACACAGAGTGTGTTGGGTATAAAAATAAAAATGGTGTCTGAATCGTGTTATTTGTCTTCTCTATTTAGTCAGTTATGTTATAGGGGCTCTACGATCTAAAGCAGCAAGTAAATTTCCTATACCAAACATATGTAGAAAAAACAAAGACGTACTTTGGCTTACTTTCGCTACTTGAACGGGTACGCTAATTACAAGTAATCGGACTCACAGGGTTGCATTTAAGTCATACATTTTCTATATTTCTGTCAACCTGTCATCGAAATTTCAACTTTGATTTCCTTTCTTCAAAAGAATGAGCTCGTTACTTTCTTTCAATTTACTTTAACAGCGTTGAGCCCTATAGGACTGATCTAGTACATTTTTAAATTCCCTGATAATTTAATACATAAATACAAACTTAACTATAGATCCTATTGGAGCATAGAGCGAAACTTACCTAGTATAAAGTCGCATTATTTCGCGTTTTTTAATTTGATCACCTTAAAAACGCGAGTTGTATCCTGAAAGATGTATCTCTAATAGAAGCCAATAAAATGCAACCCTGATCAGTGCTACCAATAATAAGTTTGAGTTATTTACATTTGTTTATAAGTCCTTTATTTTTACTTTAAGAAATTTTGAAAGACGTTTTTTTACATTTTTTTTTTGTTTTGTCTACTGCGAAATGGATTACAGCAAAGTGAATTGATTTTGTTTTTGTTGAAAAAAAGATAGAAAAACAAATGTTTTCACATGATTTGGGACAGTGATTGCAGCTAGAAACTCTCAACAACTTCCGTGTATATCTCTCTTTCGGTAACAATGCACTTAAGTGAGAAATTTGAAAAATATATTTCCCCTAATTTGCGTATAATTTAAAAATCAATTTCGTTTTGCTCGTAATTAATTTTCCATGTATGGGTAAAATAAGCGGGAACTGACCCAGCGGGAAATGTCCCGCGGACATCCCCGATGATGTCCTAGTGACTTCGGACCCGGAATGCATGCTATTTCCGGTGACACTTTGTATGACATTTACACAGGATCTGACAGGGACTTCAGCGGTGACATTGTCATGCTAGGGGGAGCGATGGCGAAAAAAGCATTTGAGAGCAGCACATGCTCTTTTCTCTCTAAATGTCTATTTATAGAAATCAGATGAAAACTCTCTTCTTTGTCTTCTCTTTGAATATTTCGCAAATTTATAAAAATCTATTTTTAACAATTTTTGTTCGCTTCAGCCAGGGATCGAACCCGTAATCTTCGGATTCTGAGTCGAGCACTCATCATCTACGCCACTTCATGCAAATGTTCAACTGACGCTAAAACCTTATTTAAATTTCAATAGCCAATGAGATTCAAGCACGTGAACAGCATCCCTCCACGATGACATGTCCTCCAAGATGTCATGCATGACAATGTCACCTATATGTCATTGATGACATCACTGATGACATTGTCATGCAGGAGATAGTTTTCCGCTGAGGATCGCTGGGACTTCATCAGTGAAAGTGAAAAAAAAAAAAAGCGAAATATTGAAAACGAAAACAAATTAGATTTCTTACATATTTTGAATTTTAATTGATAGTATGAGCGACGATGCAGCCATAGATCATATTTTTTTTTTGTTAGCAAACTCTTGCCTTGTCAGAACAATAGAGGGATTCGAAAATCCCTTCATTAGCAAGCTAATATGATTTTTAGCGATATTTATCTTTTGATGTTTTCTGCTATTTGTCAAATGGGCTCGAAAGCATCTCATCGATTTATTATTTCCGTTTTGTATTGAGTTTTTTTTCCCTATTTCTTTGTTTTTTTTTTTTTTTTTTTTGCACATTTGAGCATTTGTTAGAGCCGCATCGCTGTGCGATATTGTTTCAGTCAATTTTTTATTACTTAATGGGGGGAAACAGAATTCAATTGCTTCAAAGCGTCAAGACCGCTCTTTCTCAAGACGATGACTTTTCTCGCCGCCTCAAGAAATATGTGGAACGGTCATTTGATTCGAGAGAGCTTGCGTTCAATATTTTAAGCATTTTTATTCCGTGGGGCACTGACGCAAGTTTATTGTATGTTCTAAACGCGATGAGGTATAGTTTGAATGGTCTGATGACAGGGAATCAGTCCCTAAGAAAATGTGAGTAAACATCATAAAAGAAGAAAAAAAAAAGTGAGGGCCCTTATGAGGGGACCAAGAACTATTAATATTAGGGCTTTAAATATCAGTGTAAATGATGCAGTGGTATGTTATTTAAAGATCCATTACTAGCATTCAACTTCATTAAGTCTTCTTAAGGATCATTGTCGGACTAACCATTTGAAAGAATTCCATGTGTACCTGCTATCATAAAACCGGTTCGAAAAGATCGAGCTTCTTTCGGAACAGTCAAGGAGGAATTTTCCGGATTGCTTTCAGGTCTGAGACATTCTCAAGAAAGGATGCATATCACTAACTGGATATACTCAAGAGATCTATAAAAATATAGAGAAAATGAAGACCATGCAAATCTGAAGTGCCCGCAATGAAAATAGTGCCTAACCAATAACAAAAATCGATTATTCTTATTCGCATTTTAATGAATTTTCCTGCTCTTAATTTCAGATATTAATTGCACACAGCCCGCCATTGATGATTTTCCAAGAGATCTTTTCACCGAGGCGCAAAGAGAGTCTGGAGCTGTTGTACTTCATGTGATAGCAAGTTTATATTTATTTCTAGCGTTAGCGGTAGTTTGTGATGAGTATTTTGTACCAGCAGTCGAGAAAATCTGCGCAGGTAAGAGAACACCCAATTTGGGACCAGAAAAACTTGCCCCAGCCATAAGAAATGCCTGCCATAGGGAGCTGTCCGCCATTCGAGCTTTCGCTTTGTCTCAATGTTGTTTGTTCTGTTGGCAATGGGCGGACACTCTCGAAGGGCCCCAGTTCTTGTCCTCGGAATGAAGATATGGCACATGTATAAAAAAAATTTTTATTTTATGGAAAATTCCTTTAATTCCAGCGTTAAATATGTCAAATGATGTCGCTGGCGCTACATTTATGGCAGCGGCAACATCGGCGCCTGAACTTTTTGTCAATGTGATAGGGACATTTATAACGGAAGGTGATATCGGTGTGGGTACGATCGTCGGTTCGGCTGTTTTTAATATACTGGCAGTCGCAGCTTGTTGTGGCCTTGGAGCTGGCATGGTATGCCACTTGATTTTGTGACCTATAGAATCGAGATTTTCTTACTGTGTACTTCTCTTTAGACAATACCCTTGGACTGGTGGCCTTTGACACGGGACAGCATTGCTTATGGTATTACGGTCGCGATTTTGATTTGCGTTATGCACGATGAACGTGTGGAATGGTACGAAGCGCTGATACTGGTCTCACTCTATGCCGTTTATCTTGCTGTTATGTATTTCGATAAAGCCTTCCAACGATGTGCTAAAGGTAAGTGCACGAATTTTGTAGCCGAACAAATAATAAATCTACGATTACCGACTCTCTTTTATACACTAAAAAAATTTATACTTCTAAACTTTATAAACACAAACGCAAATTGATACAAAAAAAAAAAAAAAAAAATTAATAAAATAAATAAATAACGTAGGCGGAGTCAAGCAGGCGCGCTCTCGAAGTCGTTCGTCGAATTGCAGCATACAAATTAAGGCCGTAACAAAGGAAAAGGAACCAGGTTACTGATCTCAACTGATCATTATTGCATTTCGCTTTTGTCCTTTGCATGTCTGTTATGTTCTGCAATTAACAAAAATTTCTTTTTCATGTTAAAAAACATATCTGAAATGTTTATTAACAAGCTTCGACAGTCCTCATTGTGAGCACAGTTCCTTGCGGTTGAAAGATTAACGCTTCCTTTTCGAAAGAAAACATTTGTATATATCTGCATTGCAAGCTCCGGTGGGTAGACCAACATCAGCTTAGTGGAGATTTTTATCTAAGTAGAAGATACCTGAAGGAGGGAGACCATCAGACTGAAGAGCAGATGGTCAGGAGATTTGTCCATTCGATGGAGCTCTGTGAGACTGCAGCTCTAGAAATTACAAAATTGAGCTCTAGAGCCGGGGGTGGATTAAGACAATTTGCCGACCTGGGAAGCTGCGATTTGTCGCCTGAGACAGCAGCCCTGCTCGGTTAATCCGCTACTGTCAAGAGCTTATAATGCTTGATCCAAAAAAAGGCAGATGACATTTGCGGCTAATTTTCGTATTAAGAAAAACGGAAATGTATATATTACCTATGGGGAAACCTTTTGTATATAAGCAGGAGAAGATCTATTTTACGGTTAGTTGTTTTGCTTACAGCTTAACCTTGAAAGTTTTTACTAAACTGAAAATACTAGTGGGATTCATGCAGGCTCGCAAAATGCCTTCGTAAATTTTGTGATCGCAAATTTCCCGACGATGAATGAACGATTCTTCGTAGACGCTTCGAAAATTTTTTTTTTTTTCATATAAAAATTCTTTCCTTTTTCGAATTAAGGCTTAAACCCGATTCACCTTGCTTTTACTGCTTGTCAAGCTCGATAGACTGTGCAGATAAGCCCAAACGTATTTTGTATAGGTCCGTGTCGAAGTATTTTGTTTAGGAAAGTTTGTCATGCTTCGTAAAACGTTTTCCATACAAATTTTCACAGTTCAGTTCCCATTTTGAAAAATTTCGCATTTCGTAAAAAATGCGAAGGTGCATGAATCCAACTGTTGTCTTTCTCATAAGGCACATTGTGTGAACAAGATAATTCTTGTTTGTTTGAGGTTTGAGGTCTAGTTCCTGTGGTAGATAATGTGCACATAAAGCTATTTAGTCAACCTTTTCTTAAAAAATTTTACAATGGGATATTAGAAAGGCCGAATCTTTCAACTTGAGAATCATATTGTCTACTCACCATCGTGTCGTCACTATCCTAAAATATCTCTTCCGTGAAAAATCAATCAATATTGAAACACTGTAAATACCAACCGAAACACAAACTGTAAATACACATACCAAACCAAGTACATCAACATTACAATCGAAGAAAAAGAAACCCTAAAAATAAAAATCTTTCCTCAGACATTGTCGAAAATCGTATTTGCAATATATCCACCATACAACTCAACGGTGGCGTAAATAATGAACCGCCCAAGTTGCCACCAACATCATCACCGCCTGCGGAAAGCGTTACAATTACTACTCAAAAAACAAACATCTCCGCTCTGGGCCCGATCAATTCAGCCCCAGCTGCCATGAATCTAGAATCTGGACAGCCCCGAATACCGACACCACCACCACCAGTCCATGAATTGGAGGAACAAGTCGGTTATTCACTGCTAACCTATCCGAAAGGAAAGAGTTGCTTCGCCCAATTCACTTGGATCATCATTTGGCCCATACATTTGCTATTCCGCATCGCCATACCGGATTGCAAGAAGACAAAGAATAATAAAATCTTTCCGCTGACCTTCATCATGTGCATTGTCTGGATAGGATCTCTATCATATTTTGTTGCCTGGATGATAACGATTATTGGTAAATTGCAGCTGATTTAAAACATGTATGTTTGTAAATATTTAACTATTTCGAAATAATTTCAGGTGATACGTTAAAAATTCCGGACTCGGTTATGGGTATTACATTCTTGGCAGCCGGCACAAGCGTACCGGAAGCGGTTTCCAGTGTTATTGTAGCGAAAAGAGGTAAATTTTAATTTCCCTCTCAAATGATGAATTCGAATTTATTTCGTGTATATTTCCTTTGCAGGTCACGGTTCCATGGGCATTTGCAATTCGATCGGTTCGAATACATTTGATATTCTACTTTGCCTTGGCGTTCCATGGCTCATCAAAGCTGTCTTCTTTCCCATACAACCGGGCCAAAATTTTGTCGGCATTAATTCGGCTGGCTTGGAGTATTCGGCTATAACGTTACTCTCAACACTTTTCCTGCTTTATTTGACATTTTCGTGCAACAAATTCAAATTGGATCGACGGGTTGGCATCGCTTGTTTGTTCATGTATTTGGTATTCATGATATTCGCATCACTAATAGAACTGAATGTGTTCTTCCGTGTCAATCTACCAACTTGTGGCAGAACATGAGTTTATTTTGCGCAACAAAAAAAAAATAAAACAAAATTCAAAAACAACATGAAAAAAACAAAGAAAAATCAATCCACTTTTCCGGACTGCATTAATTTAGCAAAACAAAAAAAAAAAAAAAAAATTGTAATAATAAAAATAAAAAAACAGGACGAAATTCTCTTTGAGTATTAAATTATTAAACTTTCGCTTCGAGTAATCGGTGTTTGTATATAAATATGTACTAAGCAACTCGAATTCATATTAATACTACAACTAACAGAGCGTTTGGATGATAAATTCAAAAAAATTGCAGTCTCAGCTTGTCTTGACTGAACGTAACTTAACTTTAAATAGGTTTCTACTTAAGAATTTGTTCCCTAAATTCTTAAGTCGATTTTTTAATTTTCAATGATTACTCGCACACAAATTATATAGAATAGATCGAATCAGCTGATTTTTTTAAAGTTAAGTCAAGTTGCCTTCATTCAAGACGAATTGAATTCTTAAACTCTCAGAGTAACCGGAAAACCTTTTGCTTAACATATGATTAGTCTAAGGAAAATTATCTTTAAGTTATCGTTATCTATAAAAGTAGTTTTTCGATTTTATTTTAACTATAAAATTAAATATTGTACAATTAAAGAAGCTTGACGAAAACTGTGCTGCTCTGAATTTTTTTCAAAAAATTATGATTTTCGTAAACTCATAAGAGTTTCAATCGCCGACAAGATCAAACTTGCTCCTGCTGATGCGTTTAAAAAAATAGCTTTAAGCTTTATAATTTAAAGATTTATAAAAACAAAAAAATCATTCAAAAATAATTTCTTATGAGTTTTATTTATCTTTGTTAATTTTATACATTTGGGCACTTCCACAGTAAACAGTAATCAAAATCTTACGTAATTAATGTACAGCCCCTAATTAGAATCTCATGTCACAACAGGGCGAATAAACTCCGAAAATCGAGGAAAACTTGAAAATTTTAGTATCACGTGGTAATATTCAAGAAGCTGAACTTTAAAACCTTTCTTACTCAAATCTCCATACGTTGTAACCAGCACTGATGCTAGACAGTATTTTAATGACTCTTTTCCCTTAGGTATTAAAAAAAAAATTCTTTATTTCTGTTTCCTTTAGGAAAGTGATCACTGATCAGTAAAAATCCCTTGTAAACATTTGAAGTGATTTTTGGTTAGAGTGTGAAATCGAAAAACTCCATCAAAACGGAAAATACCCCTCGTTCTGGCATCAGAGCATAGAAAAAATGTTTGCATGACGCCTATAATTCTCATTTGGTTTGTAAAACGGGACACTTAAGACTCGCAGAATTTCTGAAGATTTTTCGAGACGTGATGAAACAAGAACGTGCGTAAGTCATAATCATCATCACCATGACCGTCATCATCACCGTCATTATCACCGTCATTATCACCGTCATCATCATAATCATCATCATCATCATCATCATCATCATCACCATCATCATCACCACCATCATCACCATCATCATCACCATCATCATCAAAATCATCATCACCACCATCACCATAATCATCACCATTATCATCATCATCACCATCATCATCACCATCATCATCACCATCATCATCACCATCATCATCACCATCATCATCACCATCACCATAATCATCGCCATTATCATCATCATCATCATCAACATCACCATCATAATTATCATCACCATCATAATCGTCATCACCATCATCTCCATCATCACGAACCTCACCATAATCATCATCATCATCATCATCATCACCATCATAATCCTCATCACCAACATCATCACCTTCATCATCGATAGTTTCTATTATCGATAATTTTGACAGTCGATAATTTTAATAATCGAAAGATGAATTTTCGAGCGACTTTCGCCCTTATCTAAATAAAGGCACTTTTAGCAATCTGTCCTTTTCAAAAAGAATACAGCCAGTGCCGTAGCAACCATAGGGACAAGAGGGGGCTTTGCCACCCCACGCATTTTTATTTTTGTCCATGAATAAAATTGAAAAAATAATTTTTCCCCCCCACGCAAATTGGAAAAATAATTTTTCCCCTCACGCAAAACAGAATTGCTACGGCACTGAATACAGCTCTCTCTCACCGCCAGCACCACCTTCCGAAGCTAAAGTAAATATCAATGAATCAAAACTATCGATAACCGTCAAATCACCATCGATAGTATCGATAGAGCTATCGATTGTTTGTGTAGCTCTTTTACTTTGATCTAATTTCGCTACTTGAAGGCATGCGCTAATTGCAAGTAATCGGACTCACAAGGTTGCCGTTTATAGGTACCTCAGACGTGTAAGAAAATAAATAGTACGCTCAGGTCGGAGGAAAATAAAAAGAGTTCGAACTCTTTTTCTCTAATTCAAGTAAAATTGGGAGTGTGTGAGTGCAAGTTTTCCGACTTCATACTTGTTTTTATTGGACAATTTGCGTTTTTGGTCTACATTTTTACACAATAAAGGTTTTCAAGTACATATTCAAAATTCGTCGTGCTTATTATTTTTAATGGAAATTCATTACAAATTCTTCAATTGATGTCAATCAATGTTCACACGTTGGCAAATTAACGGGCAAAAATACATTAAGTTCGATGAGCGATGCGATAATTAGAAACGTCAGATACATAAGACTACAGCACACGCCGACTTTCCAATCGAGGACAAAACGATTCGCAACGAAAGCAATAAAAAGTCCAAAGAGTGTAACGAGTAAAAATACAACCGAAAAGGCCAAGCCGCTTGACTCGATTTCAACCCACAAATAACCCGGATGGGTGGGCAGAAAATAGGCTTTGATGAACCATGGTATACCCAGGCAAAGTAGAATATCGAAGGTGTTCGAACCGATCGAGTTACTTATACCCATTTCTCCGTGGCCCTGTCGTGTGACGATAACGCTCGAAACAGCTTCCGGGACACTCATGCCAGCTGCAAGAACCGTTAGACCCATAACCGAATCGGGTATATTGAGTGTATCACCTGAAAGGAGCATTTTTAGGAACATTAAAACACAATGTGACGAATGTGGAAACCAACCTATGATTGTTATGACATAAGCGACCAAATAGGAAATAATTCCGATCCAACTAATGGAGAGCAGAAAGGTAAGATACTTGCAACTGGGATGCTTACGGCTATCGGGAATGGTTAGCCAAAGTAAAAATGTCAAAGGCCAACGCAATACATATTCGTAGGGGTTACGTTCATTGATCTGCCATGGGTCATCAGCAAAGTCTTCAAAAGATTTACTTTGTCAAAAGAGAGAGAAAATTGGGAATATTTAAAAATTACATACCACTTTCTTCGCTGTTCAACGAGTCGACGCTCTTCGAAATCGAATCTGTAGGTTTTTCAACTACACGCCCGTTTTCGACGTTTATTTCGACACCAAGACTTGATTTCGAAACGCAAATATTGTTGTTGCTTTGCCAGAGTAAAGGAGAAAACTCGGTTACCTCGCGAAAGGGTCGTGGTCGATATCGACGTCGGTATTTTGAGATCAAACGTCGAGCTGTACGAGCCACTCTATCGTTATGGTACATGACTGTAAGGAAACATGGCGTCACAATGTAGGTTCCAATAAGTAGGATAAATCTCCTGAAAAATCTTACCTGCCATATAAAAGAAATACCCTACGACAAGCAGTAGAGCCTCATACCACATAACACGTCCGTCGTGTAATGTAAAAATTAACGCAATTATTGCCACGCAGTACATCAGGCAGTCACGTGTGATTGGCCACCAATCCAGCTGGACAAATTGTCCAAGCACAAAGAAACCACAGCATGCGGGAACTGCGAGTATATTAAAAACCGCCGAACCAACGATCGTACTAACCCCAATGTCACCCTTTGTCACGAAAGTGCCAACGCAATTCATGAAAAGCTCTGGACTGGAGGTTGCTGTCGCCATGAACGTCGCACCCACGACATCCTTTTGCAAGCTTAGTGCTGAAATTTATGGAAATATTTCGGGAAATTACATGCATATGTACATACAGATTTCTTATCGGGTCGCAGTTTGAGCTCACTTGAACATATCTGCTCGATTGCAGGGACAAAATAATGATCACAGATCAGGGCCAGAAACCAAAAACAATAGATAGCCAGGAGAATATGAAACAGTATCCAGCCGCTTTGACGTTGACGACGCGTCAATCCATCGGGAGGAAATTCAAGAATCGCAGCACGCGTACAATTTTTCGGATGCGAATGCGGATCGCTTAGATCGTTTAACAAGGTTAGTCCTCCGGTATGATTGGTTGTTTTTAAATTGATTGGGAGTATTTTTGGTAGAGTTGTTGTTTTTTGATCAACACTTCGTATATTACGGCCTACATAGCTGGGTGCTGCAGCGAAAAAAAAAAGACAGAGATAGTCGCCGTTCATATTAGACATGCATATGTTGTTTCCAAGTAATTTTTCTTCGTATGTCGCCGTTCATATTAGGCGACAAATCACCGGCGAAAAAGATGGTTTGATGGCGAGGGACGTTCGGCTACGAGGTATGCGAGCGTTTTTCTCTCTTCCTCAATTTGTTGCCACAAGTTGGTAGATTGAGACGGAATACCACATTAGGTGCATTCAGCAGACTCTACTTTATTCCCAAAAATGTAGTCTGCTCAGTCAATAAGCTCAGTTGGTAGCGCACCTTTTAGCCGAATTTTACTCAATAGTTGAACAATAGTTGAGTCTGCTGAATGCATCCATTCAATTTATATTTGTGATGCGAATATCATGAATACCAACATACATACATACTATACATGAACAAACCAGCGATGCCAAACCCGTCGTATATTTTTTTTTTACTTACATTCTGTTAAAAATTCCTTTTCGGAATTTGCGAAATAAGTTAGAATGACTGAACGAGTGTAAAATATTGAAATAATCGACAAAAATATTATTGATCGCCAAAAGAAGGCTCTTTTCGCTCTACGATTCAATTTGAATTGATCACTTTTCACCGCAGCACCACCGCGCTCAATCAAACTAGTCCAAAACGTTCCTTTGCATTTTGAAATTTCTCTCATTCTTTATAGACAAAGACACGTTAACTTTCGATGGCACTTGCAACACGAGACACTGAAAAATGGGTTTAAAGTCCCGCCAAGACGAGAGAAACTTCAAAGACTAAAATTTCTGCAATGGCTTATCGTTCCTTTTATAGTTGCTGCATTGATAGTTAAAAATATTTGCATAGAATCGAAAATAGATGATAATAAATGAAAAACTTCATTGGAACTGGCGAGGAGATTAAGTGAAAGTGCGTGGAAAAATTCGAAGTGAAATGAACTGAGTATGGGAATTGAGTTTAGTGGAAATTTTCAAAAAGATCGAACAAATTTTTTTTGGTGATGGCAATTTATCTGCTGAACATGCTTTGGCACGTGATCGATTTAGCTTAAGTGGAAAACTGCCCTGCAGAATGATTCATATGTCCCGATTGATGGATAAATCAGTTATGTCATCGATGGCATATGGGTGACTTTGTCATGCATGAATATTTAGGTGAAATGTGTTGGCTCTCATCGGATGTTTGGACTTTAAAAGAGGTGACGCATTAATAATAATAACCTGACAAATTGGAATTTTAAAAAGAGCTAAGGAGAATAAGAGAGAAAGGACGGGAGGGTGAGAGAGGGAGAGAGAGGGAGAGAGGGAGAGAGAGGGAGAGAGAGGGAGAGAGAGGGAGAGAGGGAGAGAGCGGAGAGAGAGAGCGCGGAGAGGCGGAGAGAGGGGAGAGAGGCGGAGAGAGGGGTGAGAGAGGGGAGAGGAGGGAGAGGCGGAGATGAGGAGGGAGGTGAGAGGGGGTGAGAGAGAGGGAGGAGGGAGAGGAGAGAGCGGTGAGAGAGCGGGAGAGGCGGTGGAGAGGGGGAGAAGGAGAGAGGGAGAGAGGAGAGAAGGAGAGAGAGAGGAGAGAGAGTGAGGAGAGAGAGGAGAGGAGAGAGAGTGAGGGAGAGAGAGTGAGGGAGAGAGAGTGAGGGAGAGGAGAGTGAGGGAGAGAGAGGGAGATGTCGTGATTAACCCTGACATTATCCGTGGCGCAAGGGTGATTCGATGTATTTTTTTTTTTTGAGTACCCTTATATGAACTCGTATGCTGTGAAGAGTTAAAATCTCTTTCTCCCTTTTTATTAACTTTCCCGTGAGCTTAAAATAGGAAGAATTGTTTTTCAAATCAATTGGAAGAAACTTTCCGATAATATATATTTAGAATCGGGCTGATAATCTAAAAATGGATTGAGAGGTTTAACTGTATATTTTACTGCTTTATCGACTTATTCGTGTGTCACTTTGCCATTTCAAATACGACTTTATCTATTCCACTTCACACTCTCAGCAAATTCAAACAACATTGGACTGCAAAAGCCGATTCAACTAACATTGAACTACAGTATCGACACATCGTGTCGCTCTCAATGAATCGAGCTTCGTTTGTTTATTTTTTTCATTTATCGCTCTTTCGAAAAATTTTGTTGAGAACTAAAATAATTTTTTAAAAATAAGCAAAAAATATTTTCAAATGTTGCGATTCAATTTTTGTTGTTTCTTTTTTTTTTTTTAAATTTCATTTCTAATCAACACGCGCTCGCGATTTTGCGTGTGAATGAAATGGGAATTTCTTCTTCCGTTTCTTGCATGCAGTGCTGCTAATATGTTCAGGCAAAAAGGCGTTGCATTATCGCAATCTAAATTTAATGCTAGCTATTTGGAGATGATTTGTCAAATAACGTCAATCAAAGTGTATTGCTCCATCCCTTTGTTGTTGATTATATTGTTTGCCTCTTTGCGATGCTTTATTCCTATGTTTCGGAGACGCAGAGGGTGTTGGCCTAAAGATAGATAATTCTTTGCTAAATTGTAGAGTTTCTCGAGATTTTAAACAATTTCAAATGAGTCATTAACAGCACGGCAAAGGGTATATAAAGAGAATATAATGTGGAGTTTTTAACGCAATTTCTCGAGGTATTTGGGAGGGCATGGGAAAATCTTCCAATGCTGAAAATAAAGCCATTAAATTGTTTTTTCTATTAAATAGCAACACTAGCTTCGCTTCATGAGATCAAGGAAACCAGATATGTACGTTTTCATAGGTTTTTTAGAAAATTTATTTAAATTGTTACAAATATATACAGGGTGTTCCGTTTGTGAAGGTCAACCGGTCGGGAGCTGATAGAGGGGCTCAGAACTAACAACAAATCGTCTGGCAGGGAGGTCCAAAATGCACCCCTGAGGAGTTATAAGGGAAAGAAAGAAATTTTCAGATGTTTCAGAAAAAAAATTTTCACGCCTCAACGTTTGAATCCAAGATACAAATTTTAATGCAGTTCGACAGAGAATTGTCAGACCTTTCTAGACGTAAAAAATAGTCTTGCAGCTTCAAAGGTATTTGAGCCTTAAATATCTAAATGAACATCCATCCGTTTGCTATCAATGAAGTCGAAATTATTAGATTTGATAGAGTAAAACTAATAAGACACACTTATAAATCCATCCGTTTCACAAGTACTTTTGACTTTTGCCGGAAATAAACTCTTCTTGTTTTCCTATAATATAATTTCATTTCCTTTCAAATCGGTCTTTCTTACCAGAAACAAATATGGTTTTTATCATATGCTTAAGGGAAATGCGTAGTTTGAGAACAATATTAAACTGGCTTATCTCTCACAAAGACAATTGAGGAATTCTCTTTTTTCTGCTTTTCTTTTACCTTTCACTGATAAGAAGAAAGTAATTTCGACAGTTTCGACAATACGCTGTCAACAAAAAAAAAAAAAAAAAATATTAAATTAATTAAAATTGCTTTAAGCGAACTTAAGTGATTATTAATTTGGATCGCAACCTACTGTTTATCATTGATAGAAAATAAGAAAAGGTGATCGTTCAATGTTTAATGTTAAATTGTTAAAAATGAATTAGTCAGAATTCAAGAGTCTATATAATTTTCATAGGGCAATTAAAGATCCAATAGATTGCAAGATTATCATTTCGGGAAATCATGAAGGCGTAATCACTAAGTATGATTAAGAATTAATAAGGTGATCGTAAGCTTCAAAATACAATAGATGCAATTGCAGATACGGGAAATCATGAAGGCGTAATCACTTAAGTATGCTTGAATTATAAGGACGTACTTCAAATATATTTCTGTTATGCTGATGGCCTTTTAAAAATGAATTTTTGATTTAAATAATCATATCAATTTTTTAGAAATTATTCATTCGCATTTGTGCGTATGTAAGAGTATATATATTTTTTTTATAGAATTTTTCTTACACATTTCTCAGCTGTGATGGAAACCAAAATTCTTTTTGGGAGATCGTTAGTTTTTTCCCCCACTCTTTTCGCTATTCATCGCTTTAATAACTAAATTTGAAAATTAAAAACTAAATTTCGTTGTAACCTTGAACTTAACGGCATCGACAAAGGATTTATTCAAGTGTATATTAATCGATAAAAGCTTCTTACAAACGTTTATTGCATCCTTATCATGTCTCAATGCGAAATTTGTCTGATACCGAAAAATTTTATCTCCAAGTTTTTAATGAAATTTCGAGCTACTTTTATTTTATTTTATCTCTTCATAAATGTATGAGAATGACATATATATAGACTGTAGGTAGATGGCTTATTAATGCTGAATTTGTCTTCTGAAACGCTGTCGGAAATTTTCTCAATCTAGCTATTTATATTGGAAGTTGCCTTTTATTGGCTGATAATAAATACTTTGATTTGCCCATCAAAGCTTCCAGTAGCTAGTGGAATCGTATCATTGAATCTTATATTTATTCTTTAAAGAAGGGAATGGTTCGTTTTGCAATTTAATGAGCAATTTCCCCGGATCTCTTGAGAGTGAATGCGCATAGTTTCTGCAAGGCATTCCCATGAGAGGAACAGACAAAAAATTTCTCAAAGCTATCAAAATTGGAAATCCTTCTATTGATCTTAAGTCACAAAAGAAAAACAGCTCCCATGAATAAATTTAAGTGCTCTGACCATTTTATGTCCACTCACAGTAGTTTTCACTGTGCGTTCATAGCATATTTTTGATCAGAAATCAATTTGCAGCACTCAATCGTTTATTGCTTTAGATGGCGCAGACATTGGCATTGATTAAGAGTAGAAAATCCAAACTTTTTAATATATATATATATATATATCAAGGTCCTGCATGAAGCTGATAACATTTGATATTGAATACTACTACGATAAGACAATAGCAATACGATGGAATTATTGGAAGCATTACGTTATTCCGTTAAGTGGTATAAAATTCAATCAACTCGAAATATGATCACTTAAGCGTCGAATTTTCGTGCAGAAAGTTGCTAAATATTTTTCATCAAAACGGTTCGGTTCATCGGTTTCGTAATTCGCGAGAATACTCCAATCGAAATCGATATCGAAATCGAACTCGAAATCGATACGAAAAATTGATTCAAATCACAAAAGAAAATGCTCGAAAAGAAGCCGATTTCATTGGCTGCTGTGTTTCTGCTTTCAGCTTCGATCATTCCCTTATGTGAAGGCTCCGCCGTTGGTGAGTTGTGAAGAATAAAATTCGAAAATTCGAAAATTTAAAATATGGCCGCTTATGGATTTCTTTTTCTCAATGTGCGATCATCACATTTTCTCAGGGAAAAATTATATATTGTTCTTCTATGACCATCGTGTAGAAAAGAGTCACCGTTAGGGACCAATCGTTATTAAATCGCTATTAAAACGAAGAGGAGTTCCCTCAAATAAACAACAACATTTGCAAAAGGTTTAAAAAATTCAAACATCAATATTCAACTTAAAACTGCGCGATATATTAAATAAGAATTTTTTTTTTTTTGTTGAAATGCTTTTATTAACCCTTTACTGAATGATAGATGAAAAGTGTACAAAAAATTTTATTCGCAGCCAATGGTTTTAAAGACTAATTATATATCCATCAAGAAGTACCCATATTTTCATTTTTCCTGGGGAATGCTTTCGCATCCGATGAAGGGTTAAAACAGCTTTAAAAAAAAGTGCAAGGACATACGGACCGAGGGCCGGCGATGGACATTGCTAGTTCGAATCTCTTATCGGTTGATTTCGACTGGCTCTTCCAGGGACACACGCTGGCCAGTCGAGAGGAATTGGCGACCTGGGGGCTTTTCCTTTCTTTCCTTCCACTCGACACAAAAATTGACCAAAAATCAAAAGGTCGCTAGGGTCTCAACTTAAGGTAAATCGGAATTGAGGGGTATCTTTTTGTAGTCGAAACCCTTGCCGGAAACCGAAAATGCGAGCAAAAAAAAGGCCACCACTCTCATTTCTAAAGCCATGTCGGTATTGAGGGGGCCCTTTCCGTTTCCCTCCCCGAAAATCATGGACTGGATATGCAAAGAAATTCGTTGAATAATTGCATGGATTGAATTATTATTAATTAACAAATAACATATGTGTCCGTTTTTTTGTCAGATGCCATATATGGGCATTTCCTGAATAAGGAACGTTTTTGTCGCGTCCGTATGTATGTTCGGTTCTGCATAGAAATTTGATACATATAAAAGTTCGCATGAGCTGCACGAAAGTAAGTATTTAGAGACATGACTACTATTTACCGCATTTGCGAATTGGACACTTAAGGTTACTGGGTTCGTATGCGATAAAGGGTTAACGATAAGAAATAATTTTAAAAAATCGTTTATAACAAAAAAAATAAATTTGCCAGAGAAATTATCAATCACGCGGGATTAATGAAAGCTCTTAGTGCTGCTATTGACCAACTGACTGAGTGAATGGCATTGATCTTTTTTTTTCATGTAAGCTCTTAACAAGAAGCTGCTTCTACTGACAGGTAAACAGTGAAAAGAATTCGAAATTGATTCGCAGATACACGCGCAGAGCAATTATGTTCGATTTGATGGAAATTTTATTTGCCGCACTTCGTTAGTAATTCAATATTGACATTTCTATAGAAATTCTACGCTTTTTTTTTTCAAAGGAAAAAAATGAGTTCTTTTCAAGAATCTCAAATTAAATTGGACGTGAAATTTTTTGTATTGGAATTTAAACTTTAAACTCCGCTGAATGATTTCGATCGTACATCCCCTCGATTCGGTATTGGGAATTTTTATTTATTTATTTTTTAATTTTTTATTTATTTATAATTGATTAATCGCGTCAGAAAAATGAGCTTTATAATTATATTTGCATCACCGCCGCGAAAAATGTTGTGAGCGAAAAAGTTGAGATTTTTGAAAATTTTCCATGCCAGTCAGTCAGACAGACAGGTACTAACAAAGTCATTTCACTTCTTCTGTGTTCTGAAGTGTTGCGAAATGTCCAAGAGTTGACAAAATGCGAACACTTTTGTGATAGCTCAAAAGAAAAGAGAGTACCTAGTATTGAAAATGAAGGTCCGAAAAATAGGTTCGAACAATTTGTCGCTTGGAGCGATAATCGCGGCATGGATGCAATTATTGCAATGAAAAAATAAATGTGAAAAGGCGATAATTTGAGACAGGTAACATGACGCTTTGGGGGCGAAAGGGAACATAAGTTTTAGCTTCGGAACAGTAGATTAATGTCTGGTTTCCAATAGCGCAGGATTTTCTTATATTCATGTACAGTGTACTCTCTCTTAAGCGGACACTAACGGGACAAAAAACCATGTCCGCTTAAGAGGGAACCACCATTAGAGAAGCAAGAATACTAGAACGTTTTCAAAAAGTGTCCGTTTAAGAGGAATGTCCGTAAGGAGAGAGTATAACATACTGTATTCAACACATCCAAATACATGGACCCAGTTTCAATCAAATTAACATAGCTTATCCGGCATGAAATTTCATGAACCCCCAAAACGGTTTCCACAGCTTTCTACTCAATTAATTATATGTCGAGACAATATATATCGTACCCAGGTATCTAAAGTGACACAACTCAAACTTTGTGAATTTCCCGTTATGATATGAATATTGTCACCTAAGTCACCTGTCTAGGTAGGTAGGTAGGTTGAAGTGGCTGCCACTTAGGTCGTTAATCGGCCCATTGTGATACCAAGGAGGTTTTCTTGTGTTTGTGTGAGTGTATGTCTTTTTTATGTAGTGTGCCCCTCACATGCGATTTTTGAAAAACCAGTGCTAGGCTTGGAACATTACACTCCGTTTCCCCTGTGCCGGGAATCGAACCTCGGACCCTGGGATCAAGAGCATAGCACGCATCCCCTACGCTATCCCAGAGCCACGTCACCTGTCTACCTGCAGGAAAAATTCTATTTTGTTTTTCTTATTATAAAAGCCCGAAAAAATGCCGTAATTCCTTTCTGCTTGCTTTGATTGGCACCGCGATGCATTTTGTTTATCGCGTTTTCTGAAAAATGGCAAATTTTTAGTTATGTCTCTTTAGTGGCCTAGGTGCGATATATTCTTATTTTGAAATGAGGAAAAACTGGGTCAAAACGAAATCGTCATGATCTTTGGATCAATTTCAATTCTTGATGATTTTTCAATTGATTTCTGTCACATCCCCGTATGATTACATTTGATTCGATATTATTACCAAATTCGAATATATGCCGGTATTTCAGCGCTATTGGAGACGAGGCATTAAGCGACAATTCAGAATTTATTTTCTTATTATTTTTCTGTTGTTGTTTGAATTACCGGCGAATTATTGATGAAATAGTTTATTTTTCTTACAATTATCAATCAGTTAATTGTGTTGATGTAGATCTTTAGTTTCATAACAACTGAATATTGATGAAATCTAAGTGTAAATACCATTAATTCAATTAAATATTCATTTTTCATTTATCGCGTTGGAAAAATTGTTTTGTCAAATTGAATTTGAAATTAAACTTGACTTAATGGAGAGGCTCGGAATCTCCTCATGAAAAATAAAAATTACTCGAGAATTTAGTGAAACGACTTTGGGGCTTAATTGTTGAAATTTTCTATTCGGCATGCATTCAATGAACAATTCGAAACGATTTTCGTTGCGGTTTGTTTACGGATTGTCATCTTCCAAATGATTTAAGTATTTTTAAATCGTTTTGCTATACAATTACTAAATGAGTTCCACAAATAAGATAATAAATGTTGTCAATATGCATATTGTGAATCAAATGAGGAGGCGTTTTGAATGTGACGAAAATTTTTTTAAAAGTTCTTAAGGTCTTGTTAAAACGAATTAAATGCCGCCCATTCACTTTGGAATTTAAATTATGAATTTATTTTTTTTTGGGTTAGTATAGAGTTTGTTCTTCATTGGATTTATTTGAAAACAATATAATATCTACGATAACAATATTTAAGATGACTTGAATGAAAAACTAGTTTCAGAGATCAGCAGACCTACAAAGGTAAAAACTTTAGTTCTCTATGGAGTTGGGAAAGGTTAGTATCCCGAGGTTATTATAACCTTCTATATAGCTTTAATATCAGTCAAATAAAAGTCTAAGCTGTGGAAGGATTTTTTGTTTTAGTACAACATAAAATTTATTGCTCGTCGCATCGACAAAGGCCATCTTTGGTGCTATCAAATATTGTTTTTATTAGTAATTGATTGCTTTGTTGTTAATAGACCTCTTATTTAAAAGAAAATTTGATAAAGAATGATTAGATGATCGAAAACGGATCTTTAGACGATCGAAAAGAGAGACGATATGTGGACAGTTCCCATTCGGGATTAAATTTTAGACCATACTCTTAAAAATCTACACATCGAAAACATTGGCAACGTTGGACTCAGTCTTTCACTCCAGGAGAGATGACCATAAGACCAAGCTTGAGTTAAGTTTTTATGTTCCATTTACACTTGACCGTTTAAGGTCAATTTTTCCATGGGTGGAATAGTAGAAGTACCAAAAGTGAAGGTTAGGACGGCAAAAAAAAATATATATATTTATTCCCTGAAGTTACTGCTCTTTGATTACGGCTATACTAATTCCCCCTGTGGCAAACTACTTGACTACATCACTGTCTCATATGTTAAAATTACAATTAAAAGCTTCTTGTAAAGTCATTCGACTCGGTTCTATGCAAATCTTTTTTTATAACCAAAAAAAAAAAAAAGCAAAATATCAATTTAAAAAAGTCATCTTTCAAGAGGAAAAAGTTCTTAGAGAGCGCTGAGTAGATGGGAATTGCCAAGAAATCGTAGTCAAACTGGTGTGTTCAGGCATCAGCCCCATGATAGACCAAATGGCATGAGGAGTTTATACATATTAAAGCCTCATAAATTATTAAAACCGCTCTCTGCATAACGATCCTCTCTTCCACATTGAGCCATCACTCATCGTTTATATTGAGACTGGTGTTGTTGTTGTTATTTTTTTGTTTTGCATGGTGTTGCCCGAACAGCTGCCAATATCGGTTGTTCAATATAAAAATGCCGATAAAGGTGTTTTAACAGTTTCAGTGCTGTTTGCGTGCTTGAACCGGTTGAACAGCTCAAAATTTGCGCTTACGCAGTCGAGAAAATATTCAAAGTCCCTTCGGACAATCGTGGGCTGAAGTGCGTTTGTTCGATTAATGCGCCAAAAATTTATAAGACTAGTGGGTGATATTACAGAAAAAGAAAACAACTCAACAAAATAAAAGAAAAAATAAAGAAATAAAAATAATAATGAAAGTGTAAAAAAGATATAAAAAAAAATTTTGTTAAATTCAAAAATTATTTCATTTACATAACAAAAAAAGTGTTAACACATAAAAGTGTGGAATGGTCCATAAGAGAACATATTGAGACAATGATCTTGCTTTTTAAAAGAATGTTATTTGAGTCGTGAACTTCAAGCATTGATGGCTATAAAAGGATAAAAGCCAAAACATAGTCCACAGAGAAATGGGTAATGAAAAAATTTATTTATCATTTTGAAATGAATAACAACGCTTTTGACAACGCTTTAATTAGTCGTGAATAGGTATATAAATAACTTGCTTTTTTTTTTGTTAAGAAGAATGTTTCTTTTTGTTCTTCAGCGATGTAATTTGGTTCGCTTGACCTCAATTTTTGCGATATTTCGCGAAACTTTTTCAACTGCTCCGTTCAGTTTGTCATTGTACGAAATGGTTATTGACTGCAAAAGCACTTTGCTGACGTTGGAAAAGTTCCAAGATCCAACGCGTTCATTAAACGAAAAGAAAAGCAAAGTGAAAACTGACTTCAACCGCATTTGGGTTTGCCAGAAGGTATCGCACCCACGAAAGCACTTATTTTGAGAAAGAAAAAATATATTAATTCGAGTTATTATGCCTAGAAGGCCTCAAAGTTTATAGGCAGCTTTTACTTATATAATATCTTAGTTCGTTGAAAAGGTTGTAAAGTATTTTTTAGCCTTTAACATTTCATATCAAGTTCCGACCTGATCCAACTGATCGTATATTTGAAAAGTTTCTGCTTTTTTTTTTTTGGTACCTATGTAATATATTTTCTTCTTGATAGCGAAAGACTTCCATAAGAAATATCTCAATTATAAATTTCTCTTCACAGGTTGTTAATTTCAAGACGGCCTCTGTGCACTAATTGGCCGAGATTCCAACTTACAATGCGAGATGTTCTGGGTTCAACTCCTAGCTGAGGTTGTGGATGTTTGTATCGTTTTTTCTGTTCCTCGTTGTTTTCCCATTTTTCGTGGTATCACAACGGGCCCATCTGAGACCTAATTGTGTCACCTTTGGTGGCAGCCGCACTAACCAAACCTTGCCTTGTTAAGTTCAAAATCGAAATCTTTAAAGGATTTAAAGGGTTTTAAAGGACCCAGAATTTTGTATTCCAAAACTATTTGATCTTTAAATGGTCACTCTGTCTGTAACAGCGATGAAACATAAATAGTTGTCCTTCCTGCTGTTAATTTGGTATCCAGTATGTCCAGGCAATCAATCGACTTTTAGAAAACAGATCTTTTTATGCTGAGAATGTTTGTGATAATGATGGAACCGGTTTCGAGACGTCTACATAATAAGGAACCAAGAACCTTCAAAATTTAGGTACTATTAAATTGTGATATTCAGGATTCCTTCAGGTATTTTTCCTGAAGGAAAATTTTTACTCTACGAAAATTTTTGCTGCAGGGAAGTTTTTTCTGTATGGAAATTTTTCTCTATATGAAAATATTTCTCTGTATAAAATTCTTTTCTGCATGTTAATTTTTCCTATGTAGAATTCGTTGCTGTATGGAAATTTTACCGTATGGAAATTTTCCTTGCACGAAAATTTTACCTGTGTCGATTTTGCGTGTTTCCCTGAATCGAAATTTTTTCTTTGCGGAAATTTTCTACAAATGTGATTTTCTCTGTATGGAAGTTTTGCCTGCATGAAAATTTTGCCTGTATGAAAATTTTGCCTGTATGAAAATTTTTCTGCATAAAAAATTTTCATTAATTGAATTTTTCTACAATGGAAATTTTTCCTGTTAGAATGTTTTCAACACATAGAAATTATTTCTGAATGGAATTCTTGGAATTTTTTAGAAATGTGATGAAATTTCTCACTGTGTCTTTTTATTTTAACAAAATAATTCTACGCGCTAAAAATCTTAAATCGTCTTTTTTACAAGCTTTTATTTAATTTCACTTGGTTTTAATTGATACATTTTTTGATACCTATTACTTTTTTCCTCTCATTTTGTATGTAACAAGTTTTCACCTTTTACAAGTGTCCACAGTTCAATGTTTGAATAGCCTTTTATTTGGCAAAATTCTTTCGATCCGGTTTTTAGTCTCAATTCAGCAGTAGAGATCCAAATAAAGATAAGCAAAATTTGAGTTTATTTTTAATTTGAGTTTAATTTCAGAGTCTGGCACGTGACAATGAGAAAATTGTAAAGCCTTTCGAGCCAGTTTAAAGCCGAAACTTTTTATATGGCAACAAAATGTTTGAGCTGTAAAATTCGGATTCAGTTGGTGGTAACAGGAAATTTAACTCGCAAAGTTAATATTTTCTTGTGTATTTCGGTGCGAACATTTTTATTAGAACGATGACATTGTAAAATTGTAGAAATGTCTATATTCGCAGTGAAAAGACAACTAACGTTCTATTAGTCATACTTATCTCCGTCTAGGAAGCATGCAACAATAAAACAAGAATAGTAATTGTTGTTGATATGTCACTCAAAAATCATGTAAAAAAAATTACTCGTTATAAATCAACTACAAAAACGGCATAAAAATGAATATTTTTAGTCGCATGCCATTTCCATAAAAAAGCAATTCTTAAATAAAACGACTTAATTTTGTTTATGGCTCTATAGCCGATCTGGATATTTTATGTATAAAACATTAGGGGAAAGAAAATTTTTAATGAAAATATTTATTTAGTAAACAGAAAACACCTTGAAGAAACAAACAGATTGGTTGGAAAGTTTTTAGAATTTATTTACAAACTGATTTCTTGATTTTATCGCTTTAGTACGGGCTTAAATTTAGTTTTTTTTCAATTTTTTGCGATTTTGGATAAAAAGTATTAGTTAGTTTAAGCATGTTTTCTTTTCAATCATGTTTAGCACTAATTTAGTACTTTTTAGTACATGTTTATTACATTAAACGGGATTATTAGTGCAATTGAAATAAAAATTTAGCAGTAGCTTAGTACTTTTTAGTACATATTTATTATATTGAGCTTATTAGTACAAAGGAAATTCAAACTTATTTTAAGTTTAGTACATTTTAGTACATATTCATTATATTTAGCTACATATTTAGCACAAATGAACTTCTGATACTGTCAACAAAAAAAAATAATTATGATTTAGCACATATTAAATAGTTACTATCAGCAACATCATTTTAGCACAGATTTAGTGAAGAAGTAGGCTTGATAAAAAGTTTAAATAACAATGACGGCTTTTTTGTGTTTCCATTATTCAAATTCATAGACCGTAAAAACGAACCTTTATAATAAAAGGTAATGATCCCTTTTCAATAGTTCTAGTCATAGTAATTGCCAGGTGGGTAATTATTATTGTCGAGTATCACGAAAAATTTTATATGAGTGGGAGAAAATTGAATCTGTCCATTTTTACGCACCTTTTCTTAATGGCACAGTCGATGTTTTCGTTTTTGATATGGTAATTAAAATTTTTTTTTTTATTGTATCAATTCGACTGCGAGGGATCACGAGTGAAACCAGAGAGAACCAGTTCCATTTCATGCACGAAAACTCCCACATTGAAAAGGCAAAAAGCTTAATATAAAAAAAAAAAAGAAAAATAAATTATTAAAATTATTAAAACAAAAATTTAAAAGAAAAAATTATTTACAGCTTAAAATATTAAATGAAATTTAAACCAAAAATGAAAAGAAAAAGAAAAACAGAAACGTCCGATGACTTTAGGACTCAATTCGGAATTTTTTCTCTCCGTCTGATTGCTTGAAACTGGTTCCTCTTTACGTTAATCCACTAAAATGCATGTCAGTGAACGTAAATGTAAAACAAAAATAATAATTTAGCAAAAATTGATGAACTAATGAGAAAAAAGCAATTACAAGTTGATCATCGGAATTGGTATTTAACAAGTTTTATCTGAACAAAAATTGTCATATTTTCTAGCAGATAAAAAAACGAACAAATTAATAAATAAGAGCTGCCAAATAATTTCTGACTGAGTTACTCCACAGGTTTGAAGTACGGAAGTGACAGCAAGCGACTTAGAATAATTTCAACAAAAAGTTGATTTAAAAATGTTTTAAATATTAACTACAGTTATCCCCTGATATAAGAACCTTTAAAAGTGCATGGAAAACGGTGGTTATTATTGAAAATACTTTATTACGATGAGAAATCCTGCTTGAACAATTTTCGGATGCTTTAAACGGATAGTGCTTTTATCCAGGGTTCAAAGTCAATCGGGTTGAAGTGGACTTTCGTCAAAATTTTTCGACGTTCAAATTCAATGGATTACTCAATCCATTTGATCAGCATAATTTGTTGCCTAGATTCTCAAATGTTTCAACTAATGGAGACTTAAGGCGATTTTTGTGTTCTAGGGATGTTAGTTGTTCGATTTCTAATTGCAGTGCAATTTAAAAATAATTACCGTGCTTTCAAATCTGTTATTTTCGTGGAATTTTTATTTATTATTACATATTATTTTTTTTGCTCTTTATTTCACACATGAAGTGAGAAAGCATTCAATTTGGATGTGATGAAAAAAAATGAAATTTGAAGAAATTAACAACTTGAAATTGTCAAATGAATTACGCGAAGTTTTTTGTGTAAACACACTTGTTTGGTATTTCAATTAGGTGAGTGGCAACATAATTTTTCACGGAAAAAATCAGTATTGATAAACAAACGAAAAAAATCATCGCTCAACAGAAAAGTCTAATCCCAAAATATTATTTCAATAAATTTCAATGTCAATTGCCCGTGGCAGGTTGCCCATAAAAGGGTTATTAGACGGTCATTTGCGCGTTAATAGACCGATCGTCAAGCTTCGCACGTACACACGCACGGCCGATGTGCATTCAAAGAATTTTTTAAAAAGTATGTTGGACAAGGCTTTCTGTGACATTACAATCAATGACACTTCAATTAAATTGTATGTACCTATGTACGCCTATTCGTAAACAAAAGTGATGTGTTCTTTCTCGCATTGTGGGATCGGGTTAAGAAATTTGATAAAAATCGACATCACTGCCGGTCGTGATTATCGGATATTCTTGAGTATTGCTTGAACTAGTTTTATCGTTTGAAAATCTCCTCGACTATGCTGCTATGAGTTGCATGCGGAATTTCGATTGAGAAGATTATCCGTGCCTTGTTCGCGTTATGAGCTGGCTCCAATCACCAAGTGTAGCTCACATCAGAAGCCTGACGACGGTCATTTAAACGTGTTCTAACCTTAAATTTCAATACAACGAATCTAATCCTGACTAAGGATCTAATCCTGTTTATCGCTAAGGCTAAACGTGTGTCAAGGAGGAATAGAAGTACTCAATGGCACTCGTATTGGACAAGTTCAATAAAGATAAATCGTTCTAACCTAATAAACTCGAAAATAATCCTGACGACGGTCATTTAAACTTTCGACCTAACTGTGTCCCTGCCATTTCAATTATAACCCAAAAAAAATAAAAAATAAAAAACTATGCTGCTACTTGTATAATAATAGTATATTTTAAAATAGATAGATTCTTGAAGGTTTTTCGAAGGATCTGTAAGTAAGCAATGGAATCAACTCGAAAGGCGAGCTATGAGGAAACAAATATCCCCCCTTCATCATAGCCTGGATTAAACCTTTAGAAATCAGCATCAAAATATTTTACTAATATGATATAAAATCCTAGACAATTAGTTCCCAGCAGGGTATGTCATGTAAGGCGGTACGTACATACATATATAGTAATCATCAGGCACGTAGCCAGGATTTTCAGACCTGGGGGTTTTTATATTTCCAATTTTTTGCTGCGTAACAATTTACATTCTTTCGAAACAATACGTCAATGAAACCGATAGTCGTAACAAAAGTATGAAAAAGTAAGAAACAGAACTCCAAAAGAAGAACACCATAGTGTGCGTATAAAAGTTGCTGAACAATTTTATAACTTAAACCAAACCAAACAATCATTGCTGATTTTATTAATTAATAGTTTTAATAATTTTTTACAATCAGAACAGAGTTTACCCAAGAGGGTAGTTGATCGAGAGTGTGTTTTGCTGTGGTTCAGTGGTATGGAAAGTTCCAACAAAATCGACATACCAATATCAAGTACATTAAGAGATAATAAAAATATTATTTCATATTACACATTTAATAACCAAAATTTACACTTCATTTAAAAAAAATAATCTTTAAAACTTCTGAAAGTAGTCGATAAATATAGTAAATCCCGATACTTGGTTAAGTCAGATTGTCTTAGTTTTTTTTTCGGTCTCAAAATGTCACCAAAAATTAATTTTTGGACTAATATTGAAAAACTTTCGTGATATTCCTACAGAGTGAAATGTTTACTTGAAAAATTTCGAGTGGGTAAAATACCCATGTAAACGGCGTTCTGCCGTGCCTGTATTTGATTATCTGCATACACAACTGCACATAAAAAGTTCACGATTACGAAATAATTCAAAATTAATCGGGATTATTTGTGATTAATGAAAAAATTCGAATTATTCAAAAAATAATACGAATATTTTTTTTTTTTTTTTGGAGTTCATAATTTGAAACGGAATTTTCTCGAAATCCTTACGTGATATATTTTTTTTGATATTTTTCCATTTTTCTGGAGACAATATCAAACAGAAGCACTAATAAACTTTAAAGGAGGATTTCGTTGCAGAACAGTGTAATTTTTGTTGTTGGCGTTAACACCCAAAAAACCCCTTGGCTACGTCCCTGGTTAATCATAGATAGTAATCTATTCTACTTGAAATAAGAGAGACCTGTGTCGACGTCCATGTGTGAATGTATCCTAATATTTTCTACAATAGCCTGTTTATACTTCATTTGATATTGCTTTCCTTACTATAAATGTGAATAAAATTAATATTTTCCAATTTATTTATTTTTTTAAGAGTATAATGGCACACTCATCAGTCAGACAATAAATGCGCAGGATTCAATTTATACGAATTTGGATTCCGGAGTCTTAGTCAAAGCATGTACTGGAGACGATGCAGCTTCAGCGTTGGAAAACTTCCCGGATTTATTTACACGTACGCATTTTATTTTATTTTGAATAAGTAGTAAAAAACTATTGTGATTAATTAAATTTGAAATTTAAATATTATTACAGAGGACGAACTCCGTCAAGGATGGATATTCTTACATGTTTTCGGAGCGATTTATTTCTTCGTTGTTCTAGCGGTCGTATGCAATCATTACTTCTTGCCGACCGTCGAATGCATCTGTGAGGATCTTAATCTATCGAAGGATGTTGCAGCAGCGACATTTATGGCAACGGCAACAGCGATGCCAGAGTTTTTTACGAACACAATTAGTACGCTGATAATCGAGTCGGATATCGGTTTTGGTACGGTTATCGGCTCATTGATGTTTAATACATTGGGCGTGGCTGGTGTAGCAGCGTTAGCGATCAATAAGGTATAACATATCCATCAAAAATGACAAGAAGTGTTTTTCGTTACTCATTACGATTATTTTTTGCAGCCAATTCAATTGGATTGGTGGCCCATTGTACGTGATTGTACAATTTATACATTCAATACCGCCATACTGGTCGTACTCGCATGGGGGAATAGCATAACCTTCAATGAGTCGTGCGTTATGATGGCATTCCTTGTTTTATATTATGTGCTGACATTTAATAATAATAGATTCATGCCAGCTATTCGAGTATTCGTCGAGGATAAATTGAATTGCTGCTTTTCAACGCGCTATGGTGGGTAAATGTGAAAGCTGTATTTTCTCAAGCTCAATTAAAAATTCTCTCTTTGCGATTAGATTTCACTGAACCACCAGAAAATAGCGCCAAAGCGAAATTACCTTTGAAAAAGGATCCTCTCAATGGAAACGGTGTCTTTGTTGTTAGTCTGCCAGAGAATACCTCAACAATGGCATCAACTGCCAATTTAACAAATACGAAGCATTGTGAGTACAGTTTTTTCAAAAGTTGTTTTGTTAAAGTAATCACAACAATCTAATCGTAACAGCCCATGAGGGTCAGACAACTGAGGTTCCTGAGAAACTATTCTCTCTACCACGTGGAAGATCGAAATTAATGCAATTCTGGTGGGCGTATACATTTCCGATACGATTTGCACTGAGTTGTGTGATACCGAATCCGATTACTTTTCGCAAATTGTACCCGCTTACGTTCATTATGTGTATTGTAGTTATCGGATTTAACGCCTATATGATCGTTTGGATGTTAACAGCACTTGGTACGTGGTTATTCGTTACTTTTTGCCTTAATTTATTATTTTTAACTTTTTTGTTTACTCCTACTTTCAGGTGTGACTTTGGGAATACCGACCATCATTATGGGTTTTACATTCCTTGCTGCGGGTTCAACAACACCTGAAGCTGCTTCAAGTGTTATATCACTACGAAAGGGTGAGTTGCCATTGAGGTAACTTTCAATTCTTCAACTCTTGAAAATTTTTGTTTTTTCTTCTATTCAGGTGAAAATGGTATTGGGGTCTCAAATTCTTTGGGCTCAAATTCGCTTGCTATCCTTTTGTCACTTGGCGTTCCATGGTTCATTAAGAATTGCATCAACTACAACAAGGGCATTAACTATGTCAAAATAGTTGCTCAAGGAATTGAATATAATATTTTCATTTTAATGTTATGTACATTTAGTTTATTCGTTATCCTTTCGCTAAGTGGATACCGATTAACGAAACGTGCTGGATTCGCTTTGTTTTCAATGTACCTGGTACTCATCGTGCTTCAAGTACTCATCGAAATGAATGTTTTCTTTCCGGAACGATGCTGATGAGTGCCTAATTATGCTCGTCCATATTGAGTTAATTGAACAAAGACTGTCTTAGCGTAATTTTTTTTTTTTTTTGTATGACAAATGAAACAAAACGAACGAAAACTTGTGCTGTTAAAGTAACCAGTACCCATTGTTGATATTTTCTAGTGGTTAACCAATGCCAAATTTAGTCATAAGTGTGTATTGAGATTTTAATTAAGTCACTTAACCCAGTTTGTGTGAAATACCAAGTACCAAAATCATATATTAAGTAATTCTAAGAGAGGATAAAAAAAAATAAATTATTTGGAGTCGTAGGTCGTCCAGTTGAAATATGTGTGCTACAATATATGCAATAGAAGTCAAGCGTCCGGGAATGTCTGAATAAGAAGACAAAAGGGTTCAGTATAAATATCGTGTCTGACAGTCAAGCTGACCTACTAGCCCTTCGAGCTGTGATGGCTGTGGTGGGTTCCAGGACATGATGGGCACGAAGGGGACGAAAGGGCTGATTGGCTCGCCAAACGAGGAGCTCAAAGACACCTCATTGGGCTCGAACCTTTGTGTACACTTCAAAAATCACATGGCACATAACTTCTTCGGAACTGGGAGGAAAAGAGCTTTCGCTCATTCTAGATGAAATCAAAAGGTCAAAAGCAAGCGAAAAGATTCATCACTCCCAACAATCAAATCTTCAATATACTGCTGTATCTCGGAAGACAAGATCTATAAATCCTTACCGAATACTTCACAGGGCACTGCAAATTGAGATATCATCTCAAAAAGATGGGCCTAACTAATAAAATAGACGAAGAAACGCTAGAACACGTCCTCTGCGACTGTCCATCTCTGGCCAATTGCAGAACCCTCAACTTTGGGGAGGCGCTTGTTGCCGCCTATAAATTTTGGGAACGTCTTAAAACGATCCACAGTGCTAAAATATATAAAGAGCTTCAGGATAGTAAATGATGATGACATTGGGGTTAGCACAATAGACCCAATATGGGTCGCGGTGCGCACAACTCCCCCACTTTATAATAATAATAACAATGTGTGCTAAAATGAAAGTGAAAAAGAAAATGAATTGGGTAATTTCAAAGATCAGTGATTGTGACTTTACTTTTGTCAAAAAAATATTTTTAAAAAACCGCCAACAGGGAGATTCTAAAGCCTCTAGTGAAACCAGTTCCGATTCAATGGAGTTTCAGCCATCAATTCAAATCGCAATTTTATTCACAGATATAAAGGTTAATCACAGGCGAAGTTTTTTCTGAATGTATGGTTCCAGAAAATTATTTGATTCAAGCGAAGTCTTCAAGCAGAAAATATTCATCATAACTCTGTTCAGCAAAAAAGGACTACGCCGATTCGAAGTTTAACTGTAATATTGAAGTATTCAAGCACGCAAGAAAGAAAGAAGAAAATTTTCAATCGGTTTTAAAGCCTACATCAAAGACCTTAAGGATATTTTCATATTTACCATAATTTTTTTAATTTTTTCTAACGCATTTTCGCCTATATATGAGACATTACTTAAAAAATAACTAATATTGATTTTTTTAGGGGCTTTAACCCCTAAAGCCTACCTCCCCTGGCTTAGTGGCTAATAATATTACGCATGAGCTGACTGTTAATTTGATATCTCAATTTTGAATGAAGTGACACGATTAACATACAATATTGGACCAGTTAAATCCCTACTGGAATTCCTATCGTGAACTGAATGTAAAACGTAGCATAGTTTTAGGGATTATTCACTTAAGCGACGAACGTTTTTAAAGAAAGTAGATATGGGACTATTTTGATTAAAAAAATCAAAACGGACACAGAACAATATTTTATGTTACAAAAATACCTCAATAAGTTTTTTCTCATTGAAATCCACATGGGAAAAATATTTTTGTTCAATACAGTCAAGCTTCCAGAGTTCGAACCACCATTATTCAAAATAATTTTTGGACACAATCTAATTCCGATTAAGGAAAATGTCTATCGCGAAGTTGGAACTGGTAGGCAACCTGCTTACTAATAGCTTACAAAGTGTGGTGGTAGGCGTTCACTCTACAAAACGGCCGCGGTCGAACAATATAATAGTAGGATTGTATATGAGATTGGGTGCATAACCGCCAAGGAAGTGTGTTGCGGATTATGGCTTCTTTAAGCAGCATTTTGGCCGCTGGGATCTCTCGTCTCCTCTCTCTCTCTCTCTCTCTCTCTCTCTCTCTCTCCTCCCTCTCTCTCTCTTTCTCCTCTCTCTCTCTCTCTCTCTCTCTCTCTCTCTCTCTCTCTCTCTCTCTCTCTCTCTCTCTCTCTGTTTCGCTTAAGCCTGTTGCCAAGCTCAAGCTACATAAAATTAGTGATATATGATCCAAACTTTTATTTTAACTTTATCGCATTTAGACGTTAATTTGACAAGTCCAAATTACTTTCAAAATAATCAAACAAACAAAGGTCAATTGGTCGTCCGACCAAACAATGGGGCAGTGGGAAATCGTTTCAATATTGAAAAAAACAATCACGTACCTTTCGAACACTGCTCACTGCAATATCGACGCAAACGGTTCAAAGTTGTCTATTTGATTCACAAAAACAATTCGCGCGACACTCACGACGTTTTGCAAAACGGACCACTCGAAGCAAAAAACAAACGAGTTCGCGCGATACGCTCAACGTTTTTGCAGTTAATCACTCGAAAGAAAAGACAAAGAGACAGGATTCGCCTTATGAGATCGACGATTTGAACTTAATGAATTACTCGAAAACGAAAAAGGATTTTGCCCGACACGCTCGACGGTTTTCAATTTATAATAGTTCTAAGCAACCGGTGCTGCCCATCAAGCATTACGGGAAAAAGCCCGAGCAGCTGAGCTTGAAGTGCTGCCCTACTTTTCCCCGTTTTTCGCCACTGTCAGGGTTTCGTTGTGTAGTGACGGACACCCTCCTTACATTTGTTGGTAAACCTAAAGCAACGGTACCAAAAATGCTGTAACCAAAAAAGAAAGCCCTTTTACCAAGGACTTCTCTTTATATTTGAAGATAAGTTTACAACACATTATTCCATATTAAGTAGCCTTCGTTTTCGATTGGAATAACGTCTAAGGACGGCATTAATTGAGAATTATGTGAAGTGGAGATGGGGAAATTTTCATATACTGGAAAGCGCATCTTCAAAACAACTATTTTAAAGCCTCGAATTGTTATGAATTGTAAGCAAAGTGATTAACTCCTCTTTATTAAGTTGCCATGGGAAATTTCTATAACTCTTGTCGATGATATTTCTGTCTAATTATAGCGTTTGAAAACATTTTTCGAGAGGAAATTTATAAATGCGTGGAAAACCGCAAGTTTTTATGTTCAATTTTTTATAAATTCAGTTCATTATTTTTAGATCATAACGGAGAAGCAATTATTTATAATTGTCTTAATGATGCAGTTCAAGGAAAAACGTTCACCGGGTTGTCGCGAAAAATTCTTTGGTTTCCGTATGTTTTATTCATGAACGGTTGAAGTTTTGTGGTTGATAGTTAATTTTTTTTTAAATTATTTAATGATAACAATATGTTAAATTTTGGTATATTTCGGAAGGATTCTAGTTTTATAGAGAGGGACAGGAGATGAAAAAGCGGTGATTGACAATTTAGTAAATGAAATTTCTTCGCTTAGTTCCTTGGGAATTTGATCTGGCCTCTTCTAGAGGGTCCCAAGCATATCGCACTCAAAATTTGCAATTTAGGTACATTTGTATGATGAAGAGACTGACATACATAGCTAGTTTTGAGCTCATTTACAATAACAAAAACGCAACTATGAATGAGCGATTAGGTAGGCAGGTGACCTGTGACCATTTCTTGCATTAATCCCAATTAGAAAATTTTTGAGTTGTGACACCCTTGTTGTACATGTGCGATATTTGCCCGTGGGTCACGAAGAAAGCATTACTTTTGTCTCCAAGTCTGTATGATTCAAAAATGTTCAAATGAAACTGCGAAGAGCAGATTGCGGCGCCATAAAGATAGGTTAAATAACTCTCAAAACGTGTAACTTAGACATGTTCCTTATTTTTATATTTCCTTCTTTTACACGTTTAATGAAGCGTTATAATTTCAAAATAATTTTGCGAAAACTTCAAAGAGATTCAAGCGTAAAATCTGTCTTTAGCGATTAGTGATTATTTCGTAGCGTTAAAATGCGAAACCACTTGAGATGGACCATAAAATTTTCTATACGACATCAAAATTCTGACTAATTTTAAATAGAAGTTCTATTGACAGACGTAAATTGTCACAACAAAATGAGTAAATAAGTCACAAAAAAATCCGCCTTTTTATTTAATTAAAACAGAAATTTGAACCTTATCGTTCATTAGTTCTCGATAAAAATAATTTTATAATATTTCGAGTATTTATTTTTTTTTGTGGAGAAATTGGGAGACAAGTTGGTTTTTTAATTTCTTTGCGCTTTTATAACGAAAATATCGTGATTATTTTATTGTCACTAAGCCAGTTAAGCCTATTCGAGTAATCAGACTGTTCATAAGTTACTTTGTAACGATGAAAGTTCGGACCAAAATGATTCAAATCAGTGAATGAATTCCGAGAGATAACGTATCTTTAATAAAAAAAAGAAAAAAGAAAAAAATTATTTCCGTCTTTTTTTGTCTCGACATTAAAACTTTTAAAACGTCAATTAGTAATTAAGTATTTCTGTACAATTTATTGTATTTATGCTTAACACTTTGGAGCACCTGAAAATCGAATAAGAAAAGATGCCAATTACTGATAGGAAGCTTTTTCGCTTTCGTTGTATCAAATCGAATTTCTCAAATTTTTTTTATAGAAATTCTCGAAGATTGCGATACATAAGATTTGAAGATAAGCGTATCGGAGCGATTTGAAGCCCTTGTTGATCGACGAGAGGATTTCTTTTGATTTCGCTTCGAGAATGTGTTGCTGACAATGCCTGAATTATGCTGATTCACGCATTGACGTTCAGTCGTTTTCATCGGAAAATTCAAAACCAAAAGCATTTGATCATGTTGGGTAAGGTTTTTCTATGAATCGGCTTTGTGAAATAAAGAGATTCATGCTAAAATGATGCAAAATTGAAATTAGAATTTCCAAAATGATTTCTAATCGCTTTAGTTTTTTCGAAACTCTCAGTGAAAGACTTGAACCTTTTTGAACTCTTAAAGTGAAGCTACTAGAAATTTTTAGAAAGAATAGGAAAACCTAAAACGCATTGGCGGTTCAAATTTTCTTTTGTTGTCAATCGATTGGCGAAAACTTTGAGAGGATAGTTCAATCACTGGCATAGTATTTTCCCAGCGGGATATTTGTTCTTCCATTACCTTATTCTTCAAAGAATTCATCGAAGAAATGAGCATCGAAGCAGCTTTGCCGAAAAAGGTAATGCATACAGAGCGAAAAATGTCACCTTAAAATAGGAGATTTACGTCTAAATAAAAATGATGAATTGAAGAAAGTCTCCGTTGCGCCTTCAAAAGCGTCATGCACAAGCCATGATACAAGAAAACAAGATAGCGCCACTTCAGCCCGATGATGCCACAAATACAAAATGAGAGCTTCGTTGTTGTTGTTTTGCACGCTAAGCTCAACGTCACAACTATACTTTAGCATGGGAAACAACAACAATGCGAATGCTACAAAATAACGGTACCCGAAGTGGCGCTATCTTTCTCTCTTTGTATCATGGCACAAGCTCTTTCACACAAGTTTTTTTTTTTTCAATAAAAGTTTACTTGAAAGCTTTTTATTCCTCTAAGTTTTTATTTAAATATAAGTTTTTTATTTCAGAATTATCTACTTATTTACAAAAAAAAAAAAAATATTGTGTCTTGTCCGACCGGGATTTGAACCCACCGACATCGGGGTGCTAGGCACTTTCTCTAACTTTTTCTAAGGAATGCCTTTGTATTCGTACGTACATTACACCCCGGAAACTAAAGAGACACAACTCAAAATTTGCCATTTTTCAGAAAACGCGATAAGCAAAATGCATCGCAGTGCCAATCAAAGCAAGCAGAAAGGCATTACGGCTTTTTTTCGGCTTTTTATAATAAGAAAAACGGAATGAAATTTTTCCTGCAGGTAGACAGGTGACTTAGGAACAAGATCCACATCATAACTCAAATTTCACAAATTTTGAGTTGTGTCGCTTTAGTTGCCTGAGTGCGATATGTACTTCGATTACGCTTTTGCCGAAGAATTCTTCGATTACACTGTCGTATTAGAATTCTTCAACTAAATGGCAAGCAAAAGAGGTAACGAACGAATTTTCAATGACATCGCCATTTTAATTTTCATCGCTTTTGGTTAGTGGTAGACATGTGCTGTATAGATTACCTCGCTCGCTTACCAATGTCTACCATATCCTGCTGGGTTGTATCATTGTCCTAAGATTGACCGAAAGCCATCTGATTGAATATTTAACAATATTTAATTCTTATTTTATATACAGTCGAATGTCGAATTTTCAACTGAAAGGACTAAAGATACATTTCGAATTACCAAGAATTGAAAATAAGAAGCTTTATTTAAATAACCACGTGGGGAATGGGGGCCCCAAGCAAATAAGAGTTTAATTAAAGTTCGTGATATTTATTATTTCTACATAAATTATTATTATGTATTAAAAATGAAATACAATAATACAATTATTCAGAAATTTTTAGCCCGCAATCAGTTTTTTGCTTGAGTGACTTCAGTCTATCTTTGTCCAAAGACTTTTCCATTTTAGTGAGAGCTGCGAAGTAATCGTTATTCGAGTCAGTTCCGAAGGCGTATTTAGAAATAGTAAGACATTTTCTTGCCTCCGTCAATGTGGCTAGAG
Source organism: Chlorops oryzae (assembly GCA_020466095.1). Lineage (NCBI taxonomy): Eukaryota > Metazoa > Arthropoda > Insecta > Diptera > Chloropidae > Chlorops > Chlorops oryzae. The sequence continues at coordinate 20,174,249 of CM035808.1, read as the reverse complement.
GGGTTCTTCTTCGATTAGGACTCTGTGTACGCTGATGTCATCGTCAACATGAGAATAATCCTCAAATGTTAATTCTCGACAGTTCGGAAATAGAAGAGAGTAGAGAAGCTCTTGGTGAGCAAGGAACTATTCCTTTAACTTTAAATCACCCAAGGGAACAATAACCAATGTTTTAATTCAATTTATCATGGATTTTTCAACAAGCTGGAAATTTAAAATTATGGAGAGATTCAAGTTAACAAGTCCCAAATTATCGACAGTCGATTTCTTCAAATTCAAGAATCTAAAAGCTAAAAAAAATTTAGTTTTGAAAACCCGTAAGATGAAATGAATGCACAATAAATCATGAATGTAAGCATCGAGCCTAAATGCTTCTTAAACTTCGATAATTTCAGTTTTTCATTTTTAAGCAATGGGAAAACCTAAGCCCTGCCGAAAGATATCATTATCAAGAGGAAGATTTTCTTAAGAGCTGTTTCCCTTTATCATGCCGGTGGATGGCAGTCTTTGCTATGCCTGAAAGTCCAAGATGGGTTATTATTATATAGACTATATAATAGTAAAAAGAAATCCATTATTTTTGCATTAAATTGAGGGCTTTATTTAAGATAGCTAGAATGACCCGATTTAGGTCAAATATGCGCCGTTTTGTTCGATAACTTGTTGCCATTTTAAAGGTAATTTCATTATGCCTCTCTCATAGAAGCCCTCGTTCCTATTAGCAAAAAATTGAGTACAGTCGAATTTCAGAAGCCTCTCTTGAAGCGAATGTTTCACCAGCAAAATTGTTCGCCATGGACAGGAACAGATGGTAATCACTATGGTGCCAGGTCCGGACTATAAGGTGGATGCAGAAGAACCTCCCAACCAAACTCCCGGAGCTTCTGGCGAGTCACTATCGATGTGTGTGGCCTGGCGTTGTCCTGATGGAAACACAATTCCATCTCCTATTGGCCAAAGCTGGCCGCTTATGGGCGATTGCTTTCCTTCAGACGGTCCAATTGTTGACAGTAGAGTTCCGAGTTAAGAGTTTTTGCCGTATGGGAGCACTCATAGTAGATAATTCCCTGCCAATCCCACCAAACACACAGCAAAACCTTCCTGGCCGTCAATCCTGGCTTGGCCACCGTTTCCGCAACGGTTCACCGTGTTTCGACCACGACCGTTTTCGCTTGACGTTGTCGTAAGTGACCCACTTTTCATCACCAGTCACCAACCGTTTCAGAAATTGGGTCGATTTTGTAATGCGGTTCAGCAGCGATTCGTAGATGGAAATTCGGTCTATGAGGTTTTTTTGCGTTAACTCGTGTGGCACCCATACATCGAGCTTCTTTGTGTATCCAGCCTTATTCAAATGGTTTCCAAACGGTTTTTTGTGCAATCTTTAGCTCTTTTGCAATCGAAACAGTGCTAACATGACGGTCGGACTCGATAATTTCCATGATTTTATCGACATTTTCGACAATTGCCTTCCAGTGCGTGGTGCATCCTTGACATCGAAGTTACCGAACGGAATCGACGAAAACCAAAATTGCGCATGTATTGGCTGTTACAGTATCAGGATCCATAAACGCTATTCACATTTTCAGCCGCCTGAGCTTGCGTTTTCTCCCTTATCGAAGAAAAACTGTAAAATGTAGCGAATTTTCTCTTTGCTGATGTCCATCTTTGACAAGCTCTCAAACAAAATGCATCGCAGTGCCAATCAAAGCAAGCAGAAAGGCATTACGGCTTTTTTTCGGCTTTTTATAATAAGAAAAACGGAATGGAATTTTTCCTGCAGGTAGACAGGTGACTTAGGAACAAGATCCACATCATAACTCAAAATTCACAAATTTTGAGTTGTGTCGCTTTAGTTGCCTGAGTGCGATATGTACTTCGATTACGCTTTTGCCGAAGCATTCTTCGATTACACTGTCGTATTAGAATTATTCAACTAAATGGCAAGCAAAAGAGGTAACGAACGAATTTTCAATGACATCGCCATTTTAATTTTCATCGATTTTGGTTAGTGGTAGACATGTGCTGTATAGATTACCTCGCTCGCTTACCAATGTCTACCATATCCCGCTGGGTTGTATCATTGTTCTAAGGTTGACCGAAAGCCATCTGATTGAATATTTAACAATATTTAATTCTTATTTTATATACAGTCGACTGTCGATTTTTAAACTGAAAGGACTAAAGAACATTTCGAATTACCAAGAATTGAAAATAAGAAGCTTTATTTAAATAACCACGTGGGGGATTGGGGCCCCAAAGCAAATAAGAGTTTAATTAAAGTTCGTGATATTTTTATTTCTACATAAATTTATTTTACACAGAGAAAACGATACACATAAAATGGAAGAAAAACAATAAGATTTCTCTATGGTTTTTATCCAAGAAGATTGTTTTTGAAACCATAGAGAAAAACTTATTGTTTATTTTAACGAAAAATTGAACGAAAAGTCAAAAGATAATTATCATTTTGATATGAATTCTTTTAAAAAACCAGGTCGGCGGGTTCGATCCCTGCTCCAGCGAGCGTCGTTTTTTTTTTTTTTTTTTTTTTTGTTGGAAAATTAGATAATTTAACATTTACATTATTTGAAAAATGAGAAAAAAAGATTTTACCAAAGTTTTTATGCTTAAAAAATTTAAAAAAAAGATTCTATAGGAATTTCTTGAAAGAGCTTATGTGTGACGTTTCGGAAGGCCCGCGAAAGAACTTGTTTTTATTGGTTCGTGTAACTTACTTTCTGTCCCCGTATTTTCCCCTCGAAATTTACTTGCCTGTTTTATCCTCAATTTTTACCAACTTCTTTGGCCTGCGGCGGGGTTCGAACTCGGACCTTCCAGATTAAAGTTAGCACCTTTCAACTACGCCATCGCGAGATATGATTTCATCTTGCTAGATTGATTTATCAATGTAAGTGCAAAAAAAAACTGGTCTGTCTTTTTAAACTATGGAATGAATACGGAATTCATATACTTTTTTAAATCAATAAGGCCCGTTTGCTACTGTTCTGATTAAAGTTTTCGTTCCGAAAAACAAAAAACTTTGTATGAAAATGTTGACATTTTGAGAGGATATCGTGACGATAAAATTTAACCGGAACAGTAGAAAATGGGCCTAAGTCTTGCTTTTTATATTAAAAAGGCCTCTTCTTAAAGCGATAAGGATAACTTATCAAAAGGTCACTTTTATAAGAATGTCACATGTTTTATTGTATGCTCACCTTTTATTTGACTATATCAAGAAGTTTTCCATATTCTTCAACAGAAATAAAGAGATATTCACATTAAATATATGAGGATATCTATTAAAATGTTTCAATAAGATTTTCTCTATGCATTCAAAGAGTTTTCTTATGGAAAAGCACATTTCATAAGTTTAAGAAGTTTTCTATAAAATCGTTCAATAAGGGGATCTTACGATTTTATGGGGTCTATTTTTTGTGTGTATGTATTAAAAATGAAATACAATAATACAATTATTCAGAAATTTTTAGCCCGCAATCAGTTTTTTGCTTGAGTGACTTCAGTCTATCTTTGTCCAAAGACTTTTCCATTTTAGTGAGAGCTGCGAAGTAATCGTTATTCGAGTCAGTTCCGAAGGCGTATTTAGAAATAGTAAGACATTTTCTTGCCTCCGTCAATGTGGCTAGAGGGGTTCTTCTTCATCGTCTTCTTTCTCATCCTCATCTAGAGAGACCATGTTCATCAATTCGCCATCGATTAGGACTCTGTGTACGCTGATGTCATCGTCAACATGAGAATAATCCTCAAATGTTAATTCTCGACAGTTCGGAAATAGAAGAGAGTAGAGAAGCTCTTGGTGAGCAAGGAACTATTCCTTAACTTTAAATCACCCAAGGGAACAATAACCAATGTTTTAAATCCATTTATCGAGGATTTTTCAAGGGACTGGAAAATTCAAATTGTGGAGAGATTCAAGTTAACAAGTCCCAAATTATCGACAGTCGATTTCTTCAAATTCAAGAATCTAAAAGCTAAAAAAAATTTAGTTTTGAAAACCCGTAAGATGAAATGAATGCACAATAAATCATGAATGTAAGCATCGAGCCTAAATGCTTCTTAAACTTCGACAATTTCAGTTTTTTCATTTTAAAGCAATGGGAAAACCTAAGCCCTGCCAAAAGATATCATTATCAAGAGGAAGATTTTCTTAAGAGCTGTTTCCCTTTATCATGCCGTGGATGGCAGTCTTTGCTATGCCTGAAAGTCCAAGATGGGTTATTATTATATAGACTATATAATATATAGTATATAAAAAATACACTTCTCACTTTTTATATTCCACTATTGTTTATAGTATATTAGTTCAGCCTTTTTTAGCGAAGCCTTCAGGCACAATTGTGGACTTTACAATGCTTCGGATTATGGCAAAACCCGATACAAAATTTCAGAGTGCATCTTCGTCATTGTAAATTTGTTCGTGAAGTACCCAACCCGACGATTTAAAGTCAGAGCACAGCAACTGAATTATCATTGTACCCACAAAATGAAATCAAAATCAACCGCTCTCGATTCTTTCCGATTTCCGTGGTTTTTCTACTCAAATAATATTTCAACAAAAAGGTTCTTTTTTTAATGTAATTTCAAGATATCATAAACTCCCATAAAGTCCCAAAGCAAAATCATAAACGTTCTTAATCGCTGAGATACGCGAAAGCATTTAAAGCTCAACGATTGAGGCATTCGCATTCACGCTCGCGCTCTTCTAACGCTCATTTCGCGAAAGCAGCTCGTCATAAGTGATCGCCAAGCGATCGACATTGCTAGTGCTGTCAGCTTAGCTGTCTATTGCTGTGAAATTAATAAATGATATATTAAATCGATTAGTTGAGAGAAAAACGATCAAACGAGTTGGGCTGGGGTAGCCGAGCTGAGCTAAGAAAAGTTTTCCCCGGCGCAGGTGTGAGGGTTTTTATCGCTCAGGCTAGCAAAAAAAAAAAAAAACAAAAAAAGCCGGGAAAGACCGCTGCCAGAGAAGGAATTTTCTTCGATCAAAGCAACCATAAAGACTCGTTCTTTGAGCGTTTGGTTCTTAGTTAAGCCTAAACACTCGAGGTGTTAAGTTCCTCATATCAAGTGACGAGTACAAATTACAAAAATATTAATTTATAAAAAAATATTAAATTTTAATTTCAAAATTATTCCACGAAAGAAATTAAGCCGAAAAAAAATTGTACAAAATGTTTAAGCTGACGGAAAAGTTCGTTTTTTGTGGATTCATCATTTTAGTGATTTTCTTGAAGGAGTCCAATTGTGATAATGGTAAATAAATAAAACACAATTATCTATAAGTGTAATAAAAATTTTAAAAATTAAGAGTTAGACGACGAATAACAACGATACACATGTGCCGCATGTTATTTAAAGTTAACTATCTTTCTGCGATCAAGCCATTTATTTTTTTTTATTTCAAATTGAGTATTACTTTAAATTGTTTAAACATTAAAATAATTGTTTCAATTGGATAAAAAAATATTTTAAAAATTTAAAAAGTGAAATCGAAACATTTAGAAAATCTTTAAATAGGTATTTTGTAAGGAATTGTTAAGGCCGTCCTTCGCTCTCGGCGTTATTTGAAAATCTTTTTTAAAACAACCAATCTAATCACAGAATAAATATTTATGTATATAAGACTCTTTTTTATACCTAAAGCATTTGATATTTAAATTTAAAAAAAAACATCCTATTTAAGAGTGATAAGAGTCTGTGAAGCCAAATCGCCTCAAAGGGCTTCCGAGAGAACGGATCAAGCTGTAGCCTCTGCGATTGTTTTGAAAAGAGTTTATTAGACACAACTTATCCCAAAACTTCCCAGACTTCTAATCCAATAATGGCGGCAATCTGTCCTAAATAATTACACATCAAAAGAAACTTTCTAAAATTCAATATTTTCGCCTAAGAGATAACCACAATGAAGAAGTATAAATGAATAAAGTTATCTCGCTGACGAGGGCTTTTTGTTTCCATCAGTTTTATTTTGAGAAAGACAAAATCAGTTGCCAATAATGAAAATTTTCAATTTATTTACTCTCAATTTGTTCTTTTATTTGCCTAATTAGCTTCAAGTATTTTTTGCAAAAAGTCATTGCGTTTCAGTTTGCTCAATTTATTGGTTTGCCATTTTGTAAATTACTCCATCAAGGTGTATTAATTTATGACCATTTTTTATATTTTTTTACTCTATCTTGTAACTTTTGAATGGTCGCAGACATGAAGGCCAAGATAAGAGTTTGATAAATAAGGAAAGTGTGAACACATCAAGTAGCTTCACACATGTACTATGACAGAACTCTTTCCATTTCAATGCAAGCTTTATTTACCTAACTGAAATTCACAATACTTATCAGTGGCAGTTCTTTGAAATTTTTATTGAAATTGCCAAAATCGAACTAAAATTTTCTTCTTTTATCTTGATATTTTTCATTTCCTTTGGTCGAAAGAGAAAACAAATTTAGTCATCCCGTCCAAAGAAAGCTCGATTTGTTTCTTACTGACAGAGTTTCTGACTGCCTGGAAGATAAGAATTCTATTTCTTTGTTTTCGACGCGACGCGTCATTTGATTGGAAAAAACGTTTTATAAAGGCACGATTTGAAGAACAAAAGCAAAAAGCAAAAACATTTTTCAAGATTTAAGCAAATATTTATGTAATTTTTACAATGCTATAATGGCAATTAGTTTATGAAATGATAAAGTTTACTATCAACTGTCAATGAGGCAAACGTTAAATAAAACTTTTCCAAGATATCGTCTTGCCAAACACTCGCGTTTCCAGGTAGAAGTTAAATTTCTTTATTGCAATAACAGCGGCATAAATGATTTAAAAAAGAGTACTATTTTACAAATTTAAAGGGAACGCGTTCTTTCCTGCAACGCTTAATACAAATTTAACTTGGTACACTGAAAGAAATTTCGCCAAATTATTGCGATAGTTATGAAGAATTTTAATATTTTTTTGAAGGGTATTCACAAAGGCGTGTTAAAAACGTTGGAATGTCGGAAAATCGGAAAACTGCAACTTCTTAAAAAAATTTTCAACTTTTTTTGTATCTTGAACAGCTTTTTAAGCAGTTAAAATTTTCCGATTTTCCGACTTTCCTACTTTTCGGCCCCTTTGTGAATACCCCTATTATTTCCATTCATTCACTTTTCAAAATATAAGAGGAAAATTTATATTAATTCTATGGAAAGCTTTATTAACCATTTGGGCCATTTAAAAAATATTAAAGGAATAAAAATATTGGTGGCTTAAAAATTTTATTTTCCACATTAATGATAAATCATTCTAAAAAGGCAATAATCCCCAAACTTCGAAGTTTTCTTTCTACAAAAATTGAATTTCAAAAAACGAAACCAAAAATTTAAAAAAAAAACATTTTTATAAATTTCTCTCAGTGTACATAAGCTCATTAAGAGTTGATCTAATTCGAAATTCTTAAATAGCACAATTTTATGTACTTATATCTTAAAATAATTCCACAATTCATAATTTCATTGTGAATCCCACATTTCAACAAAGTAAGAAATTGAGAAAAATATTTCATTTGCTTTATCTCACAATTAATAGCAATTATCAGTCAAGCAACTAAATCCGACAACAACAACAGCGCCCACAACAACAACAACAACACCCATAGCGATATCATCAATAACAATGGCTTTGATAATTACAAAGATAAAACGCTAACGCAAAATGCAAGCACGACGGCACGAGCCAAAGCTGAAGCGACAAACGAAGATGACAGCAAAAAAGGAGAAGATTCAGCGCTCGATGAATTTCCCGAGTTCTTTACCGGTGAGTAATAACGTAATTGATCAAATTTATGAATATGAACATTTTTCCCCATTCCCATATGTATAATTAAAATACTATATTCACCCCTCACAGTGGCAGAATTACGTCAAGGTTGGGTTGTCTTGCATGTATTCGCTGCGATCTATTTCTTCGTATTTCTGGCAATGCTCTGCAAGGATCGTTTCCTGCCAACAGTCGAATGCATCTGCGAGGATCTGAATCTATCGAAGGATGTTGCTGCAGCAACATTTATGGCAGTGGCAACATCAATGCCCGAATTCTTTACGAACACGATTAGTACATTGATTACGGAATCCGATATGGGTTTGGGTACGATCATCGGTTCGCTGATCTTCAATACGCTCGGTGTGGGTGGCCTAGCGGCATTGGCTATCAAGAAGGTGAGTTGGTGAAGCTGTAAATTCATTTTTCTTTTGTTAATACCATAAATTTTCTATCTTGTTTTTTTGGTTTTTTTAATAGCCAGTGCAATTGGATTGGTGGCCCATTGCTCGAGACTGCTGCTTGTATGGCTTTAATATACTAGTTCTGCTGGCGGTAGCTTGGGGCGGAGTAATGACATTCAACGGCTCCTGCATTATGATCGGATTTCTTCTTCTCTATTTTCTATTAACGTTCAATAGTGCACGCGTTATGCCGTTCTTACGTTCATTTTTCGAAGATACACTGAATTGCTGCAGCTGCAGGTGCTGTCTCTTTAACAACGGTACGTATGAGCAATGTTGATACACATTTTGTATAGCCGAAATGTTGCGTATACGGCGAGTGGCCCGAACGCTTGAATGTTAAATTTATCTGTCATGGTTTTTTTTTTATATATATCTAATTTAATCGCTGTTTTTCATTTTTTCGTTGAACAGAAATCCGACCTACAACTGAAAATGATGAAGTTGAAAATGGAAATGGAAAAGCGGAAAAAGACGAAAATGGCAACAATGTTTATACGATTGCTACTGTACCTGATGATTCGACTGTCTTTGCTACCTCGCAAGCTAACATTATTAATCGTAAGTTGTCTATAAATTTTCTCAAAGCGAATTTTTTCCAATTGAAATTTTTCCCTTTGGATTTTAGCTGAAGAAAATGTTATGTTCAAACAGCCGCGCAAGCTCTTTTCACTGCCACATGGAAAATCGAATTTCGGAAAATTCTGGTGGGCTTTCACCTATCCTATACGATTTCTTCTTACATTCACTGTACCGAATCCTTTGACACATCGTAAATGGTATCCCCTATCTTTCGTTATGTGCATACTTGGAATAGGCCTGAACGCATATATGATCGTCTGGATGCTAACATCTTTTGGTAATTACTTTGCTTCATAAAAAAAAAACAAAAAAAAAACTATTTCACTATTTTGATATGACCCATTTTATTCTCCAGGCGTTGCTATCGGAGTACCTGACATTATTATGGGCTTGACTTTCCTCGCTGCCGGTTCAAATATGCCTGAAGCGATTTCAAGTATTATTTCCCTCCGAAATGGTGAGAATGGCATTGGAGTCTCAAATTCTTTGGGCGCAAACTCTCTAGCCATTCTGCTGTCGCTCGGTGTACCATGGTTCATTAAGAACTGCATGAACTATGGAAAGGCAAATGGCCTCGATCAAATTGTCATTGCTGCACAGGGCATTGAATATAGTATAAGTATTCTGCTAGTTTCGACCGCTTCCCTCTTTATCATACTTAGTTTTAGTGGCTATCGTTTAACGAAAAAGGCCGGTATAGCTTTACTTCTCTCTTACTCGTTATTTATATCCCTTGAAGTGCTACTCGAGATGAACATTTTCTTCCCAAGTGCATAGTGACGTTGTTAGAAACTTAGTTTCCTAATTAGATTCCAGGAATAGATTAGATCTTAAATTTTGTACATATATACGTATGTATACTTCTAGTCGATTAGTACTTATTTATTTTTACTTTAAGAATTTGATTTAAGAGCTTATATTTTGTTAACTATTTAATAACTTCTATAATAAAAATTCAAAGACTTTACAGAAATAAAATATAAAAAAAATCAACCACAACGTTTTTGATGACAACATGACAGAAGAGAAGAGACAAACCGAGCAAGAGAAAGACACATTAAAGCTGAAGTAGAAGAAGAACTAATGGCTGGCGTAAGCGAGTGGTTTACTCCCTTTTTCTCAGATTGGGGTCTGGGTCTGATCCTATCAACACAAAACTTGCTTTCGACTATGTCGAGTGGGCGAAAAACTTTTCATTTAACGCAATTTGGCAGCTTCAAGGCACTTCTTATGCCTCTTCAATGGTTTCCCGCTATTTATTGATTATCGTCGATGGAGCGGTGCACTTTGAACTTGGATTCTTTGACTATCCTCGATTTAGTATTTTTCCGCAATCAAAATTATCAACCTATTAAAAAATATATGGATTAATACCTAAATCGAGCTATGAAGGAGTAATGATATTTTCGTCCATTCGAAGTTTCAGCGATCAATCCGAAATCGATCTTAAATGTATAGATGAAAAATATCCCTGACTTTCGATTTGGCTAACACGGTGTCGAAAGAAGACCACATGACTAGAAAACGCGAGTTCCGAGGTCCAAATCATACACGTTTTGTTAAGATTCGGGCGAAGTAAATTCGAAATTTTTACTCGGGATAAAAAACGTTACTCCATTTGCGCTCTTTCAGGTGTTAAAAATGATTACTAACTTTCTACTGCTACTCTTCTTGTCCGCCATTTCGAGGTCGAAAGAAATACTCTGCTTGATCTCCATTAGGAGATCTCAAGGAGTACCCTGCTAGATCTCCATTGCGAGCTCAAAAGTATTACTCGCCCGTAAGGACATGCGATGCTAAAAATGAGTAGTGCTGGAGAACTATCGATAGTTGCGACCATCGATAGTCGATAGTCTGAAATATCGATAGTACTATCAGAAGATATATTTTAAAACTAAAACTAATTTGGTTGGCAAATTTCTAATGCTTTTAATCAAGCATTTTGGACCGGTTTAACATTTAAATATCCACCATTTGAAAGTTTTAATGTTGGTCCTATAATAATTTAGTAAAATATTGTGCATAAGTATCCCCCCACAAATTATATCACGTGGTTATAGGAGCCGAATTTTATAGTCTTTCTCACTGAATTTTCTATGCTTTGTAACCAGCACTGATGCTAGGAAGAATTTTGGTAACTCTTTTCCCTTGGATATTGAAAAAATCTCTTTATTTCGGTTTTCTCTAAGAAAGTGATCAGTAAAAATCCCTTGTAAACATTTGAAGTGATTTTTGGTTAAAGGTGAAATCGAAAAATTCCATCAAAACGGAAAAAACCCCCTCGTTCTGGCATCAGTGCATAAAAAAAATGTTAGCATGATACCTATAATTCTCATTCGGTTTGTAAAATGAGACTCATAAGACTCGCAGAATTTCTGAAGGTTTTTTTACGACGTGAAGAAGCAAGAAGGTGTGTTTGTTTTCCCTTTTTAATCGATAAGTTCAATGAGCGATAGGTTAAATAATCGATAGTTTCGATAATTAATAGTTTCGAGAATCGATCGTTTCGATAATCGATAATTTTGACAATCGACAATTTTTAGGAATCTCTATTTCTCCAAAAAAAAAAGAAAGCCCTCTGTCACCGCCAGCACCACCTTTCAAAGCTAAAGTAAATATCAATGAATCAAAACGATCGATAGTCTTCAAGAACCATCGATGCTTTCGATAGTTTGAAACCATCGATAGCACCGATAGAGCAATCGAATGTTTCTTCAGCTTTAAAAATGAGTACGAAAAGCATAAGGTTCGAAGATATATGGAGTAATCTCATACTTACAAAGGGGCGATTCAAGATTCGACTTTGGATACTCTTACGTATTTTTGACTGAAAAATGAATTTTCTCCGTTGTAAAAATAATGAAATTCTCTAAAAATTGAGGTTTAAATACATTTATATATTTGAAAAAATTTACATCGAAAAAAATTCTTATGAACTAAGTTAAGCCGATTTCTAAATCCAAAAATTAATTTAATTAAAAACAAAATATTTCATTTTAAAATTTTAAATTTCAATTTGGATAAAATTAAAATTCACAAAAACTTTTTCAAGGGTTTCACTTACTTTCTATGAAGGTTTTTTTTCTCTTCAATAAATATAATTTATATTTTGAGAAAATTTGTTTATAAGTTTTATTGTTAAAGTTTCAATGAGACAAGTACGTGGTTCATAAGCATAGTTCGTAGTTGATAAGCAGAAAAAAGATTGCGATTAACTATGTTTGAAAATAAATAGACAATTTTTTTTAAAAATTTAGTCGTAGTCTTCAACTCGGTTTAAGAATTTCGAAAATTTAAATTTAAAAAATTTTTTTAGGCTTATAGTCTCCAACCGAGCTTTAACTTTTAGAAGGTTTAAACTTGCAAATGATAGTTCTCAGGAGAGTGTTTATTAATTTTATAAGAAAATATTTTAAAGCAAAGGTATTTCATTGAATTGAACTGGCATGAAGACTTGAAGAATGTATTCGAAAATTTAAACTTTTGAAGTTCTTAAACCGAGCTGAAGACTACGATCCATACTCTTCAGACAATTTAGCTTAATCAAATACCTTTGCTATAAGTATTTGAAGTTTTTTTAAGCTTTCTTAAGATTTTTTGAAGCCTTATAAGTTGATGACCATGAGCCTAAATATAAAAAAAGGCTCTATCGTTAGATTTATCGTGATCTAAATTGAGAAAAAAGCTCTTTAAAGAGAATGAACACAATCTAAGGACGTTGGGAAAGCTCATTTAGGCTTTTTAAAGAATGGTACTTCAAATTCGACCAAAGCTTAGAGTAGATAACAAGAGTTAATTGCTTTCTTCAATGAGTAACATCAACGATAATGAGCCAATTTCTTTTTTTCACTCATCTTAATTAAGATAAATAGCCAAAAGAATATTTTACAGCTAAGAACAACAATTTCATGCAAGGTTTTAAAAAAGAAAAAACCAAGTCAGAGAGGAAAAATATATTTCTCTCAAGTCGAACAAAATTCTCTTAGGTAAATTTTTTTTTAATAAATCGTCAACATGATTTCAAAATATTTCAAGCATTTTTTTATACATCTATTCATATAAAGCTTTTATTTACAAAAAAAAAATTAAAGAAATAATATTTGTAACTGCTTTATCTTGCATATGAAACAAGTTTTTCTAAAGCTTTGCGACATAGTGTAAGTTCTTTATTTAAAATGCTCTAAAAATATTGAAGCATACTTTTATGGGATTTGGTCTAAATTTATACGGGTTTGGAATTGCAAGAATTTTTCTGAATTTCATTTTAAGATTACTTATGTATTGACTAACTTTGCTGACTGATTTCGCCGAGCTGAAAAACAGTGTAGAGCTCTTTGGTTGCAATCAGTTAGTTATTTGTTAAAATTTTAATTTTCTCTCTTTCTTTCTTTGTTGTTGAACTTGTTTTCTTCATTCCATTAGATCAAGCTCAAACGGGTACACAAAGCTCAACTTAGTTTTATGACTCAGTCCACAATTTCCCACTCATTTCACTTATATTCGTAAGTCTTTTGTTTTTCATTTTGGGGTTTTTTTTAATTATAATTTATTTATGATAATAGGTATAATTTAAGGAAATAAAAATTATGAGAGTGAGTATTAAGGAAAAACAATGATTATTCTAATAAATATTATAAATTATTTTAAAATATTTTAAAATAAAATTAAAGGATCTAATCGCCTAAATATATAGCCTTCTTTATATATGTAAATAATTTTTCTTGTTTTTTTTTTAATATTTGAGGAGAAAATTCTTTTCATTTTTTTGTTTTATATACAATTATATTGCATTAGCCCACCGCACTCTAAGTAAAACAGACTTTTTCTTACTTCTTTTCTACTGTCATGCTTAAAAGATTAACCCAAAGATGATTCCCTTCAAGAATAACAATGATGATTCTTGATGCCATAATCGAGAGATGTTTTGTTGTAATTGATGCTCGTTTCCTGTATTTGTGCGTCTATAGCATTCTGCGATCCTTTACCACAGAATGGACGTTGGGAATGAATATCGTTCTGAAGTGGAAAAAGGAATCAGAAATTTATTGTATGTATTTATTTATATTTTTTTTTTGTTAACGAACCTTTGGCTGTATTGGAAAGCAACACCAAAGTATGAAGGCTATAAATGCCACAACTGTACCGACAAGCAAAATGAAATCCTCAATGCTCTGTCAAAATATTGAAAAACAAAAAGGATATTCGAAAAGTTGAACGATAAATGAGTTAATTCACTTAACTTAATGAACTTACCGGTTCATCTCCCAGAAGAACATGATTAACAATATAAGCGATATCATCGAATGGAGTCATTTTGTTATTTTATCAGCTGATTTCGGGATTTTTTTTTTTATCCTTCGAGCCTTTTCTGCTGCAACCTTTCTTCCGTTCTGTTATCAATTTTAATGTAACGTAGATAAAAGAAGATTCGTTGAAAATCTTTTATCAAAAACTTAATTTTTTTTTTCTTAGCGTTTTTATACTTCAATTAAAGTGTGTCTTCTTTTTTTGCTTACAGGTTTTTGAAATTAAATTCTTAAGATGCGTTGAAATTGCATATCAAAGTTAAAATCGATTTCGAGTTGCAACCAGGGATGCCAATATTTTTTCCCGTACCAAAAAACGTACCAAAATGCTGATCGGACTGCCAGAATTATATTTTAAAGAATGAAAAATCTATCTGCAGAAATAGTTTTTCTCTCCATTTATTTTTAAAATATATTTAAATGAAAAAAATCAAATAATGGCAACGAAATAAATCTCTTTTTTATACAAATTTTCTTGCTACACAGAGAGAAATATGCCACCTAAAAACAAAGAGATATTCGGCTTAATTAGTTTGTTGACTTAGGAGAGAACTATTTAATATAAAATCATTTTCAATTTATATGGAATTTCACCTCAAAATTATTGAAAAGCAAACCGGCAAAAAATTAAAAGAAAACTCCTTTTTTGAATTCTTATTTTCGTAAATTATATATGCAAGATTAAGATTTTAAAAAAAATAAGAGTCTCACGTGTAGTATATTGTAAGTATGTTCACAACGAACTAGGGATGAAAAAGTAGGTATAATTGTACCTTTTTGAGCCTTTTTGACCTCAAAGGTACATTAGGTACAATTGCTTCGTTTCAGGTACATTGTGTCTTTCCGAAAATGTTCCGGTCACTAAACCAAAAGAATTTTTTGTAAAAAGTACAATTAAATCGATATGTTTTTGTGATAAATAAATATCGATAGTTTGTTCAGTCGATATTATCGAAGTCGACATTTAGACGTTGTTTGTTTACCAAACTTGTAAAATGAGACGTCTTCGTAATGCAATTGCTTAAAAAACAATTTTAATAACATTACTCATTCGTCAGGTACACAAACTTTAAGCTCCCGTTTTACCCCTGTAAGGAACACACGTGCAAAATTTCAACTTTGTACATTTTTAGCTTCTGACATTTCGTGATTAATCGGTGAGTGATATTTCTCTTTTATATAAGTATATAAAGACTATAAATACGATAATAACCTAATTATCTGATACATAAATTCGCAAAAGTTATCGATTCTGTCCAAGGGGTAATCAATTGTCCGAATTATCAACTTTTCCAAATGTTTTTCAAATTGAAAATAAATTACAAGAATAGACTAATGCTAAAAATATATTTTTCAAACATAGCAGTTACTCATTTAATCTTGAGTTAAACCAATTTATAGATCCAGTTTTACATACATGTAAGATCTATCGCACAACTGTTTCAAAATAAGTTGCACGCTCGATCGATTTGTACATTTTAAGTGCTACCTTATCATTTGCGTTGTCTATCTTTTGATTTTTCTTCGCTATTCACGTAATACACATAAATAGGTGATTTAGGAAAATGAAAGAAAAAAATTACGTCAAAAAGTTAACGCCAAATTAACTTTTAAACGTATGCCTGAAATTCGATTAACTACCAGCGTTAATATTGGGTAATTTGCGAGATTCACTGATAACTAATTGTTGAGTCAAAAGTATGTATCGCCGATCGCTCTTCCAGAAGAGTGAGACAAGCACCTAAAAAGTTTCACTCTTCTACGATAAGATATTCTCTTACTTTCAAATATAATTACAAGAACAAAAATAATATATTTTCACAGGCTTCGAAAGAGATTGAACGTTTGTTCGAGAAATTTCGAAATTTTGAGTTGAGCCAGTTTTTAGATTAGTGTCAATCCTTATAAGCGGGGTTCAATAATTGAAATAATCTCTTTTACTATATAGGAAGGTATTTTGCACAATTTTATGCGCTTATAAGCATAGTGCTTTTATCCAGGGGTCCTCGCACAATCATCCCGGATAAGAGCACCATCAAAGTCGAAAGAAAAATGGTACATATAAGTCGGGGAGTGCTTTTAACTTTCCTATAGAAAAATGATACCCGTGCTAGAATTCCTATAGAAAAATGATACCCGAATGCTAAATTCCTATATATATATTTTAAACGGGGTAATAATTAAAAATCGATGGAATATGCAGTCATATTTTTGAAATAATAATTTTATTTTAATAAAACAAGCTAAATTTTATTGAAAAGGAAAATTAAATCAAAATTGCGATTTAGGAATATTACAACATATTTAAAAAATTTTAAAATTAAAATAAATTTTTTAAATAAATTTCATTTTCAATATCGCATTTTTTAACATCGAATTTTACAGCATCTACTTCCATGTGAGTACATTTGACAGCTGATTAGATCGTTATTTCAAAAACGGATTCTATAAAGAGCCTAATTGAATAACATCTTTTACGTACTAAGATTGCACATTTAGTGACTTCATAAAGCTTTTATCCTGGTCTGTATATGTGTTATTAAAACTCATTTAAAAATAAATGTCATTAATGAGATTTTTACTCATAAATTGCGGTTTAAATCTATGAAAATTTATACATAAATTCATAAAGCATGTGCGAAGGTAATTTTAAAATATTTTTATAAATTATAATAATTAAAAATATGAATTGGTAAATTAACCAAATAGCGGATTTTATTTTAAAAATATTTTTAAATAATAATAATTGGTATATTGCCCTTAATAAAAACCAAAGCAAATTAAAATAAATGCGGTATACTTTCGGGGAAAATAATTAAATTTTATATATGATATACTTTCGGGGTAAATGTTAACTTCAATTTATGCGGTATACTTTCGGGGGATATTTATTTATTTTTATTTTATTTTATTTTTGAAAGTTAACTATATAATAAATAAGATAGCTAACAAAACTTTCGGGGGATATGCTTTAACATAAGCTCAGAGTATTTGGGGAAAATGAATATAAGACAGCTTGCATGATTTCTAATGGCTCCTAATGACTTAAAATCGATTTCGACTTCGACCAGGGATGCCAAGCCAAAAAACGTGTTTTCATACGTGTGACCGGCGAGATAGCAGTTTCTTGCTGGGTGCGTTTCAAGTCCATTCCCGGGATTCTTATAACATGGGTTCGGCGTCTCCGGGATCCTTATAACTTGGCTTTTTGGTTGTAGAGCATTGGGAGCCAATATAAAAATGCAACTCTTCCGCAATGCTGCCAGATGTGGCGGTTTCTGGCCGTTTTGGCTTATTTTGACTGTTTATGGCGGTTTCGAAAACCCATTTAGCTGTGGCGGTTTTTTGGCGATAATCTTGTTTACTTGCGATAATTTCTGGCTATTTTGTTATAACTTGATCGGGTTAAATTTGTTTACGTGCACTTACGGGCACTACTATCGTTCACGGGAAAAATTTTAAATCGTCAATATATATGTACACACTTACTTGACTGCCATTTGCGATTAAACAAGCGTATTGTACAGATTCTTGAGAAAAAGAAAGGCGCCGAAAAGTATCGTCAATTTAAGATTGAGTGGGAAAAGCAGGAATTGGCAAGAGGTAAAACTTTATTTTACTATAAGCATTTATATATAAAGTTGGTGAATGTAAATTGTTGAAGGAGCTGTCTTTTTTTTTTTTTTTTGTTTTAACCATTTTAACTGTCCCTACAAGCAATGCTCATGTTGCAAACAGATATGCTTAATTCACTTTCGCATACGGCTGTTTTTTATGAATGAAATTTGTTTGCACAAACTTTAAACCGTCAAAATCAACGATAAAAAAATCACTAGTTATGTAGTTTACGCCACACGTAGTCCTGTAGAAGAAGGATCTCAAGCGAAATCGAGGAAACCTTCATATATGTAGGTGGAATAAAATTCCATTGCATTTGCATTGATGAGTAAACATAATAGGGCGATTCAAACATCCGAAGGAAATCATTTAAAAATGTACATATGAGTCGCTCAGTGGATAAAGGGAATGAGTCCACAAATTTAAATGCAGAGAGTCATAAAAGAGAGTATATCCACGCTAAATCTCAAAAACGCCAAAAATGGACTCATTCCCTTTATCCACTGAACGACTCATATCTAAGGAAACTGTGAAAATTTCATAAAAAAAAAGCTTGCTTCACTTTCACTTAAGTATTTACATGGTTTCCTTCGGATGTATGAATCCCCGCAATGTATAAATATACACATGCCTACTTATTCATAATTAATTGAGGTCTATAAGATTGAAATCCGAACATTTTATATAATGTAAAAATAATTTTTTCAGTAAGCTTACATGTTTCCTGTCAAACAGCCACTAAATGGTATTGTTCATGTCCCAACATATGCGAAACCTTCAAAGCAAGAATTCAAAGTGTACGAGAACGCATTTAGCCTTAAAAGTCATCGTGGGTAATCTATTGTTAAACCTAACGCCTATGCTGGCGACTTATTTGGCTCTCTCTCACGCACGCTGGCGTGTTTGGCGGCTTTTCGTTTTCGCTCTCTGGCAGCGCCGGCACTGCGCGACATTTGTCAGTTTGACGTTTGTCATCATCTTTTCTGTAGTCTGTTTTTGCTTCGGTTCGTGCTTTGTGTGAAACTTAGTTAACTGTGAAAAGAATTAGAATTAAGCCGTGCAAGAGAGAGACAGTAAGTACCACTTCCGCGCCCGCCGCCATCTTCGCCCGCAAGTCTTTCTGCCCAAAATATACTCCGCTGCCGCAGCGCTGCCACTATTATATTCCCATGAAAATACCTCTGCCCGCATTATATTCCTACGGAACTTGCTCTGCCGCCATTATATTCCCATGAAAAATTCTCTGCCGCGGGGAGATTCGTATGGGAAGTTGCTCTGCCGCCGCTGGCTTGTGGGTGCCTTCCACTCCCCGCTTGTTGGTTTGTAGGGGATTTCACCTCCCCGCGGCGATTTCAGAGTTGCATTTGGTGGGTGGTACGGGCGAGCTAATGCGCGGACTAGCAATCGGGGGTTTCGAGGGCCGTGGGTTCAAATCCCGCCCACCTCCGAGCGGAATTTTTTTTTTTTTAATCAGGACACTTTTTTAATAATAAAAAAAATTATTTTGTTTATTTCAATTGTTATTATTAATTAATAATAACAATTGAAATGTAGTCGGCCGCGGGATTCGAACCCGCGATAGCAAAACGTTCGCGAGTGCAAGGCGACGCGCTTAACCGTACGGCCGCGCAAGCCACTTGCGGGTTCTTGTCTTATATTTAGTTTTCCGATACTCCGAGCTTCTATGGCAGCCTGTCCCCCGAAAGTATGCCGCATATTAATGCTTTCTCCTGAAAGTGCTAGCTAACGAAAAGTTAATGAGAAGTGTTTCCACTATCAATTTGTCATTAGCTAAACAGCTGATTCCAATTGTACGAGGGTGGTCTCAAAAGCCAAAGATACTAGCCACTAGGGGTGTGGTTTGAGGCGTAGCTTAGAATTAGGGATCGTGCTCGAATCCGCGGCTTATTTTCAATGAACTATCAAACAAATGCAAGATTTTAAAAATTATCTTATTCAGAAGAAGGATTTTAGTAGAACTAGTACTTCAGAAAGGAACACATCAATTGAATACGATTTATTTTCAATTAACAATTTGAGATGTAGAATCAAATGAAACGTGGCTTATCTTTCAAAACAAAACAAATTCCGATTTGTATTTCCCATAGGCATTTTACTTTTCTGTTGCACTCCCTGTTGCAGGAGTTGATGCTCTCAATTTTTGGAGCCTTTCCCCACAAAAATTGTTGTTGAAACTTTCATTCTACAGAGAAAATTCTCTCTCGCTCTTGCTGTCCATTTGATAACAGTAGTATCCAACAACAGCTGTTATTGTGCAGGCTGGATATGATGGGAGGAATCATGTGTTGGCGGATTATTTCCGCGTACCTACGTCAATTTTTCATTGAATGCATTTAATAAGTTCATAAGCCCACGTTTTTCTTTTTCCATTTTCCATTTTACTTAATTTTTTTCTCAAAATGCAGTCTTTGTTTTCGAGCGGAAATATCAATTTAATGGTTTCCTTCAACCCAACGGAAAAAGTCATACGAATTTGCGAAATTTTCATTGTAAAGAGACGACAATAAATAAAAAATTCTACTCAAGGAAAATACATATTTCTATTGTCATTGCAAGCGATATATTTTTCTTTTTTTTTTCTATTATTTATTTTGAATCTGCCCACAACGTTCTTCGGAAAAACTGCAACTCAAATCAGCTGTTGCAATGATTGGGAATTTTTAAACCATGAATCATCTTTCTCGAAGCTTTGATCATAAAGAAGCTTTATTCATTATAATTCAAATCCTCGGTTCATTCATACGAAATTGGACTTTTATGTTTTCTCTCAATGGACACTAATTGATGAGCTAAAATTGCTGTTGAGTCATGCTTCTTGAGTGCACAAGAAGTGGATTTTTAAGAAAAATTTAAATAAAACATTCAAATTACAGTGAAAATCGGTTATAACGATGTCGAAGGGACCAGCGAAAATCCATCGTTATAACCGATAATCGCTATATCCGGTAACGAAATCAAGAAGAATTAGATTAGCGAACCAAACTTTACCTAAAATGTTCAATAATCGTTATAAGCGGTATCGTTATAACCGACTTTTACTGTATTTTTAACCTTTCTACCAACAATTTTTAATCTCCAATCTAATTATTATTATTATTATTATTATTATTATTATTATTATTATTATTAATATATTATTATTATTATTATTATCTATTATTATTATTATTTTATTATATTATTATTATTAATATTAGTATTATTATTATTATTTTATTAATTATTATTATTATTATTATTATTATTATTATTATTATGTATTATTATTATTATTTTTATTATTATTTCAATTATTGTTTAGGCTGTGAGAGCACCACGACCTGAAAGATCTTGTGTGCAGCCCATTTTCCCTTAGAGTAGAGTTAATCTATCTATGAATCTCAGTATGTCATAGCTTGGAAAGCCATCTTTCACCATCCATTGGACTGTTAAGGGTATGGCAAAGGGGTTGGCCGAGTATTGAATCAACCTGGTGGTGGATTATCGGTTGCAATATACGAAAGGTTGACAATTACGATCTTAAACATTGTTCAGCGGGGACCTGGAGCCCCAGGACCGAGTGGTGCGGTTCTACCCCGTTTTGGGACATCCTCCTTGTGGGCGTCCCCAGTCGTTTTTAATGGGTACTTACATATGTGTATATACCTCACTTTAATCCTCCCTGAGTTCTTTCCTTGTGCCTAGATACGAGAATCGCTTCCCGAAAATGATAGAATGCCGCTAACTAAGCGAACTTTTGTTAGCTCAAAAATTTTATAAGGATTTTGGAGTTTATTTGAACTAGTTTATTTGCAAAAATTGACTAGTATCTTAAAATTTTCCAATCATATTGTCAAATCCATCAGCATTTAGCCCCTCAATTGTCTCCCCAGAGCTAAACTTCTCGAATTCTTTTCCAAACCCCAAGAATGTGATTCGCTTTTGCATTTAAAATGCAGACTTCGTACGACTACGACTGTGAATTAAGCGTCGACTGTGTGCATGACAAAGCACATTTTTTAAATTGCTAGCGGTTTTCTGACCACTTTTTGTTTATTTATTTTTTTTTTTTTGTAATATCGTGTGGAAAAAGGTGGCCACTGATCAGCTGATCATTTATTGAGAATTAATTGCATCTGCCAACTGTAGGACGTTTTTAGCCCTTTAGTCTTTATCATACTTAATTTCTTTTGATATTTATTTAATTGAATTTTATTCTCGCTTTGTTTAGCGGCATTGAAATTTATGCAAAAGTTTTCCAGTTTCCCCTTTCTAGGTGTAGAAGTTTACTAAAAATCGGCCTTGGGGGCTAGACCATTTATTTTATTGCGCTTCAATGAGAATATTGAAATTTGTTTATTTTCATTTTGTTTAAAACATTCAAGTTATTTCGAACAGTTCCCTCCGAGTTTGGAATTCTGAATTTTGAATTCGGAACTTCATTCGCTCCCCCCAAACGATCCCAATCGGTAACCATTTGTTATTTCAATGGCAGAAAACGTGCGTCGAGTTTGTAGGTCATTGTACTCGATCTGCTTGATTTTTGTGTGTTTTCTATTGCTTTTCTTTTCTTTGCCTTTCTTTTTTTTTGCAAATTTTTTTTTGGTTTTCTATTTTTAAATTTGTTTTTACTGGTTTTGTTCGTTTTTGATTTACGAGTTTCGTGCAAAATTAAAATTTCTACTGACGTTTTTTGTTTTTAGTTATTTTTTCGTACCTTTTCGAAATTCTGTTTATATGTGTATTTTTATGCGCATTCTTTTTCTGTTTTTTGTTTTATTTTTTCTTCTTGTTTTCTGTTTTTTGTTTTGTTTTTTTTTTTCTTTTCTTTTTGTTTTCTGTTTCCTGTTTTGCATTTTTTCCATATTTATTATTATTGTTTATTATTAATGTTTACTATTTATTGATTATTGAATGTTCGTATTTCTTGTTTATTTATTATCTAATGTGATACAACTCTGTGGGTATTTTGTGCGAAATCTAGCGGGTTTCGACTTCATTGAAATCTGGCGATTTTGGAGAGAGATTTCTTTCGGATTTTCTTCTTCCGGACCACTGGGGAATTTTCCTTTTCTAGTTGCCTAATCTTACCTTCTTAACTTGTTTTCCCTAATATTATATTTTCTAACCTTAACCTACTGCTGTTTCCGAATGGACACACGAATGATCATCATAAGAGAAAGTTCTTAAATTTTTATATACCTATTCAGTTTCCATACACTTTCCTCAACGGTTCCATCTTGAAAAAGGTGTAAAAATTAATGGCGCGTTACCCGTTTTTCTCAATTTTTGTTAAATTTTCACAGGTTTTGGGTTTTTGTAGTGGCTTTAGTTCTTTATAACATTCGAACCAATTCATGGTTCATGGAATTATCGATACTTTTTGATGAAAAACTATAATTTCGGCTATGTGATTGTTTTCCCTTTCCGGGGGAAATGAATTCCACTCCCAAATTGATGTGATTTATTTCCCTTTACCAATTATATATGTATACTTTTGAATCGAACGCCTCGGACCCCGGGATCAAGAGCATAGCATGCATCCTACGCTATCCCAGAACCACCAAAATAAGTATATTGAATATTAAAAGGATTAGCGATTAGCTGTTTTGTTTGAAACTTAAAAAACACCATTTAACCCTTTGACGCATAAGGGGAAGACTTGCTCCTTAAGTGTTGATGAGTTAAAGAATTTTTGAGTGGCAAGTACCAATAATATATTCCTTTTAGGGGGAAAAAACGAGAAAATAGATAAAGTCGAGAGATTTAGTGGACATTTTCCATTTCAGCTGATTCATATTCTGTGGAAAATTTGCGGGTTCCATTTTTTCCTACGAATCAGTTAGAGTTCCTTTTTTCCTACGAATCAGTGAGAGTTCCTTTTTTTCATAGGAATCAGTTAGGGTTCCATTTTTTTCCTACGAATCAGTTAGGGTTCCTTTTTTCATAAGAATCATTAGGGTCCTTTTTCTGGACGATTGAGTGTATGGGTGCTCATTTTTTTATAAGAATCAGTTAGGCCCTGTATCCTATATTTGAAGTGACATTTTATTAATGATAAGCAGATTAGCTGCCGCGTAACGACGGCATTTTTTGTGACTTGCGGGGATACCCCGTATGCATAAATTTTAAATGCCTAAATAAGAGACCAGCTAAATTGCCTTCCGTCCCGTAAGCCGACGGCCGATACTAAGATTACGCCACTGGGTTAATTTTGTTCAATTTTATTTTTCATTTTTTATTTAAAAAGACAAGTTCCCTAAGTATTGTAAAGCTAAGTTATGTTCGGTGAAGACTTATTTAAGAAAAATATTGCATCAGGAAGCTTTAATTTTTTAAAATTATTTTGATTTTTTTTTTTCGTTTCTCTCTATTTTCTCATTCTTCCGAGTAACTACGTTTTTGGTTGTTGTTATTTTTTGTTTTTTAAAGACTTTAATTGTTACTTTAGAATGTTTTTATTCAACGTCATTAAAACATTTTGTTTCGTTTCGTTTGAAGTGTCCTTATCTTCGTTGTGATTTCATCGAGGTTGTTTTGAACAGAATTATGGCTTTCCCCACAATTTAGCGTGCTTAAAATGGAGCTTAACGTTGAGAGAAAAGAAGCTAAAAAGTCAGAGAAGAAAAAAAATAATAATAAAGAAAAGTATTCGCAGAAAGCGATGGAGCGGCATAATAAATCTCTAAAACGTGCTAAAGTGTTTAACAAAGAAATTAACGGGAATGACTGACGACTGACGCTTCACGATGGTGAAATGAAATGAAATGAAATGAAAAGAAATGCTATGAACTGAGCTCAGCGGAGTTGGAATCATTCACGTTGTGATTTCTTCGATCTTTCGGATTTTATTCTTCCGGACGACTGCTCGAATGCTCCTTTTCTAGTTTCCTAAGTTTACCTTATGAACTTGTTTTTCCTTAATATTGCCAATTCGAAAAAGCAATTTTAATCCATTTCTAGCAGCTGCACCTGAACGGGTACCCCTGAATGATCATTATAAAATAGAATTCAAATACACTTTCCTCAACGGTTCCATCTTAAACTAGGTGAACAAATTAATGGCACGTTACCGGGCTTTCTGAATTATGCGATATTCACATGTTTTGAACTTATGTCTTGTCGCTCAAATGGGCTCTGATAAGGGCCTGGATTTAGAGTGTGAAGATTTTTGAACGTCAGTCTTTGGATATTTTTTGTATCGAAATTCAGAGAAACTCTTGAAAAAATTTTTGTCTTGATTCCTTGAATCCATTTATGCATTTCTCATTGAAAATAAAAGCAGGGATACTTTTTAAACAGATTTTCGACCATTTTATCTTGGTCTTCTGTTGACATTTTCTGTTAATCAGTACCAAGCCAGGCGATTCGAAAGACAGAAAATTAAAAGGCAATACAATACAGTCGAAACCCTCTATAACGAATTTCAAGGGACTGGGTGAAAAATTCGCTATAAGAGAATTTCGTTAAAAGAGGAAAGTAAAGGAACTAAAAATGTAGCGAAAGAGCTTTCAGAATATTGGCTTTAGAGATAAATTCGTTATAGCGCAATTCCACGAGCCATTCTGAACACAAATTGCTTAACTATTGCTTTAACGTTTCCAAAATCTTAAATCCTTGGGAATCCAATCCTTTTTTTTTTATAATTATTATGAGCTAAAACTTAGAAAGTGAGTGTCACGGCTTGGAAATTATTAATGGAACTTCCCTCTCAACAAGTTCGTTTCGACTGTGCCTAACTCTAGTCTGTTAAAGTTTTGGTGGATCAAAGGTTTCTTCTATAAGCCTCATAAATTATCCTTAAATCCCTTGTTTTATTGATGGCCACGAGTTCTTAAAATCACGATCAATATGGACATTATTCATCACATTTTTCGTTCAATTCAAATGTATTCTCGACTGATAATTTTCTGTTTAATAATATGATACTAATTTCCCTTGACTGCACCAATCCGAATAGACCCTTACACCAAAAAAAAAAAAAAAATAAAAATAATAATAATAATAAAATGAAAAACCAAAGAATATCCACAATCATTTTAATTTTATAAGGAATTCTCATTTGTCATTTGTCATTTCTCATTTCTCATTCCTCACTCGCAATCTGTAGAGAGTCTAGTGTCCTCGCGTCTATTTGAATTCTCCTCAATGGAAAGACATTGAATACGCTTCTACGCATTGAAATTTAATGCACATTCATTCCAATCGTAATTTCCTCTTTTCGCATTCATTTCGTTAATAACAAATAACGCAACAACAACAAAAACCATAATAAAATAAAGTAAAACAAACAAACGTCACAACAACAACAAAGCGATTCAATAACAAATGACTTTCTCCTCCGCCGCCGCCTTCGCCACTCCGTCAAGATGGAGAGCCGCCACCCTCCGCCAATCAACACGTTGGGGAAAGTATTGCGCATTGCATTTTCCCCTTTATTTATTTATTATTATTATTTTATTTGATTTTATTTTGCTTCTATTCCACTTTGCCCCGCTGTTGTTTTTCTTATTTGTTCTTAGCTTTTCGTACATGTTTTTCATTTCTTTGTTTTTATTGTTCTTTCTATGTATATCCTTTCGTCACGAGTCGTCGTCCCCCCTTTCCACTTTCTATTGATGCACTTTCCATGAGCTTGGCTGGGGACATTTTGAAATTGCGCAAATTTTCATGCGGGGCAAACGTCGTCGTCTCTGTCGCTGTCATTGTCGTCGCCGTCGCCCCCGCTCCAAACCCACATTGTGTGGGTTCATTCGTTCATTTGTTCGTTCGTTCGGTCGACACTTGAAGCGTTTCGCTTCTCCGAAAAACGTCATTTCGTTTGTGCAACAGAAGAACCTCGATAAAAGGTGTGTTAATTCATGAAAGCAAGGATTTTCTTCTCCATTTAGGATTTATTCGACACGGAGCCTGTCCTGGTGCACGTGCCTGGTGGAAAAAGAAATCGATTTTGCGAACGCTTGGCACAATAATCGAGGCTCGAGTGTTTTTTTTTTTTTCTTTTTGCAACGAACGCGGCTGTTGCGTTGCGTTCTGTTTGGCGTCGTTGACATTTCGAAAACTTCTCGCGAATTCGAGTGCAAAAATGTGACTCAACACACGTCACGCGTCGGAGCGTTGTTGCTGTTTTTGTTGTTGTTGTTGTTGTTTTATATTTTATTATTAATGAATGTTTCTTTAAGATGTTATCAAAAATTCGGCTTGACGATCGAGTTCGCTGACATCACTCTGGCGCTTTGAGTCAGCCGGCTTGTGCTGATAAAAAAAAATTGTCAAAAAACCCGAAGCTCAATGGAATTTTCTATTCCCCAAAATTTATTTTCTTTTCTTTTTTTCTTTTATTTGAGTTCAGATTGTTTTCTTATAAGATTCTAAAGCTTTTTGTACTGACAATTGCTTTTATTCTGCTTTTATGTTTACATGCAACGATCTTCACAATTTCCAGATTGTGCGTCCTTTGCTTGCGATTGAATACTGCTCTCCCTCACTCTTTTCGTCTGTCTCGTCCTTGTTCTCCCTGTGTAGGTCCCTCACGGTGTGTGCGTGCGTGCGAGTCTTGTGTATACCTGTCTCGATCACTTGCGTCGTTCTCTTCAAATGCCAATTTAATGACGTTCCAGCTGCATATTTTTGTTGCTGTTGTTATTATTACAAATAGCTTCAGTGGGGTGCATTAAATTTATTACGGATCTTGTAACAATGTGAGCACAATTAGTTCTACTTGTAGGTATACCTATTTATACGATTTTAATTTAACACGAATAAGTGCATCATCTACATACATATGTAGCTATGTATGTATGTATATATTATTGATCATGATCGACAAATGGTTCTATAAAGGAGCCCATATAATAATCTTTCCTTGGGAACTTATTAACCCTTTATCGCATACGGACCCATATATGGTTTCTGCACAACAAAAAACTTAAAACATATGTAGGTTCTTATTGATGAAAAACAATATATAATTAATTTACGTCTTTTTACCACCAACGTGCGGTTTCAGAGACTCTTGGTAGAGTATGGCTTGTCTTATGGGATCTATGCAATTATTGAAATAACCAAATAAATGGAATACAGTGTACTCTCTCCTTGCGAACACTTCTCTTTAAAGGACACTCCTCTTAAATGGACACTTTTTGGAAATTCTCTAGTATATTTTCTTCTCTAATAGTTTCCTCTTAAGCGAACATATATTTTGGTCCCGTAGGTATCCGCTTAAGAGAGAGAGAGAGAATTTAATATTGTAGAACTCTGCTGTAGAGCCTTAAATGAAAAAAAAAAAACAAGTAAATCTTAAAGTATAAGTTCTAAAGTTATAAAGAACGAACAGTTTTGAAAAATAATCGTTCAACAATTTGTTGTGGTGTCTGAAAATTAAATTTTCTTCGCTTATGTTCAATGGCAGATCGATGATCATGCCATGGGGAAGCGATCATGTCATAGCGGGGTCGACTGACTGTAGCTAAATTGCTTGTTGTTATTTATTTACTTGTCTGGAAATGAACTTGTTGTTGTACAGTCAGGTTGCTGCTGGACTGTATCACACGACGCCGACATTGGCGTTGACGCTGAGTGCACTTGTTCTTGAGCTATCGTTGATAGAGGCAGCGGCATCAGCGGCGGCAGAGATAGAAACAGAGTGACAGTGACGGCGGCAACGTCATCGCGTAGTAATAAAATTGTGTTGTTTTTGTTATCTTAGCTATTGTTGTTGGCGTTGTTTGTTAATAGCGATGCTAATTTTTTTTTTCAAGTTTTATAATTGTAATTTTTTTTGTGATGAAGTTAATCGAATGCATTTTTTGTTGTATTGCTTTTTAAAAAATTTTATTCTATTCGTCGAATGTAACCTAACACGCAAACATTTTCGAGGTTTTTACGTTTTTTTGTTGCTTATTTTTTTTTTGTGTGCGCGAAGAAATTTTGTCAATATTTATTCTAAGCGTTGATAAGATCATTTTATTTCTCTTTATTTTGCTCTGTCTCTCTTTCTCTCTCTCGCTCTCTCGCTCTCTCTCTACCTCTTTATCTCTCTCTCTCTCGCTCTCTCTCTACCTCTTTATATTTCTCTCTCGCTCTCTCTACCTCTTTATATTTCTCTCTCGCTCTCTCTACCTCTTTCCTCTCTCTCTTTATTCCCCCCTCCCTCTCTCTACCTCTTTTCTCCCTCTCTCTCGCTCTCTCTCTCTCTCTCTCTCTCTCTCCTCTTTTTATCTCTCTCTCTCTCTCTCTACGTCTTTTCTCCCTCTCTCTCTCTCTCTCTCTCTCTCTCTCTCTTAATCTCCCTCTCTCTCTTTAATCTCTCTCTCTCTCTCTTTAATCTCCCTCTCTCTCTTTAATCTCTCTCTCTCTCTCTCGCTCTCTCTCTCTCTCTCTCTCTGCTCGCTCTCTCTCTCTCTCTCTCTCTTTCTCTCTCTCTCTCTCTCTCCTCTCTCTCTCTCTCTCTCTCTCCTCTCTCTCTCTCTCTCTCTCTTCCTCTCTCTCTCTCTCTCTCTCTCTCTCTCTCTTCTCTCTCTTTCTCTCTCTCCCTCTCTCTCCTCTCCTCTCTCTCTCTCTCTCTCTCTCTCTCTCTCTCTCTCTCTCTCTCTCTATCTCTGTTAGTGTCTACCTCTCTAACTTTCTTTTTCTTATGACGTTCTTACATTGAAATATTGAAAAAGCATAGCTCATCGAGGCAGAACAAGATATAAGTAAGTGGAGCCTCTAAAAGGATAAAAATAATTATTTTTAAAGTAACCCAAATCCCACGATCCAGATATTTTCGAAAGAAAACCAACTGTGCTTCATTATAAATAAATATGTAAATTTAAGTGATTATCTGAACACATTTTTATTAATATTTTTATGTCAATGAATATGAGAGAAAAATAAAGCGATCCGCATAGATCACCGGTAAAAGGGTCACAAATGCGAAATATTCATGAAATGTTAATCGATGGCATTTACCTTCGTAAAAAGCAATTTTTTATACTAAGGTACATATGTATGTATTGATTGCATTTCCTAGAAAATCTAATCGGTTGAGATATGAATGGCGCCAAATTCGTGAAGCGATAATGAAATAAATTTCTAGTTTTTTTTTTTTAGAGGTATTTGACAATTTTCCCTTGATCAATGTGATTAGTGAGTCGAGATGAGAAAACTGGAGCTTCCGCATAGTAAAGATCATTTCATTGATGAAACATGCACTCCCACTATCATCAACTTCGCTTTAACTCCTCTGATCTCTCTCTCTCGGACTCTATTCCTCTACCTCTCTCTAAACTCCAATCTTTTTCTCACCATTTCTCTCTGTATCTTTTATCTCCCACTCTCACTCCTCTATCTTTCTCGGTATTTCCTCTTAACTCTTTAGCTCTTTCTCCCTCTCCTTCTGTCGTCTTCTCACTCTCATAAGTATATCTCCAAAGAGTATAAATAGTAAAGAGGTAACAAAAGTCTCAGTGCGCTCTTTGAGTGATTTCCAGTTTGAAAATCATGCGAGGAGATGGGCTACTAAATAACTGAATGAAAAATTCGCACAGCAGGCCGTATATTTTACATCTCCTTTCCTCCTATAGTACTTTTTCGCCGTTTCTTCACTCTCATTTGATATATGTAACTTAAACCGGTTTCTACTTTTTAATTTGCTTTGTCCTTTTCATTTTTGGCTTCTTAGAGCAGTCGAAAATTCTGAATTCGAAGCGTGCATGTTATTTTCAATTGATGAACTGAGGAAAATTTGTTAAATATTTTTTTATATTTTTAATTTTTTTCTTAATTTTTTTGATTTTGTTTTCGTAAAAGACTTTAAAAAAATTTTTTTTACTTTTCAGTAGGAAGGTATTTTTATGGGAGAAATCTAATGAGTCCATAGTTCTGCCAATCTTGACATTCAAGGTCCCTAAAAAGATATGATAAAATTTTTAAGTCGATGGGTGTGTGTCTACATATTTTCGTTCGCATTATTTTTCTGATCGAGCCCCCTCATCACAATACCGTAAAGTATTAAGTCTGTTTCTTATAGACAACTTTTCGCCTGCGGCCAAAGCGAAGCACAACGAGGGAATGAAAATTCCTACGAAGTTTGCTTCTAGACCCGAAAAAATCCGAAAAAATGTCCAAAAAGGAAAAAAAAAATGCAATTTTGTCGTTCCTTCAAAGTTCTGAAGCGAATACAGTAGAAGCCAACAAAGCATTGGTACTTCTTTATGAAGTTTTTAAGTATACATATATTGGATTTATTCGATTTTCAATTCAATTTTCTTATTTATGTTACATTAATAATTTCAACTAATATTTAAAGCAAAAATGAATAATAATTTGATAAAATCTTCGATTATATATAAATACAAAATTCATTCGTAGAAATTACATACTTCAAATTTAAAAATTTATCCTCTGACATGTATTGCCATAATCGCACATCACTTTTCTCGATATATGCAAAAAATCAAATTATCCTAGCCATAGTCAATTGAGGAGAAACGGTAATAGTGAGAAATATCTATTTTTGTTTCTTCGTTTTCAATTCTATTTTGATTCGTCACTAAGGACATAGATTACGGTGCCTATTTTATGAATGAATTTCGGTATCATCTCATATGGTCCTAATTCGCCAAGGCAGAAGTGTTTGTCTGGCCTTGAAGTTAGCCCAATATTCCATCGCACGAAATTTTTAAGGAGCCGAATAGAGTGAGTGGAAAGTAGGACTTTATTGTTAACCTGCGTTTACTATCTTATTACTCTTTGATATCTCTTTGCCTCTCCTCCTCTCGGAGTCTTAACCTACCCTCCTAACCCACTTTAGCCCATCTCCTTTTTCGTAACCCTCTCGACCCAATACGTTGCTCCACTTACCCCTCTGCTCTCCCTTACCTCCAAAATCGCTCACACACTCTCATCATCAACTCTTTTCTCTCCCCCCTCTTCTTCCAAACTTACCTCTCTCTCTTTTCTCACTCTCTCTCTCAATTTCTCTCTCTCTCTCTCTTTTCTCTCCCCCCTCTGCTCTCCCTTTTCTTTTCTCTCTCTCTCTCTCCATCTCTAACCATCTCTCTTTCTCTCTATCTCATTTATTCCTTCTTGCACACTTGCGGAAGATCTCCCAAGCGCTTTCAATTTAAATTGAATTTTTTACATGCATGTACAGGTGCGGGAGAAGAGAATAATCAAAATGTTTAATATTAGTCTCTCCGCCGTAAGAAAACCATACTAGCC
The DNA here is from genome assembly GCA_020466095.1 of Chlorops oryzae. NCBI lineage: Eukaryota > Metazoa > Arthropoda > Insecta > Diptera > Chloropidae > Chlorops > Chlorops oryzae. Next base: position 20,142,256 of record CM035808.1, on the reverse strand, counting down.
CCCATGCACTTGTTGATGCAATCATCATCAATCAAATATATTCAATCACCACAGTTTTTGGGGTCATTCGGCTTGATAAAACCTCTTACAAGGAAGAAAAAAATAATGAAGAAGATAATAACCCTTTTCTAATGCCACTGTGCGTTTAATTGACGTCCGTGAGCGATTCTGACGTAATCTCGAGCGTGTGACATAAAGCCATATCAAACAAATAATCTTCATACGCTAAGATATCGAATTTGGAAAAAAACAAAACATGAAACAAAATAAAAAAAAAATAAAAACAATAAAAGCGTCACTCGTTCAACAAATTCTATGCTGCATTTTTCAATAAATTCTCCGAATTCCACGCTCAAAAAAATAGTGTCAACCGGAACGCAGAAAACACGAAGAGGAAAAAAAGAAGAGTAAAGAAAAAGTAAAATAAAGCAGTGGATTCCATTACTCTCTATTTTTATTTATAATTTTTTGCACTCTTGTACGTTTTTCACTATTTTTTGTATTTTTATTTTACTTTTTATTATTTGCTCTAAAGAAAATTTAGGTCACATGCGTCGAAGCTTTTTTAGTGACGCAAAGCCGGCAACGACAGCGACAGCCATGGCGAAATGTTTTTCTTATCGTTAGAGCGTGTTGAGTGCGTGCGAGTTGCGGCAATACGTCAATGAGTCAGCTGCTCAAACGGCGACTTACTTCAGTAGTCAATTTGTAAAGCGTCCAAGTACCGTTATGTCAGGGACGATTCTGCGGTAGGGCGTAAAATAATAATTACCGAAAGGCCGCTATTTCTCTCTCGCCCTTTTTCTTCTTCAATCTTGTAACTCATCCAATAGATAAATATTTCTCAAGTACGTTCATTTGTATATAAGTATGTATGTATGTATTTATGTGTGTGTGGCGTGCCTGTGCGTGTCGCCGAACGGAAATGAGCACTTCAAAAGGCCGCAGCTTTCGAATGAGATCGCATTCGGAATGAATCGGAACAAGTGGAACTGGAACGGAATGGAATGCATTGAATCGCGAGTGGGCGTGCGGCGGGGGAGCGAGCGACACTATTGCTTTGTTTGTTTGGACTCGGTTTCGACTTCGGCTTAATACGCATGATATGCATGGATATGGGCCAAATTGTTTCTTTTTTCACTTTTATTTTTCACTTTATCGTTATTGTTTTCTCTCTTCTACTTTTCTTCCTTTCATTCTTGATTATGAAATGATGAATGATCAGGCTGCGCCTGATGCTGTCTCTTCTCTTTTTTTTTTCTCTTCTCATATGTTTGCGTGTTTTTGTTTGCCTGACTAAATGGGTATATGCACACACCCAGCCACCCACCCAGTCGATTGCTCAACGATCACACTTGAAAGTGCGTTGGATAAAAACGAGAAAGAAAGAAATCTTCTAGCATTTTTCTACACATCCATATCTTTGCGATTGCGTTTATTTTTCTTATTTCTTTTCTCTTTGAACTGATCTCATTTTTAAATTAAGAAAATTAGAAAGTTTTCCGTTGCCGTGCACTTTTTACATATCTCTTATATTATTTTTATTTTTTTATTTTTTTTAAAATTTATTTTGGTTTTTGTTTATTTTTTTTTAGCACGTTGGCCATGGAGGGTAGCAATCGGAAAGCGCGTCTAATTAAAGTAAATTTTAGTAGTGAAAGTAAGTCAGTCCAAAGTTCAAGTTTCTTTGAAGTAAGTAGCCATTGCGGAGCAAGAGAAATAGAGGGATAGGGAGGGGAAAAAAAGATATAGCAATGTAGGGGATATATTTATGGCGTGCAAGAGAAAAGTAGAAAAAGAGAGACATTTTATTGAATAGTTTGGCAAAGGCAAGAGAATAAAATAACGTTCGTTCGGGAAAAATCTTCCTCGTATTATTGTTTGTTTTGTTGGAACCCACGTAACGGAGAGTTCTAGGTATACTTAACATTTTGGAATACTAAGAAATTCTCCAAAGAAAGTCAACACAATCTCTTCATTTGCCTATTAATTTCTTTCGCACAAACGGATATTTCCCACAACCGAGTCAAAATACTTCGACAGTGGGTGTCCATTAGGGTGGTCCAAAATTGTATGGGAAAATTATTTTGTGTCGGATTTTGCGAGTCACTCCCTCAAAATGTAGACTTAGTTTTGGAGATATTTAGAAAAATGTAAGTGCATAATTTTTGTTATTTGTACTAGCGGCATCAGTTTAAAAAATCATGTTTCTGAACTTTGACCTCGTTGAGCACCCCCTAAATGATGTCCGATCGATCTAAATCTTTTCATTTCCCTTTTCTGTTACCCTCTACTACATTTTGAGGGGTGGACTCGCAAAATTAAACGAACTTAGCAAATTTGGACCACCCTAGTGTCCATCAATGGAGAATTTCACTGTATTATCATTTAAGGGGATGTTATGAACTTGACATCTAAAATGTATCGAGTTTTCAGGGGTGCATAGGACTGCTTCTGATTTGTTCCGATTTTTTTAAACCCTACGCAAAAAAAAAATAAAAAATAACAACTTCTAAAAAAATAAACAAAGAATAAAATATTTAAAAAGTAATAAAAATAAATAAAAACATTTTTTAACAATAATAAACTATTAAAAAAATATTAAAAAAAAAATACAAAAAATAAAAAAAATATTAAGTAAAAAAATTAAAAACATAAAATACAAAAAATTAAAAAAAATATTTTTTAAAAAATAAAAAAGTCAACGAGCCAAAAATCAAAAAAAAAAAAAATTGAAAAAATTTATGTTATTTTTGAATAGGCTTGTTCGGTCAGTGTTCGCTCAATGCAATTGAAAAATTAAAATTTCAATTCATATTTCTTTCCCAAAAAATTTAAAGAAATTAAAAATTTTTTTAAATTAATTTCTTTTTTTATTAATATTAAAAAAATCACTTAAAAAACTAAAAGAAATAATGAAAAAAAAGACGCTGTTTAAAAATGTAAATTATTTTGTTTCGGATATGGTTATTTTTTGATAAGCTAAAAACGAACGCTTCCCTGACGTTAGATGCCTTGTTCCGAGCAAATGATCATCGAAATTTAGTGCCTCAACGGATACGTAGATTGTACTTATGCCTTTTATTTTCAATTTCAACATTTTCAATGTGAATTGAAATGCCTAAAGAATACCCGAATTACTACATACATATTACATAAGAATAAAATTGAATAGTTCCCCGAATCGATAGAAAGTACTCCGGATTTAATTCATTAATAAGTATTATTAATTTAAAAACCATGCGAACTAAAAGGTTTGCTTATAAAGTAACTTATC